>LR738544.1:31258225-31863225 GCA_902685375.1 Neostethus bicornis
GACTTACTGTGTGATAAGCGGAGCGGTGACGGAGTGTTTTATCAGTACCGGCAGAGAAACCATCTCACTGAGCTGGACAGTCGTGGTGTCTGTGGCTTTGGCGAGTGTGGGGTCCGCAGGGAGGCACCAGGCCCTCCGAGTTACCTGCTTCAGTAGCTGACACTCTGGAGACGAAGCTGTGTGAGAAGCAGAGGACATGTAGCTCAGGAAATGTCACTTTGCATTGGATCCAATTTCACCAGGCAGAGCAAAGCCTCTGAAACTGGGAGCTTGGCTTCAGGAAAGTAAGCTGAAGAAGGATTTTCTACAGTTTCACACATTCTTCAGCTCACTTCGATAACATGAAGAGTTAGTCCAACACAAACAATAAAAAAAAAAAAAACACTCGAAAGTCAACAAATACAAATAAAAGCTTGCAGCATGTAGTGATAATAAAAGCTTTTTTTGAGCATGAATCGCCCTAAAACAGGATGTTCCAGTTGTTTTTGTTTCTCAGTGTATTTATAGCAACACAGCTTAAATAATTACGGGTACTGAGGAGGATTTCTAAAGCTGGATGATTGATTGAAGGACAAATGCTTACAGTGCATCTGATGAAAAGCAGAAAATATGACTGAACGCCCTGATGAAACAGAACCAAATGTATTTGTGCAGTAGCGTTCTTTAGAGATGGATTTGGACAGAATGTTTTCACTTTTTTAATGTTTGGATTTAAAGTATATTGATATTTTTTAAGAAGAGAAATGACCCAATGACTTAATGATAACTCCGTCTCACCCGTACATATCCCACTCACCCATTAGACTATAGCAGTCTTCGTAATGCTCCACCTGGTATTGGGCAGACAGAGCTGAGAGGTATTCCTGCTCTGAGTTCTCTCCAGGTGACACGTCCAGGATGGACGTCAAGGACTTTGTTCTCGCCATCGGCTCCTTGGCGACATGGTCCGGTGATCCTGTGGAAATTTGAAGCTACTTACTGCAACATAAAGCTGAACAAATGTTGAACTCTGAGCAAATGTCAACGAGAATCAGAAATTCTGCATTTTTGGCTTCTCTTCAAGTTACAATAAAATAATGAATCCTTCCTAATTAGACTTTTTAGTCATTTTTCATTCTATTTTCTTTCCTTGTAGGACATGGGAACCATCCCGCAGCCTACAGAGGAGGTGTATGTAAGAGAAAAACCCCTTAAGAAAAATAAATACGATATAATAACAAATATGTTATCAAACATTCATCATTTTTATTAAAATGAAACAAGTTATTTTTTACTTTTTGGGGAATTTATTTTATTTATGAAGATTAGCCAGAGTAAGACGGAGTACATGTGTGTGAATGAGAGGGATCCAAATGGAAAAGTGAGGTTACAGGGAGAAGAGATAAACAAGGTGGAAGATTTTAAATATCTAGGATCAACAGTCCAGAGCAATAGAGAGTGTGGAAAAGAGGTGAAGAAGCGTGTGCAGGCAGGCTGGAACGGGTGGAGAAAAGTATCAGGTGTGATGTGTGATAGAAGAGTTTCAGCTAAAATGAAAGGAAAAGTGTACAAAACCGTGGTGAGACCCGCCATGCTGTTTGGTCTAGAGACAGTGCCACTGAGGAAAAGACAGGAAGCAGAGATGGAGGTAGCAGAGATGAAGATGCTGAGGATCTCTCTGGGAGTGACCAGGATGGACAGGATCAGAAATGAGTATATCAGAGGAACAGCACATGTTAGAGGTTTTGGAGATGGAGAAGTCCGAGAGGCCAGGCTCAGATGGTTTGGACATGTACAGAGGAGAGAGACCGAGTACATCGGCAGAAGGATGCTGGGTTTGGAACCACCAGGAAAGAGGCCTAGAGGAAGACCAAAGAGGAGGTTCATGGATACAGTGAAGGAAGACATGAAGATAGTTGGCGTGACCGAAGAGGATGCAGCAGATAGGGTTAGATGGAAGAAACTGACTTGCTGTGGCGACCCCTGAAGGGAAATGCCGAAAGGAGAAGAAGAGGGGAATTTATTTTATTTTTAAGTTGAGTTTATAGCTTTTATTTACTTTAATCATTTTTTTATTGTAGTTTTTGTGCATGTGTGTTCTGTTCGGTGAGGTTTGTACCTTTATCGTCTTTGTTTTTTGGTTTTTGCTGATCCCGTGTACTTTTATCTTTCACCACACAACCCACTCCAAGAGACGAGTCGGACGCGTGGCCGTGGGTGCTCCCTGGTAGAGGAGAGGTTGCTGGTTGAACTCCCATCATCACACACCCCACCCCAAGAGTTGAATCAGAGGAGTGTCCATAAGAGCTGCCAGGTAGCGGGGATGGAAGAGGGACTTCTTTTTGGACGACACATCCGATTCCTAAACTAGAATCTGATGAGTGAGCCAAAGTTCTGCCCAGTAATGGAATGCGTTTGGGTTCATCTCCCGAAACTACGCAGCCGATACCCAGCGCCGAGTCAGAGGAGTGACCGTGAGAGTTTCCAGATGGAAGAGAGACAGATCCACCTGACATGATGCAGCCCGGTTGGAGGACGCAGTCAGAGCCGTGGCCGTGCTGGCTGAAACGCGGTTTGGACTCTGGAACGTCAGACACAAACCCGCCCAACTTTATGTTGGTATCAGTGGAATGGCCGTGGACGCTGGGAGCAGGGCGGGCCGTCATTATGTCGGAAACATTTTCTCCTATCTTTATGTGAGCATCAGAGGCATGGCCGTGGATGCTGGGAACAGGACGGAGCATCGTTATGTCGGAAAAGTTTTCTCCTATCTTTATGTGAGCATCAGAGGCGTGGCCGTGGATGCTGGGAACAGGACGGGGCATCGTTATGTCGGAAAAGTTTTCTCCTATCTTTATGTGGGCATCAGAGGCGTGGCCGTGGATGCTGGGAACAGGACGGGGCATCGTTATGTCGGAAAAGTTTTCTCCTATCTTTATGTGAGCATCAGAGGCGTGGCCGTGGATGCTGGGAACAGGACGGGGCATCGTTATGTCGGAAAAGTTTTCTCCTATCTTTATGTGGGCATCAGAGGCATGGCCGTGGATGCTGGGGGACGGTAGAGGAGCATTAATGTCTGAAACATTTTTCCCAACCATAATGTGAGAATCTGACGAGTGGCCACGCCAGCTTGTTGTAGCTGAGCTACGAGGATCAGAAACAGGTTCTTTAGCAGGTGAGGGATAATCTCCCCTGGCTTCACATTTATTTTGAGTGCTGTCAGGAAGTCCCTGCAGCGGTTTGTCGTCTTGTTCTGCAGCAGCACTCACAACGTCTTTCACAGATTCATTGTCTAAAATCTCTTTTTGTGCATCTTGCTCTGAAACTGATGGAGCCTCTGTTTGATTCACAGCTGCCGTTACACCGTTACCCTGCTGGAGAGCAGGTGTAGTGTGGGTTAAATCTTGTGAAGAAGTGGGTTTGGGAGTTTGTTCTTTAGATGCATCGTCATATGTTAGAGCAGGATCCCTCTGAGATCTGGGCTGGACCACGGCTTGGCCAGCAATATCCTCTAAAGGACTAAAGGGGGCGCTAAAGTCATAGTCTACTAGTTGTTTAGTAGGACGAGCATCAGGCAGGTCAGAGCCGATCTCCTCCAGGGCTTCATCCAGTTGCTGACTGTCAGGCTTCGGTGATTTAGGCAGGAAGTCATTGATGTCCTCAATGACAGTTTCAGATCCTTCTGTCTCTAATCGCTCCTCCTGGGAGAAATAAAAAACATGTCAACACAAGTGATTAATCTCAACCATAGATGGTACAGTGGTTCAACGTTGTTCACAGGGCTTAAGTTCTAAAAATTATTTCCAAAGTAGTTAACTTGTTATTTCAATTATTTTAAAAGTTCGAAGGCTTTAGCATTCTTTACTGCATACTGTGCAGACCATCTCTCTCACACAAAAGAACATTTTCACACTTTAGCATCTACGCTCCGTTCCGTCGTCTCCCGCTTTTCCTGGGCCAGGGTATCCTCCAGCTCACCCGGAAGGATCCCGAGTGGTTCCCCGGCCAGCTGTGAGACATAGACTCTCCAGCTGGTCTGGGGTCTGCCTCTTGGTCTCCTCCCGGTAGTGCTCAGGAGGTATCCTGACCTGATGCCCAAACCACCCCATCTGGCTTCTCTCGACCTGGAGGAGCGGCTCTATTCTGGGCTCCTCCCACATGGGAGGAGCTTCTGTTCTACTTAAAAACAATTAAAAATCCAGACTGCTAAAATGAATTATTTATTTTTTTATTTTATTTTTTTACTCACTCTATTCATCCCTCATCGGGAAAATTTGCGTGCTGCGCTCCTACACCGCAGCAGGCTGCCACTACAGCGACAATGGTGGGAGAAACGAGGGGTTTGGTGTCCTCTCGAAAGACCCCAGACGTGCACTCAGTGGGGTGGGGACTTGGTATTCTTAGTATTATATTGACTGTTTGTGAAATAAGTCTTTTTATTCTTCTCTGGACTAAATTTTTCACTTTATAAACAATCTTTATAACGTTGATGTAAAACTGGTTTCTTTGAGTTTTCTCAAACGCTCGCCTATGTCACTGTTTTCAGACCTGCTGATTGACTTACAGGTTAAAGTACCAAACATAACATTGATGGTGGGCCACGTGAGTGGAGATATTGTTTTGTAAAACTTTTTTTGAAAGCAAGGGACAAGCGTAGGCGGATCGTAAATAAATTTGGTGGTTGATTTGTATTAAAGATAATTTTCGAGATAAACTTTTCAAAAGAAGTTGAACAAAGTAAAGAATGGCGTGCAGCATGGAACAGGACAGATGTTCACATGTGTAAAAAAAACTTTTTGTTCCGCTCCGTCATCTTCCGCTCATCCGGGGCCGGGTCGCGGGGGCAACAGCCTCAAATGGGAAGCCCAGGCTTCTCTCACAGAGACATAGTCTCTCCAGCAGTCCGGGGTCTGCCTCTCAGTCTCCTCCCGGTGGGACGTGCCCGAAACACCTCACCCACGAGGCGCTCAGGGAGCATCCTGACCAGATGCCCCAAACACCCCATCTGGCTCCTCTCGACCTGGAGGAGGAGCGGCTCGACACCGACCTCCTCCCAGATGGCAGAGCTCCTCACCCGATCTCTGAGTGAGAGCCCAGCCACCCTGCGGAGGAAGCTCATTTTAGCCGCAAAAAACTTGTGCAGAAATATAACAGGACAACCTGGAAGAGATTTTATTAACATATAAACCATGTTTTTTGTGAGTAAAATGTTAATATATTCTCATATATTATTCAGTCCAATTCTGTGCTGTGAATGAATGCACATCAGGGGATGTTTTTTGTTTATCGAGTAAAAGCATTTATTTTAAAGTTTTTTATATGATGTCAAAGATATTTTTCTCCAGTGAAGTAGGATTGTGTGATGATGAGAGACGCACATTAAGCACGACTGAAGATATCAGTGTGAAATAAACAATCCACTAGAATAAAGTAACCTAGACCCTGAGCCTTCGTACAGCCATTCAGGACACATAATAGAATACATCAGTTTGGATGGAGAAAAACAATGCACTGCTGCTAAAAATACAGCACTAAAAAAAAAACCTTAATGGAGGTAAGGTCACTGTAGTTTAAATAAGAAGGGAAAATTTGGGGTTATATAAAAACATGTAGTCATACCACTATTTGTTCTGCTGCTACAGGAACAGGTGGTGATGCTTTCACGGGAGATTTTTCAAGGCCTGAGGGAAATTTCTCCAGCATTGCCTGCAGCGAGGTCACAAAAACAAGAATAAATTCCAAGAATATAAAGTTAAAACATCATTTTGCTTCTCTGGGCAACTGACGTTTGACAGCAAAATGGTGGAAGAGCACCAAAATGATTTTCATGGAGTTTGTCAGGCAGACAGAGAAGATTTAATATTTTCAATTGTTGAGTGAATTTTGGACGAGTTCCTATAAAATGACGACTCTGTCCAAGTTTATGTCTCTTTTCTGTTTATTCATCACCAACCTGAATTTGCTGCCTGTCGAGCAGAAAGAAGGAAGCGCGAGCTTCGTTAAGTCTCATCCGCTGCACTCTCCACATGGCGCGTCGCTCCCTGCGAGCGGCTTCCTCTGACAGATGGCTGTACCGGGCGATCAGCTCCTTCCTTTCAGACAAGAAAAATGTATTGCTTTTTTAACACGTTCAGAACACGTTCAATTTATAGAATGGTTTAAAAAAAAAGAAATGATGTAGAAATAATGCTGCTAGCTTTTCTTTTAACTAATAATTCTTTGTCGAAAGCAAGACTCGGTCATTTTTCACCAAGAAGGTCAAACATCAGGTTCAAGATCCTGAAACTGGATCCATTTGAAGAACATTTAAAACAGAAAACATGTGAATGAGCAAAATCATCATTTCATTTTCACAGATTAGATGAATGGAGTTTCCGTTTCGTCATCTTACACTTATCCGGGGCCTGGTTGCGGGGGCAACAGCCTCAGACGGAAGGCCATGGCGTCTCTCACCCCAGATGCATCCTCCAGCTCACCCGGAAGGATCCTGAGTCGTTCCCCAGCCAGCCGTGGGACATAGTTTCTCTAGCGGGTCTGGGATCTGCCCCTTGGTCTCCTCCCGGTGGGGACCAAGGGACAGATCTACGCCTTAAATAATTCTTTGATTATTTAAGGCCCATCTGGCTTTCCTCGAACTGGAGGAGGAGCGGCTCGACACCGAGCTCCTCCCTGATGGCAGAACTCCTCACCCGATCTCTGAGTGAGAGCCCAGCCACCCTGCGGAGGAAGCTCATTTCGGCCGCTTGTGTCTGAGATCTCACTCTTTCGATCACCATAGGTGAGGGTGGGAACGTTGATCGACTTGTAAATTGAGAGCTTTGATTTCGGCTCAGATCTCTTTTTACCACGACGGACTGATACAGAGTCGTAGTTATTGCTGATGCCAAACCGATCCGCCTGTCTAATATATAAAAAAGTCTGAGTTTTTTTTACTTATTTATGGGTTAAACTTTTACTACAGAGAAAAAAACAGTTCTAATCTATTAGGGTAAAGGTTTTATGTTTTTTGCAAGTAAATGCTCCAAAATCATACCCTTTATAGATGAACATGATATCTTTAGTTTTTAACATACGGTATTCATTCTCAATGGGAACATTTTGGTGCTGCATTGCACCACAGCAGGCTGCCAGGACGGCGCCAATGGTGGGAGAAACAGCAGGTTAGGTTTCTTCCACAAGGACACCTAGATATGAGCTTATGGGAATTGAACCTGTCCAAGGGCGAACATTTTAGCACTGAGCTATTCCCTCCTAGATGAGTTAACGTCTGTGTTTCCTCATTAGTTATTTTATATTTTTATGTGCCTGCATAGCAATAAAAATGGCACAAACCACATGCACTAAAGCACCTCCTTCTTAGTTTAGAATTAGGGCGTGGCACAAAACTCATTACATAATCAAATCATTTTTTTAACCAAGCAAATTCTCTTTCATCTATTTTCAGTGGATGATGAATATCGTGAATGTTGCTGTGATTGTTTAAGGCGTAGAACTGGCAGGATGTAAAGCTGCAGATGGCAGGTGCTTTCTTCAACATGTCGTCGGGCTGAAAAGCAGCTCGCTGCGTGCATCAGACCACCATCCCTATTGTATGGAAAATATGGCTGAAATCCAGACGCCGACATATGCTGAGCTGATGGAACTGGCGTCTTATCGTGTCTGAACATAGTTTGTTCAGATTAAATGTGATGTAGACTGCACATGCAGGGACTGGGTAGACTAGAAGGAAAAGCAGCTGTGGATGTCAGACCTAACTCTCTGCTCCAGTTGTTCCTCCAGGGCCTGCAGCCTCTTCTCTCGATCTCTCAGCTCTCTGGCGAAACCGAAATCATCCTCCTCCTGCTTCTTCTTGGCTGCATTTCGCCACTGTTCCAAAATAACAACAAACATTTAACATTAACAGAAACGTACAAATCCAAAAAATTCTGTTTAATTTTCTTAAGTTTCCCACAAACAAATTTCTGCATCATATTTTCTCACCTCTTGCTCTTGCTCGAGATGCTGCTTCAGCTCCTCAAAGCGTTCCCTCTTCTTGGCCTCCTCTGCCAGACGCAAGGACACCTGGCGCCCTGCAGGAGGTGAGGGAGATGACAGTGGACTGTTTACGCCGGCACCACAACGCTACACAACATCACCATCTGCCCCACAATCAACTGAGCCCATGCCAGGACATGAATGAGCATCCGGCCAGGCATTCCCCATCCAATAACCTGCTTTTCTCAAACAATAACTCACATTTTCATCACTCGAAAGTGATTGAAAGTGTTAGCTAAACTGGGTGACTGATGGAGAGTAGATTAAATTTCACAGCCTCCAGTAATGCAAACTACCTAAATCACTCCGTCCCACTACATAACTTCCTCGGCTCTTATTATGCAACTTAAGGGAAGAATTTTTCATTGAAAATGTGGGTGGAGACATTCGTTACTGCACCGTAATTCCTAACTTTTAGGATTTATGATTAATAGTTCCTTGATAAAAGCATCAGTCCTGGAAATTTGAGGGAGAATCAGAAGTGTCTGACTGAAATTGCTTTGAGGTTTCTCAAAATGAAAAGCACATTCCAAATAAAATGTATCATCGTTATTGCTACTAGAACTATTAAAACTAATTAAAATGGCCCAACAGAAGCTCCAATGTGGCCCATCCGAGGAAATGAGTAAAAACCAAACTGAAATATGAAAAAATATAGTAACAGTAACCACATAAAAAGGGTGCACAACCTCTGTTTGGTTCATTATTCACAGGAGAGTCTTCATTTAGCCTCACGCAATGGCAAAACAAGGAATACATGGTTGAATAACTTATAGTAAAAATGTTTTTCTTTTTTCAGTTAAAGATGATCTGCTATTTATTTTATGAAGATCTGACGTTTACATCAACATTATTTTTGTTTCTCCAGATGTTATTTTAGAAGTAAAAACTGTTCAGTGTGAACTCAACAGTGATCAAAATGCTGCTAAAAGCAAATAAGCAGCAGAATTGCTTGTTTGTTTTTCTAAACAAGCTGGGTTTCTACTAACTCTTATTTTTTGGGGGGCGGAGCGGGCTTATAAGAATGCCGACCAAATTAAATTTGGTTTCATTTTAAACACACATTTGTCTTCTTAATTTGCCTGGCACAGATCCTAAGCTTTTAGTTTTCTACCTGAATTTCAAAAGACAAACCAGTGAGGTATCTGCATGATTCATCTTATCACGTGATGGCTTCATTACTTCATACATGACCCCAAAACCCATTGATTAAAACCAAGAAGCAGGTTACCACATCATCATCATTCCTGTCCGGAATTCTAAGTGGAACAAAATAAAACAGAACCAGTTTGGTGACCTCAGGATCAGATCTCTGCTTTTTGCGGATGATGTGGTTCTGTTGGCTTCATCGGTCCGTGATCTCCAGATCTCACTGAATCGATTTGCTGCCGAGTGTGAAGCGGCCGGGATGGGAATTAGCGCTTCCAAATCCGAGACCATGATCCTCGCCCGGAAAAGGGTGGAATGCCTCAAGCGGGTCAGGGACAGGGTCCTGCCACAAGTGGAGGAGTTAAAGTATCTCGGGGTCTTGTTCACGAGTGAGGGAAGGATAGAGCGGGAGATCGACAGGCGGATTGGTGCGGCATCAGCAATAACTAGGACGCTGCATCGATCCGACATGGTAAAGAGAGAGCGGAGCTGAAAAGCAAAGCTCTCGATTTACAAGTTGATCTACGTTCCTACCCTCACCTAGGGTCACCAGCTGTGGGTGGTGACCGAAAGAATGAGATCGCGGGTACAAGCGGCCGAAATGAGCTTCCTCCGCAGGGTGGCAGGGCTCTCACTCAGAGATCAGGTGAGGAGCTCTGCCATCCGGGAGGAGCTCGGTGTCGAGCCGCTCCTCCTCCAGGTCGAGAGGAGCCAGATGGGGTGGTTCGGGTATCTGGTCAGGTTGCCCCCCGAGCGCCTCGCAGGCGAGGCGTTTCGGGCACGTCCCACTGGGAGGAGACCAAGGGGCAGACCCCGGACCTGCTGGAGAGACTATGTTGGCCGGGGAACGACTTGGGATCCTTCTGGGTGAGCTAGAGGATGTAGCCGCGGAGAGAGAGGCCTGGGCTGCCTGTTTGAGGCTGTTGCCCCCGCGACCCGACCCCGGAACAAGCGGAAGATGACGGAACAAGTTTCTATGAGAGCTGAAAAAACACCAACAAAAGAATCTAGTTTGTTTGGGACTCACCAGAACATAGAGACTCATCAGCTGAGTCCAGTATTTAAAGTAAATCTTACTGTGACAAAAAATTAGTTTTCATAGTTGTGTTTGAACGGCACTCCTTTTTAAACATTTTACACCACAAGAAAAAAGCTATTTTTTTTAAACAAAGATTTTTCAAATGCCCTTTTTTGCATGTTTTTAGTGCTAAAATGGGATTTTTAAAATCTCTGCGTTAACGTGCCATTTTCAGGTTAAGTTTTGAGTCGTCTGACTTTGCATGTTGGTGAGATCCTACATGTTTGTTGTCCAACGTACCGACAACATTAAATGATTAACATATGACAAAAATGAGAATGTTTTTAACATAATTAGTATCAACAATGTTTTTAATACACGAAGATGAAAAATATATTTGATGAAACATATACAAAATGAACCGGATGACCGGTGGAGATTAAATTAATTTTCAAAGCCTCCAGTAATGAAAACTATCTAAATCACTCCTCCCCACATTGTACTTTTTCTGCTCTCATTATGGGATCGAGGGGAAGACGTCCTCATGGAAGGTGTGTGTGGAGATATTAGTTGGGGGGATACTGTACTCAGCTGGACCGGGGAATCCATGATCATTAGCAGCCATATAAAATCATCCTCCTGGCGGGAGTTCATTTGTGTGTGACACTAACCACGGATGCTCTCCAGGGTTTTGGCTGTCGACTCTCTGACCTGATTGATCAGCTCCTGCCGTGCTTGCGCTGTTCGCCGGGCCTAACAATAGACAGACAAGAAATCATCATTAGCAAAGATTTATCCTCCTGCCCCGTGGCTCACCTCGTTTCTTCTAATGCTGCCAGTCACTGCTGCCAAAGCCTTAAATTACATCAACAAAAACCCAAGAGGAGTCCCACGTTCATAGATCATGTTGGAGTAAAAGTATAAGCAATAAAATGCAACAAAACCAAGAGCTTTAACAAGTAAAGCTGCAAAACAACGCGTATCTGCTTCATTACTTGTTCCTCCTTGCTGACGGCGCTGTGTTTGGCAATTCTCTCCATGCGTCCCCGATAAACAGCGCAGTCTCTCTCAATCTCCTCCACCTCCTGCAGGGAGAAGGTGACAGCGATGCGGGGTAACGGCAGCTCCGACCAGCAGATGTAGTGCTGCGGACACACATTTGGAGAGAAAGGGGCGCTTTAACAAACACTTGCTGTGGTGATCCAGATGACTCCAGACATTGTGTTTTATAGCCTCAAAGTTTGTTTCTTAAACAAATTATGTTCTGCCAAACTCTGCGAGACATTGTAATGTTTCTGTCTGATAAAACAAAATTGTATTGATATTTTAATACACAAAGACATTTTGTTTATGCTGTTTTGCAAAAATTTTAAAATTACTTTTAAAAATATTTTCAGCCAGTTTGAACAATCAAATTGTAAAGCTGTGGATGGTCTCTAGTTTTTTTTTTCTAAAGCCTGTACATGGCACACATCCTTACTGAAAAAAAAACAAATAATAAAATGAAATGAATATTTTACCACAAAATACTACATTAAAGAAGTAAGAAGCATGATATGGTCATTAAGTCTGACCATGAGTATTATTAAGAAGCGATGTTATGGCCTATCATATATCTACAAGGACTTCTTGCTATTTATGGTCTATGCTAAATCAGTTTTTATGATTAAATCTATATTAGATAGACATAACTCACCCCTGTGTTTTATATGCATCTAAAAACGATGAAACATTATTGCTTGTGTACTCGATTTTACTCTAAAATTTGTCAAAATGAGGGAACAGGATCGCAAATCTGCGGGTGTAAGAGGCTTTTAAAAATCCTCAAGCTGAACTGCATTTATTTTTATTAAAAGCTACGTCACCGCGGTGAACTTTACATGTTCACGTTCAAGGCCTTCATTCAATCTAACTCGCTTTTAATTTACAGAATAAGTCATCTTGCTCTGAGTTTCAAAAAACATCCATCAAATTCCAGACATACATCTTTTCCTTTGAGCTCTTTGAATTCCAACGAATAAATCTTGTATTTATTTTGAAATGTATATTGATCTTTTCTTAGAGAAGCCCTTTTCTTGGCAGCCGTGGTTGGATTATGTGCTTTTCATTCCTGTTAAATGTACTCGTTTTACATATAGACCTTCTAAATCAGCGCAGAGGAGGAAAACTTTAATTACAAAATGGAAATTAGTCAGAGGGAAAAGCCCTGGAGTTTAAATGAGACAAGTTGGGTCAAGAGAAACATTGCAAGCTAGTTAATCAGCTGGGAGGCCACAGATAAATGGAAAAAGTTACATACAATGAAATCATGCTGCAAGCGAGGGTTTCATTTATACAACTAGATTTCTAGTTCCTTGAATTTCTAAAAGCCCATTTGGAGGTATAGCCTTTAGCCACTAAGCCCCTTTTTCTTCTTTGTTTACCTTTTGCCTTCCAGGTCACGAGAGGAAGTCAGTTTACTCCATCTAACCTTGTCTCCTGCATTCTCTCACCAAATATCTTCATGTCCTCTTTCACTTGGTTCATAAATTTTTCCTCTAGATCACCTTTCTTGTAGTTCCAAACTCAGCCAAGATATTCCCTCTCCCTCCACTGGACATACCCAAACCATGTCTTCTCTGACTTTATTTCCACAACCTGCTAATAACAGTTACTAGCGGAATTCTGGCTGGGAGAAGTATGATGCACTGGAACCCTGTGCTCTGGTTGCATCTACTTCTTCATGAGAATTTTTTTTTTAATTTTTAGTCATGGAATTCCTACTTCCAATACCTCTAATCAGTGGATGACCGTTCCCATATTGTTCATCTATCCCCACAGCCTTTTGAGTAAGTGACGATTGTTCTAGATGCCTGAATGAATCCCATCTGCTTGATCTAACAAACATGAACTAACTTATGGTAGATGTAATAATAATAATTGTACTAATCAATCCCTCGTGGGGAAATGCCATGACGCCACCAATGGTGAGAGTAACTGGGTGTCTTCAGGCTCATCAGGAGTCGAACCGGAAACTCTTCGGTTCAAAGACGGCGACTCTACCACTGATCAATGCCTCACCCAAGATGGTCTGATCTGAAATTCCAGCCCCGCCCGTCCAAACTGAGAGAGGGTCTCCCCTCCAACTGGGTCTCCATTTAAATTCTTTATTTTTTCTACCAACTGGGTTTTTTTTTCACCTTAAGGAGGCTCTAAGGAGTCTCTAAGTCCAGGAATGTCTTGGCTCTGATTAATTTAGTTTTTACTTGTGCTAAAAAACAGATTGGAGCACAATAATTGATTTTTGATCTATTAAAAAAATAGATTATTTTTTTTTTAAGAGATCTATTTGAATACGAATCAACTAAAACTTTTTGTTACGAGCCAGAAGTCAAATTCATCTACAAACTAAGATAAAAATTGAGACTGATTTAAACCTGCATCTGTTAAAGCAGCTGAATCCATCTTCTTATTTTTCTACTTTACTCAACCCACAAAGAATTCATTTACCACCAAAAGGACTCTCCAGCATTTCAAATATCTATTTGGAGTTACACAAACATTGATGTTTGCAAAATCTCTTCCTGCTTTTTTAAAAAGTTAAATATGCAATTATCTATCATTTTAGGTCCCATGGTGAGCTTAGATCAAATTTAGAGATGGTATTGTCACATAACAGCTTGGACACACAGCGGCTGGAGCTTGAAATAGAAAAACTTTCTATTATGCGGGAAGCAGAGCAGCTGCTGCCAGTCTGCAAATAGTGACTTAAATCCATTATAAAAGGCCCCAAAAGCAGGCAGACTAGGTTATCTAAATGCTTTTTCCAATCCTTAATATATTCACAGGAACCAACAGAAAAAAATACTTTTCCTCTAAATATTTCATGAATACCATATAAGTACAGTATTGGTATTTTTTATTCAATGTTCAAATGAAGTAAATCCGCCCATCCCCCGCATGTGCATGAAAGGTGCTAAATGTGCAAAACCAACCTGCGGGCAACAGATTTTGAGGAGGTTGATGGTCTTTCCACAGACGTACACTTCGTTGGCGATGTGTCTCAGGAACAGCGGAACGCAGTCCTCTACATCCTTCGAGATCAGAGTGTAGCCTTGAGTCCAGAAGTGTTTGTCTGCACACATTTAAACACGTCAATCACGTCCCAGCACATACCGGGTTCGTCATGCTTTCAACGACAGAATGTGATTCTAATGTGTGAGAAATTTAAAAGCACTGCAGTGAATTATGAGAAGTTTGTCTTAACTCAGATCATAGCTTGGTAAAAACAAACAGAGCTTTGTGTTCTCTCCGTGTATGTGTGGGTTTTTTATGGGTATCCCGGTTTTCTCCTACCCTTCAAAAACATGAATGTTAAGTTGATTGGCCGCTGAGAAATTGCCCCTCAGAATGAGTGTGTGTGTAGACGGTCATGTCTGTCTGTAAGTGGCCCAGCAACAAACTGGCGTCCTGTTCGGGGTGTACACCGCCTCTCGCCTTGAATCAGCCGGCATAGGCTCCGGCACCCCCGAAACTCCATTAGGGATGGACGGTTCAGAAGATGAAACATAAATGTCCATCTTAAGAAAAATAAACGACATCATGGAAGAGATTGTCTATTAAAATATTTGCACATTGTCAATCACTGTTGCGCACCTGCTTTTATACAATAAAAGCATAAAATATTGACCGCTATCGATGGCGTGCAACCTCGTCTAACATACAATGGCTCAATGAGGTAATGTCTTTCTTGAGATTGGAGAAAATTAGGAATTCAAAAACGGGTAATGTTAGCATTTTTCAGAAAAAATGGCAATCATTCATAGATTTCTTTAAAACAACTTGAACACCCTCCTTACATCTCTCTAGTTTGTTTCACTTATCTTTGTTTACCTTATTTTTGACTTTTTTCTTTTGTTACATTTCTTCTCTTTCTCGTACACACACAAGAAGTTAGTACCTATCTTATCTCGTTTATTTATAGTACTCTACAAATGTTGTACTGTATTGTTTACGAGTTGATACTGTATATTTGAGGTGTGTGCCATTGGATTTGTTCTTTTTTGTTTGTTGGTTTTTTGTTCTTTTTTTGTTTACTGTTGTAAAACCAAAAAAAACTGATGTACATGTTTATTTCATCTGATATTGCTTTGTATTAGTTGGTACATCAAATAAAAAAAAAAAAAAAAAATTGGTAACGAGGTAAGGAGAACAGAAAGATCCAGCCTGAGGCCACAAAGACCCGGTAACAGCAAAAGAGTCTGCTCATACCGCCTATCGCATCTGCAGCAAGTGTGGTAGGAGCTGCAGCTCTTGCATCAACTTATTCAGCCATAGCCGACACTGCACAAACAGATGAGTATCCAGGTGCAGACTCCATAGTCTCTAGAGACAGAAGGATGCCAACAACTAACACAAAAAGATTGTTAATAACGAGAACTGTAATAAGCTGAGAATTACTTGGAACTGCTCCAAGTGTCTGACATAAATTCTCAGCTGTTTTTTTGTTTGTTCATAGCTTAAGGACAGACCTTTTCTTTGTTTTATTTCAGTGTGCCACTAAAAGAGTTGTTGTGGTGACCTTTTCCATTCACTGTATTTCGGTTGTGGGAGATCCTACCATGGCGTTGACTTGCACAGTGAACTGCTTTAGGCTCCTCCAGCATGTTAGGTACAAAATGTATATCCTTAAATATTTCTTTATTTTATCATTCAAAAGTGTCTTTTACTCTGTGTTTTATTGAGGATGACCCAGACCCCACTAATACTTGAGGTCAGTTTGTGAACTATAGCTGGGTGACAGTGTTACCTGTTGAAATAATGAATGAGTTAATTGCCTCCCTTCAACTTTGTTTTACCCTCACCCCTCGTAAGCAGGGGTCTGATGCTGTTTCTTCTCACCATCTGTAAGTGAGGGCCTCTAACCCTTCTGTCTCCCACACTACTCTGTAAGGACACACCTGTCTTTCTCTACTATGGTACAAATAAAGTAGACATGATGCACATTCTCTTATAGTCACTCCGGTCGGTTGGTCGGTCGGGGTGGTCTATCTTTGTACAAGTAAAAGAGAGTCCCTCGTTTGTTCTCTGATCAGCACTGCTTTGTGATAAAAATCAATAGGTGCATTCGAAATGACACAGGCGGACGCAGTTCTGATTGGCGCAGATCGGTGCGCAATGCATGCCGGTTAGGTTTTGCATTCAAAAACTAACCATCATACATTGCGCACCGATCTGCGCCGATCAGAACCGCGTCCGCCTGTGTCATCTCATACACACCTAATAACTTTTAGATCTAACACAGCGTCTACACCTCTGCTTCTGTAAGATTATGCTTCCTTGCCATTGTGCATGAGTAATGACAGGCAGCACTGGCTGTTTTGAAGACTATTATAAAATCTTCACATTGTTTGAATAATTCATGTCTGGAGTTGGAGAGGCGAGGTCTGGCTTCTGTCTGATGTGTATGTGATCATGGGAAATTTATATGTCGCTGCTATCCATATTGACTAGAGCAAAAAAAGTAGCATGCATCTCCAGAGAGGCAGGGTTTTCACAATTGGCTTCATGAGTTCTCCAAATTTGTTTTTGAATTTGCAATAAATTATTTTTTACGTTGTGTTAAAGTCTGCACCTGAAAGCAGTTTTTTACACCTACCCAATAATTTTTTAACACCAATCCAGAAGAAGAATACAGATGAGCACAAACAGAGGAGCAAAACACATTGTGGTGTGCGCCTAAAACTTTTCCTTATTAGTATGACTCACAGGCCATGGCAGAAATCTGGCCGCTTGAATTAACACATGAAAATTGTTAGCTCAGTGATCCTAAGCCAAAAGCGTAAGAGAACAGGCATGCATCGAGCCCTTTAAAGAAAGCCCGCGGCTCGCCAAGAAAGCTGAGCCGATGATTGCTTCCTCGGCCGACGGAGTTCGAAGAGAACAATGACATTTGTGTGTCCTCCAAAAGGCAGGACCAGGAAGTATGGAGGTTTGGAGTTGATGAGGTGTAGCCAATGAGCAAATGAAACCGTTACCAAGACAAAAAGCCGAGGTGATGCTCTGACCTTGAGTGGGATGTTGCATTAAATACAATATTTGAAAAGGCACAATGATTCACACAACAGGATGTTTACAGTGTGGAGTGTGCACCTTGGAAGCTAACAGCTATACTTCATCATATTTTAGACTTTATATGCTATTTTTTTCTCCTATTTATTCCATCTTTAAATAAAATATGCAGCAAAAAATAATTCTTCCCAATTTATTCCTCATGCTTAAGATGAGGAGGCTAATTGACGATATGGATGAAAAAATAGACATGCAGAATTAAAAAAAAAAAAAGCCGCGTGAGCGCCTCCTTGTAGAACACAGACTGTTTGATTCTGCTTCATCTCCTCCAGGAATCGACTCATTAATTGAACTAAATAAAATTACTTCAGCCGGTCGAGATTTGTCAAGGGGAACCTGTACGAGAAATCTATTTTAAAGCATTTCTTTTGTAACCGGCACGTCACAACAAATGAAAAGAATAAAAGGAATATTATTTATTTGTGTCCCCCAGCTCGCCGAGCGGAGACAGCTCTGCTTTTCATCGCTGTGCAGCTGATTACCATCCAATAACTTCATGACATCCTTTCCACAAGGACAAATCCAACTAGGCAATAAAGGCTGTAATGAAATCTCCTTTTTCCATCCATCTGCTGGGTTTTTCATTCCCACAGCCTGCAGACTCACCCCTGTAGTTCAGGTATTCCTCGTTGACTTGGATCATGAATTCTTTATAAACATCTCGGAAAACACCACTGTACACCCAATCGGACACAAACCTGAGAGGATCAGAAAACAGCTGTCATGATGAGGACATTCTCTATAGAACACAAACATAAACCTCCCACACGAGGACGTTGTTCACATTTCGAAGCCTTACTGTTTTGTTATTTCAGTGAATTTTCCACAGCATTGTTTTATAAATCCCACACGTTGCATTGTGTTTGGCTGTACATACTGGAGACGGAGGGGTAAAACTGCTTTCTTTCCCCCTATTGTTCACATACCCCTCCACGCTGGCCTGTAACTTTTTGCTTGGAAACCAGCTATTTAATGTTGTTGTACTTGAAAAAAAATCAAACAGCAGCTGTTTATTTCTTCATTCATTTCTATGGACCTGCATAAGATCGCTTGACTGCCGAGTTTTTTTCCAGCCAGCAGAAATAAAAACATGGCAGATATTTTTCTATTTTCAAGAAAAATGCTATAAAAACAGAATAAATTGTCTGAATTTGAATTTTTGTTTGGTTGACATTTCAAGTGCGAAATTTTGTAGAGTCCACTTACATTAAAAAAATTTCCAAAGACTTGCTGTTATGCAGTGAAGCCTAAATTTATTCTTATGAGTAACTTTGAAAACCTGTGTTTTTCAACTGTCCTGGTTGGATTTTTTTTAACAAATTAGTTATTTTATTAGTATGCTTTTTTTTTCTTAAATTAAAAGCACCTTCATACAAATTATGTATTTGTAATTATACAAACCGTTTGGTTTTAATCAGACATCATCTTAATGCAATTTAAGATTTTGCTGTTTAAACTCTGTTATTTTTCTATGAATGTTTGAATTTGTGTCTTTAAGAGAAAAACATGTGAAAATATGAATCTTTGTCCCAAGAAAAGTCTATAAAGTTTATAGTGAAGTGTTTCACAGGCTGAAAACATTTGTAACAGATAAAAAGAACATAACCACTGTATTGTGTGATCGTTTGGCGTTCTGACCGTGTGTACGGTTCACAGCTGCTCTTCAACAGCGACAGGAGGACCGGGTAGTTCTCATTGCTGCAGTTATTCTGCGCCTCGTTGTACAGGTAGGACAGCAGTTTAACACCCTGAGGAGAACAACACGGCACAGAGCTGACATCTCATCTGTTCAATTAAACACGCCCGTGATAGATGACATATTGCAGTTTGGAGATAAAAGAGCCCTCACCACAGGGAAGGTGGCTTGGCCTGCACCCAAAGGCCCATCTACACAGCACAGCTCTGACAGGTACCTTAGATTCAAAGAGCAAAGGGAGGTTTTGATCTTGTGATGTCGACATGAAAGTTCCCGCTGTCAGGCCCTAGTGCTGACTGGCTGAGGCGTAGGTTAAACTTGGTACCAACAGCGGAAAATGGGGGGTAAAAAAAAATGTGGGTTTGAGCGCACCTGAGCTGGCGGCCAACTTTGCGAAAGAGGAAGCCGATTGTCAGCAGGCTGAGAGAAGGAGGAGTGCTGAGGACGCAGGCGCGGTAGTAATGCAGGTACTTTCTCAGACCGCCGGTGAATGCCTTGGAGAGGAAAAACAGATTTCAGATAAAAAAATTATTAAAACTTTATTCCGTTTAACTCTATTTAGAAAAGTTGGCAACAACATTTGTGTGAGACTGCTGTTAAATATGTGAATGAATGTGCTGTAAAAATACTGTAGAAATATATAATAAATTGTAAAAAGAGACCTGATTATAACGTACACTGCGGTTCAGAGCTACAATCCTTCCTTAAAGTTTAACTTTCTTACTTTTTATTCCCAGGCCCTGTCAACGGGCCTGGTTCGGTGCGGCGTCAGCAATAACCAGGACGCTGCATCGGTCTGTCGTGGTAAAGAGAGAGCTGAGCCAAAAAGCAAAGCTCTCGATTTACAAGTCGATCTACGTTCCTACCCTCACCATGGTAACCAGGATCTACGTTCCTACCCTCACCATGGTAACCAGAATCTACGTTCCTATCCTCACCATGGTAACCAGGATCTACGTTCCTATCCTCACCATGGTAACCAGGATCTACGTTCCTACCCTCACCATGGTAACCAGAATCTACGTTCCTACCCTCACCATGGTAACCAGAATCTACGTTCCTATCCTCACCATGGTAACCAGGATCTACGTTCCTATCCTCACCATGGTAACCAGGATCTACGTTCCTTCCCTCACCATGGTAACCAGGATCTACGTTCCTACCCTCACCATGGTAACCAGCTGTGGGTGGTGACCGAAAGAATGAAATTGCGGATACAAGCAGCCGAAATGAGCTTCCTCCGCAGGCAGGCTAGACGGTCACTCAGAGATCGGGTGAGGAGCTCAGCCATCCGGGAGGAGCTCGGTGTTGAGCCGCTCCTCCTCCAGGTCAAGAGAAGCCAGATGGGGTGGTTCGGGCACCTGGTCAGGATGAACCCCCAAGCGCCTTGCTGTTAAGGTGTTTTGGGCACGTCCCACCGGGAGAAGTCCAAGTGGCAGACCTCGGAACCGCTGGAGAAACTACGGTACTGTATGTCTCACAGCTGGCCGGGGAATTACTCGAGATCCTTCTGAGTGAGCTGGAGGATGCAGCTGGGGTGAGAGAAGCCTGGGCTTCCCGTCTGAGGCTTGTTGCCCCCGCAACCCGACCCCAGATGAGCAGAAGACGACGGAATGGAACTTTTTGTTCCTTTCTTTCTATTCGACAATACTTGTGGATAATTCCATCCATGACTTCTAAAAGGGACTTCTTTATTTTGATTAATGAACCATTAACTCTTTGTAAAATGTAACACCTCTTAAGTTTTTGGAAATATAAAATCCGATATGAAAATACATAGAACTGACTAAACTCCCTGATTTTATTTTTTCAGTCCATTGGAACTAATAGAAAAAAAAACATATTCAAAATAAGACCAAGCATTTACAACTAAATTTAAAGCACATTCAATAAATAATTAAACATATACAAAAGATGTGTTTAGGTCAGTATTTCCCAACTAAATGCATGTGAACCAGTGAGCATCCGCAGTGTGTCTCCCAAACTGATGATTAAATTGAATAAAATTAAACAAATTATAATTCATAACCACTGATGTGAAACAGAACAGTTCATAAATTCTTGTTCTCGTTTTTTTTTTGTTAACCCTGGTTGAAATAAGGTCATACAAAATTTCAAAAAACAGTAAGTACTTTTTTTTTTCTTCCAGTTTTCAGCCCCGTAGTCCCAGGGAGAGCTTTGGCCCAGTGGTATTCAAACTCAGTTCTCCTGGTCGAAAGACAGTAACTCTACCACTAAGCCAACGCCCGCCGGGACCAAGTACTTTTAAATAAGAAAAATATATTCAGAAAAAATATAACTTTTATCTAGATACGTGATTAAATTGTTCTTCCTCTTAAAGCGACACCAAATCATTCTGCAAAAAAACTGTCAACAAACGTGTTAGCGCGCAACACCAGCGCAGGAAATGCTGTCATCCCTGTGGTATTAATTAATACCGATCACATCAACACACCTGGAAGACGAGGCCTTTTTTGTCGATGCTCTGCAAAGCAAAGCGACTCAGCCTCAGGTAGTGGGTTCCATGCTGGGCTAACTCTCCCAACAGGCGAAACACGCTCTCTGGAGAGGCACCCGACACGCACACGCCGGGCCTGACGTCAAACTGAACAGACTGAGACAAATACACATATTTACAAAAGGCAGTGTGCAATCTGGTGAAACATAAAAATATTAAAAAAAACAGAATGTTTCTGTAACCTTTCTGATATGAAACTTTGTGAGGAGCGCGTGAGAAAAATAGAGGAATAACATAAAAGAGATTAGAAGATTAATTATGTGGTGTTCATTGATTAAACTCGGACGAAAAAAGAGAAATGCCAGGACAAAAAGTTAAAAGAAAAAACTCATTTTAAGAAAGCTAAAACATTTCGTACGGCTTCATTTTGACCATAAAAAGAGATTGTTTTACTGTTTTTATGCCACTTTTCAGAGAATATTGGAGAGTCCCGACAGAAGAGTTTCAGCTAGAATGAAAGGGAAAGTGTACAAAACCGTGGTGAGACCGGCCATGCTGATTGGTCTAGAAACAGTAGCACTGAAGAAAAGACAGGAAGCAGAGATGAAGGTAGCAGAGATGAAGATGCTGAGGATCTCTGGGAGTGACTAGGATGGACAGGATTAGAGAGGAGTACATCCGGGGAGCAGCACATGTTGGAGGTTTTGGGGATAAAGTTCGAGAGGCAAGACTGAGATGGTTTGGACATGTGCAGAGGAGAGAGAGAGAGTACATCAGAAGAAGGATGCTGGGTTTGGAACCACCAGGAAAGAGGACTAGAGGAAGACCAAAGAGGAGGTTCATGGATACAGTGAAGGAAGACATGAAGATAGTTGGTGTGACCGAAGAAGATGCAGCAGATAGGGTTAGATGGAAGAAACTGACTTGCTGAAGGGAAATGCCGAAAGAAGAAGAAGAAAATTGGAGAGTCCCTGAGCCGGCTGTCCGTGTGTCTGTCTGTCTATCCATGCCTCTGTAACACTTTTTAACAGTTGAATGAAACTGCCCACATTTACTCAGCATCAACTATAAGTCAGTGAACTGATTAAGTTTTCACTATCATCTGACCAAAGGCCACGGTATTAAATGTCAAGGTTACAAAAGACAGGTAGAGGCATTTTTATTTGACGCCTTGTGTCGACTTATTCTCGTTTCTTGTTCATTTTTGGATAATGAGCTTTTTCTAAGTGAACCGAGTTATTTATAGCACGTGCACTAATTGTTCATTGATTCTCATCCTTCTCCTTGCGAAGCAGGAATTGAGCGTTTAGCTGCACATTACAGATGGAGAAATGATGATGAATAGCACCTGGCTAAGAGGAAAGGTGGTGGAAGCCACGCCTATCAGGACGTTTAGAAGGTCAGACACTAATTGTCTCTGGGAGTCCAGCGGCAGGGGGAGCGTGGGGGACGGAGTGCCCATGCTCATCACCCTCATCTCCCCCTCCCACAATCGGTACAGCTGGTCAAAGGCTTCTCTGCCTGCTTCTGAGAGGTACAAGGAGTCTCTTTTTCCAGGAGGGCTGTGGATGGAGAGAAAAAGAAAGTTACCTGTCACCTGTTTTAGATAGAAGTTGTACCTTTTGTTTTTTCCTCAAGCCGTTTGTGAAGCTGATGTTTGGCAATAAATGACCAACTACCAGCGATCCTGGTCGAAAGCTCCATTAAAACTATTATATTTTTATAAAATACTTCCAGGTAATAAAACCCTTTAAATATTGTGAAATTTCTAACATGTTAAATACTTTAAATGTGTTTTATAAGAAGCAGATTATTCACCAGCCAACAGATTCCCAGCAGCGACGTCTTCCGGGTTCAAATGTTTTGAGAGCCTCCCAGATGTCGATGTCTGGAACGGGGCTGTGCTCTGACTGGGAGTCTGGGGTCAGGTTTGACGCTGATTGGAAGCCCTCATCCTCAGACTGATCCATGCAGGGGGGAACCTGTTAAGTCCAGCAACAGTAACACCCCACAAAACAAAATATGAATTAAAGAGGCTACGGATGATTTTCAAAGGTACCTGTACATTATTTGCAAAATTACTTAAACATTCCTTCATTTCTTGGTGCTTATAAATAATTGTACTGAAAATGAAGACAAATATTGTGGCAGAAAAAAATTGCTCCAACAACAAATGCCTAGAATATGTGTCTTCAAATTAACTTCTCACCTTATTTAAGTCACAAACAGATTCAAAAATAAATTTTCTGCAAGTCTGAGTGCATTTCTTTCACAAGGGCATGGTAATCAGTAAATGTGAGGCCCAAAATTACATTTCTGCAAATCAAAATTTTGGATTCCTTCCGAGAGGGAAGAATCTGATCAATCAGCTTGAGTTTTTTTCCCCACTCGTGTATATTGTAGCAGTGGGTAGCACCGTGGCCTCACAGCAAAAAGGTTGTGAGTTCAAGTCCCGGGTGGGGACGAGGCTTGTAACACTGTTCTTTCTTTGTAGAGTTTGCATGTTCTCCCCATGTTTGCGTGGGTTTCCTCCGGATGCTCCGGATTGCTCCCACCCTCGAAAGACATGCATGTTAGGTTGATTGCCCGGTGCCAAATTGCCCCTAGGAATGTGTGTGTGGCCTCGCGACAGATTGGCAAATTGTTTGGGGTGTACCCTGCCCCTACTCTTGAATCAACTGGGATAGACTCCGGCACCCTCTGTAACCTTTTAAGGGACAGACGGTTAAGAAAATGACTGACTGGCCAACTTCATGGACAGCCAGGATGAAGATGAAGTTACCCCCTTAATGAACTTATGTGTGTGGATGGTTGTATGTATGTGGCCCCGTGACAGACTGGCGACCTGTTCGGGGTGTACCCTGCCCCTCGCCTTGAATCAGCCGGGATGGGCTCCAGCACTTCCCGCAACCCCATAAGGGATGGACGGATTAGAAGGTGACTGACTGACTGAAGTATATTGTAGGTGTATTACCAGAGATCCCCAAGAAGCGTGTTTACGTCTAATTTTTTAAATTCTGGTGGTATAAACTTACAATGCCACGTCATTAAACTCTTTTTTGACCGCTCAATTGTGAGTTAATTCAATATTTTTTAAAAATCAATGACTTGGACATTGAAAACCTCAGCCAATCACAATCAACCAGGGGCAGCTATCTTTTTAATGTAACTAAACTGTGTTTTAACTTGATTTTTGTATCAGTGTAGAGTTTGGTTTCTTACCCTGATGGACAGTCCTGTAACATCGATGTTACTGGGGATAGGAGGCAGGTCTAGTTTTATGTCTATGTCTGAGGTGCGAGTGTGCTGCAAGGCTCCGAACAGTGACATCCTGGTCTCCTTCTCAAATCTTTCTTCCACTTCTGCGTTGGTCCGTAGCGATAGAAGCCCCGTGCCTGGTGGAGCATCCAGCAACCTCAGAATTCCACACATGCTCTCCAAAGTCCCCCATTCCTCCGCACAAACCAGATCCCAGGACCTGGCCTCAAGCTTCAACAGCTCCTCACTCTGGTAGCTCCAGGGATCATGCTTGCGTGACACAGGCCTCTCATGTCGCATGTAATTCTTGCTGAAAGACGCAGGAGGTGGAGGTGCAGAACCAGCCAGAAGCACCAGCAGCTTCAGGACAGCATCCACTTCCCTCAGGCCAGACGCTTCTCCTTCAGGAAGCCTCTCGAGCTGCTCCTCCAGCCGCTCTGCTTCCCTTCTGCATCCTGCCACCCGCAGGTCAAAGCACATCATTAGGACTCGGTTTCTAGGGGGCGTGGTGGATGTGGGTGTTGGAGCGATGGCAGAACTTCTTGCGCCATCTTGAAAGAGTTTAGCCAGTAGAGCACCGTAGGCACGTTTCTTTAAGGTTTTACGGAAACTTTCTCTGGAAGGTGCTCCCAGAGCTCTACGCTTCCACGAGACCCCGGAGAGGCTGCAGTCACACAGAGCGCTCAGCAGCTCAGTGATGCTGCTGCTGTTTGGCTTGGAGGTGTTCATGTACATCGTGGGACAGTGTTAGATTCTGTACAACACAGAAATAAAGTGCACACTTTGTTTTAGAAAAATCAAGGTTAAAGACATCTACACATTCCACTCATCACGACACACTTGATGATCCGTGTCGGGTGTTTGAGACTCCTTTTGCATGGTTTTGAAAACACTGCTCATGTTTATATGAAGGTTGGCCAAGAAGATGTGAAAGTTATTAACTTACCGTATTTGAAAAATTATTAAATGATCGTTATTAAATAAAAACACTGTTATTGCTTTGCTAAATGCAATGTTGAATCTAATCCAAGTCGTATCTCAATTTCAATTAAATCCCATTTGCATAGCCCGATATCACAAATATCTCGACAGGCTTTAGACAAAAGAATAAAAAAAAAGTATATAACAAATGGGAGGAGCTCGGTGTCAAGCCGCTCCTCCTCCAGGTTGAGAGAAGCCAGATGGGGTGGTTCGGGCATCTGGTCAGGATGCCCCCTGAGCGCCTCGCTGGTGAGGTGTTTCAGGCACCGAGAGGCAGACCCCGGGCCTGCTGGAGAGACTATGTCTCATAGTTGGTGGGGAACGACTCGGGATCCTTTCAGTTGAGCTGGAGGATGCAGCTGGGGTGAGAGATGCCTGGGCTTCCCGTCTGAGGCTGTTGCCCAGCGACCCGGTCCCGGATAAGCGAAAGATGATGAAACAAACCGGATAAAAGAAATGGTGGAAAAATAAGAGAAAAATGTATATACAGAAATACACCTGGCTGCACGGTGGCGGAGTGGTTAGTACAGTGGCTTCACAGCAAGAAGATCGGGTTTCAAGTCCTGACTGGGAGGAAGACTTGAAACACTGGTGTGTAGTTTGCATGTTCTCCCCATTTATGTGTAGGTTTTCTCCACCCTCAAAAAGCATGAATGTTAGGTTGATTGGCTGCTCTATGAAATTGCCCCTAAGAATGAGTGCATATGTGGATGGTTTTGTGTGTGTGGCCCTGCAACAGATTGGTGACCTGTTCATGGTGTATCCTGCCTCTTGCCTGAAATCCGTTCCCGCCCACTCCGCCCCGCAAGTGGTTCAGAAGACAAAATGAAAAGGTAGGAACGTAGATCCTGGTTACCATGATGAGGGTAGGAACGTTGGTTCTGGTTACCATGATGAGGGTAGGAACGTTGGTTCTGGTTACCATGATGAGGGTAGAAGCTAGCTAAACAATTTCAGCACATTCCTACCCTTACACCCGCCTCCTCCTATTTGAGGAAAAACTCCAAAAAACATAGCAGCAGTAAGGAAAAAAAAGAAGAAACCTCATGGGGACATGCACAAAAGAGGAATCCCTCCCCTGGGACAAACAAAAAATTACAAATTGGTTTATTCTACTTTACAGTTTTATATCGGAAGATGAAACGGGATGGTAGATCAAGCAAATCTAACAACTGAAGTCTCAAAAGTTCTGGTACATTTTACCCAGTCAGCAGGCAAATATAAAGGGAAATGGATGGACTGCTATACATGACATGATTCTAGAATTCAGATTTTAAAAATAACTTAAAAGTGTTCATATTGTTCAACCTGACTTTTTTTTTTTTTACATTTTCTGATGACACTTCGAGTGCATACGAAATGCGATACTGTTTTCTATATGCAGGCAAAGTAATTTTTATTTTACAGTATTTTTAAAATCATTTTTATAGTACCGTATTTTCACGACCATAGGGCGCACCGTATTAAAAGGCGCAGTCAAAATTTTGCGTGCTCTGTATTTAACACACACATAAGGCGCACCTGATGATAGGGAGCGGGTTTTATAAACATATCCTCTACTACGTAAGTCCGCCTTACAACAACACACACACACATAGACGCGCGCATACGCACACACACGTGCGTATTTAAAAATAGATCGGGAGTAAAACTGAGTTTGGTTGTTTTTATTTAAATATTAGTTACAGTCGTCATAAAGTCATTTATTAAATCCATCCAAGTCCTCATCCTCTGTTTCAGAATCTAACAGCTGCTCTAAATCCAACCTCACAGGTTCACTTTCCTCGCTGTCAGAGTCACTTTCTGAACCGTGCGGCTCCTCGGAAATGATGCCTGCTTTTGGGAAAGCTCGGACAACAGTGCCAGCAGACACGTTAGCCCAAGCATCTACAATTCACTGGCAAACTGTGGCGTAAACTCGCCCGGCGCAGCTGATCGCCATCAGTTTAAACTGAGCTTCATAAGCGTGTCTCTTTTCATTTTCAGTGTTGTTAAAACAGCAATGTTCTGCATAAAACACACACCTGTTCTTTTATACATAATCCACGCCCACACTTCACCCTTTAACATTCTCATGTTTTCAACTGCGTCCGCCTGATGATTCTCTAATACGTCCCCAAATCACACATCAGATAGGGCGCACCACTCATTATGAAGAAAATTTGAGACTTTTAGGTGCGCCTTATGGTCGTGAAATTACGGTATTTTAGACATAGTTGATGTTTAAAGTTGCTAAAGCAAGTTCATAGTAATGGTTTTTTTATTGACAATGGAAATAAATGCTTCTTGATTCTTACTGCTGTTTGATCTGTCATTTCTGTGAAATAATACTCACTATATTTTAAATCAGACACAATCAGTCATGTTTCTCTGAATCTAATACTTTTACAGAAAAATTAAAGTTTCTGTTAAACATTTTAAAACTGATCTACAGTCAAACAATTTTTCTCTTCTTTATGGGAAAAAATGTAAATATTTTGTCAGATTAGATTTTTTGCTCTTAAATGCTTCATGTTTAAAATTAGACCCAGATTTTAAAAAAATATAATTTCTACACATTTAAATCCCTGAAACCAACATTTAATCCAGATAAAAAAACTGACTTATTGAGACAGTTAAACAGAAAAACAAACGGCTAACAGAAGCTAGCTGTCAATAGCAATGTAAGAAAAGACTAATACACATCATATCGTATTCTAATTTAATTTCTACTAACGTTCATCAATGTTAATGTAATTAAACCATCAGAAAAAGACAAATAAAATGTTATTTACCTGTTAGTTTTTATCCTGTAGTCATTTTAACATGCTCCTTTTCCGATATGCTAACGTTTGTTGTTAGCAACTCAAACCTGTTTATACTTCTTTTACGGTTTTTCTGTGGATTAAACTCATAAAAACAACAGCGTATTTTATCACTGCAACCAAAAAAATGTATTTATTGTTCAATGATATCCTGTCAAGTCTTATTAAAATAGTAAATTAAAAAATTGTTCAATCTAAGCTAGATGCTTCATTCATAGCAGAGCTTCCTACGCGGGCTATGACGCGGTCTATGACGTAATTTAAGCCCCGCCCCAAACACGTTATTATTGAGGATTAAAATACATTTTTCTATAACTTTGTGATCAAAATTCAGATTAAAAATATTCCTTTTCTTATTTTATACCGCAAAATATTAATGTGGACATTTAAAAACATTACATTTTTCTGTCATTTAAAAGTACCTTAGACAAATACATTTCAGCATAAAGGCCTTAAATTACATGCTTCGTGGTGTTCAGATAAGGATTAGTACATTTCTAATTGTGTGCCTCTTGGTCTGCTCCCAGTGAGACACGACCAAACCACCTCACCAGCCAGGCGTGTGTGAGGCATCCTAACCAGATGCCCAAACCACCCCATCTAGCTCCTCTTGAACCAAAGCAGCAGCGGCTCTAATCCCCGCTCCTAGGGACGGCAAAGCTCCTCATTCTATCTTTGAGTGAGAGCACAGACACCCTGCAGAAGAAGCTCATTTTAACTGCTGGTATCAGTGAGCTTGTTCTTTCGGTCATTACCCACAGCTGGTGACCAATGGCTATGAACATAAGTCCTGGTTACCATGGTGAGGGTAGGAATGTAGATACTGGTTACCATGACGAGGGTAGGAACGTAGATCTTGGTTACCATGGTGAGGGTAGGAACGTAGATCCTGGTTACCATGGTGAGGGTAGGAATGTAGATCGTGGTTATCATGCTGAGAGTAGGAACGTAGATCCTGGTTCCTATGATGAGGGTAGGAATGTAGATCTTGGTTACCATGGTGAGGGTAGGAACGTAGATCCTGGTTACCATGGTGAGGGTAGGAATGTAGATCCTGGTTACCATGCTGAGGGTAGGAACATAGATCCTGGTTACCATGCTGAGGGTAGGAACATAGATCCTGGTTCCTATGATGAGGGTAGGAACGTAGATCTTGATTACCATGGTGAGGGTAGGAACATAGATCTTGGTTACCATGGTGAGGGTAGGAACATAGATCTTGGTTACCATGGTGAGGGTAGGAATGTATATCCTGGTTACCATGGTGAGGGTAGGAACGTAGATCCTGGTTACCATGGTGAGGGTAGGAACGTAGATCCTGGTCACCATCGTGAGGGTAGGAACGTAGTTCCTGGTTACCATGGTGAGGGTAGGAACGTAGATCCTGGTTACCATGGTGAGGGTAGGAACGTAGATCCTGGTTACCATGGTGAGGGTAGGAAGGTAGATCCTGGTTACCACGGTGAGGGTAGGAACGTAGATCCTGGTTACCATGGTGAGGGTAGGAAGGTAGATCCTGGTTACCACGGTGAGGGTAGGAACGTAGATCCTGGTTACCACTGTGAGGGTAGGAACGTAGATCCTAGTTACCACGGTGAGGGTAGGAATGAAGATCTTGGTTACCATGGTGAGGGTAGGAACGTAGATCCAGGTTACCATGGTGAGGGTAGGAACGTTGGTTCTGGTTACCATGGTGAGGGTTAGAACGTAGATCCTGGTCACCATGGTGAGGGTAGGAACGTAGATCCAGGTTACCATGGTGAGGGTAGGAACGTTGGTTCTGGTTACCATGGTGAGGGTTAGAACGTAGATCCTGGTCACCATGGTGAGGGTAAGAAGGTAGATTATTTGATAAATCAAGAGCTTTGCTTTTCGGTTCAGCTTTTTCATCATCACGACGGACCGATTCAGCGTCCTAATTATTGTGGGTGTGTTATGAACACTATTTGTACAGGCAAGTTCTTAAATACAGTGTGTAAGTCTCCATCTACAAAGTGTTTTACACATTTTCATGATCATCTAAGTACACAACACAATCAGAAAGACTTATGGTCATGGTCAGTGAGCAAGATTCAGAGACTATGAACTTGCTGAGGTATGACGGTACATGAATGTATGATGTATTCAAACTGATCACGCTTCAGTTAGAATTTCTTTTCTGTGTTTTCCTTATCCTAGGTGTGTATCATAGAATTGTTCCGAGGTCTCTTCTTTGCAGGTTGTGTCTGTATTTAATTCTGACTAATGTAAAGTCTATTCTCTTTCAGATTACAATAAAATCTACTGCATAGGTAGATTAAGTTTCAAATCAGATTTGTAGTTTTATCAGAAAATGGTTCTATGAAGTCAGGTTTGTCACCAAAATGTTTCTCAAAGGTCAGGATAGATATGAAAGCAATTCCATTTTTAAATGAATTTAGATCATCTGTAGTTTTTTGTTCTGTGCAACAAGATATAATTTTTCTTTCCAAAATGGTTACTTTAGGAACTATGTGATTGGTAGAAACAGTAAATCTTTAAGTAAAATTGAAATGTTTGTATACTTCTTATAATTTTATCATTCAAAAGGTTCTTTTGTAATGTGGTGCCCAGCTGCAGTTTGTGATCTGCAGCTGCTGGACAGTGTTATCTGTTAACTGAGGAATGTTCTCAGACTGTTTGCTGAACAACCCCACCTTTCTCTGTCTCCACAAATCTGTAAGTAGGGGTCAAGAATCTTTCTTTTCTCCCACTACTATGTGAAATAATAAAAATAATAAAATAGTAGTACTACTAGGTACTACTGTGTCCCAAGTGGAGGAGTTTAAGTATCTCAGGGTCTTGTTCACGAGTGGGGGAAGGATGGTGCTGTAGACCGACAAACGAATTGGCGCTGCATCAGCAATAACTAGGACACTGCATCGGTCCGTCATGCTGAAGAAAGAGCTGAGCCGAAAAGCAAAGCTCTCGATTTACAAGTCGATTTACCTTCCTACCCTCACCATGGTAACCAGGATCTACGTTCCTACCCTCACCATGGTAACCAGGATTGACGTCCCTACTCTTACCATGGTAACCAAGATTGACATCCCTACTCTCACCATGGTAACCAGGATCTACGTTCCTACTCTCACCATAGTAACCAGGATCTACGTTCCCACCCTGACTTAAGAATGAGATCGTGGATACAAGCGGCTGAAATGAGCTTCCTCCGCAGGGTGGCTGGGCTCTCACTCAGAGATATAGTGAAGAGTTCCGCCATCCGGGAGGAGCGCTGTATCGAGCCGCTCCTCCTCCAGGTCGAGAGAAGCCAGATGGGGTGGTTTGGGCATCTGGTCAGGATGCCCTCCGAGCGCCTCGCTGGTGAGGTGTTTCTTGCACGTCCCACCGGGAGAGACCAAGAGGCAGACCCTGGACCCGCCGGAGAGACTATGTTTCACAGCTGGCCAGGGAACGACTGGGGATCTCTCCAGCTGAGTTTGAGGATGCAGCTGGGGTGAGAGAAGCCTGAGCTTTCCATCCGAGGCTGTTGCCCCTGCGACCTGTCCTCGGATAAGCAGAAGACGACAGAATGGAACTATGTAAAACACACCTCTCTGTTTTTCACGACATTATTAATAAACAAGCCAGCGAGGACACTCTTTGTGCGTAAAGTCTGCTAGAGTGTGCTATCCTTGTTCGACAATTAAACTTGAGAGTCTCTCGTTTGTTTTCCCGTCAGCACAGCCTTGGGATTGGAGATAAATGACTCTCCCCTCTAACACTATCAAAAATATAAAACTGCTAGTATTTTAAATACATTCTTAAAGCTCAGCCTTTATACCAGGGGTGTCAAACTCAGGTCCTGAACGGACGGTGTCCTGAAAGTTTTCTATGGATTTTTGCATCTACAAATCGTTCCGTTCCGTCATCACCTTCTTATCCGGGGCCGGGCCACGGGGGCAACAGCCTCAGATGGGAAGCCCAGGCTTCTCTCACCCTGGCTGCATCCTCCAGCTCACCCGGAAAGATCCCGAGTCATTCCTCAGCCAGCTGTGAGACATAGTCTCTCCAGCGGGTCCGGCTCTTGGTCTTCTCCTGGTGGGACGTGCCCAAAACACCTCACCAGCAAGGCGCTCGGGGGGCATCCCAACCAGATGCCCAAACCACCCCATCTGGCTCCTCTCGACCCGGAGGAGGTTCGGCTCGACACCAAGCTCCTCCCGGATGGCTGAGCTCCTCACCCGATCTCTGAGTGATCTACAAATCATCTGTAAATCTGATCCAGCTCATTGAGTGATTGTGCCAAATTCTATTGGTTGTTGATTTCACTTCATGTTCACCAGCTGTATTGAACCAGGAACGAATGGAAAACCTTTTAGGACACCGGCCCTGGAGGACTGAAGTTTGACACTCCTGCTTTATATTGAAAAAAACTTCTGATATTTTTGATATTTTCATATTCACATTAAATAACTTGTAACTGATGATTCTTTTGCCTGTAAAACTATATTTAAAATAAACTACACTTTACAGGAGGCTTAAAGGATGGTCAAACTGACTCAAGTCATAACTCAAGTAATTAAATAGAACTCTAGGCTTGGTTGAAAAAAAAATCTTTGTAATTCTCTTAACATTTCTGATTATTGTTTGCTGTAATAGCTGTTAGAAAAAAAGCAAATATTAAAATAAGAATCAATAGAATGACACTTTGTATGGTCTTTAAATGGACCTCAGAGGTTAATGCAGCATAACAAGCAGCTTTAGAAATGTAGTGCAAAGGTATTTGGACGGGAGTTATTATTCTAGTGGCTTCAGTGTAAGAAAAAAAACTCTGATGCTGGAGATCAGAAGACAGATTTGAACCCATTTACATGTAATATCCTTGATATACATATTTGTGGTATTTATTCTGAGCATGTGCAGAAATGTGAATTTATAAAAGCAGTAGAATGGCTCATCTGTTTTAAAACGTATGTTGACTTCCTAAGCGTTGTAACCTTCATGTTCCAAATACAAACTGAAATAAAGCAGAGAATAGCCTTTCATTTAAAAAGCCATTGATCAATGATGATGAACTAGCCTGGCCTTGAGAATCTACTCTATAAGAAGAATCTCTGCTCCATCTTTAAACCTACACCCTGTAACCCATCAGCCATAAGGACAACTTTTCTTCACAGTACATTTTTCCAACTGAATTTTCTTGCCGTCTTGACTCAATTAATGTTTGAGTGCTTTGTTCTGAGCATCACAGCTGATGACAGATGCCATGCTGCTGTTTTATATTGCTGATGCTTTTCATGGAGACCTTTTAATTTATTTTGCCAGTGATGTGACAGAAACCTGATGTGACATTTGAGTGGGAAAAAACATCCACCATGACAGGGTACTGCTTATAAAAACTGATTTAGCAACAAAGTTGGTTGGGGTCATGTTACGAGGAGATGTGTGAGATAAGAAAAATAATATTTAAAGACGGGATGTCATGCAGAATTATATTTTTTGGAGGTTTCATTTATATTTGAACATTTTTACTGTATCAAAAACAAAACTTGATATATATATATTTTTATATTCTTGCATGTTTGAGTTGCGGGCGGCACAGTGGCCTCACAGCAAGAAGGTCGTGGGTTCGAGTCTTGGGTGGGGACGAGGCTTGCTTGGAACACTGTCCTTTCTGTGTGGAGTTTGCATGTTCTCCCCGTGTCAGCGTGGGTTTTCTTCAGGTACTCCGGTTTCCTACCACTATCCAAAAAAACATGGATGTTAGGTTGATTGGGCAGTGCCAAAATGCCTCAAGGAATGTGTGTGTGTGTGGATGGTTGTATGTGTGTCGCCCCGCAACAGACTGGCAACCTGTTGGGGGTGTACCCTGCTCCTTGCCTTGAATCAGCCGGGATGGGCTCCGGCACCCCCCGCAACCCTGTAAAGGTTAGATGGTTAAGAAGGTGACAGACTGACCGTTTGAGTTGCATTGATGCATGAGCAAGGTCTCCCGTTTGGTATTCAGAAACTATTTAAACGCCTATTTGTTCTTGGCTGTGGATTTTGTTCTCTGCCAAGCCTTCATTCTGACATAAGCAGTTCCCAAAAGGGAGTCCCATTTTTATGTCTTCTTCTTTAGGCATTTACCTTTAGAGGTCGCCACAGCAAGTCAGTTCCTTCCATCTAACCCTATCTGCTGCATCTTCTTCAGTCACACCAACTATCTTCATGTCTTCCTTCACTGTATCCATGAACCTCCTCTTTGGTCTTCCTCTAGTCCTCTTTCCTGGTGGTTCCAAACCCAGCATCCTTCTTCTGATGTACTCTCTCTCTCTCCTCTGCACATGTCCAAACCATCTCAGTCTGACCTCTCTGACTTTAAAACCTCTAACATGTGCTGTTGCTCTGATTCTGTCCATCCTGGTCACTCCCAGAGAGATCCTCAGCATCTTCATCTCTGCTACCTCCATCTCTGCTTCCTGTCTTTTCTTCAGTGCCACTGTCTCTAGACCAATCAGCATGGCCGCTCTCACCACATTTTTATGTAAACACACCCAATAAGAATATTTTAAAAAATGTGCAAGCTTTGTTAACTTGATGCGCTTTACACTGTATTCGTAGACTCAAAATTTACACTGTGTTGTGCATGCAAAAAGGGGGCGGGACTAAGTGGGCAGCAAGAGGAGGGGAATTTCTTAATTTTTTTAATTAGGAGGCTAAACTATTCTCAGCTATTCAATGGACTAGTGCCTGAACCCCCCCCACCCCCCCCGCACCCAACCGTTTGACTGTGACCACCTTTCAGGTGAAGAAACAGCTGGAGAAGCTAAACCAGCACAAAGCAGCCGGCCCAGATGGCATCAACCCCCATACCCTGAGGACCTGTGCGCTCCAGCTGTGTGGGGTTCTCCAGAACCTCTTCAACCTGAGCCTCAGGCTGGAGAGGGTTCCGCTTCTCTGGAAGACATCGTGCCTGGTTCCTGTACCCAAGAAACCATCTTCATCTGACCTCACATCTCATGTGATGAAAGTGCTGGAGAGGCTGGTGTTAGCCCACATGAGACCGCTGGTGAATTCCTCTCTGGACCCCCTGCAGTTTGCCTACCAGCCACGCCTGGGTGTTGACGACGCTGTCATCCATCTGCTGCAGCGAGCTCATTCACATCTGGATGGCGGTGGAGGCATGGTGAGAATCACCTTCTTTGATTTCTCTAGTGCCTTTAACACCATCCAGCCCTCATTACTGGGTGATAAGCTGTGGCTGATGGGTGCTGGTGCGTCCGCCGTCTCCTGGATCACTGATTACCTGACGGACAGGCCACAGTTTGTCCGGCTGGGCAAAGTCCGGTCTGATGTGGTTCTGAGTGGTGTAGGAGCCCCACAGGACACTGTGCTCTCTCCATTCCTCTTCACATTGTAAACTTCAGACTTCCAGCACAACTCCGATTCATGCCACCTACAGAAATTCTCTGATGACTCAGCAGTTGTAGGGTGTATAAGTGGTGGGCAGGAGGAGGATTACAGGAGGGTGGTGGATGGATTTGTGGTGTGGGCGGGAGAGAATCACCTGCTCCTCAATGTGGACAAGACAAGGGAGATGGTGATTGACTTCCGGAAGAGGAGGAGGACTGCTTTGCAGCCGCTCTGCATTCTGGGTAGAGATGTGGAGGTGGTGGAGGAGTACAAATACCTTGGAGTGACCATCGACAGTAGACTGAGCTGGAGGAGCAACAGTACTGCTGTGTACAAGAAGACTTGCAGCCGACTTTACTTTCTAAGGAAGCTGAGGTCCTTCAATGTGTGCGGCAAGATCCTGGAGACCTTCTACCAGTCTGTGGTGTCCAGCACCTTGTTCTTCTCTGTCATCTGCTGGGGGAGCAGCATCACAGCCAGTGACACCAACAGACTGAATAAACTAATCAGACTGGCTGGCTCTGTCATTGGCAGCAAACAGAACTCACTTGAGGCAGTGGTAGAGAGGAGGTCACTGAACAAACTTTTGTCCATCATGGAAAACCATGACCATCCTCTCTACCCACTCCTGGACGAACGGCGGAGCTCCTTCTCCAAGAGGCTCGAGACGCTCGAGAACATCTCGTTACCGGAGGTCTTTCTTTCCGTACGTGATCGGGCTCTACAACGACTCACTTAGCAGATAGGAAGTTGTTGCTGTGACACACAAATTTCCCCCCTGTGTGGGATCAATAAAGTATATTCTCATTCTGATTAAACCGCTTGAGATGAGACTTCTCGCTTTCGAGGGGGTTCTCAACCTAACACCTATGTTTTTTGAGGGCGGGAAGAAAACCAGAGTACCTGGAGGAAACCCACGTATACACAGGGAGAACATGCAAACTCCACACAGAAAGGACAGTGTTTCATACCTCGTCTACCCCCCAGAGATTCGGTGTCAAAACTGAAAAGGACCATGATAATCTGTTCACCCCATAGAAGCACTGCATACCCCGTCTTTAAGAACATGGATCTGAAAGAAGCTGCTGGTTTCATTAGATGATATTGTTCATGTGCACGTATCGTTGCCTCAAGTTAGAAACCTTGTAAACACTAAAACACCTCAAAGAACTGCTAACTTCGATAAGAAATTGCCTGTCGGAGGTTGCTTCATCACCCAAGGTGATTGTTACCGCCCATGAATAAAGCATGAGTGTTTAGTCGAAACAAATCAATAACGTCCAGAAAGAAACAAAGCTTTTTTTATTCAGGGTATATACGTCTCTGAGTTTATTCACGAAGTATTGTATGATGAAAGCAGCACGTAACTGCACCGTCCATACATACGACTTAAAAAAAAACAAGGCTTCACCCACTTCAACCAGATCAGGTACTAGATTTAGAATCTTATGAGCTGCCTCAGATGATGGGAGGAAAATTTGTTTCCATTAGTGGTCTCGTAGTAAAAATGTGTGTACCAGTTTCTTTACTTTTTGTCATCACATCACATTCACAAGATTCAAACTGGGGAGAAAAAGAAAAGTCTCGACAACTCCACAAACAATTTTTTTTTCTCTATTTTTGTTGTTTTTGTCCCAGGACTGAATGCATAGGAGTATACAGTTAGAATACAGTATATGATATAGGAAACGAGAAATAAAAATAACTGCACAGCAGTAAGAAAAGTCATTTGTCGAGTATAGATAGTCATTTATCGTACACACTGTAAAACAGCTTAGAAATACAGGGCAAAAAAACAAAAGAAAAAATGGCAGAAAAGAAAGAAAAGAACACCATTAGAACAATTTAGCATTATATTCAATCTACACACGAGTACCCTTTTGTCTTCTAATTTAGGAAAGCCAAACAGTTTTCAGGAAATTCCAAATCACCTTGGCATCGGTCGAACATTTATTTACTTATTTATTATGGCTCGGTGCCACAGCCACTTAAAGTCCCACTAAACACACCCAGAAGACACCCGAAGAAAATGCACACATCAATACTGCAACCATAAAAGAAATCATACTGAAAAGTCTTCAGCCTGTTGGCACGCAGATGGCTGCAGCAGGGCATCTAGTTATTTTAGACAGCACACAGAAAATCACAAGTCCAAATACATTGCTGTGTCTATAGCACTATCATCATCACCTAGGTTTACTGACGGCATAAATTAGAAACAATATATGTAGAATTTTCAATAAGGCACATTTTTGGTTAAAGAAAGGCTCTGAAAGAAGCTTCTTGCATTAACTCTGTCAGTGAGGAAGGAGTCAGCAGTAAACAGCACAGACGAGGATGGAGTCAGTCGGCATGCAATTAAGATCAAAAGCCTCCCCTGCTGATTCCATTATACTGAGAGCCACTCTGCATCGCACTGAGTGGGCAGTGCCAAGTGCTGTTGGTCGGAGCGCCATGCTGACATGGCAGACAGACAGACAGGCAGGCAGGCAGGCAGGCTGGAGGTCTGTGCAAGCTTCCCTCGAGCCAAGGCAGGAATCGTTAACATTCTGGGGTCTCTCGAGCTCGTTATGCTCTGTCACACATCCATGATCAGATACGGAGAGGACAATTAAATCATCTGTCAACAGTAAGACCTTCAATTTAGGAGCGGCGTTTAATGGCCCGAGAAATATAAAAACCTCACTCGCATCTATCCGCACGCTGACATTGACGTATCAATATTCCAATTACCAAAGCCATTATGTACACGATTGAAGCCCAAAATCCCAGCAGCATCCAAACTGGTTTGTTGAGAGCATGCCATCGCTGTGCCAACTACTTCTCTGGCAGATTATATTAGCAAAAAGTTATTTAATAGCTCTAGAGGCAAAACGCTTGATGATTATTTGGAACATTATGATTAATAATTAAAAAAAGAAAAGAAAAAAAAAAAGGAATCAGTTGGTAAAATTTGAACATATTGCTGAACTGCTACTCTAACATAAGCTCATGGTATACCGACGTTATTGCAGAGCTAGTAGTGACGTGACTCCACGGCAGGATACGGTTGCTTCTCACTGACTCTAACAAAAAGAAAAAAAAAAATAGAATAAAATGACCATATTTATTCGTATTTAAAAACCCTAAATGTCCCCGTGTGCTTTAGTTTATGTGGAATGTTTGATGATGCTGTACAATAAAGGGAGACAGGCCGTGTTATTATCGCTTTCCAGCTCCAAGAAAATCTTCATCAAGAAGCAAAGAAATCAACTCCAGTGCTTCTGAACGCTCCGGTGACCTGTCGATCATCTGAGCCTGAACATCGCTGGAATGAGCAGTGTTGTAAAGCTCAGCAGGAGAGAGCGCAGTGATGGCGTGGAGGGGGTGACAGGAAGCAGGCGTTCTCCCGCCTCCCTCGTTTCCCCTCCCGAGTCTGACATTAGGCATCCTGTGTGTGCATGCACATTCCCACACACATACACAATCCATGTGAACACACACAGCATCTAAACATCGCACCCTTTCTGTTCACACAAACCTCGACATAAACACGCACACACACACACGTACACACACAGGCTAATAAAAACACTGTCTGCGCCACAAGAAGAGCCATTTAAAAAGATACTTTTTTTTTTCCTTATAAAGCTTTCCGCATAAAGACTGCACAATAAAAAAAATATAGATTACAACTCTTAAAACTTTTTCAACACATTGAGAGAAATTCAACATCTGATTATCTGTGATGCCGAAGCTCCACGGAGGGGCCGAATTCTCAGACGGAGGTCTGCTTTGTGGGAGCAACAATCAGTGAAGCATGAATGACCACTCAGACCTTTCAGGTTTGGCAAGCGTGCTTTTAAGGCGTACCTATGACAGTGTAACCCATCATCTTCTTCCCGTTTTCACTCTCTATGTGCATTTAATTAGTCCCTTTTACTCCACAGCACAGAACCCTCCAGGGCTGAGTTATATAATACACCCCCCCCCCAAATGAGTCCTTCCTCCCATTTCCTTATTTCCAGATTTTCTGCTTGGAGAAGAAGAAATAAGACCCTGTAGTCACTGGCGATATCCCTCTTTATCTTCCTCTCTTCTCGTTATGGGTTAGAGATCTGTCACTTTGTTCTCCAGGGCGGCGGCGATCTGCTGGAACCGTACGAGCAGCTGTTTACTCTGGATAGCAGGGTCGTCCTCCAGGGATGCAATGATCTGAAAGATGGAGAAGATGGATTCAGAAGCCAGAAATAAGTGGAAAGAAACCAAAGGAATTTCAACAAAGGAGAGAAAAAAGTACACGAGGGGTGTTTAAAGGAGAGTTTTATTCCAAGTTTGACCATAACTCTAAAATCAAAACATACTGGGAGAGTTTTTATGTTTAATATGTACTCCATTAAAAGGCCAAGTTGTTCTTCGCTCCAGCTTTTGTTCTTTGCCACGCCCATATTTTAACGTAAACAGGAAGCGTTTTAGCAAGCAGTGCACATGCTCTGCTTATGCTCAGTCCCAAATGGGAGTGTCTTTTTTAAGGGTAAGAACAGACCCAGGGGACAGGACTATGCATTGAGCGAGAGGAGGAGGGATAAAACATTTGTTATTAGTGCTGCATTTCTAAACTAAAATAGGCACCATGAGTATCTATGATCTTGTCTCGTCAACCTTCTGTCTTTTTTATTTTTGCACTTTATGGTGCAAGTCTCAATTGTTTGGGTCTCGTGTTGCACTTCCTGTTTCATTTTGAAACATCACCTCTCTTCTCGTTACTGGCCATGTTACTTCCTGCCCTGGTGGTTTCTCACAGGTGTGATTATCTGATACGACCTGATGTGATGATGCCTCATGTGTTTTCCCCTTCCTCATGTTAGAAAACTCTTGTGCCAGATTGTTTTGGTTCTCGTCTAAAGCCACGTTAGAAAAATAAAATCATTAAACTGCTGTCTGAGTTTGACCTATACATGCTAAGTGTCCCCCATTGGGCAGGAGACACCCGCAATTAGGATCTATCTCACGCTCACCCACCAAGGCTAAAAAAACTCCTGCATGATGCACATTCTAGTGCATTTCATGAACATGATTAGGTATAATGAGGCTAAGCACATGGCATCTCATGCTGCTGCAGCTGTGCATCTGCATGGTCTATTCCCAGTATTGTTTTTGGTGAACGTATGGAACAAGTCGGTCATCCGGGAACTTTGGTTATGCGTGAGCTGCAAAACAAAGTGTGACCAATCAGTACAGGGGTGTATTCCTGGTGGTAATTCCTCTTCATACTGATACATAACACTAGGTGGTAAGACACAGAAGACGCCTAATTTTCCAGCTGCTTTCTCATGTTTTAAACAGTTTGTTTTACGTCAACTGTCATGGCGGGTGTTGTCAATTGGCAGATGTGATGTCATAGCCCCACCTCCTTTTGGCCCCGCCCCCAAATCTTCCACTTTGTGAAGACAAAAACTTAGCATCTCTGTTGACCACAAACGATCAATAAAAAATGCAAAGAAAACTTAGTGAAAATATGTTTAGAAATTACAAAAAAAAAAGATCTAAAGGTGAAAAGGATGTTATTATTTGACACAAACAGTCACGACTTGAGAGCTGTGATTGTTTGTGCGTCCACACTTAGGGGAGACTGACAGCCCCATTTGTTTATCCAACTTGTTCATTAGGTTTTGTTTATCCTCTTTTTTTCTTTCCCATGACCTCAAGAGGCAAGGCACAATGGACTCTTAAAAAATCAATTCCCAGAGCAATTTTCCAATTCACATCCCACAGAAACGCTTTCAATTAAAATTTCACACAATCTTTATTCTGGCATATCAAGAAGAAAAAAAAAAGGAGGAAATATAGAGGGCAGCAGTGCATCCAGTGGAATAACCTCCTTTGGGTTCGAGAAAGAAAAGACTCTTACCCCGTCATAGTATTTGCTGGCGTACTGGTAAAGCTGATGGAGAGCCACTTGTGTGTTGAGTTTGTCTGTGTGAGCCTGGAACCACAATTTAAAGGTTACACACACAGACGGATTAGAACCAAACAAAAATGGATGGAATATTTATTTCATGCTTGACCTGAAATATATTTAAGCTTCTTCAAAAGACAAACACAAAATAAGCACGTGAAAAAAAAAAAATTAAAAGAGAAAAGACAAATCTTTTCAATGTCAAAGTCACATTATTAAGAATCAAATCTCACTGTGTTGGATAAATGGAGTGAAAAACCAAAGTTAGTCTGAAAATCTTTGGTTTTTCTGTAACTAAACAGCCAGCAATCAGTCAATAAAAGTTGATCCCGTGTTTTCTTTTGTACAAAAGAAGCTGTGTGTTTTCTATAATTGCCTTGCCAAGGGAATTAGGCTTTTCTATGTCTTTGGAAGCGGGGTTGTAGTAAGTAATTATGAGCTGTCAGTGTTTTTAGCTGCAGTAGACGGCAATCACAGCAACATCAGGAAAAATCAGGAGCAGCTCGCGGCCACCTTAAGGAGACGTTTTCACAATCAGAAAGCTCAAACTGCAATTACCAAAAAAAAAAACAGCTCCGGCTAATGGCATTAAAGATGTGATTTTATTTTTTTTATTTCGGACTAGTTTATTTGACGTCTGCATCCATCCAGAACTGTTCACTAGGCTACATGTTGCCATAGCAACGTCCCCACTTCAGATTTAACCGTGGTTGAGTTAATCAGAGTTTAGTTTTAACAATACACGGAAATAAAGTTTCATCTTCTGAACTGTTTATCCCTAATGGTTCACAGGGGGTGACGCAACGTATCCCGGCTGATTTCAGGTGAGAGGCAGGGTACACCACAAACAGGTCCTAGTTTGTCACAGGGCCACACATACAGACAACCATCCACACACACACTCATACCTAGGGGTAATCTTATAGTGGCCATCAATGTAACATGTATGTTTTTGGAAGGTGGGAGGAAACCGGAGTACCTGGAGACAACCAATGCATACACAGGTAGAACATGCAAACTCTGCACAGAAAGGCCAGTGTTTCAAGCCTTGCCCCCTCTCTGGTACTCAAACCCCAACCTTCTTGCTATAAGGCCACTGTGAAGCCCACAAAGATAAAGTCAGTCAGTCACCTTTTTAACCGTCTATCCTTTACTGGGTTGCGTAGGGTGTCGGAGCCTATCCTGGCTGATTCAAGGCGAGGGGCAGGGTACACCCCGAACAGGTCACCCATCTGTCGCAGGGCCACACACGTACAACCATCCACACACATACTCCAAGGGGCGATTTGGCACGGGCCAATCAACCTAACATGCATGTTTTTGGAGGGTGGGAGGAAACCGGAGTACCTGGAGAAAACCCACGCAGACACGGGGAGAACATGCAAACCCCACACAGAAAAAAACAATGTTCCAAGCCTCATCCCCACCCAGGATTTGAACCCACAACCTTCTTGCTGTGAGGGCACTGTGCTACCCACTGCATGACCGTGCCTTAAAGATACAGTGATCGTTTTTTTTAAAAACCAAACAACTTTTAATGGGTTTGTAGGCTATGGAACGTTCTGAGACATACTCAGCACCTGTTCAGAGTGTACCCTGCCTCTCTTTTCTAACTAACCAGCAGACTCTAAAGAAGTCTATTGACATTAATTAGAACAAAGTGATTAAGAAGCTGGTTGAAATAATTAGAAAAAAAAAACCCCATAAATGATGTTATTGTTAAAGTAAAATCCTGTTCAATTTTCTTGGTTGTAGTTTTTATTCCAAACACAAACATCTGCCTACACGTCGGTTTCTCATCTTTAAACATGATTTGTAAAGAATTCACTTCATTAACATAAAAATCTTATTAAATTTTTATAATAATAGTTCAATGCTAGCGTTTACTCGTTCTCTTTAAAGTTTTTCTGCTGGTTTTGTTTTGCATAAACTCCTCCGCTGTGTGCAGAACGTAAAAAAAAAAGGACTGTTTTAAGTTAAATCCCAAGTTTAAATGCATGTGGATGTAGGAGCATCAGAACAGACGTGATCTAATCCTCTGAGGCTGGAACTGAACTTAAACTAGCTAACTCAAATAAAATGTTCACCGCTAAAAAACTTTCAGGATATCGAGGTTTTAAACTCAAGAGCTTTGAAACGTTGCTGCTACCATGGAAACCACTCGTGTAACCGGATCTTTTGGGGTTGGAATAAAAAGAAATGTAATGTTCAAAAGCAAGGTTGAGCAAACTGCAAAGAAAGTGACAGCTGTGTCTCTCACCCGTGACACTTCTGCCAAATGAGTGTTCATGTCCTGGTCGCTGACGGATACCATCTGCCTGATGCCCTTGTAATAGCTGCACGTAGAAAAGGAGACAAGAGGTGGTGATCGCTCCATTAAACTACGTTATTGAAAAATACCTCAGAAATCAGCAGGATTTCAAACTGACTGACGGGAGGATACTCACTCATCCACCATCTTTTTGTAGGAGGAGATCTCTTTTGCATAGAGTAGTTTGTTACTCGGAGAGTCCTAAAGAAGAAAAACAAAAAAAAAAGAGTGAGAATGTGAACGCTTCGGACGGACCGATCCATCATGTTCCACTTCTGTCTGCAATTTTGTTCTCAAGTAATCCTCTTTATTCACATCTTGGACATTTTTCCTCTCATCTTCACTCCTGCACTTTGACCTCACCCGCTTTCCTCTCCAACATTCACTCACGCTTACCCGGCTGAGCTTGTGTTCGCTCTTGGTGCAGGCATCCATGAAGGTCTGAGCAATGACCGACAGCGAGGCGTCCACCACTTCAGACACGTGGACGTCGAAGATGAAGTGGGGATTTTTCAGGATGTTCACCCAGAAGCGCAACGGCAGGCTGTGAGAGAAAAAAAAACCCCGATGCAGTTATAATCCCTCATCGTTTCAGTATGCAAGAGAAGTCTCATCAGTAACATCACATTAATGAATTCATTTTGGGTCTGGAATGCATTTTATTTTAAATAGAGAAAAGGAGAACATGGACGTCCCTGACGGCGATCTAGTGCATCACAAAATAATAACAGCACTGAAACAAGCTCGGCTATACAGTGTCGATTTATTCCCATCAATACCCCCGACTCTGAGTTTATAATAGTCTCTCATAAAACACTGACCTACGTAAAAAAAAAAAAAAAAAGAACCTGAAAGTCTCTGTGAAGCGGGACAACAAGCCCCGCCTCCTTTAAGCGGAAAAAATTACAAACACTAAAATACCTGCGACACTTTGACCTTTTGAAGTTTCCGAGCAGCTTAACAACGTAAAGAACAGACTCCACGGCGTAATGCTCCAACAGCCCTGCTAATTTCCCTCCAGAGCAGCCTCCATACGCTTCTTTACGGGCTCATTTCTGCTCTTAAACTCATAAAAATCAACCAAAAAAACATTCAGCCTATTTGCAGAAACTTGATGCCGTCTGAGACGGTGAACACACGGCGTGTAAAATTCATCCTGGTTTTGGTAATATCTCCGGGGAAGGCTGCAGTCAAGAAAACAATAGCAGCATAAAAATAGCAATGTTGCCATAATCACAGAATTAATTTAGCTTGGGACATAATTACCATGTTTGTTTGTTGTTATGCTTCATACACACATTCATTTTTAATACGAGGCCCTCAGTTGATTTGATAAACAGAGCGGGTGGATGCCGAATGTGGTGCAGAGTGTAGTAAGTAATTAAATCGCTCATCTTCTGTCCTTGTGCGGGTGCTCTCTTGCCAGCCTTGCGTCAATCACTGACATCTACATGCAACACGTCGTCTTGTACGCTCCAGTCTAAGCTGACGTGACACTAATTTATGCACTTAAATGCCACGCGGGAGCAGAGAGAATGTAAATGCAAACGAAGGAAGCTCAAATTGTGCATTTGTATTCAGTCTCCTCTGAAACAGGAAGTTTTATTTCTTGTCAAGAGATTCGATCACAGCTCAAACAACTGCTTGCGGTTGTTCGACTCGAACGTTGGGTGGAAACTGCAAAGTACTTGTGTCACTTCTTCTGAATTGGATTTCAAAGAGGAACTTTGTAAACATCCAGCTGAAACTCAGATTAAAAATGTGTTGCAATAGTTGAAATAATTTTTCTTTTCCGTTGTGTTCTGCTTATCCGGGGCAGGTCGCAGGGGCAACAGCCTCAGACAGGAAACCCAGGCTTCTCTCACCCCGGCTAGATTCACCAGCTCACCCGGGGGGTCCCGAGGTATCCCCTGTCCAGCTGGGAGACACAGTCTCTCCAGCTTCTGGGTCTCCTCCCCGTGGTTCGTGCCCAAAACACCCACCACCAAGGCGTTATGGAGGCACCCTAACCATATGCCCGTTGCCCGACAACCCCATCTGGCTTCTCTCGACCTGGAGGAGCAACAGCTTTACTCCAAGCTCCTCCTGGATGGCAGAACTCCTCCCTCTATTTTTGAATGAGAGCCCAGCCATCCTGAGGAGGAATCTCATTTCGTCTGCTTGTATCCGTGGTCTCATTCTTTCAGTCACCATCTACAGCTGATGACCATAGGTGAGAGTGGGAACGTAGATCCTGATTACCATGGTGAGAGTGGGAACGTAGATCCTGATTACCATGGTGAGGGTGGGAACATAGATCCTGGTTACCATGGTGAGGGTAGGAACGTAGATCCTGGTTACCATGGTGAGGATAGGAACGTAGATCCTGGTTACCATGGTGAGGATAGGAACATAAATCCTGGTTACCATGGTGAGGATAGGAACGTAGATCCTGGTTACCATGGTGAGGATAGGAACGTAAATCCTGGTTACCATGGTGAGAGTAGGAACGTAGATCCTGGTTACCATGGTGAGGATAGGAACGTAGATCCTGGTTACCATGGTGAGGATAGGAACGTAAATCCTGGTTACCATGGTGAGGGTAGGAACGTAGACCCTGGTTACCATGGTGAGGGTAGGAACGTAGATCCTGGTTACCATGGTGAGGGTAGGAACGTAGATCCTGGTTACCATGGTGAGGGTAGGAACGTAGATCCTGGTTACCATGGCGAGGGTAGGAACGTAGATCCTGGTTACTGTGGTGAAGGTGGGAACGTAGATCTTGGTTACCATGGTGAGGGTAGGAACGTAGATTCTGGTTACCATGGTGAGGGTAGGAACGTAGATCCTGGTTACCATGGTGAGGGTAGGAATGTAGATCCTGGTTACCATGGTGAGGGTAGGAACGTAGAGCCTGCTTACCATGGTGAGGGTAGGAACATAGATCCTGGTTACCCTGGTGAGGGTAGGAACGTAGATCGACTTGTAAACCGAGAGCTTTGCTTTTCGGCTCAGCTATTTCTTCACCACAACGGACCGATGCAGCGTCCTGATTTTTGCGGACGCTGCACCAACCCGTCTGTCGATCTCCCGTTCCATCCTTCTCCCACTTGTGATCAAGACCCCGAGATACTTAAACTCCTCCACTTGGGGTAGGGCCCTGTCCCTGACCTGCAGGAGCATTCCACCCTTTTACCGGTGAGGACCATGGTCTCAGATCTGGATGCTCTAATTCACAAATTGGCCGCTTCACACTCACAGCAAATCGCACCATAAATAATTGTTCCAGGTCCGAAATATCACATTTTTTTGAGATTATATGTAAAAAAAACATTGCTGAGAAATTTTAAATTACACTTATTTCTGAAATAAAATTGAACTGGAATTGATTTCAGAAAAAAAAAAAAAAACCAGAACGTCCCAAGAGAAATAACATCAGAAACGCTGCTTGAAAATCAATCTCATTCTTTCATTTTGAATTTTTTTGTCCAAGAATATTTTTGATCACAATTTTCCCAAAACATCTAAAAATCAAGTCGAAAAAAACCTCTTGACAACAAGGTTTGGCTGATGGACAATGATGTTTGTAGGTGACATTGTGATCTGTAGTGAGAGGGGGGAAGAGGTGGAGGAAAAACTGAAGAGGTGGAGGTTTGAAGATTAGTCAGAGTAAGACAGAGTACATGTGTGTGAATGAGAGGGATCCAAATGGAAAAGTGAGGTTACAGGGAGAAGAGATAAAGAAGGTGGAAAATTTTAAGTATCTAGGATCAACAGTCCAGAGCAATGGAGAGTGTGGAAAAGAGGTGAAGAAGTGTGTGCAGGCAGGCTGGAACGGGTGGAGAAAAGTATCAGGTGTGATGTGTGATAGAAGAGTTTCAGATAAAATGAAAGAAAATGTGTACAAAACCGTGGTGAGAGCGGCCATGCTGATTGGTCTAGAAACAGTGTGGTGAGAGCGGCCATGCTGATTGGTCTAGAGACAGTGTGGTGAGAGCGGCCATGCTGATTGGTCTAGAAACAGTGTGGTGAGAGCGGCCATGCTGATTGGTCTAGAGACAGTGTGGTGAGAGCGGCCATGCTGATTGGTCTAGAGACAGTGTGGTGAGAGCGGCCATGCTGATTGGTCTAGAGACAGTGTGGTGAGAGCGGCCATGCTGTTTGGTCTAGAGACAGTGTGGTGAGAGCGGCCATGCTGATTGGTCTACAGACAGTGTGGTGAGAGCGGCCATGCTGATTGGTCTTGAGACAGTGTCACTGAGGAAAACACAGGAAACAGAGATGTTTGTAGCAGAGATGAAGATGCTGAGGATCTCTCTGGGAGTGACCAGGATGGACAGGATCAGAGGAACAGCACATGTTAGAGGTTTTAAAGTCAGAGAGGCCAGACTGAGATGGTTTGGACATGTGCAGAGGAGAGAGAGAGTACATCAGAAGAAGGATGCTGGATTTGGAACCACCAGGAAAGAGGACTAGAGGAAGACCAAAGAGGAGGTTCATGGATACAGTGAAGGAAGACATGAAGATAGTTGGTGTGACTGAAGAGGATGCAGGAAATAGGGTTAGATGGAAGAAACTGACTTTCTACGGCGCCCCCTGAAGGGAAATGATGGAAGAAGAGGAAGATTTCTATTTGAGAATATTTGTCTTAAAGTATGAATTCTTCCTCTTTCCAAAAACTTAATCTGCATATTTGGAAACAATGAAGTGAGAAAACCACAAAATCTGCAAAAATTCTAACTTTTCTGATTGTTTTTTGCTGTTTTAGTCAAACTAACAACGTCAGCAGATCGTGTGGATCACACTGGCTGGAGATGCCTACAGCTAAATAAAATGTATCTAATGAGGAAAAAAAACGTCCAAGAAAAACAATCAGCTGAGTCTGACCGAGATGGAACTTTGTTGTTAATCTTTTAAGTTAATCTGCATCCGACAACGAGCGGAATCTGCTCATTAGTATTTACACGTCTGCTGGCAACATCAAGGCCACTAAATCATTTCCACCGCATCCCAGAAAATAAGTCATTACACGGGAATCCATGATGTTCAGTACTTAGAATAAAAAAAAGAATTTTTAAGAAAAAATAATGTTCCCACGATGACAGTGGGTGCAGCTCGGCTCGGCAGTGTTTGTACCTATTAGTCTTCCAGATATGGACGGTCTCCTCGTCCACGTTGTTGTGTTTCTCTGCTTGCTCATCCAGGAAGTCAAAGAAATATTTGACAGCTGGTGGGACCACGGCCCCGGAGCACAGCACGCTTCGGAAGAAGTCATCCACAAACTGCTGCAACGTTCCCTGAAAGGACCCACAAATAAAATCAGACAGAAAAAATGAACAAGACAAAAGCCTGGAAACTAGAGCCGCACGATGTGGACAGAATATTCTATTTTTTGTTGAATACGCAAAATAAAAATAATAATAATAATAAATACTTTAATTATTCTTCAAAAGGGAAATTTATGTGCTGCCTTACACCTCAGCAGGCTGCCACAACGGCGCCAATGGTGGAGAACGGGGAGTTAGGTGTTTTCTCCAAGGACCCTAGACGTGAACTCAGTGGGAATCAAACCCGTGAACTTCTGGTTAACTTCTGGTTAACTTCTGGTCCGGGGACGAACGCTCTACCACTGAGCCACCGCCTCCCCTTCAAATCTATATCTTCTGATATCTGCTGCACAGTGGCACAGTTTAGCACAGCAAGAAGGTCAGGGTTTGAGTCCTAGGTGGGTTCGAGGCTTGGAACACTGTCCTTTCTGTGTGTAGTTTACATGTTCTCCGTGTGTCTGTGTGGGTTTTTTCCAAGTACGCTGGTTTCATCCCACCCTCCAAAAACATACATGTTAGGTTGATTGGCCGGTACAAAATTGCCAATAGCAATGAGTGTGTGTGTGTGTGTGTGTGTGTTTATGGCCCCATGACAGACTGCCCGGCTAATAATTTAACATTCCCAGAACGTTCTGAGAAGGTTTTTCAAAGGTTAGCAGAGGGTTCCTTAAAGGTTATTTTTTGGTTCTCTAGAAAGGTTCAAATAGAAAGTTTTATGACGGTTGAAAAACGTTATTTTTTGGTTTTCAGAACGTTCCTCTAACTTTAATTTTAACCATAAAGTTTGGAACTTGGTTCTGTCAACGTTCTGTGAAGGTTACGTTCTAAATTAACCACCGACTAACCTTTAGGGAACGTTAGTTTTTAGTAAAAACAAACCTTTAGAGAACCTCAGGCTAACGTTCTCTGGAGGTTCTCTGTTTGCTGAGAGGTGACATATTCGTGGTGTACTTTGCTTCTCGCTTTGAATCAGCCGGGTTAGGCTCCGGCACCCCTTACGACTCGTCAGGGATAAGCGGTTTAGAGGACGAATGAATCGATTCAATATCTAATAATTATTACAATTTTTTTGAGGCTCATGGCAAAGTTTACGAGGAGTACAAACTACTTGGTAGTAGAATTAAAATACCATGCCCCCGGCCCCAGGAGCGGTGGGCTAGTGGTAGAATTTCCCCGTTTCGACCAGGAGAACCTGGTTCGATTCCCACCGGCCACAAGCTGCTCCTGGGGCTACCCGATGAAGACAAGAAAAAAAAAAAATACTATGCCCCCAATTCTCTACAATTAACTTGTTTAGCTGGCTATGAACGCCCTGACCAATCAGTTGGCTGCTCATGGTACTGATAAAGATTAGGGAAAATGAAATGGAAATTGATTTTATTTTAAATTAGCCAATCATATTTGTTAAAATCACAATATTGATTTGATACCGACATATTTTTACAGCTCTGAATGTACAAATTTTAAACTTTTGGGCGTCGATTAGGATCTTGATTTGGTTTTAAAATGGCGTTTATTCCACTAGATTACACACTCATAAAAACCATTCTTTGATGATGTAATTTTTACCTTGACCGAGAGAAGTCGAGTCAGATAGATTTCTGTAATAGCTTTGGTCATTGACTTGTCCTTAATGCTGCCTCGCTTGGATTTGATCTCGTCCAGCTCATCGGCCGGCCTCACCAAGTGGAAAACTTTATCATCATCCAACAGAGCATTTCCTATGTGGAGGGAAAAAAAAACACTTTGAAACTTCCTCCAAGACTTCTGGGTGGGTTTTTTTTAGCTTCTTAGGGAAAAAAAATGTTTGTCAATGACGTTAGTTTGCTAAATAATAAACTTTTCTGAAATAAAACGCACAAGAATAACACGCATACAATTCTGGCAGATTCTCCAAGCGTGCCATACATAAAACAACATGTATTAGCATAACTAATGAGAGCGGGGATACTGAGAAAAGCCCGGAGGGAAGCAGACAAAGCAATGCGTTTGATTCTCAAGCATGCATTATCTGTACTCTGTGGGTTTCTCGATGCGTGTGCGTGCTGAGAAAAACTCACGCTCTTCATGATTTTCATGGTTCTGGTCGTAGTTGTGCTGCAAGTGTGCCACTTTGGATAAAACCAGGGTTGCATTATCTCGCACCTGCAACGCACAGAAATAAAAATGAATCAGTTTTTTTAATTTACAAATAATCACATTTCACGCAAATTCAGAAATAGTTTAGTCGGCTTATTTTCAGTTTTTTTTTTCACTGCTTTTTTAATCTTCTCCCAAAAAAAGGGCCGTCAGAGCTTCGCCACATGCAGTGGGAAAAGGGATTGGGAGAAGCTGGTCTGATTCCTACTGAGCCTATGCGTAAATGTCCCTGGAGAAGACGTCTAACCCTCCGTTTCTCCCACCATTGGTGCCGTCATGGCTGCCTGCTGTGGTGTAAAGCAGCGCACAAATTTTCCATTTGAGGGATGAATCCAGTACGTTAAAAAAAAACTGTACCTGGGATGTTGTGGTTACACCTGTTCATTTGAGGTGTTGTTAAATATTCTTAGAGTGCAGGAATCTGAACAGAGTATTGATTAACTGTCCCACCCAGACTCTGACCTCCTCTGTCACACCTCACCAGTCCTCACACACGTCCTGCACCGCTCCTCTCTTTGTAATAAGTTTTATGATTTGCACAAAGTTCATAAAAATTCTAACAGATGGAATAATTCACCAGAGAAATGACGTCTAATACACGGTTTAACAAGGTTAAAATCATTACGTGGTCTGGTAACTACACTCAGCAATCCCTTTGTGTGCTCCTACACTAATTCTTAATCAATGAGAGACTGAGTAGACATGGACAGGGTGTCTTAGCAGGAGTGTTTACAGCCGCTTTTCTCTACCATGGCCAACTATTGACCCTATTGACCCCACAGTAACTGTTATTAGGCCTCTTCAGACACAGGCAATGAATCCATGACAATAAGCGGGTTGTCCAGCTGTGAAACATCAGCAGGTTAAAAGCAAAGGTCGTATCTTTGAATGGCCTTTATTTTCTAAAGATCAATGCAATGCCAGCGAGGCTCAGTGGTGAAGTGTTGCTGCTGAGAACGAGGTCAGACGACCAGAAGAATCAGAGATAAAGATGTTGGATGGATACAAAAAAAAAGGATGTTATATTTATAAAGTGTTACTTTTTAAACAAAGTTATTCAAGCAAATTATTTTTTTAAGCCTGTCTGAAATATTAAATCAATTCATTTCAATTTTAAATTTTATCAGAATAGATTTTTTTAACTATTTTTTTACATACTATCGGAGCTGGGCGGCACGGTGGCTTCACAGCAAGAAGGTTGGGGGATCGAGTCCCGGGTGGGGATGAGGCTTGGAACACTGTCCTTTCTTTGTGGAGTTTGCATGTTCTCCCCGTGTCTGCGTGGGTTTCCTCTGGGTACTCCAGTTTCCTCTCACCCTCCAAAAACATGCATGCTAGGTTGATTGGCCGGTGCCAAATTGCCCCTAGGAATGATTGAGTATGTGTGTGGTTGTATGTGTGTGGCCCTGCAACAGACTGGTGACCTGTTCAGGGTGTACCCTGCCCCTTGCTTTGAATCAGCGGGGATGGGCTCCGGCACAACCAGCAACCTCGTAGGGTATAGACGTTTAAGAAGGTGACTGAGTGACTCAGAGCTGATGAGCCGCCATGTTTTAAACCGCTATGTTATCCAAACGTTGAAGATTCACACGCATGAGAGCGACTCAGTAAAAGCCGGTGTTTGTACCAAAAAAAGATGACGTAAATGTCCTTGTTTTCTTTTTAGTTATTAAATCTCTCCATTTGTGTTTGACACATTAGGCACCTAACCAGACAGCGAAGAGGTGCTACTCAGAGTTTAGTGCTTAACTACTTGCTAATGATCTCTAATTAATATTATTAAGCACCTCACATGTTCCATTGTCATTTTGATGTTAAATACAAAGTCAGAGAGGTCAGACTGAGATGGTTTGGACATGTGCAGAGGAGAGAGAGAGAGTACATCCAAAGAAGGATGCTGGGTTTGGAACCACCAGGAAAGAGGACTAGAGGAAGACCAAAGAGGAGGTTCATGGATACAGTGAAGGAAGACATGAAGATAGTTGGTATGACCGAAGAAGATGCAGCAGATAGGGTTAGATGGAAGAAACTGACTTGCTGTGGAGACCCCTGAAGGGAAATGATGGAGGAAGAAGAAGTTACTCGCATGATTTTTCTATCTATAGGTTCTAAGTTAATGTTAAGCTAGAGCACCGAGGCTACGTGGTTAGGAGTCTAAACGTTAATGTTGATTCCAAAAAATGAATAACGTTAAAACTTCTTCTGAATATTATTTGGTGCATTAATTCAATTCAATTTTATTTCTTTAGCCCAAAATCACAGAATGTCCGTCTCAATGGGCTTCACAAGAAAAAGAGGAATGTATTAACACAAATACACAACAAGAAAAATAACTAACAAATGCTAACTAAACAAGACTATTTGGTGGTGGTGACTGAAAGAATGAGATCGCGGGTGCAGGCGGCCGGAATGAGCTTCCTCCGCAGGGTGGCTGGGCTCTCACTCAGAGATCGGGTGAGGAGCTCTGCCATCAGGGAGGAGCTCGGTGTCGAGCCGCTCCTCCTCCAGGTCGAGAGGAGACAGATGGGGTGGTTCGGGCATCTGGTCAGGATGCCCCGCGAGCGCCTCGCGGGCGAGGTGTTTTGGGCACATCCCACTGGGAGGAGACCAAGGGGCACACCACGGACCCGCTGGAGAGACTATGTCTCACAGCTGGCCGGGGAACGACTTGGGATCCTTCCAGGTGAGCTGGAGGATGCAGCCGGGGAGAGAGAGGCTACCCGTTTGAGGCTGTTGCCCCCGCGACCCGACCCCGGAACAAGTGGAAGATGACGGAACGGATATTAATATTTGTTTTTGAGTTGAGCAAAAAAAAAAAAAAGGTCAATTCAAATTGGACGAAAAGTTTTGCGAATATATGTATTAAAAAAAAATGGAAATGATATTTTTAAAAGAACAGTGAAAAAAAAACTTTATTCATCCCTCAACGGGGAAGTTTGTGTGCTGCATTACACCGCAGCAGGCTGCCAAGACGGCGTCAATGATAGGATAAAAGGCGGGGTTGGATTTCTTCCCTAAAGACACCTAGACAATAGCTCAGTGGGATTCAATCCCACGAACTTCCGGTCCAAGAGCGAACGTTCCACCACTGAGCAGGTCTGATATGAACAGGCGAAAGGAACAGGCCACGTTATTCAATTCTAGAACATTCTAAAACACAAAAAGGCTGGCTTCTAATGATTTAATCTCACATCTGTGGTTGAGAAAAAAAAAACATTTATTTCCATTGAACCATTAGGGAAGAAAAAATTTACAGTTTCAATAAGACCGACTCGAGATGAAGACACACAAACAATTAAAAGAAAACTTATGTATCCACGAGACTGACGACATGCAGCCGTGTACATGTGCTTTCTTGGCTAGGACTACCTACACACATTAGGTAGATGGTATTTTGTAAGAACAGGTCACCTCTCCATCTCAAAGTGAGGTTAACGAGGTTAAATTATAGAGGCTAAACCAGATATGGGCAAACTAAGGCCCGCGGGCCACATGCGGCCCGTTAAACGTTTTAATCCGGCCCACCGAACATAAAATATTAAATAAATAAACCTTGTTAATGTTTTATTTTCCCTGTAATTTTGGTGTTTCCTCACTAGATGGCACCAAAGCTACAACAACACTGCTCCCATTAAAATGTGTGTGTCTCCGTGATGCCCCACGCTGTCATAATAAACAGTGTGCAAAGATATGGAAAGCCATCGGGGCCAATACACACACGTAAACAAGCGTGTGAGATGTTAAAACAAGCAAAATGTTACATCAAGCGCTTAGATTTCAAATCTAGCGCCGCTAGATTTGAAATCTAACGCTCTTGATGTAACATTTAGCGTCATTCTATCGGCCTAATCTAGAGGTTACCAAAGCATGCCATCCATCTGATCCTGTTCCGGCCCCTTTGGTCAAATGTTAGTTTGTTTGTCAAAACTTTGCCCACCCCTGGGCAAAACTCATATTTTCAGAACTTTTTTGTGTGATTCCGTCAGAGAGTGGGAACATTTTGGTCATTTTTTTTTCCTGCACACCCACACTCATTCACCTCCATCTTCGTTTGGATATGTTCCTAATGTCCAGACTTACGTTGTAGTGTGCCAGAGTGTTGACTCGTTTCCATCTGCCTTCTTTCTGGGAGGTCAGGTCCAGATCTGACAAAATCTGCCCCGTCGAACCCGGGCGCCACTCTGTGTTAAAGGCAGAGAGAATACAAGATGGACAAAAATATTTAGTAAAAAACTCTGACTGTTAGTTTTTAACGGAACTTGACTTTAAACCGACTTTGTATTAATGACATGTTAATTTAATCCAAATCCTTATCTTTGGATTTTGAGTTGAAATCAATAAAAAAACTGGATTGTAAAAGTGTGAAAGTTTAAATAAGACCTTTAATTTGTAGGGATTTCTAAACAAGTTGGATAATCTAAATAACTGGACAATGATGTTTGCAGATGTGATCTGTAGTGAGAGGAGAGAAGAGGTGGAGGTTTGAAGATTAGTCAGAGTAAAACAGAGTAGATGTGTGTGAATGAGAGGGATCCAAAAGGAAAAGTGAGGTTACAGGGAGAAGAGATAAAGAAGGTGGAAGATTTTAAGTATCTAGGATCAACAGTCCAGAGCAATGGAGAGTGTGGAAAAGAGGTGAAGAAGCATGTGCAGGCAGGCTGGAACGGGTGGAGGAAAGTATCAGGTGTGATGTGTGATAGAAGAGTTTCAGCTAAAATGAAAGTGAAAGTGTAGAAAACCGTGGTGAGAGCGGCCATGCTGATTGGTCTAGAGACAGTGGCACTGAGGAAAAGACCGGAAGCAGAGATGGAGGTAGCAGAGATGAAGATGCTGAGGATCTCTCTGGGAGTGACCAGGATGGACAGGATCAGAGGAACAGCACATGTAAGAGGTTTTAAAGTCAGAGAGGCCAGACTGAGATGGTTTGGACATGTGCAGAGGAGAGAGAGAGAGTACATCAGAAGAAGGATGCTGGGTTTGGAACCACCAGCAAAGAGGACTAGAGGAAGACCAAAGAGGAGGTTCATGGATACAGTGAAGGAAGACATGAAGATAGTTGGTGTGACTGAAGAGGATGCAGCAGATAGGGTTAGATGAAGAAACTGACTTGCTGTAGCGCCTCCTAAAGGGAACTGCTGAAAGAAGAAGAACTAAACACAGAAAAATAAAATCTACAGCAAAATATGAGAGGGTAGGAACGTAGATCTTGGTTACCATGGTGAGGGTAGGAACACAGATCCTGGTTACCATGGTGAGGGTAGGAACGTAGATCCTGGTTACCATGGTGAGGGGTAGGAACGTATATCGATTGGTAAATCAAGAGCTTTGGTTTTCGACTCAGCTCTTTTTTCACCATGACGGATTTGTGCTTATAAATTGGTGTGCGATTAATAAACTGTGGACTTTTAAAATCTCCGCCAGCTTCATTTTAAAGCTATTTTTCCGAAGTGTTCCCTTTTCACTCACCTAGAGCGACGGTGTCCACTTTGGGTCTCTGAGAGTACGGCTGGTTCCTATACACCTGCTCTATAATCTTCTCTTTTACTTGTGAAATGGTGTCACAGTTGAGCACCTTCACAGGAGTCACATCTGGACCTTCTCCATGAACGAGCACCTGTAAGGTCTGGAGAGAAAAAAAATAAAACACATAATTTAAATACAATTTAAGCCAAGTAATCTATGTGTGTTCACAAAAGAAAATACAAAGAATGGTTATCCGAAAAAAAAGAGAAAAGATTACGGAATGTCAGGCACGATTGTTATGTTGCCATGGAAACCCTCAATCTTCACACGTGCAGTGGCAGCTGGCGTGACTTATCAGAGCCTCGACGTAGAAAAATCTGCTCAGCTATTTCTTTATACTCTCAAAGATTTTTACGTCCAAACTAATAATCAGTGAAAATAGAAAACAAAATATTAAACGTTATCCAGTAAATTATTCATTCAACCTAATTAAAGCTCATAACGAGAAGAAATTTCCATCCATAATGATTTCACTAATGATTTTTTTATTATTGTATAACTTGTTGAGCAGGTTTTTTTGTAATTTGTAATATTTTTCTGGATTCTTTCCGTTTTGCTCTGTTGTCTCCCACTTATCTGGGGCCGCGTTGCAGGGGTAACAGCCTCAGACGAGAAACCCAGACTTCCCTCAAACCCAATCGCATCCTACAACTCATCTGGGAGGATCCTGAGGTGTTCCCTATCAAGTTATAAGATACAGTCTCTCCAGCAGGTCCAGGCCTACCTCTGAGCCTCTTTCCAACCAGATGCCTGAACCACCCCATCTGGATTTTCTCGACTTAGAGGAGCATTTTTCAAAATGGATCTCGACTTTTGACAAAACTGAACTTTTGTTAAATTAGATGTCAGGCGACATTTTACATGTTTATTTTTTGGTTTTCTTCTTCAGCTTTTTAGTTATTTTTACCTTTCTATTGGTCTTTTTTTTTTAAATGAACAGTGATATTTTGTACATTTAAAATAACTTTTCTTTTTTTTTGTTTGAGAAACCAAGATTTCTCACTACGAAAATTAAATTACTAAAAGATCCTAAAACAAAGATGATTTTTTTTTAAGTTAAAACACATATTTCCTTAAAAAAATACAACTTAAAGTTTTAAATGTCATAAATACTTTTCGATTCATCATAAAAAGTCCAAGTTTGTTTTAAACTTATTTTGTCCCTCTTTCCAAATGTATTAATTTTTAATGACTGTTTGTCCAGTTTACAGCTTGTGAAATGATCGTCTGTCTGTCCGTCTAATTTTAGAACCTGGGTTTAGAACATGAGTTATTTGAAACGTTAGGAGAGGGAAGGGGTCAGTGTTGTTTTCGACAACAAAATGATTCTGTCGACGAGGCTTTTTTTTATGTTGACGATGTAATGATAACAAAATAAATCCATCTTTTTGGTGACGAAACAAAAATGTGACGAAATAAGCATCAGACTTTCATATTTCTGTCTGTGAAAAGAAAAAAAAGGACAGCGGCTGCATTCTGTCTCTCACGGCGGCACGGCCCTCGCAATGCTGCACGTTCACACCATCTACACTATTACGGAAAGCCATTCCAGCTGCTACACGTGCGTAATCTAGCACACTAAATAATCAAACTAGCGCGCTAAATTTCAAATCTAGCACGCTGAATGTTCAAATCTAGTGCAACACACCTGCAGCCAGGAGAAAGTCACACACCATGGTGGCAACAAAAGGGCTTGGTGGTCGGAAACGACGCGATGGTCTATGGGTATACTTTATATTTAACCAATCAGAGAATAAAACGGAATGCATTGTTGTGGGAGACGAACAAAAATGTGGACAAAAAAATAGGTGGAAAGAATACCATTAATCTCAAGTGGCATCTAAAAGCTCATCACCCTGATTCATGCCAACGTAAGTCATAAGTCCTTTTAGGGTTGGGATTAACCCTAACTACAAGTTAAAGCTCACCAGGGTGGTCTTTTTTTTTTTTTAAAACAAATAACCTGCACCATTCTCAATAATAAAGATACAATTATTAGTCAGTCATCTTTTTATCCGTCTATCCCTTTCGGGGTTCCGGGGGGTGCAGGAGCCCATCCCGGCTAATTTAAGGCGAAGGGCAGCGTACACCCCGAACAGGTCGCCAGTCTGTCGCGGAGCCACACACATACAACCATCCACACGCACACTCATTCCTAGAGGCAATTTGGCACCGGCCGATCAACCTAGCATGCATGTCTTTAAAGGGTGGGAGGAAACCCACGCAAACACGGGGAGAACATGCAAACTCCACACAGAAAGGACAGTGTTCCAAGCCTCGTCCCCACCCGGGACTCGAACCCACGACCTTCTTGCTGCGAGGCCACTGTGCTACCCACTGTGCCACCGGGCTGCCTGATACGATTATTAAAGTAAGAATATTTGTTGTTTTTTGCTTTTTCACACTAAAACTTGTCAAAAACGGCCGAAGTCTTCGTCGACTAAAACTCAGACTAAAACTGAGATGGCACCAAAAACAGCATGGGGCGGGGTACCTTATCAAATAAGTGAAAAAAAATGTACAAAAACCTTTTTGATTCTCTATTTCGGGTAGTTTTTTGGTGTTTTATTTAAAGGTTTAATTTTTTTTTTTAAGTTAGCTTTCCAGTAGTCCCAGGCGTTTTGGGCCCAGCGGGAATCGAACCAGGTTGTCCCGGTCGATAGACGGTAACTCTACCACTAGGCCAACGCCTCCTGAGACCTTGGTGTTTTATTTAGACGATATCAGACAGATTACACTATTTTAAATCAGTTTTCTTACGTCTAATCCCGTTTTCATATGAGCTAAACTTTGGTCTTAAACGTTCACTGGTTCGTGACGGCAAAGTTTTCACAATGCAGAGAAAACAAAAAGGAGAAATTCTTTTTTCTATGTCGTTTTCTGAACACGTTCAGTTTTATTATTCCCAACCGATATCAGACCGATCGTGCCGGCATAGGCTTGAATTTAATTTGGTATTAGATTAGAAAGCAGATCTGTGGTATCGCACATCAGTCGTACAGGCGGTTTCTCTGCTTCTGCAACTATCTCACAAGCTCATCTGCATTTAAAGTATTTGTGAAGGAACAAGTTGGTAGCGAGCGGAGCATCTGCCTATGAAATCAAGCTTGTAAATGTTTTTTCTTTCTCTCTTTCCATTTAATTCAATCAGAGAATGTGATCCATCTCAACAGGAGACATGTAATTCAGTCTAATTTGATAATTGTCCCCGACAAAGCCATTACCCAGGGGTCTTTTTATTTGTGCTGACTTTAACAGAAAACAGCTGGGCTCAGATGAGCTCCCATTATTGAAACACAAGATGAAAATGAGACACACGAGCTTTTCCTGATTCCTGAAAGCAACCCAAATGAATTCAGAGCATGTGGCGGTGGCGAGGTCGATCAGAGGCTGTGGAGGTGGCGTGTCCTCTGCACATGTCCGGATCTAATCCACACATATTGCTGCTATATAGGAATGTGTCGCCCCGATCGTTTTCTTGACACCAAAAATGGATGTCGCGCCAACGCGGCCAGTCGCCTGGAGGCTTTTGCTCCTTGCTGTGTGTTGTTACCATGGCAACATTGCAGCATGTATGAATGTGTTTGTGTTGCTCATCATGCATGAAAAATAAAAGCCACAGTGCAATCAGGAAGGAGTGTGCAGAGTTTCAGTGGGAGTCTGTGGTTTGTGCGTGTGAGGGAGGACGTCTCACCAGGACTGAGTACTCCACATCGTCGCCCAACAAGCCGGTGTCGTTCAGAGTGTATTTGGCTTTCTTCAATCTGGCATCCACCGGTCCTTTTTCAATCTGGTGCTTAATGGCTCTGAATAGTTTGTACAAGGGCTCGCCTGCAGAGTTCTGAAACACAGAGGACACATGAAGACGTGAAAAAGTCGTCTCTACGGAGAAGATCTGAATTCAAGTAATCTCATAATGAACCACCGGCTTAGCACTAAAATTAGTTAAAGGGACACAGCACTGTTTTCCTACATTCAAATATGTTGTTTTCAAACTGCAAAGAAGTTGATAGCACATCTCCCATCTCGATCCGTGTTCTTCAGAATCAGAATCAGAATCAGAATGCTTTTATTGCCATGTCAGTGAAAAACATCAGAGACTAGGAACTTGTTCTGGTACTGGTGTGCAAACATATAAAATAAAAATAATAAAAATAAAATAAATAAAAATAATAATAATTTCTACAAAACTAAGAGTGCTCAGAAGAAAAAGAAAAGTAGTGCAATGTCATAGAAAATAATAGAAAATAATAAAGATAGTGAAGTGACAAGAGGGAGGTGACTAAGAGATGTGGGGATCCAGGTTATAAAGAGTTCATAAGTCCAACGGCAGAAGGGAAGAAGCTGTTTTTGTGGCGGGACGTTCTGGTCCGAATGGACCGGAGCCTCCTGCCCGAGGGGAGTCGCTCAAAAAGTCCATGTCCAGGGTGGGAAGGGTCAGCTACTATCCGACCTGCACGCCCCCGAGTCCTGGAGACGTACAGGTCTTCGAGAGATGGAAGGCTGCAGCCGATCACCTTCTCTGCGGAGCGCACAATGCGCTGCAGTCTGTGTTTGTTCCTGACTGTGGCTCCAGCGTACCACACGGTGATGGAGGAGGTGAGGAGGATGGTGAGGTGAGGTGAGGTGATGGAGGAGGTGAGGCATCTGGTCTTAGTGGCTCTAGTGAGCAGTGCCACCCTGGGTAATGCTTCTTCCGTAAGTCACCTGAACGTTAACCGCTGTCTCTAAAACTTCAAGACAGGGGAATTTGTTTTATTAAACTCACTTCACATTAATTTCCTACCCTCACCATGGTAACCAGGATCTACGTTCCCACCCTCACCATGGTAACCAGGATCTACGTTCCTACCCTCACCATGGTAACCAGGATCTACATTCCTACCCTCACCATGGTAACCAGGATCTACGTTCCTACCCTCACCATGGTAACCAGGATCTACATTCCTACCCTCACCATGGTAACCAGGATCTACATTCCTACCCTCACCATGGTAACCGGGATCTACGTTCCTACCCTCCCCATGGTAACCAGGATCTACGTTCCTACCCTCACCATGGTAACCAGGATCTACGTTCCTACCCTCATCATGGTAACCAGGATCTACGTTCCTACCCTCACCATGGTAACTAGGATCTACGTTCCTACCCTCACCATGGTAACCAGGATCTACGTTCCTATCCTCACCATGGTAACCAGGATCTACGTTCCTACCCTCATCATAGTAACCAGGATCTACGTTCCTACCCTCACCATGGTAACTAGGATCTACGTTCCTACCCTCACCATGGTAACCAGGATCTACGTTCCTACCCTTACCATGGTAACCAGATCTACGTTCCTACCCTCACCATGGTAACCAGGATCTACGTTCCCACCCTCACCATGGTAACCAGGATCTACATTCCCACCCTCACCATGGTAACCAGGATCTACATTCCTACCCTCACCATGGTAACCAGAATCTACGTTCCTACCCTCACCATGGTAACCAGGATCTACGTTCCTACCCTCACCATGGTAACCAGGATCTACGTTCCCACCCTCACCATGGTAACCAGGATCTACATTCCTACCCTCACCATGGTAACCAGGATCTACGTTCCTACCCTCACCATGGTAACCAGGATCTACGTTCCTACCCTCACCATGGTAACCAGGATCTACGTTCCTACCCTCACCATGGTAACCAGGATCTACGTTCCATTATCTTCCACTCATCCAGGGCCGGGTTGCGGGGGCAACAGCCCCACACGGAAGGCCTCTCCTACCTGGGCTGCATCCCCCAGCTCACCTGGAAGGATCCCAAGTCGTTCCCCAGCCAGCTGTGAGACATATTTTCTCCAGCGGGTCCGGGGTCTACCTCTGGGTCTCCTGCCGGTGGGACCCGAAACACCTCACAAGCAAGGCACTCGGGGGGCATTCTGACCAGATGCCTGAACCAACCCATCTGGCTCCTCTTGACCTGGAGGAGGAGCGGCTCGACACCAAGCTCCTCCCGAATGGCAGAACTCCTCACCTGATCTCTGAGTGAGAGCCCAGCCACCTTGCGGAGGAAGCTCATTTCAACCGCTGGTATTTGCGATCTCATTCTTTCGGTCACCACCAACATATTGTGATATGAAAAATGATGGTGCATTTATTTGAAGCTTTCTATGCATTTTCTTTGTGTCATTTAATTCAAATGTAAATATTAATTCATTAGTCATTCTTGGACTTTTATTTTTTAAACTAAAACATCAGGAAATAAAAAATGTGTCACTTTTAAAGAAGCAAAAAGAAAATTAAAACGTAACAAACTGAAGTAATTTTGATAAAACTGACCAAATTTTTCTCATTCGTTAATGTGCTTTTTAGATTTTTTTTTTTTAATGTGACATTGAACTTCTGTTTACCTTTAAAAACTGGTAGAGACAGATGGACATCCAGTTGCACAGCATCCTCTCCACTACCGTCTCAGATCTGAAAAAAGAGAAATAAAATCACGTTACGTCTTTGTATAATAATGTGTGAACAGATTTTTTTTTCAGTTTCAGATTGTGTGAGACTTTGAAAATCCTGACACAATAAAAAATACTCAGCATTAACTCTTCATGAGAAGAAAAACTCTACATGTGTCTTCTTCTTCTTTCGGCATTTCCCTTTAGGCGAAGGACAGTAAGTCAGCAAGTCAGTTTCTTCCATCTAACCCAGAGGTGGGCAAACTTTTTGGTTCGTGGGCCACATTGAGTTTTAAAATTTGACCAGGGGGCTGGAACAGGATCAAATGGATGGCATTCTTTGGTAACCTCTAGATTAGACCAATAAATGACGCTAGATTTTAAACAAGCACTAAATGTTACATCAAGAGCGTTAAATTTCAAATCTAGCGGCGCTAGGTTTGAAATCTAAACGCTTGATGTAACATTTTGCTTGTTTACGTGTGTGTATTGACTCCGATGGCTTCTCATATCATACAGTTCGTCATCTAATGAGAAAACTTCAGAATTGCAGGGGAAATAAAACACTAACAAGGTTTATTTATTTCATTTTTCCAGTTCGGTGGGCGGTTTAAAATGTTTAATGGGCCACATGTGCCCCCCGGGCCCTGGTTTGCCCATGCCTGATCTAATCCTATCTGCTGCAACCTCTTCGGTCACACCAACTATCTTCATGTCTTCCTTCAGTGTATCCATGAACCTCCTCTTTGGTCTTCCTCTAGTCCTCTTTCCTGGTGGTTCCAAACCCAGCATCCTTCTTCTGATGTACTCTCTCTCTCTCCTCTGCACATGTCCAAACCATCTCAGTCTGACCTCTCTGACTTTAAAACCTCTAACATGTGCTGTTCCTCTGATCCTGTCCATCCTGGTCACTCCCAGAGAGATCCTCAGCATCTTCATCTCTGCTACCTCCATCTCTGTTTCCTGTCTTTTCCTCAGTGACACTGTCTGTAGACCAATCAGCATGGCCGCTCTCACCACGCTGTTTCTAGACCAATCAGCATGGCTGCTCTCACCACGCTGTTTCTAGACCAATCAGCATGGCTGCTTTCACCACACTGTTTCTAGACCAATCAGCATGGCTGCTCTCACCACGCTGTTTCTAGACCAATCAGCATGGCCGCTCTCAGCACACTGTCTTTAGACCAATCAGCATGGCTGCTCTCACCACACTGTCTCTAGACCAATCAGCATGGCCGCTCTCACCACACTGTCTCTAGACCAATCAGCATGGCCGCTCTCACCACAGTTTTCTACACTTTCATTCTAGCTGAAACTCTTCTGTCACACATCACACCTGATACTTTCCTCCTCCCGTTCCAGCCTGCCTGCACACACTTCTTCACCTCTTTTCCACACTCTCCATTGCTCTGGACTGTTGATCCTAAGTACTTAAAACCTTCCACCTTCTTTATCTCTTCTGCCTGTAACCTCACTTTTCCTCTTTTCTGTGTGTGTATCATTATTATTTCCAGTAGCCTTTGGTCACCATGCCATTTTCTTTGATTAACGAGTGATATGCGGTGATCATTTGAACTTGGTTGAGCGGTAACCATGACGTTTAAATGCTCTATGAATCGTTTTCATCTGCGTTACTGATTGTTTAAATAGTAACCATGACTCTTCAGTAAATATTTGACGCGTTGTTTCCATGAAATTAATTAGTAAAGGGTTAATGAGTGGTTACCATGACATTCACATTGGTAAACAACATGAACACTATTCATTAAAACTGTAAGCTCATAGTAGGAAAATATTTTAATCCAAATCTGTTCTCAATGCTGATTTAATGGACGTGAAATATTCACGGGGGCGCCGGTTGCTAGCTCCTAGCATGCCTAATTAGATGCAGTCTTGTATATGAGGGGCCTGTGTTGGCACAATGGCCGAATCAACATAATGAACTTCTCCACTGGGGGATAATTAAGATGTGTGCTTGTAGAACAGCTAGTCACAGCTTGCCTAAACATAACAGATAGTTCAGTAAACATAACCCGGTCTCGGTGGTGATGAGTGGTTGCTCCGTCAAACAGATCCAACAGGAAGCTGGTTTCAGATCAGTGTTAGACCTTGACATCATCATTACAGCAACAAAAAAAATTATGCACAGAGACTGCACGGAAATGCGAAGCTCTCTTTTTCTCTGTGTGAGACTCATTAAAGAAGTAATCAAAAAAGGCAGTTCGGTGTACAGAGAGGCTAATTATACATAAAAGCTTTATTAAACGGGGAAAACCTTTAACGACTGGAATGAATTCAAATAAAACCAAACATGTTTTTGAGGTGTTTTAAATTATCAGGTCATTTCATACAAATAAGCAGCAGGTTAAAACTAATCAAAAGGTTTTTAACCAATTATTCTGTTCGGTCGTCTTCCGAGGCCGGGTCGCGGGGCAACAGCCTCAGACGGGAAGCCCAGGCTTCTCTCATCCCAGCTGCATCCTCCAGCCTACACGGAAGGATCCTGAGTCGTTCCCCAGCCAGCTGTGAGACATAGTCTCTCCAGCGGGTTCGGAGTCTGCTCTTGGTCTCCTCCTGGTGGGACGTGCCCAAAACACCTAACCAGCGAGATGTGGGAATCCTGACCAGATGCCCGAACCACCCCATCTCGCTCCTCTCGACCTGAAAAAGGTCCCAAATGGCAGAACTCCTCACTCTATCTCTAACTATGATCCCGGCCATCCTGCGGAGGAAGCTCATTTCGGCCGCTTGTATCCACAATCTCATTCTTTTGGTCACCACCCACAGCTGGTTACCATAGGTGAGGGTAGGAACGTAGATCCTGGCTACCACGGTGAGGGTAGGAACGTAGATCCTGGTTACCATGGTGAGGGTAGGACCGTAGATCCTGGTTACCATGGTGAGGGTAGGAACATAGATCCTGGTTACCATGGTGAAGGTAGGACCGTAGATCCTGGTTACGATGGTGAGGGTAGGAACATAGATCCTGGTTACCATGGTGAGGATTGAAACATAGATCCTGGTTACCATGGTGAGGGTAGGAACGTTGGATTTTTATCCCCAATTTATTTGTTGGTGTTTTTTTTTTCTTTTCAGTTAAGAAAACAAGTCTTCTTTTGATTTAACCAATCAGATTTTGAACAGATTTCTCGAGGCCTCGTAGACTTTCTACGTCATAGTTGTAGACCTACTAGTAAGACAGACCTGAAGTGGTGCAATGCTGTTTATGATACTATTGTTTTTTTACATACTCTATTCATCCCTCACTGGGGAAATTTGTGTGCTGTACTCCTACACCGCATGAGGCTGCCATGGCAACGCCAATGGTGGGAGACACGGGGTTTAGGTGTCTTCTCTAAGGACCATAGACGTGAACTCATTGGGAATTGAACCTGCAAACGTCCGGTTAACTTTAGGGGCGAACAATCTACCACTGAGCCACAGTCTCCCTCTTTACATACATTAGATACTATATATATATATATATATATATATATATATATATATAAGTCTTTTTTTTTTTTAATCAGCAAACAGCAACTGAAGAAGGAAAACAAACAGATTAGGTGGTTGATTTGCTTCCAAGGTAATTATTTTTCAAAAGTAGTTGAACAAAGTAAAGAACTCCGAGCATCTGTAGAAAATATGTAGAAATATGACAGGACATGCTGGGCTTTAGGCGTTGGTGAGGAGAGGAAAAAATAGATTTTTGGTGAGTAAATGTTATTCCTCTATCAAACAGATATTTATGAGATGTTTATGCATATTTTGTGGGCACAAGAAGAGACTCTTTCACCACTGAACTCATTAAATTTGGGTGTTTATTGTGATGCCAGGGGTTCATTTTTCTGTTTTTATTCATTACAGTAAGGTTGTTTTATAACCGTTAAAAAGTTGGAAGCTTTTTGATGCACAATTTGTGTCTGATTTGACAAATTTCAAACATTTTTCTGATAAATGGAGCTTAAAACCCTGAAATAAACGACACGTTTCGAAGCAGCCTGAAATACAGAAAGTGCCTAAAGACACAATTAAATTTGTTTCTTTGCTCTGTTTCTGGTAATGCCTTCAGTAAAATACTTTTTATGCTTGGATGATTCATAGTTTTTTGGTAATCAGCATAACAAAACACAAATTTATGTGTAAAAGACTAAACTCAAACAGAAAGACTAGAGGTTACGAATCCCCAAAAGAACAAAAATCCTTCAAATAACACCCATATTTGTTGCTGAAGACCATTAAAAAAATGGTCTTAAAAGAGCTAACGGGTATAAAAACCAACCGTCCTTAGAATGTAATCTGAATCATAGAAGTAGGTTAACTCTAATCATATTAAAGTTAATAAGAAATGTTGTTATGAAAGAAGAACAGGGAGAGGAATCAGAAAAAAAAATGAGATTCAACACATTGCAGTGGACTCTAACAAAGAAAAAGCAGACGGCAGAACAGAAGGAGGAGGACTGGAATAGACTGAGAAGCAGCCTGGACCAGAGTGGTCAGTGCAGAATGAAAGAGAAACGATGCCAGCAGAATGAAACAGTCCGCTGCATCCTGAACTGAATCCCAGATTGTCTCAACTGGCTGAGAAAATCTCTGCCAAAGTGGAGATTTGGGACGCTGATAGATACAGAAGCCAGAAGTTTCTAAACAAACAACAAAATCCAAAGTTTTCTTATCAAATCAACTCGTATTTGAAACACGTTTTAGGCAGAAATCGGGACGAAATGCTTAAAAAAGAAATGACTTGCATTCGGTTTTAATTTTAAAGCCAAGTCTCAGCACATAATCATCTCTAACAGATTTACACACAGTTAATGAGACAGAAACGAGAACTAAACAAAGGCTGGGCAGCCATGTCCTGAGAGGCTCCTTCTCGAGTCGGAAAAAGTCTAAAAAGAAGAGGAAAAAAATAAACCTGATGGAGACCAAAATGAAGGGGATTTTCTATACTGGGATGAAGAAACAGACTAAGATTACAAATTACCGTAATTTCACGACCATTAGGCGCACCATACGAAAAGGCGCAGTCTGAGTCACACACCGCCTTACAACAACACACACACAAGCATGTAAATGTGTGTATTAAAAAATAGATCGGGAGCAAAACTGAGTTTGGTTGTACTTTATTTAAGTAGTAACGATACTAAACAAGCACATTACCGGTAATAGTCTTTATTCAAATCCGTCAAAGTCCTCATCCTCTGTTTCGGAATCGAACACCTGCGCAAAATCCAACAGAGCAGGTCCACTTCGCTCCTCGCTGTCAAAGTCACTGTCTGTACTGTGCGGCTCCTCAGAAAGGATACCAGCTTTTGAGAAAGCTCGGATAACAGTACCAGCAGACACGTTAGTCCAAGCATCTACAATCCATTTGCAAACTGTAGCATAACTCGCCCGGCGCTGCCTTCCACCCTTCGTGAAACTGTGGTCTCCTTCGGTCATCCATCGCTCCCACGCCGCTCATACTTCACTCTTTAATGTTCTCATGCCTTTTCTTTCAGGTCCGCCTCGCGGGCACGCGTTTTCTTTTAGGTCCGCCTTTTCTCAAACACAAGACGCACCGCTCATTTTGAAGAAAATCTAAGACTTTTATATGCGCCTTATGGCCGTGAAATTACGGTAAATACATCTAAAAAAATCTTAATAACAAAAATCATCCACATGCCTGGTGTTCTATCGAGATATGCGACCATCCAGATCTGCGACTTGCCCAGAACGCGTCATCCACCTCCCTCTCCTTTCCACATGATCTGACCATCAAGACCTGTGACCTGGCATGACGCTAACTTAGATTGGGATTAGCATTTCTTCGCATCTACTCTGCATTTTTTGTACAAGTAAGTGTTGTTTATTCATTTCATGTGTATTTACTTTAGGTTCTGCAACCAGTTGTTTATATCTGGTTGTTTAGCAGATCTTCATGAAACAATACCAGGATAAAAACATTCTGACCCTTCTCCGCCTCACACACAGAGTCCAAGCACACTGTCCTGTAGAGAATTTAGACGAACTCGGCTGTGAGGAAACAAGATTTTGGGGACTTCCTGTGATGATGAACCAGCTCACCTATGACCACAGAGTGAAACAACGACCAATCAGAGACCATGACCAATCAGAGTTCATGTCAGGGCTGAAAGGCAGGCGACCACTGATATGCAAACAGAGCTGACCGCAGACCACGTAGACTTGGACTTCTCTTCTTTTTCCTGACAGATAACAGCGTTCATAAGTAGACACGTTGTGATACTCGATAACCCGCCGCTTGTCCTCGGAATTTGTCAAATGTAACTGTTTTTTTTTATAGTTCCATGTGGTTCCGATTGACACGGTTACCCCAATAATACTTAGACAGGTTAGCTGCTTGTTCCAGGGAGGGATTCCTCCTTTATTTGGATCCCCATGAGGTTTAGTCTTTCTTTTTTTTTCCACTGCTGTTTTTTTTAAGATTTTCCTCACCGTGAAGAACAGCCTAAGACAGGGGTGCCTGACCTTTTTTGATCCAAGATCTATTTTTCAGGTATCAAACCTCCTGAGATCTACCTGGTTGGGATTGTAAATGTCCAATGATTGTTTCCAACCTCCAGTAAAACTGCAGGCGCAACACAACATGGTTTTGTTGTCACACAACTATTAGACATCACACACACACAGACACACAAATTTCTCTCAAACACACACATAGACATTTTTTGCATGCATGCAGTGCTTTGGGAGGGGTGGGTGGGGAGGGGCCACAGCAGCAGCAGGTTCTGCTCATTGAGAACAGGCTTAACAACGTTCTTTCATGTCAAATAACACTAAAAAAGGCACAAAATTGTAGCTTTTTTTTTTTAATTAAAAAGAGTTGGTAAAGGGTCTCAAAACTCGTTTAAAAAAACAGCATTAAAGTTGCTGAATTGGTAACATTGACTTAGATTAGAATTACTTTATTGATCCCACACTTGGGAAATTTGTGAAGTGAAATTTGAGCCGCCACCTTAACGTGGTGGAGGGGTTTGCGTGCCGCAATGATCCTAGGACCTATGTTGTCCGGGGTTTAATGCCCCTGGTAGGGTCACCCAAGGTATAACAGGTCCTAGGTGAGGGGCCAGACAAAGCGTGGCTCAAAAATATCCCTATGAAGCGATCAAACATGGCCAAGTTGCCCTTGCCCGGACGCGGGTCACCGGGGCCCCCCCCCCTTGGAGCCAGGCCCGAGGGTGGGGCACGCGTGTGAGCGCCTGGTGGCCGTGCTTTTACCCATGGGGCCCGGCCGGGCTCAGCCCAAACAGGGGACATGGGCCACCCTTCCAGCGGACTCACCACCTGCAGGAGGGGCAATAGGGGTCGGGTGAAGGAGGAGATGGGTGGCTGCCAACGGCGGGGACTCTGGCGGTCAGATCTTCGGCTGCATAGATTAGCTCTAGGGACGTGGAATGTCACTTCTCTGGCGGGGAAGGAGCCCGAGCTGGTGCGCGAGGTTGAGCGGTTGCGGCTAGATGTAGCTGGACTCTCCTCGACGCACAGCTTGGGCTCTGGAACCAGGCCTCTTGACAGGGGCTGGACCCTGTACTATTCTGAAGTGACTTCCTGTCACTTATAATTTTTTTCCCAACACACCTGGCGGTCGGCTTGGGATCAGTCTGCCATCGACTGGTAAGGGACCCCCGATCCTAAGTCTGACCATTGACCCCTGGTAAGGGACCCCTGCCCAAACAAGTGGTTGGAAAATCAACGTTTGCCTGCAATCCTTGTTTTCATTTGTCTTTTTGGGGTAAAAAATAAAGGGTGATTTTTTCTATTGAGCGCCTGATCACCAAAATGTTTGTGTATGCCATGATATTGGTGAGTGTACGCATGCACGTAAAAAAAAAAAAAAGTGCTTAAAAATACCATGCCTAAAATAATATAAAATCATAAGAAAAACTGAGTTTTTTTTTTTTAGTCTTTTTATAAAAATTTGATCCGTTTCAGCAGATTTGTGTGACCCAGGATTCCCCAGTCGAACCAAATAATATAATATTTTGTAGATAACATTATATTTAATATAATATATCATTCTCGCCTGACGCTTGCTGGGACAGGGTCTGGCACCCTCAGCGACTCAGCTGGGCTCAGAAAAGGAATAATATAATATATGTGATGCAATATATGATGACAGAGCGGTGTGAAGATCGTACCTGCAGAGAGAGCACGCTGAGCTAACCCACACTCACCTGCGCAGCATCAGCTTGGGGTTCTTGCTGTGGACGTATTCCTCCATCAGCTCCAGCAACAGGGTTCTCATTATGTCCGTGTAGTATTCCAGCTTGCCGTGCAGAGCCACCGTCAGCAGGGAAGCAAAGTACACCTTGGCCCTGGCATTAAAGTCATGACTCTGCTCCAGGGTACGGATAAACTAGTGAAACAGAATCACAAACAAACAGGCCGACGATGAGCTGAATTAATCATCTCTAGGAAGCAAACAAAAACAAACAGATCTGTCGTAATGTGTTTTTAAATAATCAAACGACAAATGTGAAGAAAAATGATAATTATCAAGGTGATTTCATCTCTGCCATGTAAAACATCGTGGCTTAGAAACGACACTAATTAGTGAACGAAGAATCACCCCACAAACGGAGTTAACACCTCCAAGGCTGTTGCTGTGCCAGCAGAACTGGATTCATAAAAATCTTCACACATCACTGCAGTGTCTAGACGACGAGAACACAACTCGCAGTTCGTACCTTGACGTGAAGTCAAAATAGATGCAACACAGTTTCAATGAAGAGATTTATAAATAGATCAGAAATAATTTATCACATTGTATAAAATAGAAAATATTTAGAAGAAATAAAATATGTTGTTGGCTGCCGCCCATCTCCTCCTTCACCCGACCCCTACAGCCCCTCCTGCGGGTGGTGAGTCCACCGGAATAGCGGGGCCCATGGGAAAAAGCCAGGCCACCAGGCGCTCGCTCTCGTGCCCCACCCTCGGGCCTGGCTCCAAAGAGAGGGGCCCCGGTGATCCGTGTCACAACATGGCCATGCTTGATCTCTTCATATGGGTGTTTGAGCCACGCTTTGTCTGGCCCCTCACCTAGGACCTGTTTGCTTTGGGTGACCCTAACACGGGCTTTAAGCCCCGGAAAACATAGCTCCTAGGATCATTGGGGCATACAAACCCCTAAGATGGCAGCTCAAGGATGCAGCTGGGGTGAGAGAAGCCTGGGCTTCCCGTCTCTGGGTGTTGCCCCTGCGACCCGGCCCCGGATAAGCAGAAGACAATGGAACAGAAATAAAATATTAACCTGCTCTCACTCCTGATGCTTTTTAGAATCTGGGGCTGTTTTTCTAAAAAAAAAACAAAACAACTCTACTGCTGCCCTGCATAGGGTCAGGACCGTTTAAAATGAAACACACGCTACATTCTATATATGAGCTGAGCTTAGGAGATTACAACTCTTTTTATTTCTACACAGGATGGAAAACAGGGTATTTTCCTCACGTTTACGGATCACCGAGCTTCATATTAAGTTACGTATTAGTTCATCTATGAGTGTAAATTTCAGCCATTAAATCAGACTTCAGTTAATTTTAAAGCTGAATTCACTTTTTCTTAATAATCTATTTTTTGACTGATTAGGTCCATTTTAAAGACAAATGTACCCTAAAAAAATCTGGCTACTATAGGTATTCATAGGCAGGAAACCCATGTGTCTGGGACTCTGCGTGTCCCAGAATCCTGAGGTCCTGAGAGACGGAGGGAAGACTTTGGCCAATCATCTTCTGTGCTCTGCTGAGATGATCGGCCAAACTCTTCCATGTCTCCAGGACGTGTACGTCTCCAGGACTGTGGAATGAGCACGTCGGATAGCAGCTGATCTTTCTCACCCTGGTCAAAGACTTTTTGAGCTGCTCCCCTCAGGCAGAAGTCTAAGGTCTATTCAGACCACGACCTCCTGCCACAGAGACAGTTTTTACCCATCAGCCATCAGACTGATGAACACTACCTGACCTGTCTCCTCAATAATCTGGGCTCATGGAAACTTTCCCTCCATCTACCTGCAGCTGCCGCTTTATCAACATAGTGTGTCTAATTGGGCAGCACATCATCTGAACTTTTCTGTGAGATTAATCGTCCATCCATCCATCTAAACATCAGGTCGATGCGTTTAGGTGAAGTTGGAATTTTGGACTCCTCACCTAAATTTAAGACGGCTTTGAAAACACATCAAAACATGAGGTTTTCACTCAAGTCAAACTTTTATTTTACAGCTCAATATCATAACAAAGTCTCCACAATGGCAGATATTTAAGGTGCGTTTTATAACACATCCTACATGATGTGGAGAAGGCTTTAAATACTCGGGCTGTCTAACGTTGGTGTCCTATAAAGAGCTTTTATGACAGCATGGCTGCATCAGCAACTTTCTATGCAGCGTCCTGTTGGTGTGGAGGAATAACGAAGAGGGACAAGCTGGTGAAGCTGTCCTGGACTGTTCTTTAGACTCATAGAGGTCAGAAGAGGATCCATGACAACCACTCTTTCTGTAATATTTGAATTATCTATCTTAATTTTTTTATTTTTCTATTAGGACGCTGCATCGGTCCGTCGTGGTGAAGAAAGAGCTGAGCCGAAAAGCGAAGCTCTCAATTTACAAGTCAATCTACATTCCTACCCTCACCATGGTAACCAGGATCTAGATTCTACCGTCACCATGGTAACCAGGATCTACGTTCCTACCGTCACCATGGTAACCAGGATCTACGTTCCTACCGTCACCATGGTAACCAGGATCTACATTCCTACCGTCACCATGGTAACCAGGATCTACGTTCCTACACTCACCATGGTAACCAGATTCTACGTTCCTACCCTCACCATGGTAACCAGGATCTACGTTCGTACCCTCACCATGGTAAACATGATCTACGTTCCTACCCTCGCCATGGTAACCAGGATCTACGTTCCTACCCTCGCCATGGTAACCAGATTCTACGTTCCTACCCTCACCATGGTAACCAGGATCTACGTTCCTACCCTCACCATGGTAACCAGGATCTACGTTCCTACCCTCACCATGGTAACCAGGATCTACGTTCCTACCCTCACCATAGTAACCAGCATCTACGTTCCTACCCTCGCCATGGTAACCAGATTCTACGTTCCTACCGTCACCATGGTAACCAGCTGTGGGTGGTGGCCGAAAGAATGAGATCGCATATACAAACGGCCAAAATTAGCTTCCTCCGCAGAGTGGCTGGGCTCTCACTCAGAGATCGAGTGAGGAGTTCTGCCATCTGGGAGAAGCTCGGTGTTGAGCCGCTCCTCCTTCAGGTCGAGAGAAGCCAGAGGCATCTAGCTCGGGAGGCATCTAGTCAGGATGCCTCCCGAGCGCCTCGGTGGTGAGGTGTTTCGGGCACATCCCAACGGTAGGAGACCAACAGGCAGATCCCGGACCTGCTGGAGAGACTATGTCCCACAGCTGGGCGGGGAACAAATCAGGATCCTTCCAGATGAGCTGGAGGCTGTTGCCCCCGTGACCCAGCCCTGAATTAGCGGAAGACGATGGAACAGAATTTTTTTTATTTCGAATTTTGTTTCTAAACTTAACTGCTTTGACAAATCAATTACCCTCCGAGGATCATTAAAGTGATCTGTAAGGAGAACGAAGGGTTGTTCTTACACTGTGTACCCCATGAGAATCATTTAGGAGCTCCAGAAAGGTTTTACCTTCAAAGCCTTTGTATCACAGAAAAAAAAAACCTGAAACCAACCCACTGCCCTCTAAATAATCACCATTTACGAGCACAGCTTGATTACCTTGATGAGGAACGTCTTGGAGTTCAGAAGGTTAGAGAACTGGTTCAGCCCATTCATCACAATAGCCCTTCGAGCTTCTGGGATGTCTAGTTTTCCTGTGATCATCACATCATTGGCACCATCTTTAGAAGGTAGAAAGAAGACCCGGTCTGTGTAGTTCTTGTAGTCCAGGAAGGGGATTCCTCCCTCACTCAGGTCGTTGGTGTGGTCCTCCATTTCAATCATCAAATCTAGAGATCAGATAAGTTAGTCATCCTCTGTGTTCTTCTACGAGTTCCTCTCGTGAGATATGACCCAGCTGAGAGCCTCATCAGGACGGTTATTCCAGCGATAATAGCTTGTTTTCTATTAATGTAAATGTGGAACTGCTCCTGATAATGATGACGGTCGAATATCGAGACATTAAGTGGGAGAATTCATTTAATTAACGGCAGTAAAATACACGAAGAAAACAAACAGAAAACATAGCAAAAACCTAATCTAATCACAGCGCCAAAGCTCATTATTCTGCGCTGTCTGAGAAGCTCGCAGGGAAATTAACATGTCGTTAAGTGCTTGCTCGGCTAAGCCACCGCTGGTACCTGTGAATTCCTTTTTGCAGCGGTCTCTAACGCTCTCTTCCAAATTCTCCAGCTGGTGTCTGACCTTCTCGTACTCTCTCTCCGCCTGTTGACTCTTTCTCCTGAACACATATGGACGGTAAGATTAGAATCACACAATCAAACATTGACTTTCATCAGATTGGATTAAACTAAACTCGCCTGTAGCAGTAGACGGAGATGATGATGATGAGGAGCATGGGGACGATCACAGCAGGGATGATGATGTACAGAGACAAATCGTTTATCTTCTCGTACTGAACCGAGCCGATCATCCACTCCCTGTTCCCAATCTTAATCTGTGGAGGGACGAAGAAAAGTTAGAGGGAAAAGTTATTTATCTTTAATCCAAGCTGATGAAAAAAAAAAATAGGCATTATTATTATTAATGTTACTCAAATGTTGTCCAAATAATCTGGCCTTTAAAAAAAAAACTAATAGAAAAAAAAGCTTTTTCTGGTCATGTTGATCATTTTTCTGATTTGTTTTAAATCTTTGATTTATCAAATGTATTTCACAAAAAACTTTTTTTTACACATAATATAATGAAAAAATGCTTAGAATTTATGGTTAAAATTATTAAAGATTTTGCACGTTCATGGATTAAAGTTCCGTTCAGTCATCTTCTGCTCATCTGGGCCGGGTTTCGGGAGCAACAGTCTCAGACGAGAAGCTCAGGCTTCTCTCTCCTTGGCTGCATCTTCCAGCTCACCCGGAAGGATCCCGAGTCGCTCCCCGGCCAGCTGTGAGACATAGTCTCTCCAGCGGGTCCGGGGTCTGGCTGTTGATCTCCTCCTGGTGGGACGTGCCCAGAACACCTCACCAGCGAGGAGGAGCAGCACCACACCAAGCTCCTGCTGGATGGCAGAGCTCCTCACCCGATCCCTGAGTGAGAGCCCAGCCACCCTGCGGAGGAAGCTCATTTTGGCCGCTTGTAGCCGCGATCTCATTGGTCCACACCATAGGTGAGGTTAAAAGTCAGTTGTGAATTATTTTTGGTTTAAAAGGGATGAATGATTGATTTCGTTTCGTGTTTATTTCATTTATATAAAGAAAAAAATAAGTTAAGCATCTTGAATGTAAAAAAAAAAAAAAAAATTAACATATTATTAAGCAGTAAGTTGAAGAAAAAAAATCCAATAATAAATAAATAGAAAATAAACGGATATCCCTGGAACATTTTCACTAAATTAAACCTGGATCCTGAACCACTGTTTGTTTTTGTTATCTTGTCTCACCATCAGATCCAGAAGCTCCGGTCGTGTGTCTCTGCGCTGACGTTTGGAGCGAGCACTAGGTTGGGTGGACGGTGGGTTCAGGAAGAGTTTATCATCCTGCAGGGCGTTTACTGTACACTGGACATCTCCCAAGAAAGCTTGAACCTCATTCATTGTCATGGCTTTGGTGAGTCCTCGACCCTGCGGTGGAAGGGACAGAGCAAAGGGGCAAAGATTAGTGGTGTAAAAAGCACCCAAAAATCACAGTGTGGTTCATTTATGGTCACACTGAAACACTGTCCAGCTGTGAGACGTAGTCTCTCCACCGGGTTCAGGGCCTGTCTCTGGATCTCCTCTCAGTGGAACGTGCCTGTAACACCTCACCAGTGAGGCGTTCACGGTGTCCTCACAGTTTTCAATGTGTTCCTGGTTCAACACAGCTGATGTACATAAAGTCAAATCAAGAGCCAATAAAATTTGGCACAATGACTCGTTAACATGGTTCATGTGTGTAGATGAAAGAACACATGGAAAACCTTCAGGACACCGTCCTTGAAGGACCAGAGTTTGACACCCCTGCTGTAAACACTCCAACGGATGCTGTTAATATTTACTCAGGGTTGGGTTCATTTCAGGTCGGTCGGCGTGTTTGAAGTACTGCTATAAAGCTACCCGACCTCAGCTCAACGGTTACAGCACACCTTTATTTTATCCATCTGTCTCTCTTCGTTTCAATATTTGTCCAGGAATACAAAGTGTTCCCAAACAGAAGACTTAAGTTGGTCACTCGTAGTAACCACACAGGTACTGCAGTTTGAAAAAGATGGCTCTAAGCGGTGGCTTAGCCTCGTTTACGGCACACACGCTGAAAAAAACTACAAACTCATTGTGTGTAACAGCTGTGCACACGCAGAGGGAGGTTGTAATCGATTGTGCACCGAACAAAACCTGCCCTGCCAAAACGGTTTGGAACCAATACCTCAACCGTTACACCCTTTGTAAATATTAAATGTAAACAATGGACAGATAAAGTGATTTCACTTTAAATAAAAGCAACACATACGACCCCCCATCCAACTAAGAGAGCATCAAAAACGTGGCAAAGAAAATGAAAAGCCATGGTGGAGAACAATAGGCATGGCCAAGAACAAATCCAGCACCAGAGTAATATCCAAATACCAGACAGGAGAGCTCACTGTGGAGCTGAGGAGCTCACGGGGAAGACGGCAGCACAGTGGTTAGCGCGTTCGTGCGCGGACCGGAAGGTTGCGGGTTTGCATACCACAGAGAGCATGTCTAGGGTCCTTGGAGAAGACACCTAACCCCCGCTTCTCCCACCATTTGCGCCGTCGAAGGGCAGCCTGTTGCGGTGTAAGGAGTGCAGCACACAAATTTCCCCGGTTTTAACTTCCGGTCCGAGGGCGAAGGCTCTAACCACTGAGCCACCGCCTCCCCCAGTATGTTAGAAACCTCCAAAAAGTTGATGTTTGCAATCAATCTTCCTGTCTCTTTAAGGCAGTGGTTCTCAAAGAGTGGGTCGCGCCTCCCTGGGAGGGCGCGAGGCTCAGTCAAGGGGTGCATTTAACCTCGGGGAACATGCTTTTTATTTTTTTCCTGTTCTTGAATAAAGTGCAATACCACTTCACTACATTAGGAAGCAGTGGCGCTCTCACTGGCAGAGTGTGGCCAGGGAGCATGCACTAGGTGTTACAGTTAATAAAGCTATTTTTGTCGTAAATTGATCCATATTTTTTTTCTTTTTTTTATTCTCTTCTACATTAATAAGAATACAGTTTTATGCAGAGGTGGACTTAGAACAATTTTATGGACAAATGATACTATTTAAAGTCATGTGGGGGCACGAGATGTTTTCTTCTTCCTGGGGACGGGGGGAGCGTGACAAAAAATAATTAAGAAGCACTGCTTTAAGGTCATGTTTACAGTTTGGACTCACCTTGACAATAATGATGCTGGCCGGAGGGATGACCAGCGGTGTGCTCATTGTGTCAAAGATCGGGTCGGGGTGGTATTCAAAGGGTTTCAGCTCCTTCACCCAGTTATCCAGATGGATGGAGATCTTAATTTGCTGGTTCAGCGGTTCTCTGACTTCTGGAGACCGAAACTGGATGGCCGTGTCGTTCTTATCTGTTGAATTCTGGGTAGATTAAGAAAATCAGAATGTATTGAAACAGTATTTTACTAAATAAATAAATTCTAGCAAACGACCAGTTGGATTCTAACTCTGATTATTTTCTGAAGGTTTCATTATGTTCAGAATAACCACACATCTTTTTTTTTTTCTCGTCCTCCTACTTGTCTCTCAGAGCTCTTACATCAGCTTTAATGCAAGTCTGGTATTACCGGTCATGTGCCTTCTTAAAGCAAGGCTAATGCTCAAGTCTGTTGCCGTGGTTACCCGTATATTCACTGATTACATCTATAGAGCCAGTCCGGAATGATCCCAATCAAAACGACCGTAGCGTGACCTTGTAAATACTTGAGTGAGCTAAAGTACATCTGTGGATTAAAATGGGCTATTAAACCGTTTTACATTGACGGTTTAAATATATGAAAGAAAAAAGTCAGAGATGCCTAGTTTTAGGCTTCACGAAGCGGGAGATTTCTTTTTTTTGGGGGGTGCAAAAAATTTAGACAAATGTCACTCTACACAAATATTAATATCTAAAATTCTGAGTTTCATTCATAATACAAGTATGGCCGTATCGAAGTCGGCATGACGTCACAACCGCCAATAAACAACACCCGCCAATGTTACCACCCAGTGTTATGTATCAGTACGAAGAGGAATTACCACCAGGAATACACCCCTGTACTGCTTGCTCACGCTTTGTTTTAAGGCTCATGAACATAAGCTGTCCCATGACTAAAGTTGACGGATGTTCGACTTCTTCCATACGTTCACCAAAAACAACACTGGCAATAAGACCATGCAGATCGCTACTAGCGGCTTTTAGATGCACAGCAGCATAAGCAGGGGATGCCATGTGCTTAGCCATGACGTCTCATGTTCCATGAACATGATTTACCTCATGGAATGCACTACAGCAGTGGTCCCCAACCACCGGGCCGTGGACCAGTACCGGCCGTGAGTCATGTGTTACCGGACCGCACAGAAAGAAGAAATAACTTCCATTATTTTTATTTGGTTTATTATTCGAGCCATGACGATGTTTTAATTTGAAAAGTGACCGGATTTTCTTTCTCACATCCATCAGTGACTCACATTTGACGCATCATCCCATTAAATTTAACCCATAAACTAACAAAATGAGTAAATTCAAAGATCTACAAGAAGCTTCTTTAAGGGGAGTTACAGAGTTACGAAGCAGACTGGACTTTAGAAACGCTCTTCAGGTTTCAGGTCAAGATGGGACTGTCTGGTTCCAGCAAAACAAACTCAGAACTCTGATTGATCTAGTCTTACTGTGAGGAGCCTAACTGGTATTTTTATTCACTTTGTTTTTGTGATGTCTTTTATTTTGAAGGTATGTTTACCGTTACCATAGCAACCAGTGTGCATTCGAGCAGAGAGAATGTTTCCACATTAAAAAGACGCTGCTAAAAAATTTTTGTCGTGAAGACAAAGTGGTTTTAATTATGTTATTATTGATTTAAAAAAGACAGTTTTTCAGGCTGGTCTTGTTTAGTTTTTCTGCTACACCTTTAGACCGGTCCGTGGAAATATTATCAGACACTAAACCGGTCCGTGCGCAGAAAAGGTTGGGGACCCCTGCACAAGAGTGTTCATCATACAGGAGTTTCAGTAGCCCTGGCGGGTGAGTGTGAGATAGGCCCTAATTGCGGGTGTCTCCCGCCCAATGCGGGAGACGTGGCATGTCTGCGAAGTGAAAGTGCGTAAATAATTTTTAAGTTCTGTAATTTTTTTTCCCGTATTGAGTTTACCACTTTCTCCACTTTCTGCTTGGCAGGTGTAAACAGCTGGAGCTCAAACTCAAGAGGTCTCCGCGTCTGAGCCAATTAAAAAAAAAAAACACAGAAAAAGAAAGAGGGAAATTAATTGAGCTGCTAACCTGGCTGACAACATATTTTTCTATACGCGAGCGTTCATAATGACTCTCCGTATTTGGGAGTAGTTCAGAGAACAGACTTAGACGAAGAGAAGCTTATTAAATCGAGCAGCCAAGGCCTTTGAGATAACGCTACTACGTGGGAGCCAGAAGTATTTTAAAACCTCTTCTGTCCCTTAGGTAGCACGGCCTAGCAACTTGGCCCGGGAGTAAAGTGGTAAAAGAGCCACAGTCACATACATAATCTCCAGCAACCTTAATTCTGCTATTAAATATAGTTCTTTTAATGAAATGAAGAAAATCAGTGCTGTTTAACACTGCCGCTACGCAGCTCCCAGAAGACTCACCGCTTAGTGGATTAAACTGGTCGGCAGTATTGGTTTGTTTTGGGGAAAGCAAATAAATCATGCCTGAAAACTGCAATCCTGTAATTTTAGGAATTTATGCTCTAAAAAAACTGAAATGAATTATTGTAGCCCGACACGGGCGAATCAATGGGAACGTGGAGGAGGGAAAAACTGATTGTTTTGCTCTTGACAGTGTTTCGAGAGTCTGAATGAATCATCGATGAGGTCGTGGGCTCATGACATTCAAAAGGATCAGACTATGTTGTTGTCATTTGAGCAGGAAAAAAATAACGATCAAGAAGTTAGGGAACAAATCAATGCAAAAGAACGAAGGAAAAAAACTGATATATAAAGTAATAAAGACCTCGAAGGCTGAGCCGTTGTCTCCTTGGACCATCATAACAGCAGATTGAATCAGGTCAAAACCGGATCCCGTCACCACGATGGTTCTCCCACCGCTGAAAGACAAATGAAAAAAAAACGTAAACACATTGATTGATCAGTTTTATTAGAAATATGAAACATTTCTAGAGAATAAAAGAAAAAGAGACTAAATTTAATTGATTCTGTTTATTTCCAGTCATTTTTCTTTCCGTTTCGATCCGTCAGCTCACACTTTATTTGACTGTTAATTAGATAAACAAATAAAAAAAGGCAGAGAAGTCGTTGAAGGTGAATTTAATAATGCTTTAAACAACAATTTGTCCGTTTGAACGAAAATCAATAAACAACAGATTAGGTTTCAAGTGTAAAGTACTTCTGGCATCAATACCTATTTAAAACATGAGCAACGGATATTTATTAACAGGGTTCTGGATTTTATGTTTCACCGTTGCACCCCTTTTTTATCTCGATTAACCAGTCGATCTACGTTCCCACCCTCACCTGAACGAGATCATGGAACAAGCGGCTGAAAAAAGCGAGCAGCTGGGGAGCTGAGTTGTCATTCAGAGATAGAGTGATGAGTTCTGCAATCAGGGAGGAGTTTGGAGTGAAGCCGTTTCTCCTCTGGGCCGAGAGGAGCCAGATAGAGTGGTTTAGGCATCTGGTTAGAACGCCTCCCGAGCGCCTCACTGGTGAGGTGTTTCAGGCACATCCCCCTGGAAGGAGACCAAGAGGCAGACCCCGGACCCGCTGGAGAGACTATGTCTCACAGCTGGCCGGGGAACGACTCGGGATCCTTCTGGGTGAGCTGGAGGATGCAGCTGGGGCGAGAGAAGCCCCGCTTGAGGCTGTTGCCCCTGCAATCCAGCCCCAGATAACCGGAAGACGACAAAACGGAACCTTCTTTTGTTCATTTTGGTCAGAAAAATCAATTTTCAAAATTGTGGTTATTTTGGCCCGAGATTGACTGAGTGTGGAAAAGTGGTGAAGAAGCATCTGTTGCAGAATAAAACGCAAGGTGTGCTCTAACTAACAAAATAATAGGAGAAAAAAAATCATGTAAAACATATATAGTCAAAAAAAATTAGCTTGTAATTTAAAAAAAAAAAAAAATATTTTTTGTCTATTTTAGTTTTCCTGAATTTGCCCATTTTCATTTCCTCTGAAGTAGATAAAGCCAATCTGTGATGAGGACGATCGTGATGTAGTTGTTTGAGAGAAGAAGAGAAATGTTTCCGTATGAGTGACCAGAAAATGAGCAGAAATGAGCTTCCTCTGCAGGGTGGCTAGGCTTTCACTCAGAGATCGGGTGAGGAGCTCTGCCATCCGGGAGGAGCTCGGTGTCGAGCCGCTCCTCCTCCAGGTCGAGAGAATCCAGATGGGGTGGTTAGGGCATCTGGTCAGGATGCCCGCTGAGCACCTCGCTGGTGAGGTGTTTCGGGCACGAGACCAAGAGGCAGACCCCGGACCCGCTGGAGAGACTATGTCTCACAGCTGGCTGGGAACACCTCGGATCTTTCTGGGTAAGCTGGAGGATGCAGCCGGGGTGAGAGAAACCTGGGCCTCTGTCAGCCTTCGTCATAGGCTGTTGCCCAGCAACCCGGCCCCGGATAAGCGGAAGACGACGGAACGAACATGAATGAGATTCCGCTCTCGTGGTAATAAAACTAACTGGAGTTTTAACACTATGTGGTGAACGTACGTCCCTCCCTATGAAGCGGTTTATTTTTTGCAGCCTTACTGTTTTGCAGATTCTTTTCATGTAATTTTGAGGCTGTATTATATGCAGTTTACTGTTTCCTGCGTCTGAATTGACGCATTGTGTCCTGGATACAGGATGACATTACTGTGACCAGGGGCGGATCCCGGATTTTCTAAAGGGAGGGGGCCCGAGGTCACACACAAAACGAGCACCACAGTAAACCGTAGCTCAAAAACAGAATGTTTCTATTGAGCCACGTCGATTAGTAAATGTTTAAATTGCACATGTAATAACTCATTTTTTTAGAAATAATGTAGAGATTAACAGAGTTTTTTTGTACAAACCAGACAAAGCTTTCTTTCGGGCTGTGATCCAACACGATGGGGTTCTCCATGAACTGGAAGGCACTTCTTATCGGTTTGGTTGTGTTCTTCCCATACTGCATTGTGACTGTGAGGGAGTCAGATGGCACCTTATCTGCCCGATATTCTCCTGTCCTGCAGATGATTTCCTTTCCAAAGTGTTCCCTGCCAAGACACGGACAAAGCTCAGCCTTTCTTCAGTGAAAAAAGTGAGACAGTGGGAAAGGTCATCATGCAGAAGACGCCAACATGGCAGAAACCTGACAGCCTATACTGCTAGTTATTTTTCAGTTAGCGCTGCCTGAAATGTCACCATGGACTGATGTTTTCTCGCCCAGAGCAAAGTTAAGGTCAGTTATTTTACTTTATAAATGTTAAGAGAAAAATCAGCATTTTATAAGCCTGCTTAGGATAAATGATGAGAGCTGGCATGGAGGGTTGTTATTAAAAGGGGGAATCCTTACACAGCGCAGGCCACATCTCCAACGGTAACGCCAACATCCCTCTTACTGCCCGTATCCAGATACATCCCAGAAATTGTAATCCGTGTGCCTCCAGCTTTAGGACCTTTGGAAGGTTTCACAGACTGAGGAACGGGGTCCTGGATGAACATGAGTGAGGTCAGAGTTATACCAACAGTTTCTTAATGAATGCAACAGATGTAATTAATTTCCTCCTTGATCCACCCACTCACTCCATCAGAACCGTTCGGATACGGTTCTACATGGAAACATTTCGCTGAGCAAACAGTAGGATGGAGAACTGCCCCGTGGCGAGGCTTTAACAAAGCCACAGATATGAAAGACCAGGAGAAGGAAATATGCCACAGCCTGATAAAGCTTTATAAAATAAAGCAGAACCGCTGCATCGCATGTGGTTCAAATAAAATTAAAACATTTTCTGACTTCATGCAGTTTTCCATAAGAACGTGCATATCTCTGATTAATTTGCTGACTCATTTGCATGTTTTTAAACAGTGTGTTTGGTTTTCAGAACTTACCCTGAAAGTAAAAAACTCGGTGGATTTTCCTTTCTTTCCTCCACTGACCTCCACTTCCACCTCACCGTCGTTCGGCTTTGGGTTGGCCACAGGTCCGATTTCACACGACACACTAAACAGAAGACATGAGAGGATCAGGACAACATCATTTATACGTTTTCAGTTTTATCTTCTGTCTTAGTGTTGAGGTCTAAACCGTGTGGATGTGGCTTAAAAACCTAAAAAAAACAAACACCAGAAGGCAGAAAAGTGAAAAAAAGTGGAAGGATTTGGGATTCCGGAGCACTGTTTTCAGGGTCCTCGAATGTACCAGATCTGACTATTGTGTTACTGTTTATGTTGGTCGTGTTATTTACCCGACCTGACCGGATCTAGCATTGACTTGGACTATCACTTGGAGATCATCATAAAATTTCAACACTTGAAACCAATCCCTGCTCATCATATGGACTGTACCGATCGGGTGGAATGTAAACGCTACAAGCAGCAGGTACAAATGTTAAGTAATAATGTTGTTTTTGCACCATTTGAGTTTTTGTTTTTGTTTTAGTCTTGGAACAAAAATTAATTTAAGTTTTAGTCACATTTTAGTCGACGAAGAATTAGAACGTTTTCAGTCTAATTTCAGAGTAAAAAAAAAAGCAAAGAACAACAAGTACTCTAACAGCAAATATTGTAAAACTTCTTCTTTTCCTTCCATCATTTCCCTTCAGGGGGCGCCACAGCAAGTCAGTTTCACTGTATCCATGAACCTCTTCTTTGGTCTTCCTCTAGTCCTCTTTCCTGGTGGTTCCAAACCCAGCATCCTTCTTCTGATGTACTCTCTCTCTCTCCTCTGCACATGTCCAAATCATCTCAGTCTGACCTCTCTGACTTTAAAACCTCTAACATGTGCTGTTCCTCTGATCCTGTCCATCCTGGTCACTCCCAGAGAGATCCTCAGCATCTTCATCTCTGCTACCTCCATCTCTGCTTCCTGTCTTTTCCTCAGTGCTACTGTCTCTAGACCAATCAGCATGGCCGCTCTCACCACACTGTCTCTAGACCAATCAGCATGGCCGCTCTCACCACACTGTCTCTAGACCAATCAGCATGGCCGCTCTCACCACACTGTCTCTAGACCAATCAGCATGGCCGCTCTCACCACACTGTCTCTGGACCAATCAGCATGGCCGCTCTCACCACACTGTCTCTAGACCAATCAGCATGGCCGCTCTCACCACACTGTCTCTGGACCAATCAGCATGGCCGCTCTCACCACACTGTCTCTGGACCAATCAGCATGGCAAGTCTCACCACGGTTTTCTACACTTTGTGTACAAATCGTTACGTCATCGTCATAAAAAAATGCCTCGTCAACAAAATCATCTTGTTGTCGTCATAGTTTACAAAAACAACACTGGTAATAATTTTACCCCTGATTATTTCATTTGTAAGATTGGCTCAGATTCGATAAATTGCAGGATCCCTGTTTTCACTGCATTTCTTTTTCTTTTATTTTTCTTCTTTGAAGATGATTAATTCTTAATTAAATTAAAATCATTATTTATCAAATTTAAATAATTTAATTGTAAAGAGTCGCCAAGACATGTAATAATATGCACGTTCTTTTGACCGTTAATTTTTAACCTTAACCCTAGTGGCCTTGACCAAGGTCAAGGTCACACGACCTTGAAAAACAAATCAGTTCATCTATAGTTGGTACAAAGTAACTGTGAGCAGATTAGTTAAAATCCCTGGAAAGTTTCAGTAAACTGTTACAGAAGGACGCGTAGACAGATGGACACATGGACAGCCTGACTGCTTAACGTCTCCTCTACATTCTGTGGGCAGAAGAATGACAATCTGGATCGTTTTCCTGGCTGAACACAAGTCTGTGTCCTCTTCTCACACACCAACTACGTCCATGTCCTCGTTCACTACATCCACAGTGCTCTTCTTTGGTCTTCCTCTAGTTCTCCTGCCTGGGAGTTCATTCTTTCTCCTTCAAACAAGTACAAACCGTCACACACAAACCCAACCTCATCACCCAGACTCTCATTATCCATCCTCAGAGAACATGTTTTGCTCAAAAGATGAGCTCAGAAAACAAATTAAGGTTGAGAACATATTTTTAAAAGCGGCTCAAACAGGAAAATAAGCGAAACGGACGTCTCGTCAAGACAAACCAAGTTACAACCTGCAAACACGATCACACAGAGTTGCTGATAAACAAGAAAAGCACAAACATGTTTGAAGCAAAAAGAGGATAATTTAGGAGGAAAACACCTCCATCTGGCCACATAAATCCCAGTTTATGCATCATCATGCAGATGGTGGAGAAAAACGTTGTCGTAAATGTGTCTTCATTCTGCCAGGTAGAAACAGTTTGGGATAGTGGCTGATTTGAGTTTTATAGGCCGTTTGCATAAAGTGAGTCCTCTTTCAGCACAGCTGGGACTTGGATGCATTAAAGGGAAACTAAAGATTGATCAAATTAAAAAAAAAAAAGAAACAATAATGCAGAGCATGCTTTAAAACAGCTGGGATGAAAACAGGTGGAAGAGAGAGGAAACAAAACCACATCACTAGTGTTCTGTGGCCACAAAGTGGGGAATTACCGGGTCAGATTAAAACGTACATCATTAAACATGAAGTTTGAGTGATCCTTGTTTGTTTAGGAGTGATCCAATGTAGAAACGGCATCGAGACGTTTCCAACTTCCATCCAGAAATCATTTTCAATTTTATGATTGAATCATTCAGATTGAAAATGATGTTCATATGGAAGCCGAAACGTCTCGATCATTAAAGTGCCCATCTCATGCAAAATACCTCTTTTCACATTGTATCCTCTGCACATACACACGCAAAATGTGGGGTTTGCAACATGCATTACATCATAGTTATGAAAATATATTGATTTGGTGGAGCGCAGTCACAGACCCGGAACTTTGAAAGGCCGGGTATCGCTCGTCTTCCGCCCGTCCTGAGAAAGTACAAGCTCCGCCCTCTGCTCTCACTGAGCCGCTATTCCTCCGCCCATCTCTGAGTGGGAGGGGGAAGGCAGGCGTAAACCCGTGCGTAGCGGTTTGGTAGCGTCTGGAATAAGATTTTATCATGTCGATTCATCAAAAAAACGTGTTTCAAGCAAGAAAATAAAAAAGACGCAGAGCAGCGAACCAGCCTGTATATCGGACGTTGAAAGTGAGTTTGTGAGGGCGTAAGGCCGGAGCGGAGGCGGGTGAGGAGGGCGGGCGGGTGGTGAGGAGGGAGGGGGGCGTGTGTGAAGTCCGTCCTGGCTACGTCAAATGCGTCATACTTTAGACATCTGCTCATTGGTTGTTTTGTCTGAGCGTTCCAGAAATCCACAGAAAAACGGGCTAAATCAATCTAGAAAGACACACACACACACACACACACACACACACACACACACACACACACACACACACACACACACACACACACACACACACGTATACAAGGCCCGGACATCTCACACACACACACACACACACACACACACACACACACACACACACACAAGGCTCGGACATCTCACACACACACACACACACACACACACACACACACGTATACAAGGCCCGGACATCTCACACACACACACACACACACACACATATACAAGGCCCGGACATCTCACACACACACACACACACACACACACACACACACACACACACACACACACAAGGCTCGGACATCTCACACACACACACACACACACACACGTATACAAGGCCCGGACATCTCACACACACACACACACACATATACAAGGCCCGGACATCTCACACACACACACATATACAAGGCCCGGACATCTCACACACACACACACACACACACACACACACACACACACACACACACACACACACACACACACACACACACACACACACACACACACACGTATACAAGGCCCGGACATCTCACACACACACACACACATATACAAGGCCCGGACATCTCACACACACACACACATATACAAGGCCCGGACATCTCACACACACACACACACACACACATATACAAGGCCCAGACATCTCACACACACACACACACACACACACACACACACACATACAAGGCCCGGACATCTCACACACACACACACACACACACACACACACACACACAAGGCCCGGACATCTCACATCTCACACACACACAAGGCCCGGACATCTCACACACACACACAAGGCCCGGACACACACACACACACACACACACACACACACACACACACACACACACACACACACACACACACACACACACACACACACACACACACACACACACACACGGCCCGGACATCACTCTTACAAAACTCTGGAAAGTCACTTTTGCATGAGATGGGCCCTTTAAAGCACGATGTATAGACGATACGATGAAGATGTTTCTGGTGTGTTTTAGGCGTTAGCTTTTAACCCTAATGAGAACTTTTGGGCTAACGCAGGGGTGTCCTAATGTCAAACCTGAGATCTACCAGTCCAGTGTCAACATCTGGAACCCCCCAGGGATGGTTTCCAGCCTGCAGTAAAACTACCCTCACAACACATTCTGTTGTTGTCACACAACCATTAGACATCACACCACAAACACACTCACTCTGAAAAAAAACCCACACACACAGACAAAAATTCTTATCAAACACACAGAGACAAGTTCCTCTCTCTCAAACACACACAGACAAACATACACGAACATACAGACACTTTACTCTTTCTCTCTTTTCCTCTCCCTAACACACACGCACAGACATTTTCTGCGCGTCTACAAATGCTTTGGAAAGAGGGTTGGATGGTGACATTAGCAGCAGGTGTTGCTCATTGAAAACAAGCTTAACAACATGCTTACAAGTCACAGACTAGATACTAGAAAAAGCCACAAGATTGGTGCTTTTCTGAAGAAAAAAAAAGTCGCTGAAGTCACTGAGTTGATAACACTGACTTCATTTCTTTTTTGTTTTTTCTACCCACTTGGTTGTCGACTCGGACTCAGTCCGATTAACTGGTTGGATACCCTGCAGCTAAAAAATACACTTGACCAACTCCAGTAATAGATTAATAATTCTAAAAATCTGTTATTTATATGGTTTTATAATTAAAAAAAGTTTAATAAAGGTCGTCTTTGAATCAAATTTGGAGGAAAGTCCCGACAGTGGATCAAATTAAACAAAGCAAGCATTTTTTGGGGTAGAAATTAGGATAAAAAACATTTAAAAAATCAAATTTATTGAGTCACATTCATTCCGTTCCGTCATCTTGCGCTCATCCGGGGCCGGGTCGTGGGGCAACAGCCTCAGACGGGAAGCCCAGGCTTTTCTCATCCCGACTGCATCCTGCAGCTCACCCGGAAGGATCCCAAGTCTTTCCCCAGCCAGCTGTGAGACATAGTCTCTCCAGCAGGTCCGGAGTCTGCCTCTCGGTCTCCTCCCGATGGTATGTGCCCGAAACACCACCCCATCTGGCTCTTCTCGACCTGGAGGAGGAGCGGCTCGACACCGAGCTCCTCCCAGATGGCAGAGCTCCTCACCCGATCTCTGAGTGAGAGCCCAGCCACCTGAGGAAGCTCATTTCAGCCATATCGATCTAAAATTTGTGAACCCCTTTGGTTTAAATTTATCGTGTCTGTTTGCATGTTGGTGTGTGTTCGTTACCTTTTAGACACTGAGTACTTCTCTGGCTGGTGGATACACGGGACACCAGCCACTGTGATTCTCTTTATATCATCCTTACGAATCCCCAGGTTAGAACCGTTTATGGTGATGGAGATCCCTCCTTTCACTGGGCCAAACATCGGGGTAATCTGTAGGGAAAGACAGAAACGGATTTAAACAGATTAGGAGTGAAATGAGAACATTCCAGAAATGTATTCAGTCTGTTCAGCAAAGTGGTTTCAATTCAAGGACCTGGTGAAAAATTACATCGATACCGCGTGAGTCATGTTCGCGTTTCTTAAAGCAGAATGATGACTGAGTCAGGGTCTTAAAAATACTGAGACAAAGTCTAGAGAGAGGACAAAAACACGCCCGGAAGAAGATGTAGATTATTTGAAAAGGAATTTTAATTTCAAACAATAATGAGAGAATAAATTGGTTTGTTCTGAGTTATTTTAAAGACACGCATCATTAAAAACATGAGCAGAATATTAAATAATAATGAAATCAAATGAATAAATTCAGTTTTAAGCTTAAAAAAAGTCTTCAAGAAGTAACTTTATTTCAAGTCTGAGATGTTCTTGTCTTTTTAAATCTTCTTCTTCTTCCATCATTTCCTTCTAGGTGCCACAGCAAGTCAGTTTCTTCCATCTAACCCTATCTCCTGCATCCTCTTCGGTCACACCAACTATCTTCATGTCTTCCTTCACTGTATCCATGAACCTCCTCTTTGGTCTTCCTCTAGTCCTCTTTCCTGGTGGTTCCAAACTCAGCATCCTTCTTCTGATGTACTCTCTCTCTCTCTTCTGCACATGTCCAAACCATCTCAGTCTGACCTCTCTGACTTTAAAACCTCTAACATGTGCTGTTCCTCTGATCCTGTCCATCCTGGTCACTCCCAGAGAGATCCTCAGCATCTTCATCTCTGCTACAAACATCTTTGTTTCCTGTCTTTTCCTCAGTCTGACATAAATAAGTCTTCCAGTCCTCTAGGGCTGGAGTCCTAGAAGGTTTCCCATGTGTTCTCGGTTCAATAAAGCTGATGCACATGAAGTGAAATCACCAGACAATAAAATTTGGCTCAACGACTGAATAACCTGGATCAGGTGTGAAGATGCAAGAACATATGGAAAACCTTCAGGACACCGGCCCTCCAGGACCGGAGTGTGACACCCCTGCAGTAGGTGCATTCATTCATCTACCCAGTTGTGGTTACGGGGAGTGCCGGAGCCTATCCCGATATATAACAGGCCAGAGGCGGGGTTCACCGCGAAGAGATCGCCAATCTGTTTTAATACATAACATAAACACACATATCTAGATAGATACATCTGGTTTAGGACATACTGTACTTCAGTTTAGAGGTCAGGGTTCCGTTAATTTTGGTACAGCATTGGATCAAAATGAAGTACCACATTTTATTTAATATTTGTCTAGATCATGGAGAAGGATGGCTCAGTGGGTTGGGCTAGTGACCTGTAACCAGAGGATTAGGAGTTCGATCCCCTGCCTGGAGTTCATGCCAAGGTGTTCCTGTGTAAGACACTGAATCCCCGATGTCTCCTGATGGTGGTTTACGGCTTGCATGGCAGCTTCTACCATCAGGTACGAATGCATGTGTGAATGGAGGCTACGATGTGAAGCGATTTGTGTACCAACGGAGGTTGAAAAGTACTTTATAAGCAGAGTCCATTTACTCCTTCATCCTGAACCAGACATCCTATTGCATCCACTTATTTTGTTTCTTGAATTTGGCTCGATTCTATTTTCCTTTCTATTCTTGAGTTTTGCTTTTAACTTTGTGAACCTGTCATATTTTAAAGTGACAGTTACAACCTGAAAATCACCCCACTTTTGGAACAATAAAGGCTTTTGTATTTGTTTCTGTTAACCTGAATAGAAGAGGTGTTAGAACAGAAATCATCCTCCCTGTCTTTACCCTGCCGGGTTAGCCCATGTTGTGTTTGATGATAACCTCTGTCTGAATGATATAAACACAATTACCTGAGATTTTTTTTTGTCAATGACAAAATGGCACCTTGAACCAAGTACGCAAAGAAAATATCGATTGGTTGTAAACAAAACAGAGAAACATTGCAACGTGCTCTCGAGGAGACCTTCAGATCATTTGTCGACACACAGACAAGACAGAAAACACGAGGCCAATAGACTCCTCTGATCAATAACCCAATAATCTGGATCGATATCCATTCACTGCTCATCAGAGTAAACCGTTCCGTTGTCTTCCGCTCATCCAGGACCGTTCACGGGGCAACAGCCTCAAACGGGAAACCAGGCTTCTCTCAGCCAGGCTGCATCCTCCAGCTCACCCAGGAAGAATACCGAGTCTTTCCCTGCCCAGCTGTGAGACATGGTCTCTCCGGCGGGTCCGAATTCTGCCTTCGGGTCTCTACCTGGAGGGACGTGCCGGACACACCTCACCAGCAAGGCGTTCAGGAGGCATCCTAACTAGATGCCCGAACCACCTCATCTGGCTCCTCTCGACCTGGAGCGGCTCGACACCGAGCTCCTCCCGGATGGCAGAGCTCCTCACCCGATCTTGGAGTGAGAGCCCAGCCACCCTGCGGAGGGAGGCTCATTTTGGCCGCTTGTATCTATGACCTCATTCTTTTGATCACCATCCAAAGCTGGTTACCATGGTGAGGGTGGGAACAAAGATCCTGGTTACCATGGTGAGGGTAGGAACGTAGATCTTGGTTACCATGGTGAGAACATAGATCCTGGTTACCATGGTGAAGGTAGGAACATAGATCCTGGTTACCATGGTGAGGGTAGAAACGTGGATTCTGGTTACCATGGTGAGGGTAGGAACGTAGATCTTGGTTACCATGGTGAGAACATAGATCCTGGTTACCATGGTGAAGGTAGGAACATAGATCCTGGTTACCATGGTGAGGGTAGAAACGTGGATTCTGGTTACCATGGTGAGGGTAGGAACGTACAGTAGATCCTGATTATCATGGTGAGGGTAGGAACGTAGATCCTGGTTACCACGGTGATGGTAGGAACGTAGATCCTGGTTACCACGGTGATGGTAGGAACGTAGATCCTGGTTACCATGGTGAGGGTAGGAACGTAGATCCTGGTTACCACGGTGAGGGTAGGAACGTAGATCCTGGTTACCACGGTGAGGGTAGGAACGTAGATCCTGGTTACCATGGTGAGGGTAGGAACGTAGATCCTGGTTACCATGGTGAGGGTAGGAACGTAGATCCTGGTTACCATGGTGAGGGTGGGAACGTGGATCCTGGTTACCATGGTGAGGGTAGGAATGTATATCGACTAGTAAATCCAGAGCTTTACTTTTCGTCTCAGCTCTCTTTACCACGACGGACCAATGCAGCGTCTTACTTATTGCTGACGCCGCACCGATCCGTCTGTCGCTCTCTCGCTTGGCATTAAACAGAGTTACATTTAAAAAATAAAGATGAAGTTCTACTCACACTGGTGATCTTTGGAGCGGGACATTCCACCGTGTTTGGGTTGGTGGTGCACAGTTTCTCATACACACACGCCTTCTGGCTGCTGCACCACACACACTTGTAGAGCGGGTTGGCGTCTTTGCAGAGACTACAGTCCCCCCTCCCTACGCTGCAGTTGTACAGGGTGACTGGATCAGACGCACGGGGAGAGAAACACAATCCGTTAGTGAACGATTCATTTTGCTTCATTAGTTTAAATAAAAGTGAGACTTAATCATTTGTTCTGAGTCTCATAAACGACTCTGTACGCTGTCAAAGACTCCAGATGATGAAGTCATCAGCAATTAATTTTTTGATTCCTCTCCAAATAGAGATTAAAGACATCTTGAACAGAGGATTTAAAAAAAAAAAAAAAAAAAACAAAGTCACCGTTCAGCGTGCTGTCCATCTTCTTGTTCGTTTCTCTGTCTTTTACGTAGAAAAAAACTCTGGTCTCTGCTGACAGGTCGTAGTTAAACTGAGAAATTAGAGAAAAAAAAAAACCCACATTAATACAGAGTACAGTGGATGATGATACACAGTGTTTTCTCTGCAAACAGTGTAGGCCGCTCTAGATAGAAGAATTTTATACCCAGCCTGGCAGATTTTCAGCTGAAAAAAGATCAATGCTGGAGAAAGAACATAGCTGGAGGCCACATATTGCTCGAGTTTCCCAATCAGAGAAATCACAATGTGAAGATGAAACTAAAATAACTCCAGTGAGGAGAGCCTGTCCATTAGAGGGAGCTAAAGAATATCAAAGGGATTGGAAGAGCGCCTGAGGCACGTTTCATTTAGAAATCTGGAATATAAAGAAAAGCTTTAGATAAAAAAAAGCCATGTAGGCTGATTTGCTTAGAAAAATTTCACTTCGAGTGGCACTCCACAACATGGTTCAACCTGCCGACACTTTGAGAGGCAGCTCCTCAAATCAGCAACAGTTCAAGGAGCCGTGCTGATGGGAAGGTCCAAAAGAGTTGGTACTCACAGCGAAGCCGGGGAAATTGTAAAACTTGTGACCCTCAAAATGGATTCCTTCTTCGGTGGTTTTCATCAGATCGGTGCCGATGACGTAGCTGCGACTCTACAGATCAAGAAAACGAACAGCTTTAAATACTGAGATAGTAACTGATTCATTTCAAACTAGCTCTCAGTTTTTAGACTCATGTCCAACCCCCACAGAACGATCTGATTCCAGGTTTTACACATCAGATAGTAAAAAACTGCTATAACCAGATGCTCGAACCACCCCATCTGGCTCCTCTCGACCTGGAGGAGGAGCGGCTCGACACCGAGCTCCTCCCGGATGGCAGAGCTCCTCACCTGATCTCTGAGTGAGAGCTCCGGTAGAGTATGTATTATACTATTAGGGGAGAGACGGTGGCTCAGTGGTTAGAGCGTTCACCCGCAGACCGGAAGTTAACCGGAAGTTTGCGGGTTCGCATCCCATTGAGTTCACGTCCAGGGTCCTTGGAGAAGACACCTAACCCACTGTTCCTCCCACCATTGGTGCCGTCATGGCAGCCTGCTGAGGTGTAATGCAGCACTAGGGGGGAGACAGTGCCTAACTGGTTATAACGTTCGTCCGCGGACCGGAAGTTAACCGGATGTTTGCTGGTTTGCATCCCACTGAGTTCACGTCTAGGGTCCTTGGAGAAGACACCTTAGCCCCTGTTTCTCCCACCATTGGCGCCGTCATATGTGGCAGCCTACTGTGGTGTCGGAGTGCAGCACACAAACTTCCCCGGTGAGGGATCAATAGATAAGTATGTACCACACAATGTCCCTTTTTATCCAAATAATTCAGGCTTTTAGGGATGAAGTAAAAAAAATGACTTCCACAAATCACAAAGGAGGCTGATATCTAACCTGGGGTCTGCATCGAGACACGATGCCCGCCCTAATTGTCTCCTGCATCATTTACGTGTGCATAACTGAAAGTGTTTTATGTTCGGAACGTGTGAGTAAAGGCCTTTGCTATAAAAGCTCTCAGTGATCGATAAGAGGAGAAAAGTGCAACATAAATGTATCGCATTCAGATTTTCATAATGGCTTCCTCTTCTTGTTTTGGTTGGAAATAAAATCAAGTGAACGCTCCTGGTGCTTTTAGTTTAAAATGTAAATGTCTTTCTGGATCTGCTGGAAGGTTTGACGTACTCTAGTTTTCTGTTTGTTCTTATGTGACCACACCCAGGTAGTAACAGATTTTATAGTCCTACACGGTTCCAGAATTCAGAATTTTAAGTAGTGTTTTAGTCAAAATTCTAAAAGATTTAAATTTTAGATAAAATTTTTTTCAATGAAAAAAATGTACCATTTACTAAAAAAATAAAATAAATAAAATAGAATGAAAACACTAAAAAGACAAAAAAAAAAAAACAACAAAGTAAATAAAACCACAAAAAAGACAAAAAACAAAAGAAAATTAAATAAACAATAAAAGGACAAAAATAAAAAAAAAAACCAAAGAAAACAAAAAAAATCAAAACAATAAATAGACAAAGAAAAAAAAGAAAGAAATAAATAAAAATAAAACAAAAATAAAGAAAATAAAAACATTAAAAAGTAAAAAAAAAAAAAAAAAAAACAAAGAAAATGAAAAAAAAAACCCCACCAAAAAGGCAAAATAAAAAACAAAAACAAAGAAAATAAAACACTAAAAAGACAAAAAACTAAAACAATGAAAATAAAAACACTAAAAAGTAAAAAACAAACAAACATAGAAAATGAAAACAAAAAAAATAAAAACACCAAAAAGGCAAAATAAAAAACAAAAACAAAGAAAATAAAAACCATAAAAAGTAAAAAAAAAAAACCTAAAACAATGAAAATAAAAACACTTAAAAGTAAAAAAAAACAAAAATAATGAAAATAAAACACTAAAAATAAAAAAAAATGTAAAAAAAAAAAAAAGTGAAAACAAAGAAAATAAAAACACTTGAAAGTAAAAAAAACAAAAACAATGAAAATAAAAACACTAAAAAGTGAAGTAAAATAAAAACAAAAAAAAATGTACAAAAAAAAAAAAAAAAGTACATAGGCATGAAGAAGGCTGAAAACAGTCTTCTACTGAACGTCTTAACTTTTACCTGTCGTCACTGAGCGATCACCTAAAGGACCGGATAATGCAATTTAAAAAGAGAAAAGTAAACTCTCTAACGTCTGTACTCACCTTGTCCGAGTCTAAATTTAAGCCTTCAAAACTTATTTGAGTTTTGTAGCCCACGGGAACCCACGACGGATCTGTATTCTCAAACACCGGGCAATTAAACTTTGATTCCTAAAAAAAAAAAAAAAAAAAAAGAAGAGAAACAGAGTGAGAAACATCTTTTAATCCTTTTTATTTCAAACATGTGAGAGACTTTCTGGAAACCCTCGTCTGTGGAGACTGATAACTGTCTCACTCCGACATCTGCTGGCTCGTAAACTGATCTCCTCCAACGTTCGACATGCGAGATGAAAGTAGCCGATAGAGAGATTTGGGTTTTATTAGTTTTAGGCTTGAAGCGGACTTTAAATCTTTATATGCTGATCTACAGAAATATCTGAGTCACAAACTGCTGTGAATTATATTTTGGTCATTTATATTCATAAAGCATTTCAAGATGGTTTGTTTGGTTTCTTTTTTTTTTTTTTTTATGGATTTCAAATTTGCTGCATAAAAACGTGTTTTTACATTAAAAAATTTGACAAATTAAATTTCAGCCAGTAGTTTTTGCCAGGTAGACTAAAATCAGAGAAGTTTCCGATCTCCCTACGTTGCAGGGAGACGTAAAATGGTCTTTCAAAGTCTGTTCCGCTGGCCCAGGCTGCACAGAGTGAACAAAAAATAAAATTTCGCTTCAACCAATCAGATTTCAAGCGGGTCTCCCTGGTGCATAAGTGTAAATATCATTTAATTGTTAAACCATTTGTGTTTGCAGCAAAAAAAACTGAAAGAGGAAAACTAAGAGATTTGAAAGCTGATTTACTTTTAAAGCATTTTTTATTGTCTTTTTTTTTGGGGGGGGGGGATGTTTCTAGTTGAACAAAGTAAAGAACTCTGAGAAGCATTGAACAGAACAGGTGAAAGATAATAATAATAATGCATTATACTTATACAGTGCTTTTCAGGACGCTCAAAGACACTTCACATATGCATTATTCATTCCCTCCATACCAGGTAATAGTAAGCTACTGTTGTAGCCACAGCTGCCCTGGGGCAAACTGACAGAAGCAAGGCTGCCATCGGCCCCTCTGACCATCACCAACCAATCACACACACCATTCAGACTAGGCAATGTGGGTGAAGTGTCTTGCCCAGGGACACAACGGCAATTTAATTTCAACGGCCGTCCCCCTGTAGCACCTGGGGTTCCGGGGTCTCCCTACCAAGAACAGCCCAGGCCCAGCATGCTTAGCTTCTGAGGTCTGATGCGGTCAGGCATAGACAGACTGGTATGGCCACGGATTTAATGGATTTGATTTATGAATAATTCAAGTCATTTGTTAGAAAAATGTTAAATTCCAAAACATTTTTCAAGCCTACGAGTTCTTCAAAAATTATTTTGTGTTCGTTCCGTTTCGTCGTCTCACGCTAACCTGGGACAGCGTTGCACAGACAACAGCCTCAGGCCGGAAGTCCAGGCTTCTCTCACCCCGGCTGCATCCTCCGGCTCACCCAGGAGGATCCAGAGGTCTTCCCTGGTCATTTCCCAATCCGTTCATCCACCCACGACTCAATATTGTAATACAAAATATGCGGAATGTTTTCTAGTTTATTTTGATGAATAGTTTTTCTGTGGCAAGCTAAACGTCTTTATTGCATCAGGAAAGGGCGTGCATAAGTGGGCGTCAATGGGTTTAAGTGGGCGTATTCCCTACAGCCAATCAGGAACTGAATAGATTGTACAATGGACAAATGGATTGGGAAAAAAATATTTGCTCCCTGGTCAGCTGTGAGACAGTCCCTCCCGCGGGTCCGGGGTCTGCCTCTTGGTCTCCTCCGGGTGGGACGTGCCCGGCGAGGGGCTCGGGTGGCATCCTGACCAGATGCCCGAACCACCCTATGTGGGTCCTCTTGACCTGGAGGAGAAGTGGATCTACTCCAAGCTCCTCCTGGATGGCAGAGCTCCTCACCAAATCTCTGAGTGAGAGCCCCGCCACCCTGTGGAGGAAGCTCATTTCGGCCGCTTTTGATTTTGTGTATTGTGGTTAAATGTTTACACAATGGAGACTTTTTTCACCTCTGGATTATAGGATAATCCACCACTGGTTTTGTGGATTGATTTTTTTTGCATCACAAGATTAATAAAACTCAAGCTCTCCTTTGAAGAGCACGTTTCATTCATGTCTGATGAGCCCGTCTGGGTGACTCACCTTGTCCTTTCGTCTGATGATGTTGGGATCGTCCAAGTTGTCGTCAGTCTTGTCGCTGCATACGTGGGTGAGTGTGTTCCACTGGCAACCCCACGGGCTGGTCACGCAGGACATGCACCTTCAAACCCCAGAAACACAGACTCAGACAAAGAAAACCTCCTCACAAACAGATTTATGTCAGCGTCCAAACACACGGAAATAAAAATCATGCAAACTCATCAAAGAGCGTCCGGCCCAAACTAAATCTATGTTCCTGACAAAGAAATGGATCTCTGCAACTCCACATAAGTAAAGCTCGTTCATCAAACAGGGCTCAGCGTAAAAGAAACGGGGGGGAAGAAGAAAAGAGGGAAAGAAAATGGTAAGATCGACTTTCATTTTTTGATTAATGAAAAGGAAACGGAGGCAATTTTCTCAGCCGGGTAATAAAAATGGAGAAAATGCGAGAGGTGCATTTAAATCCACCATGCATCACAATTTACAAACAGAGCCTTGATCTCTCATCTGTTCATGCACGGTGATAAATTTCCATCACGCCTGTCAGCTGATGCTGTGCTCAGTGTCAATGTGTGTTTTCTGTGAGTGACGGAGCAGAACTGATGGAAAAGACTCACGGTGTGTTTTCGAATCTCCTCACTGATGCAGCACAGTTGTAGAACTTGAACTCCCTGGTGGCCAGCTCCACCGACTCGTTGACCAACACCCTCACAGGCACGCCCACAAAGTCTGAAGAAATTCAAATACATAGAAAGATAATTAAAAAATAACCGTTCCGTCGTCTTCCTCTCATCCGGGGTCGGGTTACAGCCTCAAACGGGCAGCCCAGGCCTCTCTCTCCCCGGCTGAATCCTCCAGCTCACCCGGAAGGATCCCAAGTCGTTCCCCAGCCAGCTGTGAGACATAGTCTCACCAGCGGGTCTGGGGTTTTCCCCTTGGTCTCCTCCCGGTGGGACGTGCCCAAAACACCTCGCCCGCGAGGCGCTCGGGAGAACCACCCTATCTGGCTCCTCTCAACCTGGGGGAGGAGCGGCTCGACACCGAGCTCCTCCCAGGTGGCAGAGCTCCTCACCCGATCTCTGAGTGAGAGCCCAGCCACCCTAGGAGGAAGTTCATTTAATTTTTTTTTAAGTAAAAAAAAAAAAAAAAAAAAAACATGAAATGAGAAAAAAAAAAATTTTCTTCCGTTTTGCCAACATTCACATAAATAAACATTCGCCTTCTTAACCGTCTATACCTTACAAGGTTGCGGGGGGTGTCAGAGCCCGGCTGATTTGAGTCAAGGGGTAGGGTAAACCATAAACAGGTCACCAGTCTGCCGCGGGGCCACACACATACAACCATACACACACATTCCTAGGGGCAATTTCATAGTGACCAATCAACCTAACATGTATGTTTTTGGAGGGTGGGAGGAAACCAGAGTACCTGGAGAAAATCCACACATACATGGGGAGAACATGCAAACTCCTCACAGAAAGGCCAGTGTTCCAAGCCTCGTCCCCGCCCGGGACTCAAACCCACAACCTACTTGCTTTGAGAGCACTGTGCTACCCACTGCGCCACCCTGCCGCCCACATAAATAAATACAGTTTTGTAGATGAATAGATATGGTTTAATTTTTTTTTGATCCTTCATGAGAAAATTTATGTTCTGCATTACACCGTAGCAGGCAGCCAATGACGTCGCCAATGGTGGGAGAAACTGGGGGTTAGGTGTCTTCTCCAGGAACACTTATGCATGAGCTCAGCAGGATTCGAACCGGCAACTCTTCGGTCCAAAGACGGTGATTTTACCCCTGAGCAATGCCTCCCCCAGTATATGTAAAATCTTATTAGAACACACCATAGTTTCGGGACCACAACTAGTTGCAGATAAAGTTGAACTTGGCCAAAAAAAAAGCATGATTAGGTAGGAAAAAAAAAAAAAAAACTCTCCTCCTCCAGGTTGAGAGGAATAAGATGAGGTTGTTCGGGCATCTGGTCAGGATGCCCCCCAAGCGCCTCGCTGGTGAGGTGTTCCCACTGGGAGGAGACCGAGAGACAGACCCCGGACCTGCTGGAGAGACCTCACAGCTGGCCAGGGAACAACTCAGGATCCTTCTGGGTGAGCTTGAGGATGCAGCTGGGGTGAGAGAAGCCTGGGCTTCCTGTTTGAGAATGAGCCCCTGCGACCCGACCCCAGATGAGCGGAAGACAACGGAACGAAAACAATACAGTATGCGTGCTCCAAAGGATTATATGTGACACAGAAAAATACATTTCTCTATGAAGTTATAATAAAAACAGGATAAACAAAGGGAGAGTTTATAAAAAATAAAAGTTCTAGTTTGTATAAAAATCAGCTAGAAAATTAGTTACCGTATTTTCCGCACTATAAGGCGCAGCTAAAAACCTTAAATTTTCTCTAAAGTCCACGGTGCGCCTTATAACCCGGTGCGCCTTATATATGGATTAATATTGAGCTACAACAGGTGTCGCAACTGCGGTAAGCAGCCGCCTACTCCATTTACCCCGTACAAGAAGTAATGCGCGGTGCATGCTGGGATATATGAAAGGGCGTCTCATTTCCATTTGTGTGTTTGTGTAAAGACCCGGAAATGGCTCCTACCAAGAGACACTGTTAAACCGCAGAGTTTAAACTCAAGGTGATCGGTCACGCAGTAGAACACGGGAATAGAGCCGCAGCCAGTGGGGAGATCGGACTTAAAAAATCCAGCCCGACCCGAGCCCCGGATATTAAAACCGCGGGCTCGCGGTAAAAAAAAAAAAAAAAAAAAATTATAAAAATTTATAAATTGGAACATTTTTGAAAACACGCCTTTTTAATTAAAAAAAAAAAAATCACACTATCGGACCCCTAACGCACTTGTCTGTGATGTCCTGCTTAGCGCGAAGAGGAGGGACGGTCTTTGAAACAAATGATGAAATAGCGATCATCACTTTTACCAGTCCAGCTGTTTAAATGCCTGCTCAGCGTCGAGGTGCCAGTCTTTTTGGTGTCGTATGAAAGCAATTTAGTTTATCCTTAACTTCTAACTCCTTCATATCGGGGATACCAGTTCAAAATAAATAAAATAAAGACGTGCGCAGGAGAGGATTACCAAAATAAGAGGAGACGTTCACGTGTGCAGAATATGAGCTGGCTCTGCGGATCCTGTTTAGTAGTAAAACATTACTTCTCTGTTTTATCCAAATTATTAATTTTATAACAAGTATTCCTTAGTTTAGTACCCACACATTGTTTTAGTTTACATTTTATAAACATATATTTATTAAAAAAAAAAAAGTCAGCGAGAGAGAAGCCCGACCAACGTAATGATTGACATTTTTAGGCCCGACCCGAATTTTGGGTCGGGCTTAAGATCTTACCTCTGGCCGCAGCGACAGAGTTTAACATCAATGAATCAATGGTGAGGAAGTGGAGGAAGCAAGAGGATGCGCTGCGCCAAGTAAACAAGACTAAACAGAGTTTCCGCGGAACAAAGCGAGATGGTCACAGTGAGAGGACAAAGTTAAACAGCCTTTACTGTAGCGCCTTATAATGCGGTGCGCCTTATATATGGAAAAAGTTTTAAAAATAGTCGTTTATTGAAGGTGCGCCTTATAATGCAGTGCGCCTTATAGGGCGGAAAATACAGTAAAACTCCACGAATCACCTCGTTTTAATCTTTAAACTTAATGACCCAAAAAACCACTGGCATTAAAATAAAATCTTTCCAGGCCATTTGGTAGAGTTCATTAACCTGCTCTGAACAGATTCGGTTGATTTTCTAACCTTGATTTGCAGGTGTTTGTGGTATTTGTGAGGGTAGTGGGAGGTCACAGGAGACCTGGTTCGACTGCAGCATGGTTCCTACGCTCGTGATGGAATCAATCTCACATTGAAGACGATCAGAAGGTCCGAAAGCAGGAAGAGAACTGATGTTGATGCTTATCTGTGGAATTAAAAAAACAGAAACATGGAACATTTTTCATCAGCGTTTCTGATTACGTCCATATTTTATCTTCACGTCTGTGAGCGTTTTCTCACATCGGTTAAAATAAAGACACTAAACATGTGCAACTTTCTTTCTAAACGAAAGGAGATTGATTGAAAATAAAAAGGAGGAGACGTGCTTCCTGTGGAAATTCAAGTACGAGCCAAACGGGGAAGGGAGGACGGAGGCGTAGCAAGAATAAAAAAAACACAGGCTGAATGGCAAAGAACACAAGCGAGGCTTTTCATCTTCACGGTGCGAACACAATCAGCCCGCTAAGTTATAAAAAGACGATTTGGAGTTTTCTAGAAGGATCAATAGAAGAAAAAAAACAGCCGAACCTCTGCTCTCTGACTCACAATGTAAACAGTTTACACCTCAGACTGTTTGAGGAGAGGCTGCATGCAGAGCCAAATAGACTCACCCAAAAAAAGGGAAATAAACTGCTGTTATTTACCTTGCCCGTCTTTCTGCAGGAAAGGTTTGCAGGATCAAAAGACAGGATTTTAAGACACGTCTGATCGGAGCTCCACAACCAGCCGTCCTTCGCACGATGGCACTCCGAATACCTGGTGCATCTTTAAATGAAGAGACAAATTCCATCAGTCTTTGCTCCGTAACTCGAAAACTCTCCCAAAAACAAGAACATAATTCCATAGGAAGTGTTGTGGTGCATGTACGCTGCTCAGGCTTAGTCTCAATAGGGACATGTTACATTTACAATATATTTTATTGTAAATGTACCAAAATAAATGAGATAAGATTACTTTTATTTATCCCACAATTGAATCTTATTTGTCACAAAAATTCAAAATAAAAAAATATCTATAGCCAAAAAAAAAAAATAATAAGATGAACGATTAAAGTTTTTTTGGATGATGTGGTCGTGTTGACTTCATCGGGCCGTGATCTCCGGCTCTCGCTGGGCTGATTTGCAACCGTGTGTGAAGCGGCCGGGATGGAAATCACCGCCTCCAAATCAAAGACCAAAGTCCTCGCCCGCAACAGGGTGGAGGGCCCCCTGTACGTCAGGGACAGACTCCGGACAGACTCAGGTTCTTGTTCATGAGTGGGGGTCGGACAGAGCGGGGGATCGACAGATGGATCGGTGCGGTGTCAGGGCCCTGCGTCACTGTACCCTGTGCAGGACGCTGTAGGTGGTGACTGAAAAAACGAGATCACGAATACAAGCAGCCAAAATGAGCTTCCTCCTCAGGTTGGCTGGTCTCTCACCCAAAGATAGAGTGAGAAGCTCTGCCATCTGGGAGGAGCTTGAAGTAGAGCCGTTGCTCCTTGGGTCGAGATAAACCAGACGGGGTAGTTCGGGGATCTGGTTAGGATGCCTCCTGTACGGTGGTGAGGTGTTTCGGGCACATCCAGCTGGGAGGAGACCCAGTGATACTATGTCTCACAGCTGACCGGGAACCACCAGGTGAGCTGGAGGATGCAACCGGTGAGAGAGAAGCCTGGGTTTCCCACATGAGGCGACTCAGCCCTGGCTGACTGGAAAGACAATCGAACCGAACGTCTTTTTCAATCTTTAGTCAACCGAAAACTTCATATTCAGACGTATCAATGTAAACTTCGGTTCTACGTCGGTTTAGATGTGTATCTAAGTTTTTATGTTTATTTTTTTCCTCAGATCTCATCTTTAAGACATTCATACTCTTACAATCGCACTTTTCTCTTTCAGACGTAATATTTTCATCTACTCGTTTAGTTTTTACCAGAAGAACTGAGTAACATTCTTCTTTTCCACTAATCTGTCCAATCCAGATGTTAGCTGAACATCACCCAGCATGATTGCTCGGAATGGTTCAGAAGCAGAAACAGTAGAGCACTTTAAGATTGCAGTAGATTGCACACCAGCTGTACTTTATGGCTCAAATAAAAGCAGGAAAATCGGCATTTCAGTTTCAGAAAGAAACATTCGAGCCCCTCGAGAGACTCTGATGTTTGTTAAAAGACCACTTTCTAATGTTTTATTGTCTAAATGTTTAAATTATCGCTATTTGTTAAAGATTTGCTCATTTTAATGAAAGAAAATTAGTCACAAGCAAAGTATGTATCCTCATTTTTTTCAGAAAAAACCTTCTAAATGACAGAATTTTGATGAAAAATATCAGAAATAAAAAATCTTAACTTCAAATGGTATTTTTTTATTCTGCATGTGCTTTTTTTTTAGGATCCATTTTTTTACTCTTATAAATTCGTCCTTTCGTCCACTTGAGCGCTGATAACTGAATGATTTATGACACATGTTAACTGTAACGTGTTAATAACAGAGCGTCGTACCAATAAAAGAACCATCCAGACCCCGACTTGTCATGCACACCATTTGATTATTGTGACGAAGTCAAACTAATGGCAACTTTAATTATGCACGTCATCGTTTTGCACAAAAAAAATAAAAATGGACAGAACGTTAAAGTAGCAACAAATCACAGCAGTAAAGAGCTTTAACTCAAAGTTGAAGTTTAATCTTCTTTTTTCGGCATTTCCCTTCAGAGGTCGCCACAGCAAGTCAGTTCCTTCCATCTAACCCTATCTCCTGCATCCTCTTCAGTCACACCAACTATCTTCATGTCTTCCTTCACTGTATCCATGAACCTCCTCTTTGGTCTTCCTCTAGTCCTCTTTCCTGGTGGTTCCAAACCCAGCATCCTTCTTCTGATGTACTCTCTCTCTCTCCTCTGCACATGTCCAAACCATCTCAGTCTGGTCTCTCTGACTTTAAAACCTCTAACATGTGCTGTTCCTCTGATCCTGTCCATCCTGGTCACTCCCAGAGAGATCCTCAGCATCTTCATCTCTGCTACCTCCATCTCTGCTTCCTGTCTTTTCCTCAGTGGCACTGTCTCTAGACCAATCAGCATGGCCGCTCTCACCACACTGTTTCTAGACCAATCAGCATGGCCGCTCTCACCACACTGTCTCTAGACCAATCAGCATGGCCACTCTCACCACACTGTCTCTAGACCAATCAGCATGACCGCTCTCACCACACTGTCTCTAGACCAATCAGCATGGCCGCTCTCACCACACTGTCTCTAGACCAATCAGCATGGCCGCTCTCACCACACTGTCTCTAGACCAATCAGCATGGCCGCTCTTACCACGGTTTTCTACACTTTTCTTTCATTTTATCTGAAACTCTTCTGTCACACATCACACCTGATATTTTCCTCCACCCGTTCCATCCTGCCTGCATATGCTTCTTCACCTCTTATCCATTCACACACATGTACCCGGTCTTACTCTGAGAAATCTTCAAACCTCCACCTCTCCAGCTTTTCCTCCACCTCTTCCCTCCTCTCACTACAGATCACAATGTCATCTACAAACATCCTTGTTTGCAACATCATTTAAAGTTGAATAAACCACAAAATAACATGAGTCATTCAGAAAAGTGGACTTTTTTTAAATTGATCAATTATTCGTTTCCTTTTTGTCAAACACGAAGAGGTAACAGTGTCCTGCTTCACCTGCCGATGCTTCTAAACCTTAATCTTTTCGGTACGTCTCTGAGGGGCTCTGCTCGTTTTCCCTGTTTCTTATGATGTCTCCATAAAATACATAATACACTCACAATTTTCTGCTCTCCAGTACCCTGATAAATATAGGCTGATGAGATTAAATTGCAGTCTGGCATCGCCGCGTGAGCCTGACAAACAGCTTTTATTCCTTGAGGCTGCGCGGACAACAGGAGATGGAATATAAACACAGAGGGGCACTAAAAGTGTCTGCCATAAAACACAGCAAATATCCTGCCGTGGTTTACAGATGGAATCGCATTTATGTAAGTGTGTAGCTGGATGTGTGCATCGCTAAGTGAATGCATGAGTGTAGGTGTGTGTATACGTGAGGCTCACCTGCCCTCTAGGACACACCAGCCACAGTAAGGGTCCCTCAGAGCCATGCATGATTGGCAGTCTTTCTTTTGGAGGCACGTCTGTACCGGCACCTTGGTGATCTGGAGAATTACACGAACATAAAATATGATCAAACAAAACACCTCAGGGGAGACACTCCACGAAAAAAAGGAAGCCTTTTAAAACACTTGAGCTCCGAATGGAAACTTAGCTTCAATTATCAAAGCAATTCAGACGGTGAATATAGAACAGGGGTGGACAAACCATGGCCCGAGACCCGTCAGTAGCTCTTCTATTTGTATCAATCAGGCCAAGCTTTAAAAAATGTAAACAATCAAATCTTTAAATGCAGCGGGGTGTGATGTCGAGTGATCATGGAGGTCGTGTTTGTTATGTCTGAGTTCTTCACACAGAAATATCCACACTAGATTTTATTTAGTCTGGACGTCGGCACAGTGGTAATAAAGTAAAAAAGTTGGGGTTCGAGTCCCACAGTGGGAGCGAGGTTTGAAACACTGGCCTTGCTGTGTGGAGTTTGCATGTTCTCCCTGTGTATGTGTGGGTTTTCTCTGGTTTCCTCCAAAAACATACATGTTAGGTTAATTGGTTGCTAGGAAATTACCCCTAGGAATGAGTGTGTGTGGATGGTTGTGTGTGTGTGTGGCCCTGCAACAGACTGGCGACCTGTTCAGGGTGTACCCTGCCTTTCATCTGAAATCAGCTGGGATAGGCTCCAGAACCCCTGCAGCCTTAGTAGGAATAAGAGGTTCAAAAGTTTAAATAAACCTATTTGGTGTTCTGGAGGGCGGCACGGTGGCGCAGTGGGTAGCGCAATGGGTAGCACAGTGGCCTCACAGCAAAAAGGTCATGGATTCGAGTCCCGGGTGGGGACGGGGTTTGGAACACTGGTCTTTCTGTGTGGAGTTTGCATGTTCTCCCTGTGAATGTGTGGGTTTTTTCCGGGTACTCCGGTCACCTCCCACCCTCTAAAACTATACATAGGTTGATTGGCCGGTGCCAGATTGCCCCTAGGAATGAGTTTGTGCGTGGATGGTTGTATGTGTGTGGCCCTGTGACAGACTGGCGACCTGATCGGGGTATACCCTGTCCCTTGCCTTGAATAAGCCGGTATGGGCTCCGGCACCCCCGCAATCCCGTAAGGGATAGACGGATAAGAAGGTGACTGACTAAATGAGACACCTGATGGTTTTGCTGAGTGCGGGGTGGCATGCCCGCAAGACGAAACCAGATCTTATTTAAAATCTGAAACATGTTCAAACCGTTTGATTCAACTCGTTTTCATTCTGATGTAAAAATGTGACCAAGATGTTGGGTTTTTTTTTCCGTTCCGTTCCGTCATCTTCCGCTTGTTCCGGGGTCAGGTCGCGGGGGCAACAGCCTCAAACGGGTAGCCCAGGTCTCTCTCTCCCCGGCTGCATCCTCCAGCTCACCCGGAAGAATCCCAAGTCGTTCCCCGGCCAGCTGTGAGACTTAGTCTATCCAGCGGGTCCGGGGTCTGCCCCTTGGTCTCCTCCCGGTGGGACGTGCCCAAAACACCTCGCCCGCAAGGCGTTCGGGAGGCATGCTGACCAGATGCCCGAACCACCCCATCGGGCTCCTCTCGACCTGGAGGAGGAGCGGCTCGACACCGAGCTCCTCCCGGATGGCAGAGCTCCTCACCCGATCTCTGAGTGAGAGCCCAGCCACCCTGCGGAGTTAGCTCATTTTGGCCACTTGTACCCGCGATCTCATTCTTTCGATCACCACTCACAGCTGGTGACCATAGGTGAGGGTGGGAACGTAGATCCTGGTTACCATGGTGAGGGTAGGAACGTAGATCCTAGTTACCATGGTGAGGGTAGGAACGTAGATCCTGGTTGCCATGGTGAGGGTAGGAACGTAGATCCTGGTTACCATGGTGAGGGTAGGAACATAGATCCTGGTTACCATGGTGAGGGTAGGAACATAGATCCTGGTTACCATGGTGAGGGTAGGAACATAGATCCTGGTTACCATGGTGAGGGTAGGAACATAGATCCTGGTTACCATGGTGAGGGTAGGAACATAGATCCTGGTTACCATGGTGAGGGTAGGAACATAGATCCTGGTTACCATGGTGAGGGTAGGAACATAGATCCTGGTTACCATGGTGAGGGTAGGAACATAGATCCTGGTTACCATGGTGAGGGTAGGAACATAGATCCTGGTTACCATGGTGAGGGTAGGAACAGATTCTGGTTACCATGGTGAGGGTAGGAACATAGATCCTGGTTACCATGGTGAGGGTAGGAACATAGATCCTGGTTACCATGGTGAGGGTAGGAACATAGATCCTGGTTACCATGGTGAGGGTAGGAACATAGATCCTGGTTACCATGGTGAGGGTAGGAACATAGATCCTGGTTACCATGGTGAGCGTAGGAACATAGATCCTGGTTACCATGGTGAGGGTAGGAACGTAGATCCTGGTTACCATGGTGAGGGTAGGAATGTAGATCCTGGTTACCATGGTGAGCGTAGGAACATAGATCCTGGTTACCATGGTGAGGGTAGGAACGTAGATCCTGGTTACCATGGTGAGGGTTGGAACGTAGATCGACTTGTAAATCGAGAGCTTTGCTTTTCGGCTCAGCTCTCTCTTTTTTTTTTTTTCACCAAATAAAAATCATCTCAGTCTTTAAACGCCTTCCAGGAGATCATCTATAAATACTTCCCATATTTAAGTGTTTCAACATTTCCTGTCCCTGTGAGAAAGCTGGCATCCCTCTCCGTGTTTGACTGAGTTTGGCAGCGAAAGAGACGCATTTTTATTTCCAACACTGTTGAACGTCGAATCATTTAAATCTTGTTCTGATCCAAAACAAGACAGCCTTTAACCCAGAATTTCTCAGATGTTAGACACAGCCAAAACGAGGAGAGAGATGAACGTTTTAATCTAAATAATATTAACATGATGATAATATTACAGTCAGAAATCAGCACGCTGATGCAGGTGGATTATTTTCACTCAGGTGTGAAACAATAGATTATTTTATAAAAAGGATTCGTTTTTTCCATAAATGACTTTTTATTTTTATAGTTCTGTCAATAGAAGATTTTATGAGCACTCAAGCAGAGATTCTTGCTTCAGATTGATTTGAATAATGCTGCTGCAGTCGGCATTCAGAGGCCTGCACATACTGTACACCCAGCAACGCGGACTGTCAGATTTAAATCACTCAGAATCTGTGTAAAAATCAGATGAAAAATGAAACAAAGTGAAAATATCAACGTGTGGGTTTAAATTCTGCTGAAAAATAATCCGACGTCTCACAACTACTGTGTTTTGTGGAGTTCACAGATCAGACAGATCATGTCAAATACAGTGAACCCTCGTTATTTTATGGTTCAACAATCGCACTTTACAGATTATTTTTTTTATCACTTATCTATAAGAGAAATACCTCATGGGGATCCACATGAAAGCGAGATCCCAATCATTCATATGTTCATTCATAAGGAGAATTTTCCAGTTTCATGTCAGTCTAACTGCATGGTTTTGGAGGTGGGAGTAAGCCGAAGTACCAAAAAATAAAACATGGAGAACATGCAAACTCCACACAGGAAAGCCAATGTTCCTAGCTTCAGGCATAGAGACGTGTATCATGTATCACAATCTAACAATCCATTATTTACATTGTAATGGATTTTTTTTGTCTACTGAACTGCTTTATCCCTAGTGGGTCGCGGGGAGTACTGACTGCTTTAAGGCGAGAGGCGGGGTACACCCCGAAGAGGTTGCCAGTCTGTTGCAGGGCCACACACTCACAAGCATCCACACACACACACTCATTTCTAGGGGCAACTCTGTGACACACTTTTTAGGAAAGTGAGAAAAATCGAGAGTACCTGGAGAAAATCCACAGATACACAGGGAGAACATGCAAACTCCCCATAGAAAGACTCAAACCCTGACCTTCTTGCTGTGAGGCCACGGTCCTAACCTAACCGCACTAGCATGCAGCCCAAATTTTAATGTGATATACCTTTAAATATTTCCAGAAATGGAAACTTTGCTCTTGCCGAACCAACCAGGTTCTTTAACGTGGCTCGAACACGTTCACTGTGCATCTAAGCACTATTTTGCACGAGTGAATTTGGGCAAATTTGTTGAACTCACCAAAACTCAGTTGATTTGTGCAGCACGGTGTTGCTTAAATGTCGCAGTGATAAGCGGTCGTGGAACAACAGTGAAACTTTAATGAACAGAGTTTCTTGGCACAGCAAAGCTGTGAGTGGATTCAGCTCGTTAAGGCTCTGCTTAATCAGTTCAAATAAAATGTTTAAAAGTAAAAGTGGGGATACCTTTTTCTCGGTGGTAACGTAGAGGTGGCTGTAAGCGAGGTCAAAGAACATGTTCCTGTTCACACTCTCACCGATGGTGTCACCAGGAGCCTTCCCATACTGGAATGGGTTGTTGTTCAGGTGGACCTGAACATGGTTACAGACACAGTCAGACGGGAGGGGTTTAAATACACCTGAGAAAACATTCAGAGACAATCAGAGAGGTGTGGAAATCACCTTGAAGACAACCCCCTTGCTGTTTCCAAGGAAGGCGATGGTGTTGTCGTTCTCCACTGCTACAGCCACGGCAGTGAGGAGGGTCGGACTCGTCCATTCAGCTTGTTTCTTTAAGGCAAAACTAGGACTGCTGGCCAAAGGGGACGGCAGGAAGTCTGCTCCACACTTATATTGTTCTATTGTGCTTTTCTGTAAACAGGAAAGATTACATAACGGATTAAAGGAGATCTTTTTTTTTTTATAGGATCATACAGCTGTTTGTTTTCTCATTTTTATAAGTAGTGTAAATAAACTCATCCCGTTCCACATAAAAGGTTCCATTTTCATTTTATTAGTTTATTATGTTTGAAATGATAATTTATATAATTACAACATGATTTTAAATAAATGTGCATCACAATAATAATAATAATAATAAATATATTAGATACTATGCGTCCGCAATAATTAGGACGCTGCATCGATTTGTCAAGGTGGGGAAAGAGCTGAGACAAAAAGAAAAGCTCTCAATTTACAAGTCGATGTACGTTCCTACCCTCACCATGGTAACCAGGATCTACATTCCTACCCTCACCATGGTAACCAGGATCTACATTCCTACCCTCACCGTGGTAACCAGGATCTACGTTCCTACCCTCACCATGGTAACCAGGATCTACGTTCTTACCCTCACCATGGTAACCAGGATCTTCGTTCCTACCCTCACCATGGTAACCAGTCTCTTCGTTCCTACCCTCACCATGGTAACCAGGATCTAGGTTCCTACCCTCACAATGGTAACCAGGATCTATGTTCCTACCCTCACCATGGTAACCAGGATCTACATTCCTACCCTCACCATGGTAACCAGGATCTACGTTCCTACCCTCACCATGGTAACCAGGATCTACGTTCCTACCCTCACCATGGTAACCAGGATCTATGTTCCTACCCTCACCATGTGATTTCACTTTTAAATCATAGAAAAGAAATCAGACAGATTTTAATATTTGCTGCTTTTGGTCTCAGTTTTACAAAAAACAATTAAAACAAAACATTAATAGTTTCTTTTTAATGCAAATGGTTCATAATTACGTTAACGATTGTAAACGCCAGTAACCAGCATGAAGACGGTTCTTATGGGGCAATGGTTGATCGGACAAAGACAATGTTTTTATGGGCAATAAAAGCAAGCTTCAGATAAAACCCTAAAACAGCAGTTGTTTATTTTGTATAATCAGGGTGTTTTGTGCTCTTTAAGAGAAAACTGTTAAAAACCAGACTTAAAACTGAAACTAAATGAAACTGATTGATGATGGCATTTAACGGGAATCACCTCCCCTTCCGAACATCTCAACTTTAAGGATCAGTTTAAATATCATACCAGGTGGGCATCGGTATTAGATTGGTATAAAACTGATGAGATGATTTGAAAAAAGGGGGAAAAGCTACCAGTTTGTCAGATTTTACTTTGCTGTAATTAATATGTTAACAAACAAAAAAAAAACATGATCCATGCGTCTACAAAACTATGCATCAAACTTCAAAAAAATATTGGTATCATTGATATGGTCCATATTTTCATGATTCAAATTGATACCAAAATATCTGATAACCCACACCACTAGCTTTGAACATGCAGAAGAAAGTTTTTGGGTTTGATCTAGTTGTACGACCATCTGAATAAAAAACAGACCAAAAACTTTTAGATTTAAAATCAAGAATGAAGAACTTACATCAATCTTTGTTGAGCAGAATCTTTCCGTTTTGGACGAGTAAGGAATATCCACGATGGGAGGATTGACGATCTTGTCAGAGTCGCTGTAACACGCGGTTATGATATCCACCAGTTTCTCATTGATTGTATTTAGGGGGTACATGCAGAGGGCGGATTTGTCGTTTTCTTTTTCAGAACTCGCCACCATGAACAAGACTTTGTCCCAATGTGCGACTTTCCCATAATTCCCAGATTTCGTCATAGCTTCTGCTAGCTTTTTACCAGGACTGGCCAAATAAGCAGCTCGGACTTTATTGTACTGGTTATTCTCTCCACAGTTTAACTGGAGCTCCGTGTGGGAATAATAATGTATGTCTGTTTCACAAAGACGAGACACAAAAGTGAGATTTTTATTGTCCGTTCCATCGAAGGTCCGAGAGAAGAGGAAATAGACAAAACCATTGTCTTTGAACGCGTAACGGAAGTCATGCTGGTACTTGGGAACAAATGGGGTCGTTTGTACCGCCGAAGCTTCGATGATGCTTTCAAACACAACCCAATCTTCAAAATCCTGCAGGATCCGAGTGCTGATGAGCTTTGAGCTGTCCAGGGTTCCATAGCCTTTTCCAACCACAAACACGTCAAAGGTTTGTTCAGGTTCATTATCGTGCGATCTCTGTTCCTTCCGGTAGATCGACATGACCCCAACAACATTCACATCATCCTCGATACTAGCCACGTAGGTCTTCTCTCCTTTGCTGTCGCTGTAGTACAGCAACTGTTCCACGTTGGTCAGGTTCAGCAGGGAGCAGATGCCACGGTATCGACTGCCGCAGACAATGAGGGCTCCTTTGGATGGGTAGACCAGCAGTAGCTTGTTCACATTGTGCATGGGCATCGTATCGTGACATGCAGAGACCGGAGGTGTGCAAGTCCGAGCGTCTTCTTTGGGACCAGTTTCAACCCGGGCCTCCCGGATTAGGGAAGGTCCGAGCTGAAAGATGTTGTTTACAGCTCCCAGGTAGATGCGACCGCTCTGGGGGTCCTGAACCACATTATTAATGGGTGTGTCTGAGATAAACTCCTGGATGTCATCCTGGGCTTGTGATGCAGACTGGTAGAAGAGGAAAAGGAAGAGGGAGACCCAGCTCGCCATCTCTAGAGGGAAAAGAGAAAACAGGAGGTGTTTTATTATAAATGAAGTTAATTATACTTTAACATCTTTAAAAAAACAATCTGTGACACTAAAAGGTGAGGCGGGGTCTCTTCAAACGGACCCTTTAATGTCCAGTCAATTTAAACAACAAGCCGGTTGTCAGGGAGACAATTAAACCAGATTAACAGCAAATATTTTAGATCAAATCAAACAGACCGCCTTAAATAAAGCCCAAAAAAGTACAGAAATGAATTCGAAACCCATTTTTAATGATCTGGTTTGTCTTTAAGGATTAGTCTGACGGTGGTATCAGACTTTATTTAACTCGATCTAATTGCAAAGATAAGCAAAGGTAAAGCATAAAGAGACTAATTAATGTGAACTGACCCTCAAAAGATGACTTAAATCAGATAAAGTGACTCTCCGAGCTCATTATTGGGCAAACTGATGGAGCTCCGAGGTGCCGCGAACATTGGAGGTGTTTGTGCACGACCCGACAAGCAGCAGTTTTATAAAAAGCCTGTGTTATTTTAGATTTAATTGCGTTCGTATCAGAAATGACTAAATCTGATTTTAGTCGGGGTGACGAAAGATTAAAGATCCAGATCTGAAACCAGGAAAATAATTTTAAAAAAATCCTATTTAAAAGCTTGGATTTGCTCCAGGTTTATTTACACCCATCAGTAACACCTTCAAACACAATGTGCTGAGGAGGAACGGCGTATTGTCACAGCAAACATGATCACACCATCTCCTTGTAGAGTGCACGCTGCATCGTGTACCGGCGAACAGCAGGTGCCTGCAGAGTCCCCGCTCACTGCTGTTTGCCCAAGCTGTAGTAAATATGGAACTGCAGGTGGTTGTGCAAAACGCTCTGCCAAAACAATACATGTAAGTGCATGTTTGGATCTGGTTTGGAGCTTACATCAGCTAGTCGCCCCTCCTTTCATTCACTTTGCCAGTTGAGGCTACATCGTGCAAAAAATCTGCACCCCTTGATAAAATTTGCTCAAGCTCGGCTTTATTACCCCAATCTGCCTTTGCTGACTGGACTCAGAAGGGAGACTACTGATTAGACCGTCGCCTGAAGCCAAAGGAGGGGCATGGTGTTAATTTCACCGGAAATACTCATTTGCATTTAATTGCCCCCCACTTGATGCGATGATTTTATTTTTCTTCCCATTTTCTGCTTCAGTCCTTCTTCCCTCCATCTCTGCCAAGTTCACTGGGTAACTGTACGGTGCCCTTTTCAATTCACTCTTAAATATTTCCATTAAATTTGAAATAGAGCAATAAAAAGTCTGTCTGTGCTTCTTTTTTTTTTTTTCGGAGGGCTCTGCGTGCAGCACGGTTTAACTGCTTAAATTAAAGAAGGAGAGACAGACTAGTTTAAAAAAATTCAAATTATTTTCTGTCATTTAAAAGCTTCAGATAAAAAACAAATAAAACTAATGAAGTTTAAATCAAAATGAAATCTGATGTGTGAATTATTATTTCAACTTGAGAGCAAAAAAAAAGCCCAGAAAAGCCGTCATTTTTGAAGAGGTTTTCACTTGTAATGATAAACCTGTCTCCGCGAGAAGAGATACCACAATAACTTTTATGTTCAGGTTTCTAAGGAAGGGCTGGGAAAAGTGCATGAGCAGCAGAAATATGCACGCAGAGACAATATGGTGACAAGATAAGCAAAACAAAGCCACCTGGATTCGACAAAGAAAAGTGTCAAACTTCCAAATGTTTGGAGATGTAAAAGAAAATTGTCTGAAAACTGAACACGAAAAGAAATGAAGGCCTCGATGAGCTGATCTTTCTACTTTAAAGTTTGCTCTTAAAAACGAGCTTCATGCAGATTTAATATCCACCGCAGAGCAATTTGTCATAGTTTAACTACATTTTCTAACAATGCTTTGTTCTTTTATAGTCTCTTGATGTTTGGAGGGTTTTTTTTTTTTTTGCTGACAGTTTCAGGTACTCTGGCACGACGGTGACCTTTAATGTTCATTTTTTTTGTTGTTGTTGTTCTTTTTTAGAAAAACCCCAAGCAGGAAAACTCATCGTTTCAACCTCATCAGCAACTTTTACACGTGCAATTTAAAGCAAAGCCTTTCCAAAATGCAAACATCGGTTACTGCGTCCTTTAAAGCCAAATGTAAATGCATATGTCACATTAAAAAAAAGGGGTGTGGTCGCTTGTCGCTAAACAGTTATACCATAAAATGTTTATAAAGCTCATGTAAAAAAACTAAATTTAGTGATTTCCAACTAAAAAGAGTAACAAGCCAAATTTGTAAGACTGTGAGTAAAAGGCCAATTTGTGCTGGCTGTTCGTAACCTTCATCACAATCACTTCAAAGACCCTCTTTTGCTTATCCATGTTAATTCCGGGTTTACTGCCGATCATAAAAGGAAGTATTGCACAAATTTTCCCTCAGATGTTGCAAAACTGTGTCACTGTACACTCGATTTTTTTTTTTTTTTTACCATTTCAAAGGAGCCTGTTATCTAAGCATGTCTCTTCCAGTCGCTCTATCCCTCTCTATCCTTTTTTTCAGGAGCTTAGTCCTAAATACAAGAATTATGCAGGCTTTTTGGAGAGCTGAGGGGACAGACATCTGGAAGGAGGGGACCCAGGTGGAAGGAGAGCCATTCTGGAATCATGGCTGAGAGCTGTTATGAGACGACGTGGTAACTAGGCCTAACATCTAACACGCAGCTATGCTGAATAAATAAAAAGTGGCTAAATTTAGAGGCTGTAAGCCACATCAGCCTCCAGCTAATGAAGCCTCCAATGGCCTGGAATAAATAATAATGAATCACATCATGTGCTAATGAAGCTACCACATTTAAAAGATGTGAGACACAAGTTTGAAAGCAGACTTGGACCAACCTGAGAACAGAGTTTAAGAGAGACTCTCTCTTGAAATCTCAGCCACACCCTAAAAAACATCAGTGAATCATGGAAGAACTCAAATGAGTGGATTTGGTCTTTAGTGGGAAAATAATTCTTATCAAAAAGGTTTTTTTAACGTACGTTATTCATCACTCAAATCGGGAAATTATTTTGCTGCATTACACCGTAGCAGGCAGCCATGGCGCTGCCAATGGTAGGTGAAACGAAGGTTAGGTGTCTTCCCTTTGGCATGACACTCAGGCATGGGCCAAGTGGGAATCAAACCAGCTTCTGCCGGTACAACAGCGGACATTCTACCACTGAGCTTTTAGAAAACTTGTAGATACATTTAAGTTTCTGGTTGAATTCACTTCTGGTTTTGACACAGTATTCCCCTGCCTCTCGCTCCCCATTTCGTCCCGCCCTCTGGGTGCATACATACACAACATGTATGTGTGTGTGCGTATGTGTTAGGGAGACGGTGGCTCAGTGGTTAAAGCGTTTGCCCATGAACCGGAAGTAAACTGGAAGTTTGCGGGTTCGCGTCCCACTGAGTGCACGTTTAGGGTCCTTGGAGAAGACAACTAACCCCCCGTTTCTCCCACCATTGGCGCCGTCATATGTGGCAGCCTTCTGCGGTGTAGTGCAGCACATGAATTTCCCGGTGAGGGATTAATAGAGTATACTAAAAAAAACAGCGTAAATCTCATATGAGGTCACTAATATTTGTGTGCAGAGTGCGACTACTGTTGTTACAAAAACACTTCCTGTTTACGTTAGAATGTGGGTGTGGCAAACAACAAAATCTGTACACAAAAAGGAACTTGGCGTTTGGATAGAGTCCCAGTATTGGATGGGATTTACACAATAAAATGACACGATGAAAACCTGCATGAATGGGTTTTTTTTTTTTTTTGTGAGATAATGTTCAAACAATAATAATAAAAAAAAAAGCTCCAAAAAGGTTGATTTTAATCTAAATTTTCTTTGTTATTAACTAACGTTATATTTATAGATGGAAGCTTTCTGTTTAAGTGGAAAAATAGGGAAGGTTAGCTGCATTAAGACAGAGTACGTGTGTGAATAGAAGTGTCAGGTTACACGGGGAAGAAATAAACAATGGAAAGGATTTTAAGTACCATATTTTCCGCCCAATGAGGGAAATGGAATATTGAGCTGAACCTTCAATGAACGGCCTTTTAAAAAAAAAAAATTCATACGTAGAGCGCACTCTATTTAAGGGGCATAGGTTACAACAGGCATGGGCAAACTACGGCCTGCAGGCCACATGCGGCCCGTGAAACATTTAAATCTGGCCCGCAGAACGTGAAAAAATTTAAACAATAAACTATAATGTTTCATTTACTCTGCAATTCGGATGTTTTCTCACTAGATGATGCACTCTAGATATTTGGCTCTGTTGAGAAAATAACAACACTGCTCTCATTAAAATGTGTGTGTCTCTGTGATGCACACGTCAAAATAAACAGTGTGCACAGATATGGAATGCCATCAGGGCCAATAGACACATGTAAACAAGCACGTTAGATTTTAAAACCCTAGCAAATTAGGTGACATGCTTTCTCCACATCCCGAGACATGCCATCGGTCTGCTCCTGTTCCGGCCCGCTTGTCAAATGTTAGAACTCAAATGTGGCCCACGAATCAAAATAATTTGCCCACCCCTGGATTAGAAAGTGCAGGTCATCTGATTACTTTCTCCACTTCAATATCATTGATTCATTAATGTTCAATTCTCTGGCTGCTGCTCTGATACCACATTCTATTGGGTGAATGATAGCTTTGAGTTTGAGCTCTGCGGCGCAAGTATGTCTCGTAAAAGGTGCCATTTTGGGGTTTTTATACACAAATAAGCAGGCCAAGGAGAACAGAGAGATCCACCGCAAGGCTACAAAGAGCTGAAAACTCCCACTGCTCCCCCCATGACTCATACCAGCTTTTGCACCAAATGTGATAGTGGCTACAGCCCCTTATTCACTCACAACTGACGTTCCTTAAACATCAGTATCCAGATGCAGACTCCCATTGTTTCTAGAAACAGAAGGATGTCAACATACACAAACAAACTGGAATGCCAAAATTACCTTCACTGGTGCTTTTAATGCTGTTACTTAGGTTTTGTAGATAAAGTCAGAGAGGCCAGACTGAGATGGTTTGGACATGTGCAGAGGAGAGAGACAGAGTACATCAGAAGAAGGATGCTGGGTTTGGAACCACCAGGAAAGAGGACTAGAGGAAGACCAAAGAGGAGGTTCATGGATACAGTGAAGGAAGACATGAAGATAGTTGGTGTGACCGAAGAGGATGCAGCAGATAGGGTTAGATGGAAGAAACTGACTTGATGTGGCGCCCCCTGAAGGGAAATGCCGAAACAAGAAGAAGACTTAGGTGACGTCTTTTGACCACAATATCTATGATTAATCAACAATGATCCATAAATAAAGTGCATCCGATTGGCCCACTGTTGATTTTTGAAAAAATTAAAGTCTTTTAGGAGCGCCGAATGGTGCAGACAATACGGTACTTGGTCAACATGAGTGCTTATTACGTCGATCACAATCAACGACTTGCTCTGACGGGAAGTTTGATCAATGTCATGGCGTTTAAAAAACAAGCTGAAATTATGGGCACTGACTGACTGAGGCGCTCTGTGAGAGAAAAACCAAAAGTAGTCGAAGAAAAGCACCATATTTGTGAAATAGGGCACTCCAGCTATTACTGACACGATGCTAACCGTAGTCCAGACCTCTTTCTAAACCATCTGTCTTGTTTTCTCCTTTGTGATCCACTCCCAATTGATCCATGTCTTTCATCCAGCGTTGCCGTGGAAACACAGACAGGAAAGCCAACACCGACACTCAATTAACAGTTAATTAACCAGGTCACAGCCAGTTCAATCTAGAGCCGTTTAATCCCGTGCTCCTTCAAATAAATCCTATTAGAAAAGGTTATGATGCTCAGTTTTACTAATAAACTATCTTTGAGTCTCATTAGGAATGTGAAAATAAAATCGACAGAAAAACCAGACCCTAAATTATAAAATCAAACAGTCATTTTAATTTAGAGTTTAGAAACTCACCAAACAGCACGTTCACTGGCTGAGGGAGATGTTTATTTAAAAAAAAAAAAAAATGACAGAAGCTGCAAATTTAATCCGTAGATTAGAATTATTCTCAATAAGTGTTTACTATCACATAGCAGGAAAAAATGGTTTGGGTTTCTCAAAGCTGCAAATATTCATGCCGCCTTGTGAAAAATGACACTAAAGGTCAACCAGTGTGTTCTAACGCAACACCTCGGGTTCAAATGAAGAGGCAATGTGTCAGGTCTTAAAAAAACAAAGATCGAAACTGGTTCCAAGAGGACCACATGTTTTTTTTTGTAGGGAATCTCTCAAAGAAAATGGTTTTTAATTGGTTTAAAACAATCAAAGAACACTAAAACACTTCCTACTTACAGTATGTTACAATGTGGGCGTGGGCGATGAACAAAATTTGTGGCTGAGAACTTTCTGGGAATCAGCGCCTCCAAATCCGAGACCATGGTCATCGCCCGGAAAAAGATAGCCTGCGAGTCAAGGACAGGGTCCTGCCCAAGTGAAGGAGTTGGGGCGTCAGCACTAACTAGGACGCTGCATCAGTCCGTCGTGTTTAAGAAAGAGCTGAGCCGAAGCGCAAGGCTCTCAATTTACAAGTCGATCTACGTTCCTACCCTCACCATGGTAACCAGGATCTACGTTCCTACCCTCACCATGGTAACCAGGATCTACGTTCCTACCCTCACCATGGTAACCAGGATCTACGTTCATACCCTCACCATGGTAACCATGATATACGTTCCTACCCTCACCATGGTAACCAGGATCTACGTTCCTACCCTCACCATGGTAACCAAGATCTACGTTCCTACCCTGACCATGGTAACCAGGATCTACGTTCCTACCCTCACCATGATAACCAAGATCTACATTCCTACCCTCACTATGGTAACCAGGATCTACGTTCCTACCCTCACCATGGTAACCAGGATCTACGTTCCTACCCTCACCATGGTAACCAGGATCTACGTTCCTACCCTCATCATAGTAACCAGGATCTACGTTCCTACCCTCACCATGGTAACCAGGATCTACGTTCCTACCCTCGCCATGGTAACCGGGATCTATGTTACAACCCTCACCATGGTAACCAGGATCTACATTCCCACCCTCACCATGGTAACCGGGATCTACATTACAACCCTCACCTATGGTCATTCTATCGTTTAGTAAACGAAAGAATGAGATCGCAGATACAAGCAGCCGAAATAAGCTTCCTCCGCAGGGTGGCTGGGCTCTCACCCAGAGGTCGGGTGAGGAGCTCTCCCATCCGGGAGGAGCTCGGTGTTGAGCCGCTCCTCCTCCAGGTCTAGAGGAGCCAAATGGGGTGGTTCAGGCATGTGGTCAAACGCCCCCCCAGCGCCTAGCTGGTGAGGTTTTTCGGGCACGTCCCACCGGGAGGAGACCAAAAGGCAGACCCCAGACCTGCTGGAGAGACTACGTCTGACAGCTGGCTGGGGAACGACTCGGGATCCTTTCGGGTGAGCTGGAGGATGCAGCTGGGGTGAGAGAAGCCTGGGCTTACCATCTGAGGCTGTTGTCCCCGCAACCCGGCCCCGGATGAGCGGAAGACGACGGAACAGAACTTTCTAAGCTAACAAAAGATTTTATTTTTACCAACGTAAATATAACCAATGAGTTAAGAAAAACACTCTTATCCTACACAATAAATTACTTATTCGAGTTGAATACCTGCACAATCCGTCCCTCAAAACAAAGGCAACTCACAAAAGATTAATTTCTTTGTTGGCTTGGTAATGATTACACACATCCTTTTTGTTGTCAGCTCTAACAATATACTGTCAGCCCAAGTTGGGACACGTCTGGACAGGAGAGGCGGCTCGCAGCAGAGGAAAATGGCAGATAATTGAAAAATGGCAGGTGTGCACACAAACACAGCGAGCATCACGCGGGCTTTGTGCCACATGTGCACACATCAGGACACGCACTGGCTCAGCCATGAGTGCTGACGAGGTAATCCTAGTCAACCACACAGAGACGCTCTCGTTCTCAAACTAGCATGCTGTCTTTCTCTGACCCTAGGGAACACGAACGCAGCGTGCTAGTCTGCTATCCTCTTGCCAGAGGAAGCGTGTGAGCGAGCGGAGCGTCAGAAAGGAGGAAGAGGGGAAATGAGAGTACGGGGGGAGGAGGCTTATGATTAGATCTCACATGCTTCCAGTACCACAAATGCTGACCCAGCAAGTTTGAAACCAGCATGGCTTCTCTACTCGCTCATTAAAACAGACAGAGAGAGAGAGCGCAAGCAGAAATATAAATAAATAACAGACACCCTGCCCCAAAAACATAATAGGATATCACCCCGTGTCGTGATCGCTCCCATTCAGCATTTCTGTACTAGAGAGCTGGTTTCCATAGATGCAAGCTGTGACATTGACGCGGGTGTTATTTTCACAATGAAACTGCTCTCACAAATGCACTGTTAAGTGTTACACAATTGAATTACCTATTCCCAAGGCCCCAGCCTTGGAGTGGGTGAGGAGGTCAGGAAGGATTTACTGTACTAATGTGCACCTTTCCATTTCTCATTTAAACAACCTGATGGATAAACGAGATCCCTGACAGCTCGGGTTTAAAGTGGAGGTGGATCTTTTTTCTTTTATATTCCTGCTCTCATCAAAAGAAGGATGAGTAAAAACAAAGTGCTGTTTATTATTTCAGGTGCCACGAACGACCTCAATAAGTTTATATTTGCAGTATGACTTGCAAGTCCGCCTGTACTCGTATTTATAAATAGATGGACTAAAAAAAACTTGTGAAGTCTGGGACATCAAAAACCGCAACCAATTATTTTCAATTGGTGAGCAAAAATTATTGGTTCACAGCCTGTCAATCCCTTTAACTTCCATTGGTTGGAGACGCAAACTCAGAATCCAGAAAAGATCAAGGCCGGTCATAACTGAAGATGGCTGATATGGGCTAAAAAAAATATACCGTATTTTCACGACCAAAAGTCTTGGATTTTCTTCAAAATGAGCGGCGCGCCCTATCGTGCAGTGTGCCCTGTGTGTTGTGAAAAAACAAGTGAAGCAGATGAACACTGCTTTGATTCCGGGAGGTCTGACAAAGGAACTCCAACCGCTGGACATCGGCATGAACCGACCGTTCAAAGTAAGGCTGCGAGCGGCGTGGGAGCGATGGATGACCAGAGGAGACCACAGCTTCATGAAGGGTGGAAGGCAGTGCCCGGCGAGTTACACAACAGTTTGCCAGTGGATTGTAGATGCTTGGGCTAACGTGTACGAGCTTTAGCAAAAGCCGGCATCTTTTCCGATGAGCCGCACGGTTCAGAAAGTGACTCTGACAGTGAGGAAAGTGAACCTGCCATGGTGGATTTAGTGCAGCTGTTAGATTCTGAAACAGAGGATGAGGACTTGGATGGATTTAATAAATGACTTTATGACGACTGTAACTAATATTTAAATAAAACCAACCAAACTCAGTTTTACTCCTGATCTATTTTTAAATACACACACGTGTCTGCTTGTGTGTGTGTTGTTATAAGGCGGACGTACTTAGTAGAGGATATGTATATAAAACCCACGCGCTATCATCAGGTGCGCCTTACTGTGTGTGTTAAATACAGAGCACATGAAACTGGGACTGTGCCTTTTGGTCGTGAAAATACGGTACATACGTAGAGGATATATATCCCAATAATTTCTCGCATTTAGTATGTTAAGAAAAAAATGCCAATAAATAACCACCTCTTGTGCTTCCGCCCCAGTTTAAAACAAAAATAGAACGTGACCTCATTCCACATCACCATTTTTGGTTGCAAACTTCTAACCAACAAAACTTTCACTCTCTTCCTTTAAAACGATGTCCTTCATTTTTATTTCAAAACTTGTTTTTTCACACCGATTCCGGTCTTAAAGAGTTTGAAAGTTTTTAATCAAATGTGTTTAGTTTTGTATGTATTTTGTTCTCAGCAGCGCTTGTGAGCCAGACGTCAACGGCGTCATAAGTAGTACGACCTGTTCAGTTTAATCTGTTTGGCTGTAAATCTAGCACAAAACCAAAAAAAAAAAAAAGTCCAGATAACAATTCTAGAGCCCGGTCTTGGAATTAAATTTCATCAATATCTTATGTCATCATTTAGAATTTTTATTTTTATTTTTTTCATTCTTGGGTGATAAATTCTTACTGCAGGAATTGTTTTTGACAGTAAACAGTATTTCACCCATCTCTAGTTTTAACACTTCCCCATTATTCACAAAGAGTTGTTGGGCCGTCAGCACAAAAACACCCTCCCATTCTGACTTTAATGTGTGTGGAATGCTTTCTTTTCATGTCTTCCATTTAATTTTTTACCTGAAATGACTAATCTTGTCCTTACAGTAGGATTGTTGGGACGTAATGCCGGTGCGACAATCCAATTTTCATATGAACAATTACCCTGCCGTCAGGACTGGCACTTCATTTATTTTAATTTGACTGACTGGGAGAAGCTTGCTCGCTAAAGCAGCCAGTCCAAGATTGGATTCAGGGCACCAGGGATGGATGGGGTCGGTTTATTCCAAAAGAATCCAGCTGCTCTGTCCTGAATATGCTCACATCTTTAAAGATGGCCTATGACCCAAAGAGCGAGGACCATGCTGCATTCTCTTTTTAGACTGCCCTGGTTTTCTCTCATGGGTTTGCTTGCATTTTTTTCTCTTGACTAATAACAAAATAATAAAAAAAAATTGTAGACATAACAAAAGAATGCAAGGCATCTCCTCGTTTGGCGTTTCTCTTTAAAGGGCGCCACAGTGGGTCAGTTTCCTCCATCAAAGTGTGACCCGGCAAGCTCTTCTTTAACACAAACTACTTTCATGTCAGCCTTCTGCCAACATGCACACGCTTCTTCACCTATTTTCCACACTCTCCGTTGTGCTGCTGACGCCAAGTACTTCAAATCCTCCACCTTTCTTATTTCTGTGACCTCACTCTTTCATTTGGGTCCCTCTCATTCACACACATGTATCCTGTCTCACTGTGACTGAGCTTCGATCTTCATTCTACTCTAAACTCCTCTCTCACACTTAGAGCACATCTCAACTGCTGCAAAGATGCAAACCATGGCTTGCCATAGTAAAATAAAATTAAACACACAGTAAACAGTTTTGAAATGATTAGATTACAGCATATATTGCACTTTCAGGTTCAAATCAACTGGCAAATTGTTTGCAGGTACATCTTCCATTGGTGTACCAATGGACTATTGGTACACCTCTAACTACAGACATTGTGATCTGTAGTGAGAGGAGAGGTGGAGGAAAAGCTGGAGAGGTGGAGGTTTGCACTAGAGAGAAGAGGAATGAAGATTAGTCAGAGTAAAACAGAGTACATATGTGTGAATGAGAGGGATCCAAATGGAAAAGTGAGGTTACAAGGAGAAGAGATAAAGAAGGTGGAAGATTTTAAATACTTAGGATCAATGGAGAGTGTGGAAAAGAGGTGAAGAAGCGTGTGCAGGCAGGCTGGAACGGGTGGAGGAAAGTATCAGGTGTGATGTGTGATAAAAGAGGTTCAGCTAGAATGAAAGGAAAAGTGTACAAAACTGTGGTGAGAGCAGCCATGCTGATTGGTCTAGAGACAGTGTGGTGAGAGCGGCCATGCTGATTGGTCTAGAGACAGTGGCACTGAAGAAAAGACAGGAAACAGAGATGTTTGTAGCAGAGATGAAGATGCTGAGGATCTCTCTGGGAGTGACCAGGATGGACAGGATCAGAGGAACAGCACATGTTAGAGGTTTTAAAGTCAGAGAGGCCAGACTGAGATGGTTTGGACATGTGCAGAGGAGAGAGAGAGAGTACATCAGAAGAAGGATGCTGGGTTTGGAACCACCAGGAAAGAGGACTAGAGGAAGACCAAAGAGGAGGTTCATGGATACAGTGAAGGAAGACATGAAGATAGTTGGTGTGACTGAAGAGGATGCAGCAGATACGGTTAGATGGAAGAAACTGACTTGATGTGGCACCCACTGAAGGGAGAAGACAAAAGAAGAAGAAGGTACGTCACAATTTGGACCCTAAACAGCATCATTTTTTTCAACAGAAATACATATGTCATCAATAAATGTTTGCTTGTTTGCAAGGTGTGGCTTCTTCCATTTTACATGTGTGACCACAATCACACACACACACACATATCCCTCCTGGGTGCAGCACTTTCCCTCATTAGGGCTGATAGACTGTTTGTGTGTCTGCTTACCACTCTGTCACCATTTTCATGCTTCTTGCTATCTCGTGTCTGCCAGCTGGACACTCAACAGCCAAAAAGTGCAAGACCACAGGCTCAGGCACACAAACGGCAGGAGCTCACTTTTAAATGTGCATCTCTGTGTGCAATGAAACAAGGATGAACTTAGTACTCCACTTTTCTGCCTCATTCCATCCTCAGCGGTCACATTTTCTCTCTTTTCTAATCTTCCTCTCTCTCTTTGACTCACAAATACCACCTCTGTCTGGGCAACAGCTCGGGCTAATCTCCCACTGCTAACCGGCCTCTTCACCTCTAAACCCACTCACTCCCTCCCTCACTCGCTCGCTCCCCCCAGTTGGATGTTGCAGCTCTGTAGCAGGACAGAGTGTCTGTTTGCTTTGTGGACACAGCTGGCGGATGTGGGAAACCTGATTATACAGCCTGGTCTGGCACAGAGGAGACACTTTCAGGAGCCAATGCATCTTTCAGCCAGCATGGCTGACACTTCCACACATGCAACAAGCAGAGCAAAGCGTGTAAAAGAAAATATGCATCACGAGTCCAAGCTAATAAAATACTTAAAAAGGGGGGATTATTTCTAATTGTAATGAAAATGGTTAGTCGATGGAGTGTCAGATGCATGCGGGCCTGGGGGCAACACGCAATAAGAATGAGAAACTGAGAAAGCAGTCAAACTGATGGGGATTCGGACCTCGCTCTCAGTTTGCAAAACAACAACTCATATTATACATTGGGGGTGCCCAACCGGTCGACCGTGGTCTAACAGAAGATCGCGGACTGGTCCCGAGTCGACCGCGAGACGTGTTACAAAAAAAAAAAAGACATATTTTATGACAATTTTTTTTTTAATTACAAAAAGTCAGTGTTGACAATTTAGCAATTTTTTACGCTAAATTTAGCGTAGCCGCTCAAAAAAAACGACTAGCAAAAATCTCGCGCCTTTCTTGTGACATAGAGCGCTTTCACCCATGTGACTAAAACCCGGATGCGGTCGGGATCAGGATTGTATAACGATCTTCTCCACCAGTCAACTGTAGCTTGACTGGTGGAGAAGATCGTTATACAATTCTAAATAATTTATTTTCAAACAATCTCGATTTGATGCCTGCAATTCACCCCAAATTTCTACTCAGTTGCAGATCTGAAGGCTAATAAAGGAGTGGAGGCATACTTCTGGGTTGATGACGTCATGTGAGACGTCATCAACCCGAATGCTTATTGGATAATCAACTGTAGTTTTTCTAAATAAATTCTCTAATTGGCTGTGGATCTGGAGGAACTACTCAGGACCGATAATAGTTTTAATACAGGCTGGAAAAATCTGTGGTGGTTTACAATGTTGCGCGGGACTGGTAGAACTTAAGAGGTTTGCTATTTGAAAAGTAGATCTTGGGACAAGAAAGGTTGGGCACCCTTGACATACATAGAGATCTTTTTCTTAGTTTTGTGTTTTTTAGACTTTGATAATTGTGTTAATTTGGATTCAATCATGATTAATTGGAAATACTATTCAGCCTGTTTTATTTTGAAAATCTTTCCACGACTTTTGAAACTAGCTGGGACAACTTTTTCAAACCAAAGCAAAGTGAAGTGCACTATGGTTCAATTACTTTTTAATCAATTACTACGTATTCTTTTGGTTGTTTGCAAAAATTTCAAAACCCCAAATTTTGTTAATTAAAAAAAAAAAAAAAAACTTAATTCATCCCTCTCTGCGGGATGGGCCGTGGGCCAATGGGGTAGGAGAAAAGAGGGGTTAGATGTCTTCCCCAAATACACTTAGAGATAAGCACTGTGGGATTCGATTCCGCGAATTTCCGGAGAACTTCCGGAAGGTTGAACGTTCTACCACTTAGCTATTGCCTCCCGCAATAATAAAACATTCCCATTTTTAAGTTTTCTTTGGATTGAATGTTTTAATGTTTTGAAAGCATAGTTTATATAATTAGCTTATGCAGCCGCGGATCTGACCGCCAGGGTCCCCGTCGTTGGCTGTCACCCATCCCCTCCTTCACCTGACCCCTATAGCACCTCCTGCAGGTGGTGAGTCCACTGGAAGGGCGGCCCATGTCCACTGTTCGGGCTGAGCCCGGCCGGGCCCCATGGGTAAAAGCCCAGGCACTCAATCTCGTGCCCTACCCCGGGCCTGGCCTCAAGGCCTGGTGACCCACGTATGGGCAAGGGCAACTTGGCCATGTTTGATCGCTTCATAGGGATTTTTGAGCCGCGCTTTGTCTGGCCCCTCACCTAGGAGCTGTTTGCCTTGGGTGACCCTACCAGGGGCGCTAAGCCCCGGACAACATAGCTCCTAGGATCATTGGGGCACGCAAACCCCTCCACCGCGATATGGTGGCGGCTCAAGGAGGAGCTTGAGGCTCCTCCTTGAGATAATTAGCTAATAATAATAAATATCAATAATTTGCTAAACTACACAACGTGTTAAAAACAGAATATTTGTATTGACGCGATATTGGTTAGGGATTGGTAAATAGATTTTTTTAAATAATATTAGAAAACAAAACGTTCTAATTGGGACACCATGACTATTTAGTTGTCCAGATGTGGTCCGTGAACCTTACGTTTGACATCCCTTGGTTAAGTCTATAAAATCTCCTGCCACTACAGGATTGTTTTATGAGTTGGCAAAGAAAGTGTCCAAAAATTCTCAGCCAATCAGCCAATCAACTAATGGCTTAAACACTCCTCAAAACCCCCAACTGTTTCTGACATGTTGACTGATGGCTGCAGAGACTTTCTCTTTCCATCGGCTGCTGTCAGGAATATATAATTTTTCTAAGCAGGTAATAACTCAGCGTCCCGCTCGGAGGTAAATTCAGCAACTTGGAAGCCTTCTCTCAGAGGCAGGAACTTGAATCAGTGCCTTTTCTGGTTGGGGGGCAGTTTTTTTAATCCCTACACCACCCCAAGGCGTTCCCATACTCCACACCCACGTTCCAACACACGCGGTGACAATTAAGAAGTCAGGCAGGCAGACTGACAGCTGGGAAGGAATCCATTACACACCTTATTGGTTATAATGATTTCACTTCTACAGCATAGACGCCAATGAGCCATGAAGGTATCTTGTAATGTGGTTTAGTCTCAGTGCCCAGCTTTTCTTTGCTTTCAAGGGGAATACTGATCCCGCACTGACTGATTGCTCGCCTTACAGAAATTTACATGAAATTGTAGTGATGGTGAACATGAAGATGTAACCGGTGAGTTTAAGTGGATTTGAGTTGAAGGAATGAGCACTTTTGGCTAGAGTGATGTGGCTATTTGCTTTCCATCTGGATGTAAAAACAGATGAGTATGATGGATTAAAAAAGGAGTTCGATCTGATGGGAATGGAGTTAAACCACCTGCGCTGATGTAATCTCATTTATTATTTAATCCCGCTTGTATTCTAACCACATGATGACGGCCTTTCTTGTTTGGCGTAACAGGTGGAAGACGCTCTTATTATCGTTCAAGCATATTTGTCGCCGTGCTGGTGCCACCTTGGGCTTTTTGTTCAATTTCATTTCACTTTGACAACGAGTTACGTGTTACAGACATTAGCTTACAACTACAAACATCGGGCCAATCAAAAAACAGAGGTGACGCCGTGACATGAACACAAGCATCCACCTGGCCAAGGGTTATGAGTGGTCCATATGTGGTCTGTGTCCGTAAAAATTCCTGAGCATGAGGATTGGAGGAGACGGCAGCACAGTGGTTAGAGCATTCGCGCGCAGACCGGAAGTTCGCGGGTTCGCGTCCCACATAGAGCACGTCTAGGGTCCTTGGAGAAGACACCTAACCCCCACTTCTCCCACCATTGGCGCCGTCGAAGGGCAGCCTGCTGCGGTGTAAGGAGTGCAGCACACAAATTTCCCCAGTGAGGGATGAATAGAGTAATTCATTTTTTTTTTTTAAAAAGAGGTGTTAGATAGTTTATTCAGGGGAAAGACGTGGTTGCCTTGCTGGCGATGGGAAAGCTCGTTTACTACACCGCCTGTTTGGGCATATTTCATGCGTCAAATCCAGTCCCGACCAGAAACTAAAGAAATCAAAGAAGCAGCCCACCAAAAACTGAGGAGTCCCCAAAGCTGTGAGGTCAGACTGTTTCCCTGGAGTAAAAGAAACAGTCATGGCTAAAAAGTTTGTGTAACATGTGAGCTTTACTTTCATATTCAGGTACAGTTTGAACATCAAATCATTCTTTGTTCTTGGCCAAGGATTTTGTTCTCTGCAACACCTACATTCTGACCTAAGCAGGAAGTGTTTTTGCGACGGCAGTGCACATGCTCTGCTTTTGCTTGAATTTACGGCCTCAAAAAAAAATACACTGTGTCGAGGACACACCCACAGGCTGTGACTAAGCAGCAAGCGAGAGGAGGGGGATTTTAAATTTACAGTATAGCACGGAGCCAGGCGGAGTACACTCTGGATAAGTCGCACATCCCGTGCCCACACAAAGAGAATCACTCTCTTCATATCTACACTGATCAGCAGGGTTACCGTGCATGATTTTGGTGGTTTTGGGAAGCTTTTGGAGAAACTCTGTCATTTGGGAGTGGTTCAGAGTAGAGACGTTGATCCTCTGTGATGGGAGGAGCGGGTAGCCTGGTTTGTGTATGTCCTATTGAGAGAACACGCAGAGATAGACCCAGGAACGACTTGAGGGATTACAGTATGTCTCACAGCTAAACCGGACTGCTCTGGATCTTCAAGATGTAGGGAGGATGCAGGACGGACTTCCATCTAGGGACGTGTTCGGGGCGATGGAAGTCTGGGCTACCCTAAAAGTGATTTCTGCAAACATCCTGCAACATTTACAAGCAAAAAAATCCTGAGAAGTCCATGTACTGTTGAGGTGAGGTTTCCAGACGCTTGTCATGCTAACTTGCATTTTTAACTCGTGAGTCACGTCCAGATGGTTTTATGACTTCTTGCCTGGTCTCAGTGTTGCCCTAAATGTTCATGTTTCATTTGTGACTTCATACAGGAACACCCTGCACGCTGTGACCTCAGTAAATTATTAGTTTTCTTTCTTAAAACTTTATTTTGAAAGCGTTCGTTTTTTCCATTTTGTAATTCCCCTCGCTGTAAGACATATGTTTCAAACATGTCCAGTTTGTGCGTAAATCAAAGACCATTTCCTGTTGTGCACGACAAGAACCACGTCTCCACTTCAAACGATGGATAACCCGGGAAACTCTCCAGTTACAAAATAACATAGATCAAAATGACAAACACGGTCCAACTAATCCAGACGAGCTGTTTTGTTTCCATGTGTTTGCATTCAAGAAAAACACACGTAATCATTTAGAAATTCCCCAAAGTTCTAATAAATGTGTTTCCCTTTGGGTAACTTTAATACATTCTTCTTATCTTACTCTGAAAAGGAAAACAAATCTATTTTCCTGGAATGGCTTTCTCGAGCACGAACAGAGCAGTCGTAGTAACTTGAGGAGAAAAGGCAAGAAAGCAGATCACAAGGACTGAGGACAAAAACAGCAGGAGGAGGACAGTCGCACACTTTCTAGATTGGCTTTCAATAAGTCTATTGTGCGAGGCTGTCACTTGTAGAGATGAGTCAGAGTGAGCGGTGGAGGAGTACTGTCATGACGCTGATATGAACAGAGTTACAGAAAGACTTCAGCTTCTACTGACGAGTAACAACCATCAGGAGTGGATGGAAACCCTCCGTGAGGGGAAGAAGGGCACCTTGGAGCTAAAATGTAAAGTCAGACCTTCCTCCTGCTGGAGCGCAGGAAATCAAATGAGCTTTTTATAATTAGTTGCATGAAGAAAAAAGTAATCACCACGAGGGTGGACTGTGATAAACGCCTGCATGCCTCAACACAAAACTCATAACACAAAAAACACCTTCTCATTTCCTTTTTTTATGACAAATATTAATGTGAAAGCAGATTGGCTCAGACGACGAGCGCGTCCTCAGTGGGAGGTAGTTACATCAACGTTCTGGTTAAACCTCTCCACATCGTTCAATCCGCTGATCCTTACAATCTTCATCCATCATCTATCAGTGTAGCTGAAGCCAGAGGGAGGAAAGCTGCTAAGCAGGGCCTGACTAATGGCTAAACAAACACTATTATCAGGCCTCGCTGGCCGATCTACAGGAGCCTCGGAGCGGCTGAGGCTATTTAATACTTAATCCCCGTCACCCTGCTCTGCTGTGACTGCTCTAAGCGATGGGCAGCCCGCAGACTCCTCTAATGAGGGAATAAGGACTGGAACATGAGAAAGAAGGTGTGAATAAGGACGCTCACGTGTGCAGAGTCACAGTGAAAAGGATGGATTAGGAGGACATAGAGAGGAGTGTTTCCACTGGTCTGAGCCAATTTCAACAGGTCGTTAAACCACGTGCTCACACCACTGTTTGTGTGTGTGGTCACGTCCATAAGAATGTCACATGATATCGCATGTTCACTACGCGGCAATGCACACGCATTGTGTGACTGTGCATGTCCACACTAGTGTGGACACACACATTTAAACATACACACACGCACGCTCACATACTAATGACTACTCTAGAACTGCAATCTCATTCTCACTCTTTCCACTCAAAACCAAGTATTAACTATGACCAGTGTACACACACACACACACACAGAAACAGTCGTTTACATACACCACCGCGCCTGCCCAAAGAAGGACCATATGCGCACACATGCATACAGATGCATATGCAAGTGCACCCAAAGACACACACAGGGATGCACACACACAGTGTATGTATGCGCGCGCGCACACACACACACACACACACACACACACACACACACACACACACACACACACACACACACACACATAGGCAAACACATGTGCATACACACAGACACATAGATGCAGGTAAATGCACCCACAGGTGCACACAAACTCACATCCAGACAGCTATACACACCCATATAGGAATGTGTACACACACACACACACACACACACACACACACACACAGGCATGCACACACTTCAAAATTCAAGACTCTTTATTGTCAGAATGCAAGCAAAGTGGAATTTTGACAGATTCCAGCTACAATAGTAAAAAAACAACAAACACACACTTACAAATAGGTGTGAACTCACACCCACACCAGCACGCAAATGCACACCTGGGTGTACGTGTCTACACAGACACACACAGATAGAGGTGTGTGTGCATACAAACAGACGTGCAAACACTTAGTCTCACAAATCCATAGGCGTGCACATACTGTATATGGTGCACACACCTACGCAAAGACAGACACACATTCATGCATGCATATACACACACACGCATGAACACAGGTGTGCACAAACACACCCACACTAGTGTGGACACACACATTTAAACATACACACAAACATGCATAGGCACACACTCATTCTAGTGTCTGTGAGTCTCTCAGTGGGAATGGGTGATTAGACCCTCAGAGTGGATGTGACCTTTCTCACACACACACACACACACACACACACACACACACACACACACACACACACACACACACACACACACACACACACACACACACCTCTCTGTCTGAACATGTGTGTTTCTATGAGTCGTCCACTTCACATCAAATGTCAGAGACGTAAATGAGACACACAGACGGACGGGCAGGAAGATGGAGGACAGGAAGAAAGTGGAAGAAGAAGTTAGAGAAAAAAAAAAAGAGTAACTAGCCACAGCTGAGGTGTTGGAGGGATCCGGTTTGGTTCCTACCCTCACCATGGTAACCGGGATCTACGTTCCTACCCTCACCATGGTAACCAGGATCTATGTTCCTATCCTCACCATGGTAACCAGGATCTACGTTCCTACCCTCACCATGGTAACCAGGATCTACGTTCCTACCCTCACCATGGTAAGCAGGATCTACGTTCCTACCCTCACCATGGTAACCAGGATCTATGTTCCTATCCTCACCATGGTAACCAGGATCTACGTTCCTACCCTCACCATGGTAACCAGGATCTACGTTCCTACCCTCACCATGGTAACCAGGATCTACGTTACTATCCTCACCATGGTAACCAGGATCTACGTTCCTACCCTCACCATGGTAACCAGGATCTACGTTCCTACCCTCACCATGGTAACCAGGATCTACGTTCCTATCCTCACCATGGTAACCAGGATCTACGTTCCTACCCTCACCATGGTAACCAGGATCTACGTTCCTACCCTCACCATGGTAACAAGGATCTACGTTCCTACCCTCACCATAGTAACCAGGATCTACATTCCTACCCTCACCATGGTAACCAGGATCTACGTTCCTACCCTCATCATGGTAACCGGGATCTACGTTCCTACCCTCACCATGGTAACCGGGATCTACGTTACTACCCTCACCATGGTAACCAGGATCTTTCGTTCCTACCCTCACCATGGTAACCGGGATCTACGTTCCTACCCTCACCATGGTAACCAGGATCTATGTTCCTACCCTCACCATGGTAACCAGGAGCTACGTTCCTACCCTCACCATGGTAACCAGGAGCTACGTTCCTACCCTCACCATGGTAACCAGGATCTACGTTCCTACCCTCACCATGGTAACCAGGATCTACGTTCCTACCCTCACCATGGTAACAAGGATCTACGTTCCTACCCTCACCATAGTAACCAGGATCTACGTTCCTACCCTCACAATGGTAACCAGGATCTACGTTCCTACCCTCACCATGGTAACCAGGATCTACGTTCCTATCCTCACCATGGTAACCAGGATCTATGTTCCTACCCTCACCATGGTAACCAGGATCTACGTTCCTATCCTCACCATAGTAACCAGGATCTACATTTCTACCCTCACCTATGGTCACCATTATTTCAGTGCTGACCGAAAGAATGAGATCGTGGATAATAGTGGCCAAAATGAGCTTCCTCTGCAGGGTGGCTGGGCTCTCACTCAGAGATCGGGTGAGGAGTTCTGCCATCCGGGAGGAGCTCTTTGTCGAGCCACTCCTCCTCCAGGTCGAGAGGAGCCAGATGGGGTGTTTCGGGCACGTCCTACTGGGAGGAGACCAAGAGGCAGACCCCGGACCTGCTGGAGATACTATATGTCACAGCTGGCCGGGGAACGACTTGGGATCCTTGCAGGTGAGCTAGAGGATGCAACTGAGGTGAGAGAAGCCTGGGCCCCCTTTCTGAGGCTGTTGCCCGTGCGACCCGGCCCCAGATGAGCGGAATAAGACGGAACGGAGTAACTTTGCAAGACTGAATTTTTTTTACTGAAAGAAAAAGGAAGTAAAATAAGAGGAGAGAAAACTGTCACGGATCAATCCGAGTTCTGTCTTGATTTCTGCCTCTTCAGTGCTGTACGGGGTATTTTTAAACTCCTGGTTTTCTTTTGGGAGTTTGTGGAAGCTTTTGTGGAAGCAAAAGAAAAACCTTCCTAGTCTGACAGCCGAGATGGGATGACTCTGCGTTTCTGTGTTTTGGCGGACAGACTGGCAGGTTGGCTTAGTCAGGACTCTGGGGAAAGTTTCAGAGAGGAAGGGGTGTGTGGACAGCTGGCTGCTTCACGCGGGTTATAACATTCATAACACTTTAAAAATAAAATAACAGCTAGTTTTGACACGAGGAGTGACCCATTTGGACTTTTCTAAACTAAAATCTAACTATTCGGTTGATATTTAGATGTGATTAGAGTCTGGTTTTGTGAGAGTTTTTCAAACTCTCAAAAAATTAATGAATTAAAACAAATAAAGAAGTTTTCAGTAAAAAAAGCAAAAAAGTTTATATAAAATCACAATCTGAACATTTGAGTCATATTTTTCTTACATTTTCTTTTAAGTAACTTAAAAAATTAAAAGTCTAACAGATAATTAGAAACGTTATCAGATAATTAGTCTCAAATGAGATTAAGATAAGGTGATGAAGGCTATTTAGAACAAAAAGGATAGAAAACACTGTTTAGTTTTAAAACCATGCTGATTTAACAGATTATAAACCCAGATTAGGTTCTGGAAAAACACACTGACGGTAAAAACGGACGCTTAAAGAGTTCTATTTAACATTTATATCGACATCAACACTTCTTCCTAAATTCCTATCTCACTTTCTGTCTGGATGAAGCCCATCTGCTGCATACATCTTTTGTTTTTTTTTTGTACTGGATCCAGTAGCCCTTCAGTTCTTGTCCCAAGACACACACACACACACACACCCCGAAGGACCCTTCATAGGACATTTTTAATACGTTATAATTAAAATCCGAGATGAGCTCGGAGTAGAGCCGTTGCTCTTCCAGGTTAAGAGGAGCCAGATGAGGTGGTTCGGGCATCTGGTCAGGATGCCCCCCAAGCGCCTCGCGGGCTAGGTGTTTCGGGAGGAGACCAAGGGGCAGACCCCGGACCCGCTGGAGAGACTATGTCTCACAGCTGGCTGGGGAACGACTTGGGATGCTTCCGGGTGAGCTGAACGATGCAGCCAGGGAGAGAGAAGACTGGGCTACCCGTCTGACGCTGTTGCCCCTGCGACCCGACCCCGGAACAAGCGGAAGATGACGGAACGGAGGACAGAGTGCATGCACAAGTGGCAGAAATTTGAAAGTCTGACGCCTATTTTGTTACATTTTCGTCTCGTCAACAAAAACTTGCAAACGTCTCGTAACATTTTCGTCATCTGTGTTTCTTTTTTTTATTGATTTGGAGTCTGAGCAGCCCCAAGGGGAATCGAACCAGGTTCTCCCGATCGAGAGACGGCTTTGCCACTAGGCCAAGGCCCTCTGGGACCCAAAGAGCCACATTGATTTCATTATCGTTACGTCATTGTCATAAAAAAAAGCCTTGTAAACGAAATAATTTTGTTGTTATTGTTGACGAAAACAACACTGTTCTCAAGACGGAGGCTCTAAGGGTACTGATGTCTTTCCTCTTATTACTTGTGAACTCTCACGACAACCCAAGAAATAAGTTCATCAAGTTGTTCAAAGTAAAACTGTTAGACATCGACATACTTCTTAAGTTACTAAAAAAGTTTATGTAGAAATGAAACTGATTAAAATAGAATAAAGAAGCTTTTTTCCCTCCATTAAACCAAAAAAAAAAAAAGAGTGGCTTTTCCGGGACCTTCCGATCCGTCTGGTTTGGTTTCACTATGATTATGTTTCACTATCACTCTGCTCAGTTTCTTTTTACCTCTTTCAGTTTCTTTTTTGTGAGCCCTCTGATTGGATTGAGATCAACTATCAAAACATGACTAAAAGTTTAGGTAAACTTTAATGAGTTGTGACGACAGATTCAACAACGCAAAGAGGACAATTTGACCAAATCTCTTTTGTCTCTCAGGCTTCCCTCTTTCTCTCTAGCCGTTCTCACCTGATGTGAGATCCCAGAAGAGATAGAGAACCCACTCTCTTTGCTGATGTGCCAGACGTTGTGTGGCAGGATGCCCAGGTTAATTAGCTTTGAAATCATAGAGATGATCACTGGTGCTGCCATTCAGACTGCCTCCACCTTCCAGCTCGTTTTGTTCCCACACATAACGGAACAATCAGCTTGTCTGACAGGTATGAGGGGCGTAGGATGGGTATGTGTTTGCATAACAGTGTGACAAAGTGGTTTGCGTGCGACCGAGAAGGTAAATACGGGTTTACGCAGAAAGACGATCAAATTCTCACTATTAGACAAAATCTTTAAGAGGAAAACCTCCATCCTGCATGCCCGACATAAATGGGTAATCTAATCTTTTTCCGTCCTGCTTCTGATTAATAGTCCACTTCAACATTTCTAATGAAATGCAGATGTCCAAAGGTCATTGGGAATTAGTCCCCCGTTATCTATAAATAAGCTGCTTTAATCAGGATGCAGATGGCCTGATAACCAGCAGGGTGGCGTTGCTGAGGCATGTCAGCGATAGCATCTGCACATCATCTCCAAAGGTGACACTGTGTCTTCCACGTCAGCCATTCTGTCAGACGAAGACCGTCAAATGTTGGCGAGATAAAACATTAAAGAAGGACTTTCAGATTCAATTTATTTTTTGGGGGTTTGACTTCATGCATTTCTTTAGCCTGATAAACCAGACTCTTTCACTCCGTGGAAACAGTCTGACCTCACAACGTTGGGCCATGAACTGGGACTTGACGTGTAATGCTCTAACGGGGTTTAGCTGGAAAATTTAATTTGGCCCAAATCCCGTCAGCAGCAGGACAATCATGTCTTTTCGCTGAATCAAACTCTTATTTTCTTTACTCTGACTTTAAACGACTCATTATGTTAATAGTTGTTCATAGAAACCGTTTAACTTCGTCAGCCTCCATGCTTAGCAGCAAAGGTACAGACATACAGCTGCCTGCTGCAGTGCTTCCTGTTACTTTAGGGTCAAATCACCAACTTTCTCTGAGTTTCTGTCCCTTTTTCTGTTATGTTTTGTCTCTTTCTGAAAATTTTATTTTGAGCGCATTTTGAACTTTGTTGTTTTGTGTCGGAGAGCTGTTTTTTTTTTTTTTTAGAAATTGTCCGCATATCTCCCAACGGCCAGCTGGTTATGGAATCATTCAGATGTTAACATACGTGACCAGCTGCTGGCTTTCGGATCCACATTCGTCGCGGCTGGAGGAGTTGGTTCAGTCCTGGGAGAGCTGATGAAAAGGAGACGATCTGGAGGAGGTGAGGAGAAGGAGACAGTCTAGAGGAGGTGCTTCCTGTGTTTTTATGGTTTCTATGGAAACGTCCGGTTGCTCGCTTTAGGAACTGGAGGCGCTCACTCAGACCCAGTGAAATACAGAAAGACCAGTTTGGTGTTCTTCACTGCGGCCTGGCTTTGTGACTCATTCTGGACTCCAGCTTTTGGGTCGCCAGGTTGGACACTTTACGACTGGACTGGGACGCCAGTGGATGGGGCGAGGGAGCATCGAGGTGGTAAACGCCTGGTGTTTGCACTCAAATTTTTCTTCGGGAAGTATATTCTATTCAATACCTGGATGGATGCTTTTGCATTTGACGTAATTCCATCATCTCTATTTGCTGATTGGCTGGTCATTTTCACGGCGCTCAGTCTAAGCTAGAGCCCTAGTGATACCTGACCTAGTAACGTGTGGATTTAAATTGACACAAGTCACCACGTTGTGCCAGCCTAACCAGCATTTTCGTGTCATTTGTGAACTTTCCCATCCAGTATTCTTATATTATTTAAACACTGGGTTTTAATCTGCCAAACCTTTTGTTCTACCTCAAAATCCACTTTCTATCATGAGCAGTGTGAGGAGAGGAGGGGCGGACTTAGTGCCAAAAAAAAAGGGAAATCGAATAAATGAATTCAAAAGCTTTTTTCAGCAAATCTCACATTTTCAAGCAAACAAAAGGTATCATTTTGATCAAAATGCACAAAGAAATAATAGTTATTACCACATAAAAGTATCATAGATGCTTTTTTAAAGGTTGTCTGGTGGGAGGATTAAATAAGTTTATAAAATAGGATCTGAAATCTGACGTATTTGGGCTCATGACAACATTTGGGTTTGACCATGAGATGGCACAGACGTCTACAGTCCAAACCTTTATTTCAGTTTTTTATCTCCAGAGTCTTCCGCTGATAATTACTGCCATCTTTTTTCTAAGCCGGGTCAGAGCGAAGCTGCCAGTCGGCGTATCTTGAGCCGGACGAATTATCAGCGTGGCCATCGCGAAGCAGAGCACGTCAAGGTCAGGGCCTGTGTTCAATTTCACTTTTGATTCCAGTGCACCTTTCTTTCTCCTCCACCACTTATCCAGTCCTCTCTCCCGGCCCACCCACACAGTCTACGCTGGATTTCACTCCAGGGCTAACCCCTATTTCCAGGACACTCATTTCCAATCCTGCAGAGTGGACGACTGAATGGAGAAATTGACGATTCAATTTTTAGGAATGAAACTTGAGAGTCCTTTTGGCTTTGCCTGATACCTTCTGCCCTCACCCAGTCACCCCTTTATGGGGTACTGGTTCTACCATCTCTTGTGCTCTCGCCACTCTCTATCGCTGTCCTGGTCTGCTGAGTACAGCCAATTTCTCTGCTTGTATGGAGACGTGGGCGAGATGGTTACCGCAAGGCAGAGCTTTAAAAAAAAATGATAGAAAAAACACCCTGCAGCTCCTACACACTCTTCTCAGACACCTTTTCTCCATGCCCGCTCTCTTTCATCACTAAACTCCCATCAAACACGCAAACACTTAAAACCAGAGGGTTTATTCTCAGTAGCGCTCCCAGCAGGACGCCGGGTGGCAATTTAAAAATGATCTATGCAAATGTAATTTCACTGTGTGTCATCCAACACAGCCAATTAATAAGTGAGCTTCCCCTACCCAACTATAAATTAACAAGGCTAGATATAACAGCTAGATTAATGTGTTTTTCTGGCACTTGCCTAATTGCTGGAACTCTCCGGTGAGCCTGGTGTGAGTCGTCTCGTTTCTACACGTGACGGAGTGGTTGAAGATAGGGAGGAATAAGCAGCTGAATCAACTCCATTTATCATTTTTATAAACTTTGTTGTCACTACTTCTGGTTTGTTGTGAAGATAATCCATGAGTAAAGAGACGCGGGTCGAAAAAAAAAACTCATTTTAGAATCACTTTTCATCTAAAGTTTTAAGTGAGGAATGAATCCCGGCTTTGGTTGGACTTGGAAATATTCTACTGGTAAGCAAATCCATAACAGGTTGGTGAGAGAACGGGTGACATCTTTGGTAATAAAAAAACAAAAGTTAAAGCCAAGAAGAAAAGAGCAGCGTTAGAAATAAGCAGGGCAAAGGATAAATAACCCTCCGCTGTGTTACAGTGAGAGCAGGAAAGACTGGGAAGAAGATTAAGGAGCCAAAACAGAACATCAACAACAAGGAGCCTCTTTGTTTCACCCCTCTCCAACGATTGTTCTCTTCGATGAGGGTGAGAAGACTAATCCGCTGTGGAGACTGAAGTTGGGAGGATTTACTCTAAGTATCCTTATTAGTGAGGATACAGTGATTCAGGAGAAGCTGGATGAGGGGTTAGGGGAGAAGGTTGAGGGCAGACTGAGCAGTAGGGGTGGAGTGTATTCTGAATGCTCAGTAGGTACCGTATGAATCTTTAATACACAGCTTAATGGTTTGGGAGGAGAGAATATATTGAGGCTAAGGAGAAAGGAGGGGAATCTCTGAGGAGGTTACTCAGCCAGAATCACTTGGGTCTTCATTTAAACGTCAAAATTTGTGTGCATGCTGAGTTCAATGCAAATTGAGCTGCCTATTAAGGTTGCGGGGTGCACGGACTGTTACACAACTCTAAGCAAGGTCAGGAGCTGCGTACACCGAAATGAACGGAGGACAGTGAAATGAAGCTTTTAAAGCAGCAAGAAAATAATTACAAAAGACACAGAGTTAATTCTGTTCTGTCCAGTCGTCTTCTGCCTATCCAGGGTTAACAGCCTCAGACGGGAAGCCCAGGTTTCTCTCACCCCGGCTGCATCCTCCAGCTCACCCGGAAGGATCCCGAGTCGTTCCCCAGCCAGCTCGGGATGGCTGGGGAATCCCGAGCAGATGCCTGACCAGATGCCTGAACCACGCCATCTGGCTCCTCTCAACCTGGAGGGGGAGCGGCTCGACAACAAGCCCCTCCCGATTGGCAGAGCTCCTCACCTGATCTGAGAAAGCTCATTTCGGCCTCTTGTATCCGCGATCTCATTCTTTCGGTCACCACCCACAGCTGGTGACTAGAGGTGAGGGTGGGAACGTAGATCCTGGTTACCATGGTGAGGGTGGAAACGAAGATCCCGGTTACCATGGTGAAGGTAGGAACATAGATCCCGGTTACCATGGTGAGGGTAGGAACGTAGATCCTGGTTACCATGCTGAGGGTGGGAACGTAGATCCTGGTTACCATGGTTAGGGTGGGAACGTAGATCCTGGTTACCATGGTGAGGGTACGAACGTAGATCCTGGTTACCATGGTGAGGGTAGGAACATAGATCCTGGTTACCATGGTGAGGGTAGGAACGTGGATCCTGGTTACCATGGTGAGGGTAGGAACGTAGATCCTGGTTACCATGGTGAGGGTAGGAACGTAGATCCTGGTTACCATGCTGAGGGTGGGAACGTAGATCCTGGTTACCATGGTGATGGTAGGAACGTAGATCCTGGTTACCATGGTGAGGGTAGGAACGTAGATCCAGGTTATCATGGTGAGGGTAGGAACATAGATCCTGGTTACCATGGTGAGGGTAGGAACGTAGATCCTGGTTACCATGGTGAGGGTAGGAACGTAGATCCTGGTTACCATGGTGAGGGTAGGAACGTAGATCCTGGTTACCATGGTGAGGGTAGGAACGTAGATTCTGTAGTGTACAAATAGACCACATCATCAAAAAGAAAGTATTTTAAGATACGGAACGTGCACATCGTCAATCACTTGTTTGGAGGTGTGCACTGTGGTGCCACCACTTCTACGCAATCTATCACATCTTCCACATAAAGATAATGTGTGATCTATAAAGCTTGAACTGCATGAAAGGACTTAAAGAAAATTTTTAAAAATCCCAAATTGGTGCACCAATTTGTGTGACCTCAGCAAAAACGTTTGCTATAAATGAGGCCAATAATTTGCACAAGTCGCTTTGGTTCAGTCTCAATTCTTCACACCTTCAATGCCACCATGGCTGCAGGAGGTTGCACCAAAAGACGGGCTTTTTGTTGTCAGGAAAAAAGATACCCGGATAAAAATAGATAAAGCATCTTTCCAGGTGATAAATTCCATAATTGCTTTTATTAAACGCATACCCTGCTGGAGGCTTGGCCATGGTACATTGTTTTAATTACACGCACAAAAGCCTAATTAGTTGTATCTGTTGTACCAGAGGCTAACGTGCACCCAATTAGACCCAAATCAAAAGGACAGCACAGCCAGATGAGGGAAATGTGTGTGTCTTTGTTCTTGCACAGAATCATCAAATAACAGAGGAAAGTCAAGACGGCACTTTAACTTCCCAAGTTGCTGGTTTCATTATCATCGTGGCCATATTTAAACTAATTAAAAGCATTCTCCTGTGCGGGCGGTTCTGCCTGACACAACAATGTCTTCATTTCTTCGCTTTACTCGGTGATAATGATCACTTAAGTTTAAAGAAAAGTGTTGATGCAAAAACAAAAGGACAAACAACCGCCGCCTAAAATTGTTGCTTTCAAGCAACAGTTTGTGGATTAACACTGGCAAAGTCTGATCCGCCAGCTGGCTCAAACAGAGAGCAGAAGAAAAGCCAAAGGAGAGAAACTCAGTTTGAAGTGCTCTAATGAAGTCTTGACATTGCTTGTTGAAAAGAAAGAGTCTTGTGGGTGCCGCTCTTGTGAGTGGCAAATTGTTAAACAGCACCTCAGGGGAAGGGGGTACAGCCTTTATGCAACCCTCCAGGAAGGGAAGAGTCCAAATTATTCAAAAGCATTTACAAATGGTCTCCCTAATGACACAACAAGCAACACACACACCAGGCGAAAAACAAAATTAGCAGCTTCAACGCTTTGCAAATATCACAGCATCAAAGCCTTTCCTCCTCGCCCCCTACGGAGCGGTTCCCTCCGTGGGCATCATGGGACGTGATCCCACAAACTTCCACAACTGGGGTAAAACTTCCACATTCAGCAGGATAACCTTCTTAGTCTTTTTCAACCGTGTACATTCACTGCCATTTCCATGAGCACACAACCATCACCCCGGGCAGATCAGGAGGAGGAACATTTCAGAGAAAGCCATGTTTTATCTCTGCATGCTTCCTTGTTAGCCGTTAACAATCCTGCAAGGCTACTGTACTCTACAATCACTCACAGCGGTGAGAGAAAGCGGAGGCAGAATTAGCTGCTGCTAAATGAAAGCATGCAGCGTTTTTTCCCCAGCAGCAAGATCTGTATTAAAATCCCTCAGCTCCTTTTTTACGTGTTCAATTAGCTCCAACTGGAAAGAGTGCGTTAGATTATACGATGACTGGTTTTAAAAATATATGTAAATCACATATATGATGAGCTCTTTTATGAGATTTTTTTTCGTCTTGTTCCTGGTTGATCTCGATTAATTTATTATTTATTCTGATGACTGTTTGCAATCCCATCGTGCACAGAAACACACTGGAATATTCGACTATCAAGAACGTTCTCATCGGAAATCCATTGCACACATAAACTGATAATACTTCACTGACATCTACTTGTTTTTATTTGAATAAAATAAGCAGCCTGTAAATGTTTTAAAGAACTGTAAGATGATTTATGGTTTGCAGGAGACAAATAAAAACTTTTTAAATCTCCTGCAGGAGAAATTCTGGAGTGCAGGAAACAAATCACACAGACAAATAAATGAAAATACAAATACTATTTGGACTCCGTTCCTTCCAGACATACCGGTTTGATTAAACTGCTTGAAGGCTGAGGGGATGAACGACCTTTTAAAACGCTCAACCCTGGAGGGCAGTGAGAGGAACCTGTTACTTTGGGCACTTTTCTGGTTTGTGGTCACATCATGCAGAGGGTGATGGGGATTTTTCAGGATGCCCTGCATTAGAGCCCTCACCCTCCTCTCTAAAACAGCTCCCATAGAATCCACATTCCTCCCCATTAAAGCACATTTCTCAATCAGCCTGTCCAGCTGACCTGCCTCCCCAAAAGACAAAAACTGCACTTACCGCCTCAGACTGGTAAAAAATATACGGCATGTCTCCAAATACCTCCGCCTTCTCAGGAGATGCTTCTTAATTCATTCATTCATTTTCACAACCGCTTAATCCCTGACGGGATCATGGGGGATGCCAGAGCCTATTCCGGCTGATTTAAGACGAGATGAAGGGTACACGCCAAACAGGTTGCCAGTTTGTCGCAGGGCTACACACACACAAACATCCACACACACTCATTCCTAGGGGCAATTTCATAGCGGCCAATCAACCTAACATGCATGTTTTTTGAGAGTGGGAGGAACCCGGAGAAAACCCACACATACACATGGAGAACATGCAAACTCCACACAGAATGGCAAGTGTTTCAAGCCCTGTCCCCACCTGGAATTCGAACCCGGACCTTCTTGCTGTGAGGAAGTTGTGCTAACCACTGCGCCAACGTGCAGCGCCAAAAGAAACCAACACTCACAAATTAAAAGCAACTCTTGACAGTGTAAATTGGCATTATGGAGCTCTGAATGAACTGGCGATTAAATCCAGTTAACGATGATTGGTGACTGTAGTAGCTTAAGCTTATAAAACACTACCGACAAGCGAACAACGCAAGTTCACTTTAAGTATCCCGTTTGATCCCGTTTGTAAGCCTCATTCAGTTTTCCTTTCTGTATATAAATAGATACATTTGTTTTAAACTATGCCACCCATTCGCCCACACATCATACCCCTCCACATCCACTACAAGGCAGTATTGAGTTCAGAATCGGTTTCTGACCAAAGCTGATTGGATATCGTGATAATGCGAGTTCTCAGAGGAAAACACAAGAGGCAGTAAAATGGACAGCAAAGATCTCGGCCACCATAAATCCAGCAAAGCTTCTGTCTGTCTTTCTCTGGTTTATGATTTACACAGCCCCTATCATTCCTAGAGGGGACTCCTTTGTCAGCCTGCCAACGAGACAATAAGCTGTTAAAAATGACTGAAGCACTCGCAAAAAAGATGAAGAAGACAGTTTAAAGCTTCCATCTGCATGCATATGCATTTTTAATGTAGAGCATCAATAAGGTTTAAAACATCAAAAAAGATTTGATACTTTCTCATAAATGCGTTCACTGGTTTCATTAAAGTCGGTTTCTTGCTCCAGGATATAAAATCGACGAGGAGGTAAAATCAAATCCAACTTAGATCAATGTTTGTTTAGTTGGAAAATTTACTTTGACTAATGAACAGAAAAATAAATTAAAACACATCTTATCAACCAAACAAAAGAGTACGGTCTGATCTTAAAATTCATCCATTAAAATCATACAAATAAAAAAATATGGTAGAAAGAAGAGGAATGAAGATTAGTCAGAGTAAAACAGAGGACATGTGTGTGAATGAGAGGGATCCAAATGGAAAAGTGAGGTTAAAGGGGGGAGGGGTAAAGAAGGTGGAAGATTTTAAGTATCTAGGATCAACAGTCCAGAGCAATGGAGGGTGTGGAAAAGAGGTGAAGAAGCATCAGAAAAGTATCAGGTGTGATGTGTGACAGAAGAGTTTCAGCTAAAATGAAAGGAAAAGTGTACAAAACCGTGGTGAGAGCGGCCATGCTGATTGGTCTAGAGACAGTGTGGTGAGAGCGGCCATGCTGATTGGTCTAGAGACAGTGTGGGGAGAGTGGCCATGCTGATTGGTCTAGAGACAGTGTGGTGAGAGCGGCCATGCTTATTGGTCTAGAGACAGTGTGGTGAGAGCGGCCATGCTGATTGGTCTAGAGACAGTGTGGTGAGAGCGGCCATGCTGATTGGTCTAGAGACAGTGTGGTGAGAGTGGCCATGCTGATTGGTCTAGAGACAGTGTGGTGAGAGCGGCCATGATGATTGGTCTAGAGACAGTGTGGTGAGAGCGGCCATGCTGATTGGTCTAGAGACAGTGTGGTGAGAGTGGCCATGCTGATTGGTCTAGAGACAGTGTGGTGAGAGCGGCCATGCTTATTGGTCTAGAGACAGTGTGGTGAGAGCGGCCATGCTGATTGGTCTAGAGACAGTGTGGTGAGAGCGGCCATGATGATTGGTCTAGAGACAGTGTGGCGAGAGCGGCCATGCTGATTGGTCTAGAGACAGTGTGGTGAGAGCGGCCATGCTGATTGGTCTAGAGACAGTAGCACTGAGGAAAAGACAGGAAGCAGAGATGTTTGTAGCAGAGATGAAGATGCTGAGGATCTCTCTGGGAGTGACCAGGATGGACAGGATCAGAGGAACAGCACATGTTAGAGGTTTTAAAGTCAGAGAGGCCAGACTGAGATGGTTTGGACATGTGCAGAGGAGAGAGAGAGAGTACATCAGAAGAAGGATGCTGGGTTTGGAACCACCAGGAAAGAGGACTAGAGGAAGACCAAAGAGGAGGTTCATGGATACAGTGAAGGAAGACATGAAGATAGTTGGTGTGACCGAAGAGGATGCAGCAGATAGGGTTAGATGGAAGAAACTGACTTGATGTGGCGCCCTCTGAAGGGGAATGAAGGAAGAAGAAGAATACGACTGCGAAGGAAGCTCATCTTAGCCTCTTGTATTTACAATCTTTTTTTGGTCACCACCCCACCGCTGGAGATGATAGGTGACGGAAGGAATGTACATCAATCGCTAGATTGGGAAGTTAGCTTTTTTGGCTCAGCTCAATCTTCACTACAACAGAGAAATGATAAGTCCTAATTATTGCAGACGTCACACCAATATCCTACCCCATCCGTTCCTTACTTGTGAACAAAATCCCAAGACACCTCCTCTAGTCGGAACAGGTTTCATCAATGTTTAATTTACAATTAATAATAGGTTCAAACCAACCCAGCATGTACCACGTAACCCCGGTGAGGTTTGAATTGTTTCTAGTTTCTTGTGAGACATAAAGGACTTTTTGATTAGTCTTTTCAGCCTCACCCACTGTGTTCTTCTACTCTGATTTTGCCAAAGTTCTTAAGATATTTACAGTAATTCCTTTTCCATCAGCCCAGAAAGTCAACTAAAAAAGCTGCTTTTATCCAAACTCCTGACAGGTTCTTTTGTAACCATAATCAATGTAACTGAAATGTTTCTGTCAGAAGGAAACCAACTGCTGATTCAGGACTACGCTTTGAGGAAACTTACTATAAATTTCAATTAAAAAGAATCAAGAGATTTTTAAAGTCGACTAAAACAATAAGTAACTTTTTTCAGATTGATTCCTCTCATTTTCTCCTTCCATCATCTCCCTCCAGAGGCGCCACAGCAAGTCAGTTTCTTCCATCTAACCCAGTGCTTCTCAATTATTTCCTGTTGCGCCCCCCCTAGAAAGAAGAAAATATTTCACACCCCTTCTCCCCCACTCTCCGCCATGACCATAATTAGTATCATTTGTCTATGAAATTGCTATAAGCAGTGGTCCCCAACCACCAGGTGGACCACCCCTGGTGTGAGGGGCCTAACTAGTATTTTTATTCACTTTGTTTTTGTGATGTCTTTTATTTTGAAGGTATGTTTACCATTACCATGGCAACCTGAGTGCGTTCGAGCAGAGAGAATGTTTCCACGTTATATAGACGCTGCTAATAAATTTTCTCGTAAAGACAACGTGGATTTAAATGTATTATTAATGATTAAAAAAGCCAGTTTTTCCGACTGGTCTTATCACCTGTAGACCGGTCCGTGGCGCAGAAAAGGTTGGGGACCCCTGGTTCTAAGTACACCTCTGCATTAACATTAAAAAAAAAAAAGAAAAAGAACAGCTTTATTAAGATTGTTTTTTAGTCTTAAACAGAAAATATTTAAAGTGCATCAATTAACTTGATTTAAAAAAAAAAGTCTTATTTAAACTGTAAACTACAACTATTGTGGTGGATGTACAATTACACTTTATTCTAATACAGCAAAAAAAACATGTTCCACAAGGTCACACGCGCCCCCCCGTGGCATCGCGCCGCGCCCCCACTATTTGAGAAGCACTGATCTAACCCTATCTCCTGCATCTTCTTCAGTCAAACCAACTATCTTCATGTCTTCCTTCACTGTATCCATGAACCTCCTCTTTGGTCTTCCTCTAGTCCTCTTTCCTGGTGGTTCCAAACCCAGCATCCTTCTTCTGATGTACTCTCTCTCTCTCCTCTGCACATGTCCAAACCATCTCAGTCTGACCTCTCTGACTTTAAAACCTCTAACATGTGCTGTTCCTCTGATGTACTCATTCCTGATCCATTCCATCCTGTTGAGCTTTCCTTCGCAGAGTGGTCGAGCAAATTCTTAAGGCCGACGTTTGGACTGTACACATGATTTCTGTGCACCGATTCACAATGAATGCTCATTCCCGCGCACAGATGAATTAAGGTGCAGACGATTGATAAACAAGTTAAGAAAAGTCTTGTTTTATCAGATTTAGAAAAATCTTTTTTTTAAAACACATAAATGCAAATAAAATCTTACAAAAGAAGTTTCTTTTAGGATTTTATTTTCCATCCAATTGGGTTTTTTTGTTCAAATAAAACTGGATAATTTCACTCTGATGTCAACAAGTAGGAATTAGAACGACACGGATGCAGATGTGAGTTTGTGTGAAGGAGCATTGCTTATAAGTGGCACCTGGTCGCGCCGGTCCATTTCCTTGATTGGTTCTATTCTACCTCTGCAGGAAACCTGCTGGGCTTGTGGTCTGGCAATCCACATCCTAAATAGCATCTGACAAGTCACGTCTGATTGGATGGAAAGCATGAGGTGGCGGCGGTAGCAGTAGTGGGGTATTAAAACAGATTGTTGCCATGGCGATGGCAGACCAAGGATCAGGAGGTTAGATCTCGTGGAGCACAACTCTTGATAGCGGCGTGAGGCCACACGCGGGATATATTCCCAAGGTTTATAATCACTGTCAGGCAGCAGCTCGAGTGTGTTTGCAAGGAAGTATTGGGTGTGTGCAATCATACAGTATGTGCAAGTGTTTTTTTTTTTCCTCGCCATCTTCTGGGGAAACTCATCTGGACTAAGCTTCCGACCGGCACTGAAATCCTAAAATCCTACCGACGGTACGGGCTTTCTTATGAGTGACAATCTTCTCAAAGGATCTTTTTTAGTTTATACCTTTAAAAAAAATAGAAACTAAAAGAAAAAAGCTTGCTTGATTCCAACCAGAGATTGTCTAAAACTCAATATGCTGCTGCACGGTAATCCAACAAGGCTTGTGTTTTCTTATTTTCAAATCAATAACTAGTATGTACGCCAACAGCAGCTCGCTGACTTATGCAACCGTGCACTCCGGATCAAATCAATGTCAGCTCAATTTAAAAAAAAAAAAAAAACAGGAAAAAAAATCTCATTTTGTGGTGGCGTGCCCATTGAGTCGCTCCACTCGTCAACTTTCACTGTGAATTTTTATTAGGAGGCACTTAGAGACGGGCACGTTTAGAGATTCTCTCCGGGTGGGTGGGCTGTGTCGATTAAGCCGGGTTAATCTCTATCACAATAAATAACATTGATTACAAACGCTGAGGGAAGGCTGTTGAAATTAAAGTGCAGAAGGAGGACGGGGTTGACGGATGACAAGAGCGACGGAAATGAATAATGGGAGATTGGCTGGGATTTATTTATATGTAAGAGATGGTGTGGGGGAGACAGTATGTGAGAATGAGACGGGGGGTATGTGTGAGTGTGTAGACAGAGGAGCTATTTCTCCAGGAGTATCAGATTCTGGGTGAGTCAGAGTGTCAGACACAGCTAGTTTCTCCAACGGGACACTGGTGCACGTTTTCTTGCCTGATCTGAACATTAAAACAAATCAAAGCTAACCTTTAATGATGGCGTCGCTGCTGAAAATAATCTCTCCCGTTCACACGAAAAGAGACATTTTCTCAGCACATGGTTCACACAGGGGTCGCCTTACAGAGGAATTGTTTTTATTTAAAACCAATCTTCGGGTTGCCATTAAATCCAAGAGAAAGAGGAATAATTGATGCACTTTTTCTGCACAAATGATATTCCGTTTTGCTCCGACCAATGAAAAAACAGAGTCCCACGAGGGTTAGCCAATTAAATTCACCTTTAAAACCAACCTTCGAAGCTCCAGTTGAGGGGTGTCCCCTCGGTTTCTATGTCAGTCAGTCATCTTCTTATCAGTCTATCCATAATGGGGTTAGGGGGGTGCCGGAGCCAATCCCGGCTGATTCAAGGCGAAGGGCAGGGTACACCCCGAACAGCTCGCCAGTCTGTCGCAGGGCCACACACATACAACCATCCACACACACAGTCATTCCTAGGGGCAATTTGGCACCGGCCAATCAACCTAGCATGCATGTCTTTGGAGGGTGGGAGGAAACCCAGGCAAAAACGGGGAGAACATGCAAACTCCACACAGAAAGGACAGTGTTCCAAGCCTCGTCCCCACCCGAGGCTCAAACCCACAACCACTACCCACTGTGCCACCGTACAACCCGGTTTCTAAGTACAGAGAGGGAAACTATTTCCAAGTTGAAAAGATCAACCCACAATTAAAAAAGTAAAGAATTTCCATGCAGACATTAAACGTGGGGGGTCACAGCTGTTAGCACAGTTGCCTCACAGCAAGAAGGCCAGGGATCGAGTCCCGGAATGGGAGTGATGCTTGAAACACTGGTCTTTCTGTGTGGAGTTTGCATGTTCTCCCAATGTGTGTTTGGGTTCTCACAGGTTTCCTCCCACCCTCCAAAGACATACATGTTAGGCTGATTGGTCACTATGAAATTGTCCCTAGGAATGCGTGTGTGGATGGTTGGTTGTGTGTGTGTGTGTGTGTGTGGCACTACAACACACTGGCGACCTGTTCGGGGTGTATCCTTCCTATTGCCTGAAATTGGCAGGGATATGCTCCAGCGTCCTGACAAGATCTGCGACTGTCGAGATCTGTGACTGTGTGCCCCTGCACATGGATGGAACGCGTCATCCACCACCACCTTCCTTCCAGATGTTCTAAACATTGAGATCTGCGACCCGCTGAGCTGCATGGCACTAACTTCTATTGGAATTAGTGTTTTTTTCGTACCTGCTCTGCATTTTTTGACTAAAAATCTATAATTTTAAAACATACAAGTAACTGTTTTTTATTTGTTTAATGTGTATTATTTTTAGGTTCTGTGACCGGTTGTTCATTTGTTTAGATGAGGCTGCAGATCTCGTCAGAACACCGGCACCTCCCGAAAGATGCCACCACTCCACATTGAAGCTGCCAAAAACATGACTAATTTCTTTTTCTAATAAAACCCCATCATATTAAACTCTTCTGGGTTTTGTTGTAACGAGACCTTATCAGTCATATTGATACGTCATCAATAAGCCTGTCTTTTAAGAAGATTTACCCAGAATGCAGAGGGAACTTTTCCTCAAACAAAGACTTGAACAGAATTTTTCTGACTTGAAACAGCCTTAATTTTCTCTTGACATCTCAAGGTCACAACTTCTTCTGCACGTAGAGGAGAGAAGAAGAACGCTAGAGCCGTTTGGTGGCTTTGGTTTCAGTAAACAAACTATGTTTGGGTGGAGGAGGTGGCTCAGGGGTTAGAGCGTTCGCCCGCGGACCGGAAGTCAACCGGAGGTTCGCGGGTTCGCATCCCACTGAGTTCACGTCTAGGGTCCTTGGAGAAGACACCTAACCCCCCGTTTCTCCGTCCATTGGCGCCGTAGTGGCAGCCTGCTGCGGTGTAGGAGTGCAGCACACAAATTTTCCCGGTGAGAAATGAATAGAGTAAAAATAAAAAAAGTTTCTCACCAAAAAGACTTGCGATGATGACGCGATCTATAGTGAGGATTTTTAAATAAGCTGATGTCTAAACCAATCTATGGGAGGTACCAGTCGACTGCGACCGACCCATGCTGTAGCCTCTTTTTATCTTTCTAAAAGTACGAGGCACTTCTTCACCTACAAGGTCTATTGAATCCTAACGGTGTCCATGTGAAGAAGTGTTTACTTTTATTTTTTAGCTGCTGGTTCACTGAGTTTTTTGTTGAAAGGAAATAACAGTCACACTATTGAGCTTCTGAGACTCTGAAAAGGTTTATTTGAATAGCGTGAAGTATCAGAGAGGTAGAGAGTGGGTTGACTTCTTGACTCCGTTCAAATTTTTAAGAATTAAGAAGAGCTTGTGTTGGAGTCGTGTTTAGTTTGTGTTAAACTGACATGTGTGTGTTTGAAGAAGAGTTTACTGGAGTTCATTCTGTTTAAAATAATATGCAGTGGAACTAAATTCCAATGACGAGTGGGGGAAAGATGGAGCGGGAGATTGACAGACAGATTGGTGCAGCGTCAGCAATAACAAGGATGCTGGATCGATTCGTCGTGGTGAAGAAAGACCTGAGCCGAAAAGCAAAGCTCTGGATTTACAAGTCAATCTACGTTCCTACCCTCACCATGGTAACCAGGATCTACGTTCCTACCCTCACACCATGGTAACCAGGATCTACGTTCCTACCCTCACCATGGTAACCAGGATCTACATTCCTACTCTCACCATGGTAACCAAGAACTACATTCCTACCCTCACCATGGTAACCAGGATCTACGTTCCTACCTTCACCATGGTAACCAGGATCTACGTTCCCACCCTCACCATGGTAACCAGGATCTACGTTCCTACCCTCACCATGGTAACCAGGATCTACGTTCCTACCCTCACCATGGTAACCAGGATCTACGTTCCTACCCTCACCATGGTAACCAGCATCTACGTTCCTACCCTCACCATGGTAACCAGGATCTACGTTCCTACCCTCACCATGGTAACCAAGAACTACGTTCCTACCCTCACCATGGTAACCAAGATCTACGTTCCTACACTCACCGTGGTCACCAGCAGGGTGGTGACCGAAAGAATGGGATCACAGATACAAGCAGCCGAAATAAGCTTCCTCCGCAGGGCGGCTGGGCTCTCACTCAGAGATCGGGTGAGGCGTTCTGCCATTCGGGAGGGAGCTCGGTGTCGAGCCGCTCCTCCAGGTCGAGAGAAGCCAGATCGGGTGGTTCGGGCATCTGGTCGGGATGCCTCCCAAGCGCCTCGCCGGTGAGGTGTTTCGGGTACGTCCCACCGGGAGGAGACCAAGACTATGTCTCACAGCTGGCTGGGGAACGACTTGGGATCCTTCCGGGTGAGCTGGAGGATGCATCTTGGTTGAGAGAAGCCTGGGCTTCCCTTCTGAGGCTGTTGCCCCAGCGACCCTGCCCCGAATAAGCGGAAGACGATGAAACAGAACTCCATTTTTAATAGTTAGTGTAGCATAGAGTGTCTTTTGGGTCTCAGGGTCTATAGTAAAGGTATGTAAGGGTTTAAAGAGGGTCTCATCCTTGGCCAGTGTTACTAGCCTGTATAAAGTATGGGGTCTTATAAGGACACTTTATAAGTTTATTCAGCTCCTTATAAAAGCCTACTTTTCCTTTACAAAGTAATGTCCTTTATAAGAGGACCACTTCTTGTTGCTTAACTTTATACGGTTACTATATCTGCTTCCATTTGTATCATTCGGTTTTATTCCATCAGATGTGGTAAAAAAATAAGTCTTCTGAGGGACAATGACCCTGCAGGGTTTCATGGATCTATTTACCATTTGCTACCTCTGTATGCTGTCTGGACTTGTTTACGATGCTGCATGCCCAACATCACAAATCAGGGATTGCAATGCTGTTGTCAGGGATTACTAGTCGGGTCTCTTGGTTTTTCATTAAAATGCTGTATCGGAAAACAGCGACGAGGGACAAAACAAATAAAAATAGATACTTGTTAGAGTTTAAAGCCAAAATAAATACATTATTTGACAAGTTTCCATCACACAAAACTTCTTTTTCTTGATGAGCGTCACAGCGGCGATGCACGAGGAAAGCATGAATCAAAGAGCAGCTTATGAGAACAAGATGGACAGAACAGAGTACTTTTTCAGGCAGAGATGTGGTTAAATATCTAAGCTCTTTATCCTATAGAGCTGCTGTGTGATTTGGTCTGACACAGTGGAGAGTGGAATCCTCTTACTTTCCTCTTTATGAGGTCAGCAGTGGAAATGGACAAAGTTCAGACAGATGGGACTTGAAGGGAACGAAGGGGAAGAAATGTTTTGGGTTTTTTTCAAATTTGTGAGGAGGAAATAGAGCGAGATGAAAATGTATAAATCAAAGGGAATTTGGAAATAAAGAGGTGAGAAGCTTGAGCGGACTAAATGTACACGTCCATGTTGATCCATGTAAAAAAGCTTCCAAGCTTTCCTTTTCTTAAAGAATAAAAGTACTACTGTTTTTTTCTGTCAAGTTTAGGGGTGTCGCAGTCGTTTCAGAACAGGAGTGACTCCGTTCAGGATGAGCCTGGAGCAGGGGTGCCTAATGTTTTTTTTTTTACTCACTCTATTCATCCCTCACCGGGGAAATTTATCTGCTGCACTCCTACACCGCAGCAGGCTGCCATGACGGCACCAATGGTGGAAGAAACAGGGGGTTAGGTGTCTTCTTCAAGTATCCTAGACGTAAACTCAGTGGGATGCGAACCCACAAACTTCCGGTTGACTTCCGGTCCGCGGGTGAACGCTCCAACCACTGAGCCACCGTCTCTATTTTTTGTCTCAAGATCTAGTTTTCAGGTATCAAACTTCCTGAGATCTACCAGTCCAAGGTCAACATCCCAAACCCCCCCAGATCGTTTCCAGCCTGCAATAAAACTACCTTCACAATATGATTTGTTATTACACAACCATTAGACATCATATCACAAACCCCCCTCACTCAAACACACAGAGAAACACACACAGGCCACAGCAGCAGCAGGCACAGCTCATCGAGAACAGGCTTAACAATGTGCTTTCACATCAAGACTAAAAATTTCCTCTAACACAAGAAAAGGCCACAAATTAATGCTGTTTTGAAGAAAGAAAAAGCGTCTAGAGGGTCTGAATACACGCTAAATATAGCGTCAAAGTCGCCGAGTTGGAAACACTGATTTCATTTTATATTTTTTATTTCCCCTACACACCTGGTGGTCGACTGGGAAGCAGTTACCGCGATCGTTAGGCACCCCTAAGCTAGAGTTACGTCACTGTTGTAAACCTATGTAGGTCTGAACCCCTCAAATTATTATTTTTTTTCTTAGTGTCTTATTTGTGGTCTTTGCCATCCTGTGGTCCCAGGATGGCTAGGATCCAGTGGGATTTGAACCAGGTTCTCCCAGTCAAAAGATGGTAACTCTACCGCTAAGCCAACGCCGCAGGGATCATTAGTTTTTGAACATTAAAAATGACGACTTAAATTCTTTTGAAAGTCTACGAAAGACGTGGACAAACTATGTTGTAGCTTTGACACATAACATATATATTTTTTAAAATTTTTACATACTTTATTCATCCCTCAAAGGGAAAATTTCTGTGCTGTATTACGCAGTAGCAGGCTGCCAGGATGGCACCAATGGTGGGAGAAATGGGGGCTTAAATGTCTTCCCCAAGGACACCTAGACGTGAGCTCAGTGGGATTAGAAGCTGCTTCTCCTGGTCCAAGGGCAAACATTCTACCACAGAGCTATCGCCTCCCTACTAGTATAAATGATTTGATTAAATAAATGATTTGAATACATGATCAATAAAAAACTCATGGATTATATCTGGGTCTCATAAATTTGGCCTTTTAGAACTCTTAAAGGTCTTCAAGCAGGAACGTTTGCCTAATCCTCGTTTAGAAATTGATCAGCCTCCTGATTTAACTGACTGATTTAACAGACTGATTTAACAGACTGATTTAACAGACTGATTTAACTCTGCCTAAACTAGGCATGGGCAAACTATGGCCCGCGGGCCACATACAGCCCAGTAAACGATTTAATCCGGCCCGCCAAACTAGAAAAACTTAAATAAATAAACCCTGTTAATGGTTTATTTTCCTGTAATTCTGATATTTCGTCACTAGATGGCACCAAAGATACAACAACACTGCTCCCATTAAAATGTGTGTGTCTCCGCGATGCCCCACGCTGTCAAAATAAACAGTGTGCACTTGTTTAAAAATCTAGCGTCAGTCTATCGGTCTAATCTAAACAGCAGAAAGGAGAAAAACAAATGTCACAACACAAAAAAAAAAACACTTGTACCATTATCTACAGTAAAACATGCAGATCGGTTCTGCGTTGATCTGTATCTGAGTGAATGATTAACATTCCTGAAATCCCCGATGAGTCTAAAGTCTCAGCGTCAGCCATAAAAACAGGAAATGACTGTTAATAAAGAGAAAAAATATGTTGAGTTTCTTCTGGGTGAGAATTTTTATCTGAACTCATGATAATCACTTGTGTAGATTCTCTGTGACCTTTATCCAGCTTTGTGGTTCCACTTGCTGTCTAAATGCCACTGTGTAGAAAAACACAAGATTTTTTTTTCTATTTTAGAACCAACTGAATGTAAAATATAAAAAATAATTAGGTTTTTCTGAATTAAAATCCAATCATTTTTTTTGCTTACAAGAGCATGGTATTTAAATATGTGAACATCTGTCCAAAAACGACTCGGAAACAGCTTTAAAATCGTGCCAATCGGGGAAGATTTTATTCACCAGAAATAAATCCTGATGTGTAAACATTTTGACTTCATCAAATTATCGCTGTTTATCTGCTCGGCTTGTAAATAATCTAATTAGATTTTTTTTTAAGACTCGACTGAATGTATTTGAGGTTGTTTTTCGTAGCTCCGTATGCAGCGTGCATTTCTCTGCATGTGCTGCACGTTTCTAATATCTCCACTGGTTTATTGGTGCCTGATGCGGCTGCTAAATCCGGTTATCTGTTATCTATCCGCGCCGAGCTGACGTTGACTTTCTAATGTTACAGATATCCCGTCAGGAGAGGATCCCGCTGACCACACCTTGGTTTTTAACGCTGCTATAAATTTATTTTTGCTTGTTTAACTGGAGAAAATGAAATTATTTGAGGCTAAAATGATAAAAATCATCTTTACTTGAACATTTTAAGATCATCAAAAATAAGTCACACTAGTTTTTAGGAATAATTTACCCCCAAAAATTACTTTAGTTGGATTTTGTGCAGCGATATTGCAAAAAGGCTGCACGGTGGTGCAGTGGTTAGCACGGTAGACTCACAGCAAGAAGGTCAGGGGTTTGAGTCACGGAGTGGAGGCGAGGCCTGAAACACCGGACTGTCTATGTGGAGTTTGCATGTTCTCCCTCTGTATGCGTGGGTTTCCTCCAGGTACTCCGGTTTCCTCCCACCCTCCAAAAACATGCATGCTAGGTTGATTGGCCGGTGCCAAGTTGCCCCTTTGGAATTAGGTTGTGTGTGGATGGTTGTATGTGTGTGTCCCTGCGACAGACCGGCGACCTGTTTGGGGTGTACCCTGCCCCTCGCCTTGAATCAGCCGAGATGGGCTCCAGCACCCCCTGCTACCCTGCAAGGGATAGACAGATAAGAGGGTGGCTGACTGCCTGCTTGTAGGGCTGCATGGTGGCATCACAGCCATAACGTCTAGGTTCAAGTCCTGGGGGGGGGAAACGAGGTTTGAAGGACTGGCCCTACTGTGTGTAGTTTGCATGTTCTCCCTGTATGTGTGGGTTTTTTCTGGAGAACCAGAGAGCCTTCTCTGGTTTCCTGAGTGGTAGGGACAATTTGGCCGGTACCAAATTGTCCCTACGAATAAGTGTGTGTTTTCCCGCTACAGACTGGTGACCTATTGGGGGTGTACCCTGCCTCATCGCTGGGATCGCCTCCGGCAACGACTCGTTAGGATAAAGCGGTTCAGAAGACGAAAGAAAATACTACATTGAGAAAAACAAACAAAAAAATAAACGAGCCTCTCACCATCGAATTGGTCGTCGATACTTTAAAGGTAACGTTATTCCACAATCTGTTATTTATTACAACCATAATTAAAATTTTATTCAGAGCATCAACACGGACATAATTAGCTTGAACATAATTATAAGAATTAAAATGATCACAAAGTGTGACAAATGATTTGTCAGGTTCCTTATTAAATAATTAAAATTTAGTCCTTAAAACTAAGAACGGAGTTATTAAAATATAACCTGCTCTCAGAGATCGTTTTCATACAGAAACAAAAAATAAGATCTGGTGGGCAGATTGATCCAAATACTGATCATACCGATACCAACAGGGTCTCAGTGCTGAGTTAAGACTAATCTGATGAGAATGATTCTTTACTTTAAATTAACTCTTGTTTGAGAAAAAAACAAACAAAAATCAAGGCACCAGTTTGTCGAGCTTGCTGGTTTCTAACAGAGTCTCTTCTCTTCTTTATAGGTGTCACACTTTTTTTTAAAAAAACCTCATCAGCCCACAGAATGAAGAGGGTGCATTAAGAACTCTACTTGTGCTTCAATAACACTTTTTGTCGTCTTCCGCTCATCCAGGGCCGGGTCGCAGGGGCAACAGCCTCAGATGGGAAACCCAGGCTTCTCTCACCCCGGCTGCATCCTCCAGTTTACCCGGAAGGATTCCGAGTCGTTCCTCGGCCAGCTGTGAGACATAGTCACTCCAGCAGGTCCAGGGTCTGCTTCTTGGTCTCCTCCCAGTGGGTCGTGCCCAAAACACCTCACCAGCAAGGTGCTCTGGAGGCGTCATGACCAGATGCCCGAACCACCCCATCTGGCTTCTCTCGACCTGGAGGAGGAGCGGCTCGACACCGAGCTCCTCCCGGATGGCAGTACTTCTCGCCCGATCTCTGAGTGAGAGCCCAGCCACCCTGCGCAGGAAGCTCATTTCGGCCGCTTGTATCCGTGATCTAATTCTTTCGGTCACCGCCCACAGCTGGTTACCATAGGTGAATAATACCACTGTGGTCAATAACACGTTTGTGAACGCGCTACGCCTCAAAACACTACAGCGATTTGAATGAAACTACCCACAGTTTGTCAGGACCAACTATAGATGAACTGATGAGGGTTTGCAATGTGACAAAAGGTTGAGGTCACAATATTTAAGAACCTTACTAGTTACCACACACAGATCAACCACTACATTAATAAAGTTTGTGTTCTTTGACGTTAACATTTTTAAAAAGGCGTATGTTGTTTGACGTCTTGGTGTTAATTTAATCTTGTTCTCGTATGTTTGTACTTCAGGAAAACGGCAACAAGTGGAATTTATAAAAAAGATAATTGAATGAAGTAGAAATAATGCCGATTCATTTTAGCATCAAGGAGTTTAAATAATAAAAACAAAACAAGGACTGGTATCAGCGATATCGGATTGTATGTACTTGGTATCGGATCAATACCGGAATATGCAGTGTCCTCGTGACTAGAATGAAGTTACAATGTTCAAAGTAAAGTTTTGTCTTGTGGTTCTAGATCGCTCATCCTGAACAGAGCCATGGGCAGTGCCGGAGGCTATCCTGGCTGATTTCAGGTGAGAGGCAGGATACACCCCAAACAGGTCGCTAGTCTGGCCACATACACACAGACAATCATTCCTATGGGTAGTGTCGTAGCAGCCAGTTAACCTTTTTGGAGAGTGGGAAGAAAACCCACGCATACACAAGGAGAACATGCAAACTCCACATAGAAAGACCAGTGTTTTAACACTCGTCCGCACTCGGGATTCAAACCCAGACCTCTTTTGTGAGGCTACCCACTGCACCACCGTACAACCCTCAAAGTAAAATCAATCCTATAACTATTTCAGACCAGCTTTAAATTTACAATTCAAAGTAACTGGAGTTAATGAGCTTGTTCTTCACAGCAGGAAATAAAAAAAAAAAAAAAGCTTTCCTGGTGAGCCGTACACGTGTTCTACCCGCCGCAAGCTCTGCCCGATGTATGACAGACAGGAAGCAGCTTAGGAAATGAATGAATGAAACATTTCCTCTAAATATGATGTGTGTATTTGTGTTTGGATTTTGACTTGGCCTGCAACATTTAGAATTTATGTCTAATGAAGTTTTGGGGGGAAAAATCTTTTTTGTCAATAGTCTGAAACGTGGGATTTGAGTCCAAAGTCAATCACTGTGGTAACAGGTTGGTCACCAAAATAAAAGTCCTGAAATACATACATACATCTAGACCAGGGTGGGAAAAGGTTTTAGTTTGTGGGCCACATTGAGTTCTAACATTCGAAACGGGGGCCGGAATAGGATCAGATGGATGGCATGCTTTGGTAACCACTAGATTAGACCAATAGAATGGTGCTAGATTTTAAACAAGCGTTAAATGTTACATTAGGAGCGTTAAATTTAAAATCTAGCAGAGCTAGGTCTGAAGTCTAGTGCGATGGCGCTTAAAAACGTGGATCTAGCGGTGCTAGGTTTGAAATCTAAGAGCTTGATGTAACATTTTGCTTGTTTTAACATCTAACACGCTTGTTTACGTGTGTGTATTGGCCACGATGGCTTTCCATATGTGTGCACACTGTTTATTTTAGCAGCGTGGGCATCACGGAGACACACACATTTTAATGGGAGCAGTGTTGTTGTATCTTTGACGCCATCTAGTGACGAACCATCAGAGTTACAGGAAAATAAAACAATAACAAGGTTTATTTGTTTAATTTTTTTTAAGTTTGGAGGGCCGGATTAAAATGTTTAATGGGTCCCATGTGGCCTGCGGGCCATAGTTTGCCCACGCCTGATCTAGACCAACAAATCTAGTGTATATGTATCCATCTACACTGCGTTCCAAATTATTATGCAAATGATGTTTTTGTTTGATTTTCCAAAATACTTGATGCAAATGACGATCAGCATCATTTTCAAGTCATTAGCTGTCAAATTGTATTTCAAATATTATTGAACAAACCTCCTAATGAAAACAGTATTTAAAAAATAAATGAAAAACTTAAAATGCACTGTTCCAAATTATTATGCATAACATAGTTTCAAGACTTTTTCTAGTTTATAAAGAACTGAAAATAGTAATTTGTTGAATTTACAGCAATATGAGGTCATATTCACTGAAATAAAAAGCCATTTCAATCCAAAACATCTTAACAGGTCAAGTTACATGTTAACATAGGACCCCTTGTTTGATAGCAGCTTCACAATTCTTGCATCCATAGAACTTGTGAGTTTATGGAGAGTTTCTGCTTGAATGTCTTTGCAGGATGTCAGAACAGCCTCCCAAAGTTGCTGTTTGGATGTGAACTGCCTCCCACCTGCATAGATCTTTTGCTTGATGATGCTCCAGAGATTCTCAATAGGGTTGAGGTCAGGGCAGGATGGGGACCACACCATGAGTTTCTCCCCTTTTATGCCCATAGCAGCCAATGAAGCAGCCAATGAATGCAGCATGAGATGGTGCATTGTCGTGCATAAAGATAATTTTGTTTCGGGAAGCAGGATTCTTCTTTTTGTACCACGGAAGGAAGTGGTCAGTCAGAAACTCAACATACTTTGCAGAAGTCATTTTCACACCGTCAGGGACCCTAAAGGGGCCAAGCAGATCTTTCCCTAGGATTCCGGCCCAAAACATGACTCCGCCACCTCCTTGCTGACGTCGCAGCCTTGTTGGGACATGGTGGCCATCCACTACTCCATCTATCTGGACCATCCAGACTTGCACGGCACTCATCAGTGAACAAGACTGTGTGAAAATCGGTCTTCATGTATTTCTGGGCCCACTGCAGCCGTTTCTGCTTGGAGCATTGTTTAGGGGTGGTCGAATAGAAGGTTTATGCATAACTGCAAGCCTCTGGAGGATTCTACACCTTGATGTTCGTGGGACTCCAGGGACATCAGCAACTTTAAATACCTGTTTGCTGCTTTGTAATGACACTTTAGCAGCTGCTCTCTGTAACCGATGTGTTTGTCTAGCAGAAACCTTCCTCATTTTGCCTTTATCTGCACGAACCCGTGTGTGCTTTGAATCAGCCACAAATCTCTTAATGGTACGATGATCACGCTTAAGTTTTCGTGAAATATCTAAAGTTCTCATACCTTGTCCAAGGCATTCAACTATTTCACGCTTTTCAGCAGCAGAGAGATCCTTTTTCTTTCCCATATTGCTTGAAAATGGTGGTCTGCTTAATAATGTGGAACATCCTTCTTAAGCAGTTTTTCCCTTAATTGGACTCACCTCGCCAACTAAATATCATGGGTGTATGTAATTGATTTCAGTGATCCACAGAGCCCTGAGACACAATACCATCCATGAGTTTAACTGAAAAACACTAAATTTAATCTTTATGACACTTAAATACAATTTGCATAATAATTTGGAACGCAGTGTACATTTCTATTTATAGAACTATAGATACATTTATTACACGTTATAAGAACGTTTCAATGTTAAATATTAGAATTTCCACATTAGATCTTTTTCCTGGCAAAAAAATCAGACTGTAAAAACTAGTTTCCAGACTTTTCTAAAGAGTAATTTAACATCTTATTTAAAAATAAATCTGAACGCATGAGACGTTGAAAAGATGCAATCATTCAAACTACGACACCATAAACCATTTCCTCAGCCGCAAGACAGCAGGTGTTTCTGTGACTGGCATTCTTAGTTTCTCACACCGTCCACAGTCAAAGCAGCCAATTTCTATATTAATGTCTGGTGCACGCGGGGATACGTCTGGCTGCAGGATTCAGGGTGTTTTTTTTTTCCAAAAGAGAAAATTAGATTTTGTTGCAGTCAACATGAACACGATCCGAACCAAACGAATGTCTGCACACTAACGACGATGAGACTGGAAAAAATATGTCCTGAAATAATTAGCGGTTTTGCGATGCCTGTTAATGACTGAATAATCCCAAAATAAACCCCCCAAAGCAACATTTTTACTTGTTTAAATGGATTTCAAAAGGATGTCAAATAATTGGCACAAGCGTTAAAACTAAAGCTCTTAATGTTTAGAAATGATGTCGATTAAAAAAAAATCCCTGAAACAAATCGATTCTAATTGCTGGTTTAAAAGATGTTAGAGAAGTTTAAACTTTCGTTCCGTCATCTTACGCTCATTCGGGGCCGGGTTCAACAGCCTCAGACGGGAACCCCAGACTTCTCTCACCCCGGCTGCATCCTCCAGCTCACCCGGATGGATCCCGAGTCGTTCTCCAGCCAGCTGTGAGTCTTAGTCTCTCCACCGGGTCCGGGGTCTTCTCCTTGGTCTCCTCCCGGTGGGACATGCCCGAAACACCTCACCAGTGAGGTTCTTGGGGCATCCTGACCAGATGCCTGAACCACCCCATCTGGGTCCAATCGATCTGGAGGACGAGTGGCTCGACACAGAGCTCCTCCCGGATGAGAGAGTTCCTCACCTGATCTCTGAGTGAGTGCCCAGCCACCCTGCGGAGGAAGCTCGTTTTGGCCGCTTGGATCCGCAATCTCATTCTTTTGGTCACTACCCACAGCTGGTGACCACGGTGAGGGTTGGAACGTAGATCCTGGTGAGGGTAGGAACGTAGATCCTGGTTACCATGGTGAGGGTAGGAACGTAGATCCTGGTTACCATGGTGAGGGTAGGAACGTAGATCCTGGTTACCATGGTGAGGGTAGGAACGTAGACCCGTGTTACCGTGGTGAGGGTAGGAACGTAGATCCTGGTTACCATGGCTAGGGTAGGAACATAGATCCTGGTTACCATGGTGAAAGTAGGAACGTAGATCGTGGTTACCATGGTGAAGGTAGGAACATAGATCCTGGTTACCATGTTGAGGGTAGGAACGTAGATCCTGGTTACCATGGTGAGGGTAGGAACGTAGATCCTTGTTACCATGGTGAGGGTAGGAACGTAGATTGACTTGTAAATCGAGAGCTTTACTTTTCGGCTCAGCTCTTTCTTCACCACGACGAACTGATGCAGCGTCCTAGTTATTGCTGACACCACAATGATACGCCTGTCGATTACCCCTCTATCCTTCCCCCACTCGTGAACAAGACCCCGAGATACTTAAACTCCTCCACTTGGGGCAAGACCCCGTCTCTGCACTCCAGGGGGCATTACACCCTTTTCCAGGCGAGGACCGTGGTCTCAGATTTGGAGGCGCTAATTTGCCATGAGTGAGTTGAAACTTTTTTTTACACTAACTATTAATAGACGTTAGAATGTAAGCATTGTTAGTGTGAGTCAGTGGAGCCCAAGTAATGTTCTGGTGGTGTGAGTGCTTCCAGACGGGGAAGAGGGTGTGTAAGCACGCTGCCTAGAGTAAACGACACATTCTTTCCACTCGGTTTACAATAACACCAGAAACAGTCGCTACATCAGTCAGCTCTTTGGGAAAAAAAAAAGAGCACTGATTTGCACGAAGGGTCTTAGAACTCGACCAAATATTAGTGACAGACCAGGGATTTCACACAAAGGTCTTCACTAGTGCTCCATCTTCATCAATCCACCCATAAACAACTATTTTATATCAAAAAACGGTTTTAATCTAATGGATTAAAACAGAAAATAAAATTCTGCTTGATGGATTTAAAACTGAACAAAACCCTGTGAAGTTGTGAAAAAAAACGTCTCACAGTCGCTTCACAAAAAAAAAAAAATCCTAATTATCTATGATATATAAGAATATATACACTTGAAACACTGATCTTTCTGTGTGGTGTTTGCATGTTCTCCCTGTGTCTGCATGAATTTTCTCCGGGTACTCCAGGTTCCTCCCACCCTCCAGAAACATGCATGTTAGGTTGATTGGCTGCTATGAAATTGCTCCTAGGTGTGTGTGAATGGTTGTCTGTGAGTGGCTCCACAAAAGACTGGCGACCTTTCTTGGTGCACCCCACCTCTCATCTGTAATTGGCTGGAAAAGGCTCTGGCATGGAAACTAGCTTCTGATTGGTTGAAGCAAACGATTGATCATCGTTTACTTTGTGTCGAAAAAACCACCAGAATAGACTTTGAGGGAAGCGCTGCGAGTCGTAGTCTACCTGGCAACAAATACTGGCAGAAATGGTTTTATTATGCTTTTAATTTTTAATCATTTCAAACTAATTTTTATTGTTTTAAATCTTGTGTTTTTTTGTAGCATTTTGGGATTAAACAAAATGAAAAGTGAGTTACAGATAAAATCTTTTATTGTGAAATGTGATTGGTCACATGTTTTAATGTTAAAAACTGATGTTTGGAAACAGAGCGGCTTTCAGGGAAGTTGAATGCTAATATGAAAAGAGCAGCTGGAAACATAACAGCAGTTTGTGATTCAGATCTATATTTTAGGCCAGCTGAGACGCCTATGAAGGGGTACCATGTCCGCCACTACTGTTAAATAGTCAGTGAACGCTGCGACGCTGCGCTCTGACATCAGAGTGATTGGTGCACCAGGGAATCGACCTCTGACAACATTGTCATTTCCGCAGCAATAATGTTCTAATGCATTAATTCCCTCGAGATTAATTAGACGTAATTAATGTATTTAATTCCCATTTCCAAAAAGAAGAATCAGAGTTTCGTTTGCGTAGAAGAGAAAGGTCCAATCGTCCCCGTAATGACCTCTTCACGCAGCATGATTAAGAGACAGACTTTTCACCCGTCACCGGGGAGCGGCGTCCCACTCAGACACACCTGCTTCCATCTCTTCATCAAGTGTTGATGAGCTGTTTTCCCACCAGGCCCGTTAACTCCGCGCCCCCCCGGACTCTTAGATGGCAGCTTTTTTTTCCCCTTCCTCTGTAAAGATGACTGGTCACCAAGTGGTGCCTGAAGTGAAGCATTGATAAGAAGTGCTTTTTTTTCTACTTCACTGCTCAGATTTGCAGAAAGCAGTCAGCTGGCCCCACCCTGTTCTTTACCCCAACCCGTCTCCTCGATCCTGCCAGCATTTTTCTTTCAGAAATGAGGCAGGCAGAGAAGCTCCTGCTAGTCTCAATCCTTGGGGCGAGCAGACATAACCCTGACAACCATCTCCTCCCTCCGACAAGTAATCCCTCTCTGCAGGGCTGCCCAAAGAAAAGTGTTGATGCTAACAAAATGCATGACAGGCACTCGCTTATGTTAACAGCCAGCGCACACAGAAAACCAGTATCCCCCCCGCTTGAGTTTGCTTTTATTTTCAATCACGCCGTCTCACATCTGAACTCTATTGCCCCGTGGGTGTACGGGGGAATGGCTGACAGAGAGCCAGACAGTTACCCTACGCCAGGGGTTTGAACTGTTCGTCCAGCAGGAAGGGATGGCGTGTCTGCAGGGACACGGAGCTGAAAGGAAAATTAGAGGGACTGAGGAGGAGAGGCCCATCAATATCCTGTCATGGCAGCCTGGGAGAGAGGAAATGCTGATGTTACACAAGTCGGCTTCCTTGGTCTTTAAATTGGAGGGTTTCAGGCAAAATAAACTTTTTGAGTTTTAAAAAAAACATTATTCCTACGTCAGAATCAGAATGAAGAGGATCAGAGACTGGGAACTTGTGTGGTACTAGAGTTATAAAGTGTTCATAAGCCCAACGGCAGAAGGGAAGAAGCTGTTTTTGTGGTGGGACGTTCTGGCCCGAACGGACCAGAGCCTCCTGCCCGAGGGGAGTTGCTCAAAAAGTCCATGTCCAGGGTGGGAAGGGTCAGCTGCTATCTGACCTGCACGCCCCTGAGTCCTGGAGACGTACATCAAAAACATTAACCAAGTGGTTTTCTTTTTTATTCATGCATGTTTGAGTAACTTGCAAGCTTCTCCGTCCAGTTAGAATACTATTCGAACATAAGGTTGTTCTTGGCCTTGCATTTTGGTCTCTACTAAATTCTAACAAAGATTCCTGCTTCATGTTTCAGCACAAAAACTCTGCTCATATTCATTTTTATGTAAAAGCATCAAAATAAAATATAAAAAAATTATGCACTAGTTTGGCCAGCTTGATTTGCTGCTTGCAGCATCAAGCTAGATTTACGCTGTGTCATGCATGCACCAAGGTGGCAGGAATACCGAAACCGTAGGAATTCACAATGTTACACAATTACAATTACACAAAGAGTTGCCGGTTCAAATCCTGCTGAGCCCATGCCCTGCTGAGCGTCCCTGGAAAAGATACCTAACCGCCTGCTGCGGTGTAATGCAGCATAGAAACTTCCCCATGAGGGATTAATATGATAAAAAAAAAAAAATACAAACACTAAGAAGGTTGTGTGTTCGAGTCCCGAGTGGGGACAAGGCTTGGGACACTGTCCTTTCTGTGTGTAGTTTGCATGTTCTCCCCATGCATGTGTGGGTTTTCTTCAGGTACTCCGGTTTCCTTCCACCCTCCAAAAACATGCATGCTAGGTTGATTGGTGATGGCATGATTACCCCTAGGAATGAGTGTGTGTTTGTATGGTTGTATGTGTATGGCTATGCAACAGACTGGTGACTTGTTTGCGGTGTATCTTGCCCTTCGCCTTGAATCAGCCGGGATGGGCTCCGGTGCTCCCTGCAACCCCATAAGGGATGGACGGATAAGAAGGTGACTGTGACTGAATATTCAGGATTTTTGGGGGTGTAAAAAAGAAAGAATAAAAGAATAAAGTTGGCCTTTTTTTTTTTTTTGTTACACAATATTTATTTTCATGTTTTTCAGAAAATGAACAGTAACTGGTCTCCGGAGGGGGTAAAAATTTGAGAACAGAAATTGGAATGTTCCAGGCTAGATTGGTGAAAAAATTAATCATTTTTTAGTAAACACAGAGTAGTAAATTGTTTAAAGTCCACAGGCTTTTAAAGATGATTGGATAACAGTCACACCAATCCCTCTCTCAAACGAACAGCAGCGAACAGACAATATTTAAAGGAAGTTACTCCGATGTTAGACTTTCTGATCATTTATAATGAACGCGCCAGCTTCGGCTGATTTGTTGCTGAATTTTGGGCTGTTAAAAAATGTCTCCTTCAAGACAAATTGTCCGGGGAAAAGTGTCAATCCGGTAAAAGGGCAGCGGCACCTTCCACCGACTCCTCACCTTCAGCACTTTTACTACACACTCCTCACAGGACGGTAAATTAAAATCCATATCAATTACTTCTTTTACTCTGACCTGAAAACTGGAAGGAGCATTTAGGGCAAGCGAGCGAGCCTTCGCCACATCATTAGCATGCATTAGCAGTTGTTCTGGGGTGACTTAAGACGGCTTTGTCAGATAATAAATTCCTGCCATTTCTCAGAAAAGGAAAGCAGGTGCTGACATAAAAGCAAAGCATTTTCATCGAAAGGAGCTCTTATTACCTTCCAGGTGTCAACACTTGATTCATCACACAATCAGACTTCTCAAATGCACCCACCCAGCTCTGCTGCTTTAAATAGAGCTATGAAACATTTTCATGTCTCAGAAATCCCTCACCATCTCTCAAACCCCGTCTGATGAAACACCATATTGATGTCTTGCTTTTCTGGTTAGCATCCACACAGCCTCAAAGACTAGCACATGTCTGCCACCACATCTAAGACACCGAGTCACGACAAAAGGGCTCCGGGGGCCCTCCTCATCTATAACAGATACTATCGTTTTGTACTTCCTTGCCTCTTCCATCTTCTTCCTGGCAGTGACCGAGTGGAGTATTCCTGCTCAGAGAGAAACAAGTCGGAGCTTCCACGTAATCTCGAGTCCAAAACAATCCCGTCTGTTTCTAAAACCCACAGGGAGCAGGTCCCCCAACGAAAACATCACAGGAAAAAATGAGAACGTTAATTGTCTTGATCAAATTCAGCAGATGGTAGACGAGGAACTAATCAGATCGCTTTTAAATGGATTCAAAAAGAACAGAAACAAAACCCCCACTTTTGAGTATTCCTTAAGAGACTTTCAAAATGAGATTGTGTGGTACAATATCTGAAAAAAAATACTTCTAAAAACTGTGATGTAGTTTTAAAATAAAACTAACATCATGAAAAAAAAATCCCAATTTCAAGACAATGCTTGGAGTATGATGGCTGAATTCCAAATGACATCCTTTAGGGGAACGTCGGCACAGAACACGGCCAACCGGACAACCTGCCCTGCGGTACAAAGATGCCTGCAAGTGGAATCTCAAGTCAAGCGATACCAACGCAGCAGACCTTGAGTCAACCACCTCTGATCGCTCCAGGTGGCATGCAACTGTCACAATCGGTATCAAGCAGGTTGAGGAGGATAGAGAGATCCAGAGCGAGGCCACAAAGACTGAAACAGGAAAATAGACATTCTGCCACTGCTCCCCCCATGACTCATACCACCTATCACATTTGCAGCAAGTGTAGTAGGAGATGCAGCTCCTGCATCGGCTTATTCAGCCACAGCCGACACTGCACAAACAGATAAGTATCCAGGAGTAGACTTCATTGTCTCTAGAGACAGAAGGATTGGTGACGCCATGTGCATGTCCAAATCAGTCAGTCACCTTCTTATAGTCTATCCCTTGCGGGGTGTGTAGGCGAGGGGCAGGGTACACGCCGAACAGGTCGCCAGTCTGTCACAGGGCCACACACATACAACCATACACACACACACACATTCATTCCTAGGGGCAATTTTATAGCAGCCAATCAACCTAACATACATGTTTTTGGGGGGGGGTGGGAGGAAACCGGAGAACCCAGAGAAAATCCACACATACACGGGGAGAACATGCAAACTCCACACAGAAAGGCCAGAGTTTCTAGACTCGTCCCCACCCGGGACTCAAACCCACGATCTTCTTGCTGTGAGGCCACTGTGCTACCCACTGTACCACCGTGCCGCCTTCCATAGGATCAATCCTTTTAATATCATCATGGATAAAAACGGTTTTCTGAATAAAAAAGACTGAATAAAAAGAAACTTAAGCATATTTTTTAAGAAATGAATAATGCAAAAAACTTTATTTCCTCCAAAAAATTATCCATGAAATTGGGAGAAAATCTAAGTTAAAATATAAGTGATGAGGCTCAAAGGAAGCCAAAAAAAAAAAAAAAACATCTTATTCAGATTTTAGAAAGAACTATAGTTTTCTAAATCACATTTTCTCAGTAACATAACAGACTGGTGACTTACACAGGGTGCTCCATGCCTAGATGGTCTGACCGTTGCATCTTTTGCAACCCAATTTTGAACTTTTACAAAGTCAATGTATGGATTAAAGTTTGGAAATTTTCTCTTTTTTCAGTCTTGAAATTGTTTAACTATGAAAAAATAGAAAAAAAAGGATAAAAATCTTTTCTTTTTTTTGTTAGTTTTTTTTTCAGGAGGAACGGATTTCAAACAGAAAGTAAATCCTCCAAAAAGAACAGAAACCAAATAAAATGTAGAATCAAAGCTTTTTTTAATCAAACATCGTGAGTTAAACTCGTCTATTGTTTAATTACTTTTTATTCAGTTGGGTTTTAAATTTTAAAGTTTTTGTTTGATTTGTTTAAACAAAGTTTATTTTTCTTCCAGCTTTGTTTTTGTAGAATTTTTGCTTATTTTTTTTTTGCTTTAAATAAATTGGCTTTCTGACCCCGAAGTTTTTAAAAAAAGTCAAATGAGGAGGAAAAACTTGAAATTTCCAGCAATTTGTAACTGATTTCACAATAAAAGTCTGCTGTTTTGCAGAATGTAAACTTCTGATATACACTTAGTTGACGAGGCTTGGAACACTGGCCTTTCTGTGTGGAGTTTGCATGTTCTCCCTGGGTATACATGGGTTTCCTCTGGGTTCCTCCCACCCTCCAAAAACATGCATGTTATGTTGTTTGGCCATGACATGATTGCCCGTCGGAATGAGTGTGTGTGTAGATGGTTGTTTGTGTGTGACTCCGCAACAGACTGGCGACCTGTTCGGGAGTACCCTGTCCCTTGTCAGCCGGGATGGGCTCTGGCACCCCGCGCAACCCCGTAAGGGATAGAGAGGGTTAAGACTGACTGACTAACACTCTAGCTACAAATTTAAATTTTATGAGAAGATTTTAGTCGGATTCTTTTCCAAACTCACCACCGACTTTTCAACTCGCTTTCCAAATCAATCGCTGACACAATTAAAATCAAATCCAATCAAATAAAACATTCAAGTTCACATTTATCTGTTTTTTTTTTTTTTCTTCTAAATCCACTTCAACAAGTCTGGACAAAGTGAGGATGTGAAGGAATCTACGGTTACAAAAAAAAGAGTGGGAAGAAAACGTAAGCTCAAGTCAAACCTTTCTAGACCTCTTTGATCAGAAGCAGCGCTGCATTAAAAAGGATTCTCCAAAAGTTTCTCCCAAATCCACAGAACATTTCACAAACCTGCCAGTTAATGTTGCAGGAAGCCCCAGTCCTCTGCGGAGGTCAGGTTAGAGCACATCACGCTGCAGCTTTCCTACCTGAGACCAAATTACCTGGCAGGATTAGGTCAGTGAACAACGGTCAGCAAGGCCTTCACAAAACAGAAAAATAAAGCTTTTATGGTTAGCCTTGGTTTCATTCCTGTCCCTGTAATGGAGACTTCTGCTCTGATTCCAGCAGGTCAGCTTTTCTACTCTGCACTAGGTTTGGATTTCTAGAAGAGAATTAGAAAAGAGGGGACGAGAAAAAACATTTCTCCAGGGGGTAAAAGTGTGAGGTTTCACACTAGCAATCACCCCGAGGTTCTTTTTTTCTAACCCTAAGTGTCACATCTCTGGAAACAATTTGAGATTGTGTAGGGAGCGTGTTTTTGTTGTACCTTTGTCCTCCGATGGAGAGCACTATATCTGAGAGGGGGTGGAGTGATGCGGACTCCATTTTTGAGTCGTCCATCACTTTCACATACAGTAAATGATTTTCAACAGACTTCGGGGTGATTGATAATCAGAGAAAGATGGTGGGCTGAGTGCTCCCAGACTTTCAACGGATGACAAAAAGGGAAAAAATTCCCTACATCACGGATCTGTTGAAGTGCCGTGCACGTTTTTCCATTTGGGCGCTAACTCTAAATGTAATGCCCTGGGCCAAACACGGTGATAGATTTCCTCTCCTGGCAGCTTCCCTTGTTTTCAAAAGAACACTCAGGATGAGAGTCAGTGAAAGGAAGGGGGGAGGCGTGTGGGAGGGGGGTTGTCTGGGGACAGAAACCCCATGTCGATTGAGAAGCTGCCAAATGGAGCCTCTCCAGCTCTTCATCAGGGCCGGTGGTCCTGCAGGGCTAAAAACTGCAAGCCAGGCAACACATCTGTACAGCTGGGAAGTCTTCGGAGCATGACGGAATGAAAGCCTTCTGTAGATCAGGAGTTTGGAAGTCTGGAAGCGAAGTAAGAAGTTCACATGGGGAGGAGAAGAGTTACTTGGAGAAAGATGGAAGGATGTGACTGTTGGGGGGCCTTCGTGGTTTCTGACTGAAGAAATGAAAAGTTTTTCTTCCCTTCGGCGATGATCCCACGAAGCTGCTTCATGCTAACCTTCCAAACAAAATAAACTGAGTTACTTTAAAACTTATTACTGTGTAAACACTACGTGTGACTCCAAATACATTTCAATGACAATATTACTGTGTGTAGTTTGCATGTTCTCCCTGTGTATGGATGGGTTTTCTTCAGGTACTCCGGTTTCCTCCAAAACATGCATGTTAGGTTGATTGGCTGCTATGAAGTTGACCCTAGGAATGAGTTTGTCTGTGGATGGTTGTCTGTGTGTCTGGCACCGCAACACACTGGTGGCCTGTTTAGGGTGTACCCTGCCTCTCGCCTTAAATCAGCCGGGATGGGCTCTAGCAACCCCTGCAACACGTTACAAACGGACGGTTCAGAAGATGAATGAATAAATATCGCCGAGTTACTCGACTACATTATTTTTATTGTATTCAGACATCCTTGAAATCTGATCCCATCACAGTTCTGCTTAAGAAGCTTTTTTTGGGGCAAAGAATTACTACCCCGTCAAATCACAATAACCCCTCATGGGTGTAAAAAAAAAGTGCTCGTGGGCATTACTGAAAAAATATATAGCATGTTCCCACCCTCACCATGGTAACCAGTATTTACGTTCCCAGCCTCACTGTGGTAACCAGGATCTACGTTCCTACCCTCACCATGGTAACCAGGATCTAAGTTCCTACCCTCACCATGGTAACCAGGATCTACGTTCCTACCCTCAGCATGGTAACAGGATCTACATTCCTACCCTCACCATGGTAACCAATATCTACGTTCCTACCCTCACCATGGTAACCAGGAACTACGTTCCTACCCTCACCATGGTAACAGGATCTACATTCCTACCCTCACCATGGTAACCAGGAACTACGTTCCTACCCTCACCATGGTAACAGGATCTACATTCCTACCCTCACCATGGTAACCAGGATCTACGTTCCTACCCTCACCATAGTAACCAGGATCTACGTTCCTATCCTCACCATGGTAACCAGGATCTACGTTCCTACCCTCACCTATGGTCGCCAGCTGTGGGTGGTGACCGAAAGAACGAGATTGTGGATACAAGCGGCCGAAATGAGTTCATTACTGTAACTATTTACATTTGTAATGCACTACTCCCAACAATAGGTCTTCCTGTCTTTTGTCTTAAGTTTCATTCGGACATAATTAAAGCCCCTCATTGATCGAACTTTAATCAACAAAGATTATTCCCAATCTGGTGAGAGTTTTTTTTTTCATATGGTTTTGTTGTCATAGCATCTCAGGCCCGCACCTGTATTTATTCTAAAAAGATGCTGCAGTTCTGCTGACATTTACTTAGCGTGCCTCCCCTCTCCGGTAACTAGAAGCTTTGCTCGAGACACTTTCATTCTGTTGCTATCAAACCTCTTCAAAAATTTAGAACAATATGACAGGTCTGTTCTTCCAAACAAAGCATTAAACATAAAAGACAAATTGAAAAATGTATTCACATTCCGGCTTTGTATTCGCTGCGTGTCTGTGTGGAACACCGCCAAAATATAAAGCAGGAACATTAACAGTTTTCTAAGAAACTACAAAATGTCACGTTGTGTCCACAACCGCACCACAAGTCCAAGATTTAGAGGTTTTACTGTTAATCTCCAGTCAGCTGCTGCAAAATGTCTAAAGTCTGGTCAGATTTTTGCTACAGCTGCTTGTGCGCATGCCCAAACGCAGTTTGCATGCAGCCTTAGCAAAGCCCAAATCACTTGGCACCCATATATTAAAGCCTAAAGTTGCAGGCAGTGTGTGATATTGTGCTGACCGCATTTGCATGGACATTTTTGATTAAATTCTGGTCACATTCTGCAGCAGCCACATCCACCACTTCCTGCATATTGTACTTATTAGCACTGATCTGTCCCTCTCTGTCCCCGACATATTCATAATGCACTGATTTATTGGTAATTACTTAGAGCCTGAGTTTTGTCATTGCACCACCACTGCCAGCACCGACAATTTCAGCTTGTTTTTAATAGGCAAAGAAATAATCTGATGAGAAATATGATTACAATATGCTCTCCATGGCAATAACAACCCTGCTTATTACACATGTATGCAGGCCAGCTTTGCATAATGTGAAGTGTGACCTTACGCTTTATCACTGCAATCATGCACCTGTCCAGGATTTCCATTAAAGAATATCTGTCTCATTAGATTACGGAATAAAATCTGTGCAGGGTGAGATAAAGAAGCACGGGGTCACACACTCAATATCTTATCATTATGTAACAATGAGAAGTGAAGCCACTGCTTTACACACACACACATAGTTTGACTGCTTGTTTACAGTAAAAACTATCATCTATTCATGTGGATACATCCTGATGATTGCAAAACCCATTTTAAAACAGCAGCAGATTTGGGATTTAGGGAGCATTGCTAAAAAAACTCAAGTCCTAAATTCACTGAAGGGTTTCTCCGATGGTTTCTATTTCTATTTGATCTCATTACTGACCACTTTGAATACTAATGAATAGTATATGCAGAGCCATGCAGGCCTTTGGACCAATGAAAAGTAAATGCACCATAACAGAGGCCTTGGAGGTACCGTTCAGGGACTCCCTCCCACACCCGGTAACTACAGAAAACATTTATGAGGACAATTTTCTTGCAAAAAGAAAATAGGAACAAAATAAAAAGGAGAAGAAAATGTCACCTAAACGCACGAGTATTCACGGGCTGAATTCCCCAAATCACTTAATGCAGAGGAAGAAATGGGCTTTTTTTTTTTTTCTAACATAACATCACCTCCGAGATGGAAAAGGATAGAATCTATAATTCCAGTTCTCTCACTTTGGCAAAAAAAAGCTCTTTCGAAAACTTTTCCGCTCTGATTGAAGGATATAAAACAAATAAATAAATAAATCTGAACACCCACACGCTAAGCCGAACAATCCACTCATGCATGGCTACATTATTACAGATTTAAAACAGGCCTAATAAACAGATAACCAGAAAAATTCACCTTGCAATCGCAGTGGATTATTTCCAGCTTTCCCTAAATACCATCTAACGCGATGTGATTGCAACATATTGCTCGGTGTTACATGAAGAATAAGAGTGAGAGTACACTGTGTTAGCTGTGGCCTGCCGCTGTGTCCTCACCACATTTCTTCTCATCTCCTCCCCCTCACTGTTACCCGCTCCGGGGGAATTAACCCCGCAGTCATTATGCTGGTGAGGGTCAGCGGATTTGTGGCATGTGTGGAAACACCAGCAGTTCTTTGGCTTCAGCGCTGAGCCCCCGGCTTCCTGTTTGCGAGCCTCGCTTCACACGTACGCAGATATACGTTTGCATCCCGAATTGAGCAGTGTCATGTGCATAAAACATACCCACACATCTCGGCTTTCTGCCCAGTCACCTGTCAGACTGTTTAATAAAGACTGCAAATATCCCCTCCAGCAGTTAAGGCACAGTAACAGAAGTTATGAGATTCCCTGTAGCTACAGTTTAACTGCAGTTGGAAGCATCGAGCGGGAGGATCAGGCCGTTAAAGACACATAACAGGTTTTATCGATACTGTTACTCTTATCAGTACTGATTTTTAATCTGGTATCTAAACACCACCGTTATCAATACTTCTCTGTATGAAAACAATGTTTGTTCATTACTATTATTATTTTAGAGGTGGAGGTTTGGACTAGAAGGAAGAAGAAGGAAGATTGGTCAGAGTAAAACAGAGTACGTGTGTGAATGAGAGGGATCCAAATGGAAAAGTGATGTTACAGGGAGAAGAGAGAAAGAAGGTGGAAGATTTTAAGTATCAAGGATCAACAGTCCAGAGGAATGGAGAGTGTGGAAAAGAGGTGAAGAAGCGTGTGCAGGAAGGCTGGACCGGGTGGAGGAAAGTATCAGGTGTGATTTGTGATAGAAGAGTTTCAGCTAAAGTGAAAGGGAAAGTGTACAAAACCGTGGTGAGAGCGGCCATGCTGATTGGTCTAGAGACAGTGTCACTGAGGAAAAGACAGGAAACCGAGATGGAGGTAGCAGAGATGAAGATGCTGAGGATCTCTCTGGGAGTGACCAGGATGGACAGGATCAGAGGAACAGCACATGTTAGAGGTTTTAAAGTCAGAGAGGTCAGACTGAGATGGTTTGGACATGTGCAGAGGAGAGAGAGAGAGTACATCAGAAGAAGGATGCTGGGTTTGGAACCACCAGGAAAGAGGACTAGAGGAAGACCAAAGAGGAGGTTCATGGATACAGTGAAGGAAGACATGAAGATAGTTGGTGTGACTGAAGAGGATGCAGCAGATAGGGTTAGATGGAAGGAACTGACTTGCTGTGGCACTCCTTGGAGGGAAATGATGGAAGGAGAAGAAGAAGTTACATGCTGAACTTGTTTGCCACTAGTTTACAGACCTGTTGAAAGAGTAGCAGCACCACACGTCTCACTCAGATGGTCAAACACGCTGCAGCTTTCTGTTAGAATTCGTGAGGTGTTTGGACACTATTATGAAGTCCCTGTGTTCCCGTTTCAGGATGATACGTTTTAAAGCATTTCAGACATCTTTGCGCATCAGACTGTGAGAGTGTGAGCAGCACCCTCCCTTCACGGTGCACCAGGAAAGCAGAGAGAGAGAGAGATGGCCTGACTTTAGAAGGCAAGCTGAAATAAAGCAGTGCATGCAGTGTTCCACGCTGTAGCGATATCATTATATTTTTTTGTTTCTTGAAAACCACTCCGGTACCGTTAACAATACATTTAAGGTTGAAACTTTTTGGCTCTGTAAAATTTGATGATGTGGTACTATTGCCAAACTGTACTAGTTTTTGAACCCCCATCCGAACTTAGCACCTGAATGAGTTTGGGATTTATGAGGTGATACAGGTTTGATTTTCACTGGGAAAAACCCAGCCGGAGTATGTGAGAGACTCTGGCACCATGATGACGTACCAAGAGTGAAACACTGCTTCAAATAATGAGCATCATGAGAGTAGACAGGGCAAACAATATGGCTGTAAACTCCTGGCTCACTTTTTAATTGCAGCTGCTCTCCGTCACGCCTTGTTGAAGGGAAAAAGATTAGTCCTTTCTTCCTTTCGTACGCATGCAACATTGAGACCTCCCAAACTTTAGAGCTCAGAAATCAAACAGATGGAAAAATAAACCCACTTTAGCACCCACCATGAAAAGCCTTTCAATATACTGCCCGCCCAAAGCAATTTTCCCTCCTCCTACTTCAACGAAGGTGGCGAGATGAGCAAACAGACATTCAAGCACACTCGCCCCCCAGGGTATCATTATAGCAGACACAAGAGTTGCCGCCAAAAGTAATGGAGCTCTAGGTCTACCTGGCTCATGGCAGCTTTTACTTTTCCTGAATGGGAGAAAAAAGGGAGATCTGAACAGTGATTATTAAAAAAAAAAAAAAGGCAGTGAGAGCTTTACTGTGGGGTTATGAGAACTGGCTAAGAATCAGGATAAGTAGGGAGGAGTAAACGGGTGCCGTTTCCCTAGGTTGGCTGGTACTGCGCAGTCCAGAGCTCGGTTATACTGGGCTGGGTCCGGCTTTGCTGCCAGTTCCCAGAACACAAGAGCCCTTTTTTCTCCTGCCAATCACAACCAGATGTGCCCAGACTTGCTCTAAGAATTTTGATCCCTCGCTCGGTCTTGCTGTAGACTGCGAGTGAGCCATTCGAGTTTGCAGCAGACGCACACCAAATTTGGTGGGGCGAGCGTTCTCATATGCAGACAGAAATACACGCACTTGATGGCAGGCAAAACCCAGTTTGGCTGGGGCCCTCTAATCACAAAAAGAATCCCAGAGCAGAAGTGGGTTCCATAACACACTTTTTAACAGTGGATGCTTGTTTCGTTTGCCCATTCCCAACGGACGTCTACGGAGTTTGAAGAGATTCAACATGACACGACGATTTCTAAGGAGTTGGCAGAGAACTATTTTTCCATTCATAGCTGGTTCTTCTAAAGCGATGCCAGCTCTGTAACTGTTACTAACCAGGCAGAAAGTTAAAGTTTTTATCAAGGATTGTTTGGGTTCAAGAAACCAGAAATACGACTTAAAAGTGGAGACATTTGAGTGCCTGTGGGTATATTTTAATATTTGAATGCCTCCAGAATGTTTTTTTTTTCACTCCAAACACAGTGTGAACACAAATTTGCACCCTCTGGCTACATGGAGCATTGATGTTAATGATAACGCCTGAGAAGCTCAGACATCAGTTCAACAGTGCTGCCGCCATTTGTGTGTAAATGAATCTTACGAGGGGGTCATGTGTTTTGTATACAACCAGTAGGAGCTGATGTGCAATTAACTATTCATTACTGCAATCTGATTAGGGAATCATTCTTCCTTACAGGTTGTGGGGGTATTACAGAGCTCCTCCAGCTCTTTTCTCCTTACTGCTGTGCACCAGAGGGTCTGTTTTCTCTCTTTCGTATCTCTTGTGCAATGGATCTACCTCCAGCAAACATTATCAGTTGGTACCATCTGTTCCCTGCAGCAAGTGTAAAATTGAGCTGCTTGAAAGTCGTCAGATATCGATCGCAGCCACATTAATTTTATAATGTCACATACAGTGGGTCAGCATTCACAATCCCATCACGGAATTTGTGCATCCGGTCGGGCCGCTGCTCCTGACTTGGAATGAGGGTGACTGATACAGTCTGACACAGAGTGTGTTTGCATCTAAAGGCAGGGGTTTTGTTTAAAATACAAAGTCCCTTCAGCTCGTAATTATTAACCAAAGTAATTCTTCATAATAACAAACAAGAACACCGTATTTTCACGCCCAAAAGACGCACCGTATTTAAAGGCGCAGTTCCAGTTTCATGTGCTCTGTATTTAACACACACATAAGGCACATCTGATGGGGCGCGGGTTTTATATACATATCCTCTACTACGTACGTCCACCCTGCGGAGGAGACCTAGAGGCAGACCCCGGACCTGCTGGAGAGACTATGTCTCACAGCTGGCTGGGGAAAGACTCAGGATCCTTCCAGGTGAGTTGGAGGATGCAGCCGGGGTGAGAGAAGCCTGGGCTTCCCATCTGAGGCCCCTGTAACCTGGCCTCGGATGAGCGGAAGACGATGGAACAGAACTTATTTATGTGCATTTACATTAACCAGTGTTGAGTGGGAGGACCAAGCAGAAGCAGAATGCGTGCATTAAAACACTTCCTACCGACGTTAGGATATGAGCATGACTGTAAACAAAATACACGGCCAGAAACAACCTGGCATGTCCCGAAAACTGGACGTGAGAGCTCACAAATGATTCATGTTTGCATAAATAAGGTATGTTTTTAAGGGGGAATAAAATTTAAACATTAAAAAGTTGATTTAACACAAACCCCGCCCACTTTTAACAATATGATATTTCAAATCTTCATTTATTTTTTTCCATTCATTCGTCTTCTGAACGACTTATTCTTAATGGGGGCACACGCTGATGGGCCAAAGCCTATCCTTGCCTGATTTAAGCCAAGAGAAACCGTACATCCCGACCAGGTCACCAGTCTGTCATGGGGCTACACATGCAACCATACACACACTCATTCCTGGGACAATTACATGGCCGATCAACCTAACATGCATGTTTTTGGAGGGTGGGAGGAAACCAGAGTACACGGAGAAAACCCACACACGCAGGGGGAGAACATGCAAACTCCACACAGAAAGACCAGTGTTCCCTACATACTGAACGGGTCATCAGTCTGTTGCGGGGCCACACACGCAACCATCTCCACACACTCTCATTCCTAGGAGCAATTTCGTAGCGGTCTAACGTGCATGTTTTTGGAGAGTGGGAGGAAACCCACACATACACGGGGGAACATGCAAACTCCACAAAGAATGACCAGGTTTCCAAGCCTCAACCCCACCCGAGGATTTGAACCCCGACCTTCCCGCTGTGCTACCCACACTACCACCATGCAGTGACATGCATCTTAGTGGACAGAACAATTCCGTTAGAACCCATTTCTGTATTTTTAAGGGGCTAAAACAGTCTGTAAAGTTGGGGCTGAAACAAAGACACCTCTGAAAGATCGTTTTAAAGAGTTTATTTACCAAAACAAAAGCACCAAATGAAAGTTGAATCATGTTTCTTTTTAAAACACTTTTTAAAACCATAAAATCCTTTGTAAAATTTGAATAGAAATTGCCTGAAGCTGTCACGGACTTGGGGCGCACTGACCAATGAAGCTTACCGTATTTAAGCTTTGCTGCAGGGAGGAAAAATAAACTCACAAAAGCACCGACAAAACGCATTAAACAAAGGGGGAGTTATTTAGTTGAGTCTTGCAAATCCCGGGGGATCTCACCCATGACAAGCTCAACAACTGCGGTAGCACTCAAAGGTGCCAGAGTGCAAACAAGGAAACAGGCACGATCCAATCAAATGTGTTGGTGGTGTGCAACTAGTTTCCTCACATTTGTTGAACAGCAAGCCGTACCGCTTACAAGCGGCAACTTGTAAAGTGGTACGCCACTTAATAAAAACCTGTTAGTGAGCGTCATCACTGGCTTAAACAGGTACTGTTTTGAGATGTAGAGGTAGAATTACAAAGATTCCTAAACTAGGGCTGCACGATTTATTCATAACTCTCATTGGCTAATAGTAGTCGCATCTCGAGCTGCACAGAGCGCTAGTGGATAGCATAGTGGCTTCACAGCAAGAAGGTCGAGGGACGAATTCCGGGTAAGGGTGAGGCTTGGAACACTGGTCTTTCTGTGTAGAGTTTGCATGTTCTCCCTGTGTATGTGTAGGTTTCCTCCCACTCTCCAAAAACATGCATGTTAGGCCGCTACAAAATTGCCCTTCGGAATGAGAGTGTGCATTCCGAAGGGCATGCAATACAGTTGAAATATACAGGAGGGCTTCTTTGCTGGTTCAAATAGTGAAAAATAAAAGTTTCTACTTCTCAAAAAGTAGCTTGTCGCGGCGCCTCACAGGCTGACAAGCTGTTCAGGATGTACCCTCCCTCTCGCCTTGAATCGGCCGGGATAGGCTCTGGCACCTCCGCGACCCCGTCAGGGATGAGCAGTTGAATGAGCATTGCATCTCTGTTACAGTACGAGTCCGCGGCTCGGTGGTTGGGGAACACTGGACTAGAGGACAAGAGCCAATAAAACAAAAAAAAAAAACACTAAAAAAAATCACACACAAAAATGTAACCTTTATCACAACACTATCACAAAATTAGAGGCTCTCCTGAAGTTTGTAACTTTTTATTTTCTATTTTAAACCATTCTATGCTACAAAATACTTAAAAAACCATCCTTGTGTTGGTAAAAATACTGAAAGTTGTTTTCAGATTGTGTGTGTTTATTTTTACCTGATATTTTTTCTGTTTCTGTGCTGAAAACTTGACGAATGAAGAGGTTTAAAAACAGGAGTTGTTATTATTAAAAATAAAAAACGATCAGCTCATTTGGTTGTTTTTGTTTGATAATAAGTATTCTAGGTCTGCACGGTGGCCTCACAGCAAGAAGGTTGGGGGTTTGAGTCCCAGGGGGGCGAGGCGAGGCTTGAAACACTGGCTTTTCTGTGTGGAGTTTGCATGTTCTCTCTGTGAATGTGTGGGTTGTCTCCAGGCACTTCCTCTAAAAACATGCACGTCAGGTTAATTGAGTATTGGTAAAATTGCTTCTAGGAATGAGTGTGTGTATATGCCTGGTTGTCTGTGTGTGTGGCCCCACAACAGATTGGTAACCTGTTCAAGGTGTACCCTGCCTCTTGCCTGTAATTGGCCTGGATAAGCTCCAGCACCCCTTGTGGCCTTATTAGGTATAAGCAGTTCAGAAGATGAATTAATGACATTAATGTGGACTTTTTTAATCAAAAACACCTACTGAATGAATAAATAATTTAATGGATTTAATACATTTTATAACAGTGAGCCCGCTCTTTGACACCCTATGACACCCTACGACACCAAGTACAACCCAAAACAAACTTTACTAGTGTGTCATGACGAGTACCCTTGGTAAATACCCTCAATTTAATCTATAACTTTTCACGGAGATAGGGAGAGGAGCTCTGCCATCTGGACGGAGCTTGTAGTAAAGCCGTTGGTGCTCCAGGTTGAGAGAAGCCAGATGGGGTGGTTTGGGCATCTGGTTAGGATGCCTCCTGAATGCCTTGATGGTGAAGTGTTTTGGGAAGTCACACCGGGAGGAGACCCAGTGGCAGACCCCTGACCTGGCGGGGAGACTAGGTCTTACAGCTGGTCAACACCTCAAGATCCTTCCGGGTGAGTTGGAGGATGCAGCTGGGTGGGGGAAGCTTGGGCTTCCTGTCTGAGGATGTTGCCCCCGCGACCCGGCCCTGGATAAGCGGAAGACGACGGAATGGAACTTTTTAGATTATTTGTGTCAGACTATTTCTAAGATTTCTTAAATAAATTTTTTTCTTTGTAAAGTTACATTTTGCTTCAGTCTTTTTTTAGAACTTTCTGCCACTTCAAAAAATCTCACTCCTGGAACAGAAAGTAACATCAAACAAACATTTCACAATTAGATTTTCTGTCCGCATCGTCCAGCCTGGCTTAAAACACACTTTTTTTTTTACTGCTTCTCTTGAAGGCCGACTTCTTTAATTTCCTGATGATTCAATTATTTTGGAAACCTGATCCAAGGTGCATAAATGTCTCCTTTCAAACGTGGCTATCTGGTTTCAAAGCATCTAGATATGGACTCAATCAAAGTCTTCATCAGCTGCTCGCTGGCACTGTGATTGAATCAAATGAATATGCAATGAGAGGTTATCTGAGCGGCAGAGTTAACTGCAGTCACATCAGGAATTGAACTGTTTACCGGGGCAAAAATATGGAGACCACTTTAGAGCTGTGTGCTTAAAGCACATTAAGACCTAATCTCTACAGAGTTACGCAAGGGAATCAACCACGATGCAGATTGGTTTCACAAGAGGTGGGGGAGAGCGTGAGTAGAGTGCAAGTACGCGAGAGAGGAGTTTGTGCCCTACTGGCTCCCCTTTAGTGGATGGTCCATTGTGGTTGACTGTACAAATCGATAGATCAGGTCAATAGATCATTAAGCAATCCCTATGCTCCTGAAATAACACGGGATCAGAGTGGAGATAAGAGGCTGGATCGATGCTGGTTGGATGGAGGGTTTAGAACCAGTCTGCACAGTGAACTGGTCGGATCTGCTATTTTCCACAAATATAATCATAATAAAACCAAATCAAATGTTCCGATCTTAATTCTGCAAAAACAACGGGATAGAGTGATAATATATTTTTAAAATAACAATTTGGGCAGGGTTACAGCACGGGGGGATTTAATTACAGTCATTCACACGCTATTTTAGCCAATTGCAAATTACAGAGCAGGTTAATAAGCTGTGCAAAGCCAGCAGCCTTAGAACCATGTCTAATTTTAAATGATATACTTAGCAGTAATTAAAATATTGAAAAGAGGAGACCCTATTGTAAACTATGTGGATTGATAAGCCGAGAGGGACTGGCGGAGAATGCTGCCAGGAAAACAGGAAGAGGTGCAACAATTCATTGAAATTGGAAAAGCAGCAGCAGCAGTATAAAAGGCCGACACGCGGTTTGGCAGTCAACTTTATTCCTCGACATATATTAAACCTCTAAAGGACGGTTGTTTGGAGGCATCGGTTTTCTTCTTGTAAAGGAATTCACAAAGATCTTATTTGGATAGGGTTTATCTTTGTTTCCGTTCTTCAGAAAGATGATCCCACACTCCTTCAGGAGTGTTTGGTTACACCCTCAAGGGTAATAAAAAAAATCATCATTCTGTAGCATTGAAAATACATTTATGATTTTTTCAGATCTTAGAAAGTCTTAAGTTGAAATTCTTTATTTCCGACCAGTCCCGGGGCGGATATCCAGAGGGTTGTGGGGGCACACACCCCTCCCTTTTGGTCTACGTTAAACAAAAAAACAACATTTTTTTTAACTTTCTAGGGGGGTAGGGGAGGTACTGGCTGCCCCCCCCTTTAGAAAATCCTGGATGCGCCCCTGTGTCCAGTCACTTTTCTACAGACATGGACGCCTGTTAAATCACATGCTGTTTGAATTTATTTATTTTGTTCAACTTCTTTTGAAAAGTTCGTCTCAAAAATTACCTTGAAAGTAAATTTGCGACCAAATCTCTTTGATCTCCTGCTTTTGTTGTCGTTCGCTGGTGAATAAAAAATTTTTTGGGGAACCAGAGAATATTTCCATCAGAGCAGTGGTTCTTAACCTGTGTTTGATCAAACCCGAGGGGTTCAGCATGGAGCATGGAGCCCTAGCATGGAGGTGTGATCACACACCCCTCTTGGCCATCGCTGGCTGTAGATAATTACCACTAATGATGATGAACCCCGAGCCTTCAAGAGGGGCTGGGTTTAAGTTCAAGGAGACCAGCTCAAAAACTGATTGGTTCAATCAGAACTTTCCCTTTTGTTGGGAAAGCCAGCAGAACAGCCTCTGATTTTAACCTACCTGGCAACCCATGCTGGCAGAAATGTGATTGGTCAAATACCTCAAAGCGAAAAACTCACATTTAGAAGCTTTGCAGCTGTCAGAAAAGTCCTAAAAATGACAAACCATTTGGAAATATTTTATAAATACTAATGTTTAAGTTTGTGGTCCAGATCCCTTTTAGAGCCGTTGAAGAGAGTCTGAAGGCTTTAAGGGTTCACCACAGGTACGTTAAGAATATAAAACATGAAACATTTGGCTTCAGTCAGAAAACAGAACAATGCAAAACAAGAAAAATAGCTTTTGAAAGCATTATTTTTTGCCAGAAGAGACAAGCATTACAACTTCTCTCAACCCTTTATGGAAGAAGGTTAAGTTTGGAAAAGTTCCTGAACAATTTGAGGCAAAATCAGAGGGATTTGTAAGAATAAACGAGGTTTAAAGATGGCGATGAGGGGATCGAGGGGTCCACAGCTGGATGGAAATCACTTAATCCTTCCCTTCAAAAGCCAACATTGGCTTTTCGCCTTTTTAAAACAAAGCGATTCCCATTATTCTACATGTTTAACTGATCTCCATCACGTCCAGCAGAAGTAAAGCGGTGGTTTCACCCATTTAAGATGCCGTTATCCACTAAGTGTGTAATCACACAAACAAATCCATTAACCTATGCCATCTGAAGGTACCTGAAGTGGCATTAGCATGCTAATAGTAATACCTTTCTATGAGGTAAAGATCCATTTCTTATGACTAAGATCTTCTCACAATCTGAACGGTTTGTTTTAAAGGTCAATATCAGCCATTTATCAAATTCTCTCATAAAACGGAGCTGGTAGATTGATTTTGGATCATGCTGGCATCAAATTTCACTGAATATGATTAGTATTATATCAATACCACTGGTTGTCTTGCAAGCAGATAAGCTTTGCGGCTTTGATCACGCTCTCTTAGTATAATCTCTTATCAGGATTTGTGTGGAGTACACAGAGCGAGAAGTAAAGCCTGCAGGCTGGAGTTTCCTGTCCCTTGCTTGATGCCGCCATGGGCACTTCCTGTTTGGGTGTTGAGGCTAGGAGGCTAATCCTCGCTGCTGTGAACCTGGCTAACTGCGCGTTTTAAGGGGAGGGGAAGAAAAAAAAGTGGCAGATGCTCCACCCTAAAGAGGAACAGCATGCCAGCCCCGGTGGACATCTGTTTTCACAGGTGTGCTCGCCCAATGTGATTAAGATTGGCGCTACACACCCACTGAGCAATGCTGCATTGGTACGCCAACGCTGTGGGCGCTGGGGCATGAGCGCGAGACGTTGGAAACAGTTGTGTTGTTAAAGGGCAGATGGGCAGGATGATGAGAGTTTGAGTGAAAGATGAAGAATCGAATGGGAAAGAAAGCAGAAGGTATGGAAGGAGGTGTGTGTGTGTGTGTGTGTGCGTGCGTGCGGCTGTACGAGGGACTTCACAAAGCTATTTCAATGCGAGCAACATCGTGAGTACAGTGGGATTATTCTCGGGCACATGCAGATTATCCTCTTCCGTTTGATTCTTGCAGTGAGAGGAAGAGATCACATGAAAAGAAAAAAAGCCACACATGGCAGCAGTAAATAGGGCTTCGAAATGAGCCAAATGTTCTCACATAGAAAACTGGATGGTCTTAAAGGAGAGCCATTCACCCCGGAAAAATGCTATATGATGTAGGTGGGCAGTGGTTTTGGCACAACCAACATGGCTGCTGCCCAATCCTACAGCACACCTGCTACCATGGCAACCAGAAGATGGATTGCTTTCCCTTACACGAGGAGGCCACTTCATGCTTTAATCTAAAGAGACAACTTGCCGGAATTAATTTCTACGTTGTCAATAAAACAGAACCCTCCCTCCCCCAACACACACACATACACACAGACACCCCTTTACTCAGATTTAATTCTGAAAACTAGGGGGCGGAGTGGCGGGAGAGGACATTTTTCTTATTTGTGTTGGCTACTTCATCCACCTACCCCCGAACCCCCCCCCCCTCCACCAGCAGCTCTGCTGCCACACCATAATTCTCTGGTGGTTTTTGAGAACTTTCTGCCATTTCAAGTAATCTCACTCCAGGAGTAGTACGACGCGGCAACAAGAAAATCTTTAACGAACGAGAAAGCAATTCCATTTCACAGCAGCGAGGAAGCGAAGAGGAGGGGTGGCAGAGTCAGGCACCGGCTTCTAAAGAGAAATGGAAGCCTGGGATAAAAGCTGCTCACCCCAAGATATCTCCAGTAAAAAAGAAAAAAAAAAGAGACAGACTTAACACCAAATCATCCTGCTGTATGTCTCCCAGGCTTACCTAGCTGACAAGTGACAGAACAAGAGCAACGCTCTACGTAGCTTATTAGTATTAGTGAATATCACTTTGCACGTGCCCTAAAACTCCTTAAAGCGCTGACAAGAGTAACGCCATCTTTCATAGTGGGAATTATCGGAGAAGTTTGGACTAAATAAATACTTACAAGGGTTCATGGTGCGACCAGAAACTGAGACAAGAGATAGACAAACACAGCCAGGTAACACCTGTTGTTCGTGTTTACTCCGAGGACGCCACTAAAGAAGAAAACTAACACATATGCCGGCGTATGAAGACTTAACATACCCTGCTGTGATCTGAAGCTGCTGGAAATAAACGTATTCTATTTGTCACTCGGCTCTAACAAACTGCAATGACACGGCCAATCCTTTGTACAGATTCAATTATCCACTCAAAAGCATGCGCTCCCTTTCCTAATTTCCACCTCTTCTATCAATGAGGCAATAACATGATCGCTCTCACAACTTTGTCATGCTCCAATCTGCTCTCACTCTCCCGTCTCTTGGCGAGCATGTGAAGAGGAAGGGGTACGACTTCTCTCAAAAACTAGATGTGAGAAGTGTATATATTTGTAAGTGCTAATACTAAGCGGCGCAGAATGTTGGGCCGGCACCAGACAGATGGTTCTGAGAGAGACAGAAGATCAGAAAGATTCTCCCTCCCACCCGCTCTGTCCTCGTTCCTCTATTTCTCTGAGCGAAGGCGCTATCGCATCGCCGCGTGGTACCGAGGAGCTTCAATGTACAAAAGAAGCCTGAATTCCCCCGGTGGTGGAAACAGCTCACTTTAACAAGTGTATCAAAGTACTTCATCAGCGTGAGAGATTTAAAATTCAAACTGTCTAAAGCCGAGCAGACCACGTGTGGAAACCCCTTTAATGGGCAGCAGAAAAGAAAAAGCAAATAGATAAAGAATAAAACAACAAAGACTTCTTGAAGCTTTAAAGGGTTTCTCAAGTTTTTAAAAAGGGTTTCTCATTGTTGATGCCAGCCTATCAGGGCATTCAAGGCCTCCTCTGAGGGACTAAAAACAACATCTGAATTACAGAATAATAGTAATTAGATTTTGTAAGAAATATTTTGCGTTGGTCATCTTCCACTCATCTGGGACCGGGTCGCAGGGGTAACCGGAAACCCAGGCTTCTCTCACCCAAGCTGCATCCTCCACCTCACCCAGAAGGATCCTGAGTCGTTCCCCGGCCAGCCATGAGACATAGTTTCTCCAGCAGGCCCGGGGTCTGCCTCTTGGTCTCCTCCTGAACATGCCCGATATACCTTACCAGCGAGGCGCTCGGGGGAGCCACCCCATCTGGCTACTCTCGACCTGGAGGAGGAGCAGCTCGACACCGAGCTCCTCTCGGATGGCAGAGCTCCTCACCTGATCTCTGAGTGAGAGCCCAGCCACCCTGCAGAGGAAGCTCATTTTGGCCGCTTGTATCCGTGATCTCATTCTTTCCATAGGTGAATAATAATGTTGTGTATTTCTGCAGTTATGCTGCTTCCAGATATGAATGTGGGTTCCAATACAGGCAGCGTTTTTCAACCAGTGTTTCGCAACACGCTAGTGTGCCGTGGGTAATGACCCTATTCCACCTCATACGGTGATCGGGATCTACCGGTGGCTCCCAAACATTGTTTTGGTTGATCTCATAATGTTTGTATAAAAAAAAAAATTACTTATGTTTATTAATATAAAATCTTGTCATTTTATTTACAGACAGGCAGGGCTGTCCTGTAACCATAGCAACCCACTCTTCTTCTCTACTTTTTTGCTGGATGTTGCTCTCCATCCCTCCCAAAAACTACCCCACCTAGTGGGTCGTATATTCTAGATTTTTGAGACATTATGAGAAAATTTAGGTGCATTTTAAAGCAGAAAAATAGTCAATTTCAAAGAATTCTCACATTTTCTACAAGATCTTAAAAAGGAAAAAAGTAACTGCACTTTCATCAAAGATGACTAAACAAGTTTTGATGTGTTGATTTGATTCCTTTTCAGGACACTTTGGTGAGAATCATTATGTTATTAATAAAGGCGGCCGAAGAGAATCTTTTTTGTTTTTGTCTTTATGGTTTTATTATTTACTTTCAGTGTGCGCTTCCGGAGTATGAGGGAAAGCTTTGGCCCAGAAGAATTCAAACCAGGTTCTCCCGGTCGAAAGACGGTCCCTCTACCACTAGGCCAATGCCTCATGGGATCTAGGGAATCATTTTTAACATTTTTGGTTGGTGTGCTTCAAAACTTTTTTTAAATGGAAAATGGTACTTTTGTATTAAAAAAAGTTGAAAAACACTACATTAAATTTTCAGCCAATCACATTTAACCCATCTTCTGTCGTCAGCCATAGAATGAAAGAATCAGACTGAAATCTTCTGTAGATTAAACAAAAAGCTATTTTCTAAATGGACTTTTCAAACATCGGTGCTTTAAAGAGATCTGAGTTAAACGGAGTAGCTTTTTACGTCTGAAAGTTTGAGGATGACCCTTTCTAGTATCCACAGTCTGTCCAGCAGACATTTTCACCTCTTAATTAAAACTATATGCAAAATATTCCCGGACATACTTGACTTTCAGCATTACTGAGAAAACGGGATGGATTTTATCTACAAATAATCCCATTTTTGTTGGTAATGATGCTAATTTTCTAAATGATCTCAAGTGTATTTTGTGTATTTTGCAGTAGAATCCCAACTTTGCAGTTCCGGCGTATCAAGTTAATACCTTACTTTTGAATTTTAAGATGTTTTATTGACCATAAGCGAGTTGTTAAGAAGTATGAGTGCTTATGAACGCCCAGGTAGGAGTTTGGAGGTCAACCAAATTGTCACGCACAAAATAAGAACCTGTTTATTCATTAAATCTATTAGAAAAATGTGTTTAAATCTTTACAGTTTAATGATAGAATTAGTTTGTCCTTTGTAGAACACAGCCAAGGCAGATTAATTGAGTAAATCAAAGGCCGCGCCAGCTCAAACTCTGCTGCAGTTCTCAAGGGCAAAAGTTGGACGAAAAGACCGACTGACTCACTGTCCGTGGTTTGTGGAAGTGGGAAGGATTGTTTCACTTTCACAAAGAGAGAATTTTATGTCTTTATTTGGCACAGATCCATTTTTCCTTGGCTTGCTAGGACACCTCAAAGGAGAAAAGGGGTCGGATAAAGAGCAGAGCTTAACAGATACAGCGCACCGAGGGAAAAGAGGGATACTCAGCAACTAAAAACAGACACAAGTGGGCAAGAGCTCACCCACAGATTCCCAAGCATCCACACAGACAGAGAAGTCAGAGTCTCTAGACGCACACACACAAACTCCCGTTCTTTTCATTCAATAAAGCAGGCGGCTTTGTGTGGGCTGGTCAGCAAACCTTTTAAAATACACACGCTCCAGGGTACATACAGTAGCTTCCTGTTTTTATCAGACTTTATTTTCATTTGAAACTCACGAATGAAAGTTGTCACCATCCACCCAGAGTGCAAGGAACTCAATCATAGATGAGGGCACGGTGGCAGGAGTGCTGCCTGGCCAGGTGGGGAGTAAGGAAGGTCGTATAGAAGGTGATGATTGATTAGGATTCACATTGTTCTGACGGGATTTAAAGCTCACCATCTTCCCTGTACTCATCTGACCTTTGACAAGGAAGGCAACGTCAGAAACCATCAGAGAAATCCGACTCTGTTTTGCTCCCAGATTGCGTAGCTTGCATGGTACGGTGGACACAGGCTGTCTGCTAGCCTAGGTGCTCTTTGTACCTCTCCGACCTTGCCTCAACTGTTCCAATGTGCAATGAAAGCTTCACAAAACGCCCGATCCTAAAAAAAAAAAACTCTCCCAGAAGCAAGGCTGAGAGCAGAATTGGGCTCAAGACACAGAGTTCATTAACAGATACACAGTAGGTAGAGAGAGCGAGGGGAAAAAGAGATGGGAATAAATGAGGAAATGACAACGGACGGTAGATATGAGGAGGGGTTGGCAGCCGTCCATGAAAAGACAGCTGGCAGCGACATCCTTCACAAACCTGGCGACGCAGGCGGCATGATGGAAGCAACCTCAAGAGACGGAAAGAGGAAATAGCGAAAGGGGGGCAAAGATGGGGAGGGTGGTGGCAGAAGATAACGTGGCGTTCGTCTCCAGACTCCCGTGCTAATTAACGTAACCCAACATATAAAGCCCCCTGCTGGCCGCCCCGACTGGCCCTAGCCTTGCGCAGTAACAGAGTGTGGGGATACGCTCGTGTGCAACGGGACAAACAGGGGAGGACAGAAAATTAATAAGAATGAAAGGTGAGGCAAGGTCTGGTGGCCTTGTCTGAAGGTGAGTGGGCTCCCCCCTCCACCAGTTCTTCTTGCGGAGAAAAAAAAAAGAAGACAGATGAAGATGAATGAGTTGCCGTACAGGGTGGCAGATCAACAGCAAAGCCATTGACCAGCCATCTCACAAAACCTGGAGGGAGCAAGTGAAAGAGGAGAGAAAGACGAGACAGGATGGAGCGAGAGAGAGACGAGGAGGCCAATGAGCCGAACCAGTCACAATGGAATGGACACAAATCCTGGTTCTGAACCATTAGCTGCAGACTGTCATAAATCAGACAAAGCCACGCAGCTGGACACGAGTAGAGGCCAAACACAGAAGTTAAAAAGCCACACAACGCTGTTCAGACGCCATGGGGAACAAACAAGAAGCTCTGGACAGATCGACCAGCTGGAAAAAAACAGACTTCACAAACAAATCCTCACATTGAAAATAAAAGCATCGTGTTTCTAAAATTTAAACTGATTGTTTTCTTCAATTAAAATTTTATGCTTAATAATCTTTTTTAGAATTTTCGCTCCTGTTTGAATTTTATTCCCAGATCGTAAACGTATCAGATGTGGTTTTCTATTTCTTTCATGCATGTTTGAGTGACTTGTGGGTACCCAAATTTGGCGATCGGGATACTGTTCAAACATGAGGTTATTCTTGGCCATGCATTTTGTTCTTTGCCACGCCCACTTTCTGACATAAACAGAATGGGTTTTTGCACATGTGCAATGAAAATGTGATCGCTCCCCGTTTCACTATTTGGATACCAGTTTGTTCGTGGTTATGGATTTAGTTCTATGGACGTATTTGAACATCCTAACCTAATCAAGAAAGGTTTCTCCACAATATCACAAAGCTAAATAATTAACATGATCAACTCTAGATCACTGTTCCCACTTCTGACCTGCGTTTTCTCCTTATCAATCAACTTTATCAGACCATAGCCATTCAGATGTAAACACAGAGGTAACAATCATGACAAACAGCAGCAGACATTTTCGTCTTCTGAACCGCTTATCCCTTACGCAGTCACGGGGATGCCGAAGTCTATTCCGGCTGATTTCAGGCAAGGAAGGCACAGGTCACCAGTCTTCAGCAGGGCCAGACACACACAGACAACCATCCACACACACACTCATTCCTAGGGGCAATTTCATATCAGCCAATCAACCTAACATGTATGTTTTTGGAGAGTGGGAGGAAACAAATGCATACACCGGGAGAAAATGCAAATTCTACGTAGAAAGGCCAGTGCTCCAAGCCTCGTCGCCCCCTGCTCTCTGGGACTTGGACCCATGACCTTTTTGCTGTAGGTCATGAGTCACTGCGCCACCATGCCGCCCTAACTACATTTAATTCTACTAAAACTTAGAGTTCACTTAATGACACAGAAAAACCTGATGGGGATGCCTCCATGCAAGGTGCAAACCACCATCAGGAGCAATTGGGGGTTCAGTGTCTTGCTCAAGGACACCTCAGCATGAACTCATGGCGGGGGATCGAACCGGCAACCCTCTGGTTACAGGGCGGTCACCCTACTCACTGGGCCATCCTTCCCCCTAGTGGCAGAATTGCCGTCTTTAGACTGGTAGAACCTGGTTCAATTCCCCCTAGGGCTACGCATAATCCAACACAAAAAAAAGAAACACAGATTTTAAAGAATTTCAGCGTTCTTCTCCTTCCATCATTTCCCTCCAGGGGGCGCCACATCAAGTCACTCTCTTCCATCTAATCCTATCTCCTGCATCCTCTTCGGTCACACCAACTATCTTCATGTCTTCCTTCACTGTATCCATGAACCTCCTCTTTGGTCTTCCTCTAGTCCTCTTTCCTGGTGGTTCCAAATCCAGCATCCTTCTTCTGATGTACTCTCTCTCTCTCCTCTGCACATGTCCAAACCATCTCAGTCTGGTCTCTCTGACTTTAAAACCTCTAACATGTGCTGTTCCTCTGATCCTGTCCATCCTGCTCAAAATATTAGCAAAGATTTTCAATCACCTTCCCCACTGTTAAAGTGAAGTTCAAGTTCGTTAATTAAAAGGTTAATCAAGTCAATCCCTTTTAACAGTTATTATTTAATCTGTTTACAAGCTTTGAAACATAAAAAAATTCCTTATTAGTCGTCTTATGTTCGTGTAAGACACGTGGTCGATAGAATTTGGGGGGGTTTCCTCCCTAATTTGGTAATGCCGTGAGCAAAGTAAACAGCTTGATTAGCATTTCCACATGTAACAACTTCAGCGAGGGATTTCCTAACCTAGATTACAACCACACCCATCCTAGGAATGCTGCCTCGGCACGCACCCTACCAGATAATCAACACATCTGCTTTTCCTGTTCTGAAGGTTACACAAACACTGACGCCACCAGAGACCGAGGCCAATGCTAACGGTAACGCACAAGCAAATGTAAATGGATTTTTTGTGAGGTCGGGTGTAGACAGCCGGGTTTTCAGGCTGCCAGAACCTGGCATCAGAGTTCTGCTTGGTGTGTGCCAATCCTTCCTCACACAGCAGTGGACCACGGGGGGCTGAACACTTGCACGCTTGGATCCAATTAATTTCATCTCCGCACACCACTCATTTCAACATGCTAGAAGCATAAGGAGAGGAGGTGGAGGTTTCACAAGGGTGGAGGTGTGCGTCGAGGCAAAGTGGGAATAACAAAGATAGAGGAAGTGGTAAGGATGGGCCAAGGATGGCAAATCTCAGAATTCCCTGTATCTCGCAAAGGTTTTTTCACAGGAAGAAGAAAATGCAATTACACGTGCTCTCTCATCCTTTTCAGGCGAGTGAGGAGTGTAAAAGTGAGCGGGTAACGATGGGGTTTGTGCCCCGTGGCAAAAGGCACTGCCATTCTCTATGCTAATGGATGCTTGTTCTGCATTCTAACCAGAGTTTGGTGGCACAGCTCTGAGCGTGCAGGGTTGAGATCTACTGCCTCGTGTCTCTGGAGATAGTCGGAATAAATGAAAACTCTCTGCTGGGACTTCAAAGCAAACGCCTGGTCATTTCCTGTCGTGATGGTTGATATGGGTATACATGTTCAGACAAGAAGCACACACGCACACTTAGTCACACATTCTCCTATGCAGAACTTCACTCAATGAGCAAACTCCCTTTGATGGCAGAGTGGAGCCAAGAAAAGGGAGGAACAAGTCTTTTTGGAGAAAGAATATATTTGAAAAGCCTTTTGTCTGGTCCTGGCAGAATCATTTAAGTACTTCAGTGGCAGCCTTGGGGTCGAAAACTTATGCAATGTGCTTGCAATGTAAGAAAGAAGCATGTGTTAACCATATTACACTTGATTTTTTTTTTCTTTTTTTCCCCAAGGTTAAAACTAGCAATATGTGACACTGCAAAGAATAAACTGTCATAGCAACTTCATGCAATAAATGCACGGTTGGATACTCCTGTGGAAGGTAATAGACGTTTCTTTGGCACACGTAATGTATTAAAGCACAAACATAATTAAATGCATTTCATTTAGGTTTCACGTCTAGAAATATTTGCATAATACTGCATCGCATTACTCCCTCTACTGTTTAGTCAAAGCTAATGAGTTACGCTTCATTAAGAAAATAAGTTGGATTCTTTCAGCGAAACCTTTTAAGCAATGGATACTTTAAAAAAAACACACTTCAGGGGTCGCCACAGCAAGTCAGTTTCTTCCATCTAACCCTATCTGCTGCATCTTCTTCAGTCACACCAACTATCTTCATGTCTTCCTTCACTGTATCCATGAACCTCCTCTTTGGTCTTCCTCTTTCCTGGTGGTTCCAAACCCAGCATCCTTCTTCTGATGTACTCTCTCTCTCTCCTCTGCACATGTCCAAACCATCTCAGTCTGGCCTCTCTGACTTTAAAACCTCTAACATGTGCTGTTCCTCTGATCCTGTCCATCCTGGTCACTCCCAGAGAGATCCTCAGCATCTTCATCTCTGCTACCTCCATCTCTGTTTCCTGTCTTTTCTTCAGTGCCACTGTCTCTAGACCAATCAGCATGGCCGCTCTCACCACACTGTCTCTAGACCAATCAGCATGGCCGCTCTCACCACACTGTCTCTAGACCAATCAGCATGGCCGCTCTCACCACACTGTCTCTAGACCAATCAGCATGGCCGCTCTCACCACACTGTCTCTAGACCAATCAGCATGGCCGCTCTCATCACACTGTCTCTAGACCAATCAGCATGGCCGCTCTCACCACACTGTCTCTAGACCAATCAGCATGGCTGCTCTCACCACGCTGTCTCTTGACCAATCAGCATGGCCGCTCTCACCACGGTTTTGTACACTTTTCCTTTCATTTCAGCTGAAACTCTTCTATCACACATCACACCTGATAGTTTTCTCCACCCGTTCCAGCCTGCCTGCACACGCTTCTTCACCTCTTTTGCACACTCTCCATTGTTCTGGACTGTTGATGCTAAGTACATAAAATCTTCCACCTTCTTTATCTCTTCTCTCTGATAACACCCTCACTTTTCCATTTGGGAATAAAGGCCATAAATGGGCAAAATTGTCTACGAAGTTCTTAGAAATGTGTGTTTTGTTTCTCTCATGATTTAAAGAGGTTCATAATTAAAGGGTACGAGCAATAATTTGAGTTTGACGAATGAGTGTGTGTGAATGATTGCGCGTGTGTGTGTGTGTGTGTGTGTGTGTGTGTGTGTGTGTGTGGCCTCGCAGCAGACTGGCGACATATTTGGGGTGTATCCTACCTCTTGCCTGGAATCAGCCAGGATAGGCTGCGGCAATCCCGGAAATTTTTTTAGGAAATAAACGGTTTAGGCGATTTTAACCAAAACACTCGACATAAAAGAACATCAAATCAAACACAAATTACATTTTTTCTTAACAAAACCCAGGTTTTTTTTGGTTGCTCTTAACAAAAGCAAACTCGTGTTTGATTCTAAACATGTGGTTAAAAGAAACAACCAGAGCCCACAATGTGAGGCTGAGGGAGGAAAGAAAAACACGGACACATCTGGTTCCATTTAAGATGCCTGGAATTCTTTTGCTTGGTTCACATTCCTTCCTTGAGCCCCCCTACTGATTGTGCAGGACACCAGATAAACTTTTCCTCAACACAATGTCTCACTAATATACAACCAATGGGACATGTCCGGACTTGTGAGGGGCTAAAAGAACTGGGTCTAGATATGTTTTCTTGGACATCGGGTAAAGCTTTTATAAAACTAGGTATGTTCATTTTTATCTTCAAGCAGAAAACCAGACCCTCTGAGTCCATCAAGAAGGAGTCAGTCCAAAGGGAAGGACATGTTTTAGTTTCTACCAGATGGATTGCTTCCTTAGTATTCTCATCCGCCCACTGATTTCCACTGGGGAAAGCCCTACCGGTGGAGGGTCAGCCTTATAGACGACTAGAGTAGAAATACAGAGAAGCAAGGTCAGGCAACTAAAAATATTAAAGACATGAAGAGATTTAAGTTCCTGCAGTAGAAAAAATTTAAACCTTCAGTAGAACTGGAGACATGTTTTTCTCAACAATGACGCACTTCATCCACTTGTAAGGTTCCATCTCATGGAAAGTAGACTTTTCAGAGCTTTCTATTTTATAAGGGTGATGTGTGGACCTTGTTTATGTCACATAAGTTGCTTTTTGAGTTCCGTTCCATTGTTTTCCGCTTATTTGGGGCTGGGTCACAGGGGGCAACAGCATCAGACGGGAAGCCCAGGCTTCCCTCACCCCGACTGCTCAGCAGGAAGGATCCAAAGGTGTTCCCTGTCAAGCTGTGAGACAGTCTCTCCTGTGGGTCCAGGGTCTGCCTCTGTGTCTGAAATGTGTCTAAAACCAATCGCCAACGAGGCACTCGAGAGGCATCCTAACCAGGCCCGAACCATCCCATCTGGATTTTCTCAACCCGGAGGAGCAACAGCACTACTTCGAAACAAACATGACTAAGTTATTTTGTTTTTTTTATTCCAATGGTTTTTACAATCCTATTCCCGTTTGTTTTTTTTCCCCCAAAATGTTTGCGTGATCGTCAGAACGTTTTTCAGAAGCACCAACACCATGATGAGTTCGGTTTTTACGACAGTACAAAAAATATTCGTCATTTTATTTCTTTATTTTGACACTTTTGGATATTTTTTGTCATGAAAATTATCTTAGAAACTACTTGCAGACTTTATTTTTTTTTTACAAACATTTTGTATCATCGTCTGGACAAAACCAACCGGTCAGTATCGTTCCCCTTAGAAATGATACTTTTTTTCCCACTTACGTGACATTTATTTCATGTTACATTATTCTGTTTGTAAGTCGTGGAGCAACTAAATATTCTGCGGCTGTAAACGTGAATAAGAAACAATGAGGAAATAATTATTTAGGACGAAGTGGGACCTTTAAATAAAAACCTTTAAAAAGATTTTAATATCAAATCAAAGTAAGCAAACCTGATCTGATCACTTTACAATCCAATCTGACTCTGATTCCAATGCATCAACTTTGCTTTGCATCCGTGGATGCAGTCGTTCCAATCTCCCAAACCCTATTCTCTTATCTCCAACCTGACAGAGTGATGTCCTCCGCCAAAATCACCCTGTCTACTGCCGTTCCCCAAGAGATGGAGTGCCAGCGATATAGACGATTCAATCAGTGGGAGAAGTGAAAGAGCAGATCACAGACAATACGCCGCGGCCCCATTACCCCCGGCCCCTCGCTTACAGCTAGCAGCGCTTAGCTCGGGTCCCTACCTAATGGGCCATAATATCATTTTACGCCATGTACCAGCTCTTTATGCCACATCTAAACATAACTCTGTCGCCGAGGCACAATAAAAACAGATATATTTCTTTATTACTCCTCGCGAAGCATATCGTCAGATCTGAGTACCTCTGCAAAGGAAACTAATAACTACAGGAACCTGCTCTTTTCCTTGGTTCATTTAAGCAAACGTGTTGTTATTGCACGGAGCTCCAATCCGGCGGCCCATGCTCCCTATGACGTTCACTCTGAAAGTAATGGATGTTTTATTATAATAAAATGAATACAATAAAAAGACTACTTAAAAAGCCATTTTCTTTGGTTGGAAACATGCCTGTACGTCCATCACGAGGAGACACGCGTTTAATTCACAGCTACATTTATAGTTGTGTTTTAAGTGATTTCACCAGAAAAAAAACAGTCATTTTTTATAACCTTTGTTAGCCTCTTCCACTTTACAGCAATCACAGCTCATTTCTTCTCTCACATAAGGTCTTACAGGTTCATTTCAAAGCAAAATACCAAAGGAGACCCCCCCTCAAGTTCTTTTATTGTGTCAAGGTTCGATCTCTAACACATGGGGCAAATGCTGCGTTTGTAAATCTTCTTCCAGATAAACAGAATTTCACATCTGTGAGGGAACGTTATTACCCACAACCAGGAATCATCCCCTACACAAAGTAGAAGGTGTCATTGTCCCCTTTCCTATACATCATCCATTCTGCCCGAGCCGGTTCCACCATGAGAATCTGACAAGAGATGAAGAAACGGCTGCACGTGTGTGTGTGTGTGTGTGTGCGTACTCGTGCAGTAAGATGGGAGGAGAGTTAGGGAATCCAATCTCTCACACAGAGGAGCAGAGACAGGCGGGAAGATATGCTCCAAACCCAGAATAACTCTGGTGGTTTCCATGAATGAAATGACAGGATTACAGGGGTATTAGAAAACCTGCTGAGATGGTTGATAATGCCCGTTTATAGTCCGACTTCATGCTGCTCGTCAGGAAAAAGTCAAACTGTTTCACTAATGAAAATATGAGCGAGCTCTTCAAAAAGTCACTGAGCAGAAAATTCAAGGACGCGGGCCTCCTCCTCTGTTTACACCATGGTTTAGTGTTGCCCACTTGACAGACATTAACACAAATATTAAAAGATTTGTCTTTTTCATTATTATGGCTAAACCTCTTCAAATTGTAACAGTAAATATCACCCCTTCCATCCCGGCTGAGAATGGGATTATTGTGGGATCAACAACCCCCATAGATAATAATAATTACTGTCCTTGCCGCTGCCGCATCAAACCGAGGGAACTTCACTGGCTGACAGCTTGCTCCTAATTACCGAGAACCACCAATTATGGGCTCGATTTCATTATTTATTTTTCTTAGCACACCCAACACCCAAATAAAAACTTCAGAGACTCCGAGCAGCCACAGATGAGCATCAAGAGACTTGACTTTTTTCTTTCTAATGGAAACTATCGGCAGCGTGTTAGAGTTGGAGTACTCATACTGGGAATGGGATAAACCCAAATGGAAGCTCGAGGGAAGGAGCTTAACTTCCGTTTTTATTATCAACAGGAAGTCATTTAGCTGTAAAGGAAGTGTATTATCTCCTTGTTGCCCCCTCCTCATTCAAAGCAGTAGAATTTAGTTAAACAGTTAGTTTTTGCTGACATGTTTGCAACAATCATAACATTCTCAGCTGCCATGAAGCGGATTCCTGTGAAAATGATATTTTTTAAAAACTGCTTTATCTGGAGAGCGGTTTCATCCATCCGTGTACACACGCTGATTTTCACAGATGTTCCCCATCACCCTCTCCTGCCAAGCAGCGTCCAGTGATGGCTGAGAGGAGGACGACTCTGGGTGGGCGGGGATGAGAAATTCTGTTTTTCCTGCTCCAGTGATTTTTACAGAAACTTGGCAGATCGTTGTGGAGATTTGTATTTCTTTGGATTCGACAAGAAACTGTTTAAGAGGCCAGTCTGGAATCTGTCTGAGAAAGTCTGCTTTTAACAGGTTGTTCTGCTCATGCTCACATATTTTCCAAAGATTGCAATCCTCAGATTGGAAGATTAACAGTCCTGTATAATCACCTGGAAGACGATAGCCTGCTGGTTTAGAAGCATAACACACTTTGTTGATGAAAACTTGTTTTCTGCTGATGATTCAGAGCAAGTTCAATGATTCATAAAATGAGCTCAAACAGAAACGTATGCTCATCGGTCTGCAAAGCATGTAATCATATCACATTCCACAAAGATAGGCAATAGGAAAAAAAAAAGTGTACAAAAGAAACCTGCCGAAGAGATCCAGGGCGCTTAGCATTTAGATGACAGCTGCACAGGGCAGGCCTTGTTTGCAGGGCCTGGAGTGGAGGGGTATATGTGGCTTGGAGGCCGGATCTGTTCCAACTGTGCCCTGGCAAGAAACGCCGAGCCCAGTCAGCCTCGACAGCTTGGATATTTGCAGGGGGCGATGGAAAACTGGAAGGCTGCAGTACCATGTTGGACTTACTGGAGATTGCAGGAGGAGAGCCAAGGGGCGATGAGTCAGGAACAAGGTGGTTTATATTATTATGCTACTATAAGTAGGTGACATGTGCAGAGTTTACTCGAAAGCCGTCGATCTAGGACTATGAATTGTAACTTTTGTCTTCAAAATTCCTAAAAATAAATTCCTCAAGTTCATTGATTTAGTGAGATGATTTAAGATTAATATTAGTTTCACCTTCTGTTTGGGGAAAGTTGACCTTGCTGTCGTCTTCCTCATGCCAGAATATAAACAATGGTTTAAACAGGAAGTTCCAGTCCAGATGAGGTCACATGTAAGAGCGATCAGTGGCCGCTCGACAAAACACAGTCGATGATGCAGACTGGCATATGAAGAAAAAATAATATAAGATATAAATCAGACAGGGTTGGCTCCGGCACGCCCTGCTACCCTCTTAGCATCTGTAAGTATTTACTTACCGTAATTTCACGACCATTAGGTGCACCGTACGAAAAGGCGCAGTCTCAGTCACACACCGCCTTACAACAACACACACGCAAGCATGTAAATGTGTGTATTAAAAAATAGATCGGGAGCAAAACTGAGTTTGGTTGTGCTTTATTTAAGTAGTAACGATACTAAACAAACACATTACTGGTAATAGTCTTTATTCAAATCCGTCAAAGTCCTCATCCTCTGTTTCAGAGCAGGTCCACTTTGCTCCTCGCTGTCAAAGTCACTGTCTGTACTGTGCGGCTCCTCAGAAAGGATACCAGCTTTTGAGAAAGCTCGGATAACAGTACCAGCAGACACGTTAGTCCAAGCATCTACAATCCATTGGCAAACTGTAGCGTAACTCGCCCGGCGCTGCCTTCCACCCTTCGTGAAACTGTGGTCTCCTTCAGTCATCCATCGCTCCCACGCCGCTCACACTTCACTCTTTAACGTTCTCGTGCCTTTTCTTTCAGGTCCGCCTCGCGGGCACCGCGTGTTCTTTTAGGTCCGCTTTTTCTCACACACAAGGCGCACCGCTCATTTTGAAGAAAATCTAAGACTTTTATATGCACCTTATGGCCGTGAAATTACGGTAAACTATTATTAGATCTGAAGTTGTGCAACATCAACGCAGCAGATCGCGATGAAGTGACCACTAAACGGTACAGGTGGCGGGCAACTGGCAAAATCGGTATCAAGCATTCCGAGGAGAACAGAAAGATCCAGCACGAGGCCACAAAGACCCCCCAAAAAAAGCAAAAAAGTCAGTCTGCCACTGCTCCCCCTATGGCTCATACCACCTATCACATTTGCATAAGTTTGGCCATCCAGCCACAAACAGATAACTACCCAGGTGCAGACTCCATTGTCTCTAGAGACAGAAGGATGCCAGCACACACTCGACTGTGTTCAGATGTGTACGTGACAAAGAGAATTTGAATAAATGATTGAATTTTATTGGCTGGGCGTAATTCAAAATTTTAATACGCGCTAAAATGTCCCCACAATTTACCAGAGTTTGTGTTTTACGGTGTTTTAAATTGATGATGTAAACTTCATTAACGAACTCTTAGCTTGTGCTTTAACTCAGAAACTAAATACCGAGTTGAAAACGGTGAGTTGTGTGGTCCTCCAGATCGATGGATGAAATAACTAACAAGCAATTATGCAAGAGTGAAAAAAACAAACACACAAATAACTAAATGAATTACCAAATAAATTAATTAGTTTGTTAATATGGCACTCTATTGTTAGCGACTCCATCTATCATTAGATTAACGTGGCCTGTTGAGGGTGTCACTGTAACGCCAGCAAAGCCTGGTTTTTTATTCAGTTCTGCTTTAAGGAGTTCTCATTGGCTCATGAGATCTCCTTGAAAATATATTAAACCTCTATTGGTTTAGAGCAATTAATGTAGACTTAGCATTGCAAATTAGTTACTGTCATTTTAAAGGTGATTGTTCCATTCCGTTGTCCTCCGCTTCTCAAGGGCTAAGTCGCAGGAGCAACAGCCTCAGACGGGAAACCCAGGTTTTCCTCACCTCGGCTGCATCCTCCAGCTCACCTGGGAGGATCCTGAGGCGTCCTTGTCCAGCTATGAGACATAGTCTTTCCAGCGGGTCTGCCTCTGGGTTTCTTCTTGGTGGGACGAAGCCCAAAACACCTCACCAGCGAGGCGTTCGGGAGGCATTCTAACCATATGCCTGAACCACCCCATCTGGCTACTTTCGGTCCAGAGCAGCTGCACTCCAAGCTCCTCACTTTATCTCAGAGTCCAGCCACCCTGCGGAGGAAGCTCATTTCGTCTGCTTGTATCCGTGATCTTGTTCTTTCGGTCATCACCCACAGCTAGTGACCATAGGTGAGGATGGGAACGTAGATCGGTTGGTACATTCGGAGCTATGGAATTTGATACAAGTGGTTGTATTGCGCTATTTAAAATGGTTTTTTCTTTGCATGCGTAGATAAACATGGTGCGTTTTGTTAGATTAGAAATGCAATGTTTACAAAAAAAAAGCTTATACAGAAATACAATTGTTTTTAATTCCATGTTAAACCTTGTTTGAAGCTGCAAATACAAGTAAGATGTATCTAGATAGCAAAGCTAGTGTATATTATTTTAAATTACTAGTTTGGTGAACATACTTAATAATAATTAGCACTCCTTAATGAGTGGATAGAGCAAGGTTTATCAGACTACATACATAAAAAACACTTCCTGCTTTGTTTGGAATGTGGGCGTGGTGGAGAACTAAAGGTGTGGCTACCAAAAGTGTTTGAATAGCATTTGAATCCTGGACAGGAAAGCTTGCAAACTACTCAAACTTGCATGACGAAAAAAAAAAAAACACGTCAGGTATAATTTAGAATGAAAATGACATCCAAACATGTAAAAATTCCAAAAAGGTGATTTTGCATGCATCCCTCCCTTTAATGAGTAAACCTATTCTGAAAATTTGCAGCTTTGCCTAATTAATCTTGAACCAACTCAAAGTCACCCAAGTCTTGATAAGCAACGAGGATACCGCTCAATTTAAACAAATCACAAACTTTAGTTTTGCTCATTTAACATATTTAAAGGTTGTTTTCTTTATACTTTGTTGTATTAATTCTTTCCTTTTGTTTGTTTTATATTTTAAGGATTAAAATGACAAACTACAGAAACAGCCACAGAAGGCTCAGACCCAGTTTTCTGCAGTAATTTAACGTTTTAAGTCTCCAGAAGCTGCAGCTTACATAAAAAGGTCAGTGTAGCAGAACATGGACCTCCCCCGCATTAGTGGAAGGCAAAAACAAAACAAAATGAGAGGAAAACTAGACTTTTTATTCCTCTAAGTTCCTCCTAATTCAGTCATGCTTATGTACCTCTTCGCTTTGGGGTTTTGCCGCGGCAAAGCCTCATGGGAGAAATGATTGACACTCCCTAATCCTCCAGGATACCGAAAAGCACGTCATTATCATGACATTTACACCAACTTCCGAGATGAAGTGTGTGAACAACAACAAGATAAACAGCAAAAACTCCGAAGATGAGAGAAAGAAAAAGTCTACCGGGTTATATTTTAGGTCACATGTAGCGTGAGCTCTTCGATCTTCCCGAGCTGAATTAATAGACGTTGGATCGAGAGAAGCCTGTGCCCAACCACCTGGGGTCGCCTACATTTGGAATGAGCCACATTTTGTGTATATTTAACAGCAGAGGGCTTGCTTAAGGGCATGCAGGACCAGAGGATATGTGATGGAAAGTAGAGCACATGAATTATGACCCAAGCAAACAGCTGATTATGGAGAAGATGAGCGAGAAAATGAGTCGTTTCTCAGGCAAAAAAACATTCCACAGATAAGGAAGTATGGCTTCCTGAGAACCAGCGGGTACCGAGGCTTTGTGACAGCTTAGGGGTTTAGAGTAAACCACAAAAATTGTGCAGAAAGAGCTAATAAACACTGGATAAATATGTGCTTTCTCATTAAATCCTTGCTTTTAGTCATCTCGAATGAGAAATTACAATTTTAGGTTCATAACACATTTTTATCAATGAAGGAAGAAGTTTTACCCTCCACAAAAAAACAAACATTCAGCAGCAGTTAATAATAAAGGATCTACATTAGATCCGATTTAATCACCACTATCTACTGAATAAACAACAACAGAAGCTTTCAAAATAAAGTTTAAACAAGATAGAACTTGTTTTCCAACTTAAATGAAGAGATTTAACTCATGATTGGTTGATTTCTTAGTGAACGCAAACCTGACTATTTCACCAGCCAGCTATTTTCAACTTTGTGGAAAAACAATAAAAATGCATTTTTTATTGTTTTTCCATCAGACTTTGGGGTTGTGCATCTCCCTGGTGATACGGGCAACTATCTACCGGGCAACAGAGTCGCTGCCTTAGTGACTTCTCTGCTATCTGCAAAGTCCCTCTCCCTAGAGCTGTTTCTCCACCTCTGCGGTTGTTTTCACAACTAAACAATGGAAGTCAAGACTGCCTGAACGAGTAGACGGAGGAAGCTCGGCTAATTAGAGACAGCCTTCCTCCCTCGCCTCCAAACCCCGCCTGTTAGCTTTAAGCAGTCTTATACCGCTTGGCCAGACCTCAGACTACGGTTCTCATCTTGAGAAAAAAAAATAGGGTCTGGAAGTTTTTTTCTTTCTGGCTGAAGGCCAATGGGAGACCATAGTAATTGCTCAAATTCAACTGTGGCAAGTGAGGACAAAGACTGTGCGTGACGTGTAAGCCGAGGAAAGTGAGAAAATACCAGGACCAAGTGAAGGAATGAGAGAGAGAAGCAATAAAAATTCCAGATGGTAAGTATCAAGTTTAAAATAATTCCAAAAGAATAAAAAGCCCTTAAATGATAGGCCATCATCTGATAGTAATGATCTCATAGTGGTCGTGGTTTTTAAGATTTCTAAAATTCCAGTTGGCGGTAAAGCCTTTAGTAACCATCGCCCCCAGTTTTAGGGAATAAGCTCCCAGAGCCCACGTGAGAGAGAGCTTTCAAAATTATGATTAAAACATTCTTTTTGGAAATGCTTATAACCAGGTCAGCTAGAAACAGAATTAGCTTTAACGAAGCCAGTAGGCTTCTAAAAACCAGAAGCTGGATAGGTATGGTAGAGTTAGACAAATAAGTATTTACAAGTTTAACCATCTTAGAAATCAGACATTTTCTTCTTCACTAATTTAAACAACAAGGTCAATTCGACTGGAGACAGGCCATGCTGTAAGGACCACCCGCCACCACAGGGAAAAGCATCTCATATATTGTGGGAAATGTACTTTTATTTCTTATCAGCAATCAAAATTAGAACTATTTATATGATCTACATCCACAGACTGACAATAGGAATGACTTAGTCCGGGAGGTTAGGATCAGCATCTGGTGTTAACTAGCACCTGGTATGCTGTTTCAGTTACTGAGATAAAAACAGGGAGTAACATCTCATTTGAGCATACTTTAAGGGAAATGTACTTTTATTCCTTATCAGCAATTGGATTAAGAGATATTTATATGATATACCGTAATTTCACGGCCATAAGGCGCACCTAAAAGTCTCAAATTTTCTTCAAAATGAGCGGTGCGCCCCATCGTGCAGTGCGCCCTATCTGATTTGTGATTTGCGGACGTATTAGAGAACCATCAGGCGAACGCAGTTGAAAACATGAGAATGTTAAAGGGTGAAGTGTGTGTGTGGCAGAGGTGTCAAGTAACGAAGTAAGACTACTTCGTTACCTTACTCAAGTAGAAAATCTCGTTATCTTTACTTTAACGAAGTAATTATTTTTTTGTCTACTTTTTACTTTTACTCACTACTTTTTTATGCAATTATCTGTACTTTTACTTCGTTAGTTTTATCAAAAGTAGTCGCTACTTTCTCCATTTTGTCACGGTTATAAAGCCGCAACTGTTTGTCGGATTTTTTTTTTTTTTATGAACCCTGAATGCATCAAACAAAGGAACAGATGAATGATTGGCTGAAAGGTCCAGTCAATCATTACTTTGGGGCGAGTAGCCCCGCCCACAAACTTTTAAAGAGCAAGGACGTCAGTTTCCGTGTTTGAGACTCGGGCTCGGAAATCAAAGTGTTTCTGATGCTGCAACACTGAACTTTGATTGAATTATCAGTTTTTTTTTTTAAAAAAAACAACAACAGCAAAGAAATGTTTTATTATTATTTTCAGTCTTAGGTTATTGTAAACGTCTTTGCTGAAAATGTTGTAGATGGTATTTTTATAAAAATAACTTTGATCTGTGACGCACTATTTTATCTTTAGAAACAAAGCTAATTGAACTGATTAATCCATAAATAGTAGTGGATGAAGTATTTGTGCTTAAAAGCATCCAAAATGTTATTGATTAGTTTATAAAGACTGACTGAGGAGATTAAAACTACACATCGCTTAGATTTTGTATCATGAAGATGTTTGGGTTAACATTAAAAAAAAAAACCTTTTATGTACACATATATATGTAGATATGTATAGATATAAATTTATATATACCGTCTCCTAAGTCCCGCCCCTACTGGTTTTTTAAAATCTTATTTCCCTGGTTATTTTTTCATTTTTACAGTTCTTAAAATTTTAGAAAAAGAATCCAAGAATTTTGCCTCCTGTGTGTTTCCTTCACTCCCACTGCCTTACGAGTGCATGTAAAGGGTGTTATTTTGTCAATGGGCGTGGTTTTACTGGGTGTACGATATTTTTTGTAAAATACGATAATTTTACGTCATTAGTACGATAATCCAGCACCTCCCACCTGGCAACGCTGGTTCCATGCGCTGGTTCCATTATTAAGAAATAAATAATTCTGATTCATAAAGTCTCACCAAAACACTTTCATTTATTATCATATTTTCTGCTCCTTAAAGCATGTGATAATAGTTAAAAAATATGTTCATACGCTTTTGTTAACAATATTCCTTTTTTTCTGAAAATTACTTTTACTTTTTTTACTTTAAGTAGTTTTAAAATAGGTTACTTTTTACTTTTACTTAAGTAGAAAACTTGAGTTGATACTTCTACTTTTACTAAAGTAGTTTTTTAACTCGGTATTTATACTTCTACTTGAGTAGGAAATGTTGGTACTTTTGACACCTCTGGTGTGTGGATTATGTATAAAAGAACAGGTGTGTGCTTTATGCAGAACATTGCTGTTTTTACAACACTGAAAATGAAAAGAGACACGCTTATGAAGCTCAGTTTAAACTGATGGCAATCAGCTACGCCGGGCGAGTTATGCCACAGTTTGCCAGTGGATTGTAGATGCTCGGGCTAACGTGTCTGCTGGCACTGTTGTCCGAGCTTTCCCAAAAGCAGGTATCTTTTCCGAGGAGCTGCACGGTTCAGAAAGTGACTCTGACAGCGTGGAAAGTGAACCTGCGAGGTTGGATTTACAGCAGCTGTTAGATTCAGAAACAGAGGATGAGGACTTGGATGGATTTAATAAATGACTTTATGACGACTGTAACTAATATTTAAATAAAACCAACCAAACTCACTTTTTACTCCCGATCTATTTTTAAGCACGCACGTGTGTGCGCGCGCGTCTATGTGTGTGTGTTGTTGTAAGGCGGACTTACGTAGTAGAGGATATGTATATAAAACCCGCGCCCTATCATCAGGTGCGCCTTATGTGTGTGTTAAATACAGAGCACGCAAAATTTAGACTGCGCCTTTTAATACAGTGCGCCCTATGGTCGTGAAAATACGGTACATCTACAGACTGACAGTCAGGGAAGTTAGGATTAGCATCTGGTGTTAACTAGCACCTGGCTAGCTGTTTCAGTCACTGAGATCGCCATAGGGAGTAACATCTTATTTGAGCATATTTTGTGGGAAATGTACGTTTATTCCTTATCAGCTACCAAATTTAGAGCTATTTATATGATAGACATCCACAGACTGACTGTGGGGATGACTTAGTCAGGGATGTTAGGGTTAGCATCTAGTGTTAGCATCTAGTGTTAGCTAGCACCTGGCTAGCTGTTCCAGTCACTGAGATTTAGCTTAAGCAGCATTTCTAAAAACTGGGATTTTAATATTACTATCTGATTGTTAACTTGGTCACTGGTTGTAGGAGGTGACATGAAATAGTAACAAAGAATAAAACTTTAGTGAAACAGTTAGACACTTGCTTGCAACGCTGATATCACATTCAAAAGCCAAATTATGGGCGATGCCCAGAGGTGTGTGTAAGACAATCTGAAAATCACATTGTATGATGTTTGAAACAAGTTATTAGTATGTTACTGCTGCAAATAAGTATTTTAACACCAGCTATCAGCTAGTACTCTGATCCTCCACTCCACTTGATTCCATCTCCACTCCACTTATTATCCTAAATTATAAGCATCTGTTTAAGGTTGGTAGTTGCAGAAAGACACCTGTCCACCTCATAATATCTGCAATACTTCAATGACTACATCCCACAGTTCCAAACCCTTCAGGGCGAGTGAGGACTGTCCCAGACGACTGGCTCCTCGTGGATGTCCCACTGATGTCTGATCCTGTAACGACCAGTGAAGCCTTAACTTAATCTCCTGAATTTCTACCTCACTTCCACATTGGCCGGATGAAGTCCATCCGAAACATTCTACAAATACAAGCTATGTTATGGTAAATGTAGATGATCTAAACTGTAATCCCAGTCCCAGGTACATTTTGTCTGTCCATTCTGGCAGGGGATCTTGTTCATCAAACTCCAAAAGGTTCTTTTTTTTAACAACGGAGGTTTTAAGAAGAAAGTTCTAAGGATTAGGTTGTCCTGTCATAGGTTACTTTTATAATGACTGCACAGTCATTGGACTTGGACAAAGCAAGTCACTTACAGTATGCTTGCTTGCCAAATAGGAAACAGCTGCTGGCTAAAAAAAAAAAAAACCTCAGCGCCCATATAAGTTATTGTAGCCATAGTCATTGTTGACGTCACAACAGCCATTCTGGTTCTGTCACCTTCGTTATTTATGCATTCTTCATAGTTTAGATTTTTATGTCGTTACTTGCCCCGCGGCACAAGTCATTCAGGTTAATAACTGGCCAATGAGATGACTCAATTATAAATAGTAGTTGCTGTTCAACGCTACGTGGGGAAGTGTGATACGTTTGATCGAAGGATCTTACTAAACCAATGACAATGGGAAGTTACAGCACAAGTCAGACAGATCGGCAGTTTGCTGCTCTCCAATGGCAGTGTACCTTTAAAAAGATCACTCGTCTTTGGCAAAGCGATTGCTATGCAAATTCATACTGAACCAATTACTGCATATTTCCAGCTCCAAAAATTCAACATGGTGCATCCACATGAGTGAAAATGGCGACTGAATTGGCTTCATTTTGATAGAGCCGAACAGTATGAGTGACGTCACACTCATTAGGTCGACCGTTTTTACAGACAATGGATTACTCTGATTGTGTTTAGGTCTGATTAACTCAGTGATAAGCTATCAGAGACTATTTTGTTCAAATAGGGGCTGCATAAAAAAGTTAATTGAATTTTAGCAAACTAACAATCAGGAAACAAAAGCTTAAAGCTACATAAAAGAAATAGAAGACAGACAGCATCTGCAAACTTTGCTCGATGAAAAAACTTAAGAAAGATTTAAAACCAAGAGACACCAGAGATGTAGAGGATGAGTGAGAGTGAAATAACCTTGGGAGCTACTCACTAGGGAGAAGCAGAGAGGGACGCAGTCTTGGCTGTTGGACTGGAACCGAGTTGGGTGCTGCACAGTGGGTGCTCGCAGGACACTTCAATCACAGACAGCCGAAGCCCAGGGCGAACTTGGCCAATTAGCCGTACACCGCCGCTGACCCCCAGCTTCATTAAGGGCCTGGACTCTGGAGAAGAGGAGAGAGGAGAGGATTAGTGGGTGTGAGAGCAAACCGTCAGTACCAACCAGGTTTGAGAAGAGACACAATTTCTACACGAACACACCTGCAAGAGGTGTCATTGAAGGTTACAGATAAACACCATGGAAAGTGTGAACACCTTCCACCACAAATGAACATGGTCTTGAGAAGAAAAAAAAAACGACACATTCCTTCATCCCTGTGGGTTTTCATCACTGGCAAAGGTTGTGCTCGTGGGGTTATAGCTACAGAGGCCAGAGGGTGAGATTCTCCCCCAACACGGTCGCAATGACAGCAACAGGTGTGGTGGCCAGCAGACATGCAATTACCAGGCTGAGAACCTGCTCTTTGTGACAGAGACAACAGCAGATCTGAGGGAGGATTGGAGCTGGGGAGGGGTAGAAAAGGAGTGATTGAGGAGGAGAAATAAGAGATGATGAGGAAAATAGGAGGAAATAAACTACAGAAAATCCCTGAGGTATAAAAAGAGAGTGGGAGAGAGAAACATTTACCCCGATTTCTTTTTTTATCTTCTATTCTTCACTGGCTAAGAAAGAAAATTGGAGATCAAACCCAAACATATACTGTATCTAACATGCACCTGTTGTTCTGCAGGAAAAAAAACATAAATTCACACACAATGGTGGTCTGGAGAGACCTTACATGCATGTGTGCACAACAGAGAGAGAGAAGCGACGCATCCCTGTTTCATTTCAGGATGGGCGGGGCTGTCTGAGGCGCTTTGGGGAAGGTTGCGCTCAATGAGCCCTGACAGCAACACAGTTGGGTACGGCGACGTGTTTGTCTCCATTATAAGAGTGTACATACACATGGGATCTGCCTTTGAATCAGCTTTGCTATGGAAACCCCAGCAGAGCGACGGAGTGGGGTGTAGCAGCTTCATGCATGCTCTCCCTTATTTTCCCTGTTCTCCCTCTCCAATTACAGGCTTTCGATCAGGCTAAAGTAATGTTTGTGATGTGTGCCGCCTGTGTAGCAATAACCACCGTCAGAACTTTTATGCTCGGGTGGAGAGGAGATACTGGTTCTTTATTTAAAACAAGCCAAGGATAAAAGATCAATGGCCCAATTCTGGCCATGAATTGGAGTGAAAAGTTCACAAACGTGGTGGGAGATTATGAGAGGGAGATGTATGAGTGGATGGGGAGAGGGAGGTATAGAGCGAAGAGGCATCTAGCTCATCTGGGTGCTAGTGGCTTATTGATCGGTGAAGATACACAGCTCCTAGCCATTCATCATGGGCCACTCTCCTTAGATAACTCCTATGATAGTGCCCTGCTGCTGAGCATCTGCAACCGGCCACATCCATTATCCTTCAAAGTAAGCCTGCTAGCCTGGGAACAGGCATGGAAGGAGCTGTCGGGTGACAAGGTAGAGGGGAGGGCTGGAATAGAAATGGAAAAGAAGCCTGTGGTTTGGAGTCTGTGGGTGAGGCTTGTGTATACAAAGGCAGGAGATGGCGTTGAAGGGCTGGGGGGTTTATGAAAAACGGTGGCCTGACAGCCACAAAAGAAATGAGAAACTGTCTGTTCGCCCCAGCAGGATGGGGAAAATGTGATGGTACTATTGTTTCCAATTCTTTGCCAAACAGCATTAGCTAAGCTGTTTTGTAGCAGATAGCACACGAGCCGTCCAAGCGACAGCAAGCTCAGAAAACTGCTGAGTGTGTGCAGGAGGGTGTGTGGATAAAGAGTTTCCCAACTGGGCAGGTGGGAATCAGCCATAATGAGTCATTCAGGAATAGAAGACAGGGAGTGAGGGTGAAAAAAGAAAGAAAAGGGAGGAGGGCAGAAAGACGGAGTGAGAGTGATGGTGGCGGGCTCCTAGCCAGAGACAATGCCCCAAAAGAGCAATTACAGAAGCTCCAGAGAAGGTATGGGCCTAGCCTCAAGGCATACTTTCAAACAGCACAAAAGCCATGGTAGACATGCACACACACACACACACACACACACACACACACACAAAGTAACTCTATAGGAATCCCTTTCTGATGAGACACCAACAGGTCTGGACGGAAATAGGAGATGGTGAAAGCCAAAAAAAAAAAAAAATTGAGCAGGCATGAGGCAGTAACATTTCAAACAGAGCTAATCTCAAACCAAAACATCAGCATGATACATGCCCACACATTTTCATGGCAATATTATTTTTTAAACTTGTTTTAGAACCACAAGAAAAGCTCTAAAAACCCACCACCGTCATCAAAATGTATGAAACTTTTAAACCCTACTCAAACTTTTGTGGCGTAAATATTCTTATCTCTTCAGCCAACCATGGAAACCAATGCCTATTAAAGTTTAAAGATAGTTGGTACCAGTTGATTGCAACCAATTACAAGTACAAATTTCTTAAATATTTGGTCTCTTTGGAGGGAGATTATTGATGAGCTCAACGCTCAGAAGACAGTGGAGATGATTGTGGACTTTAGGAAAGTCAAAGCCCCCATTCCCCCTTGCCCTGACAGATTCCCCCATCACCACTGTAGACTCTTTCCGCTTCCTCTGCACTATCATCACACAGGACCTAAAGTGGGGGCCGTCCATCAGCTCCCACAAAAAGAATTGAGAAATGGCTTTATTCATCATTGGATGAAGAAAGCCAAGCTGCCTGCCCAGATGTTGGTGCAGTTTTACAGCCATCATCGAGTCTGTCCTCACCTCCTCCATCACCGTGTGGTACGCTGGAGCCACAGCCAGGGACAAACACAGACTGCAGTGCAGAAGGTGATCGGCTGCAGCCTTCCATCTCTTCATGACCCGTACATCTCCAGGACTCAGGGGCGTGTAGGTCGGATAGCAGCTGACCCTTCCCACCCTGGACATGGACTTTTTGAGCGACTCCCCTCGGGCAGGAGGCTCCGGTCCATTCGGACCAGACGTCCCGCCACAAAAGCAGCTTCTTCCCTTCTGCAGTTGGACTTATGAATACTTTATAACCCGCTATGCCATTGCACTACTTTTATTTTTCTTTCTGAGCACTCTTAGTTTTGTTAAAATTCTTTTTTTTTTTTTTTTTTTTTTACCATAGTTACATGTCCTTTTTTTTTTGTTTATAATTGCACACTAGTACCACAGCAAGTTCCTAGTCTCTAACCCTCTTCATTGACCATGGCAATAAAAGTATTTCTGATTCTGATGGTGAATTATACGGAGAGCAACATTATTGCCCACGTAAAATAATGATCATTCACTTGATGAGACAGTTGGTTACTAATAAGAGGTCAGCCAGGACCCAAAATGTTTGTTACTGACTCGCCAGCGGTTTCCACCCGAGGCATTGTGAACCCCACCCAATCTTGCAAAAGTTACAATGAGAATTCCCACCAGATGAGGGTCACTACTTCAAACCAGTCATCATGGTAAACTTGTGTTTTCCTTCAGGGGTCATCTTCCTCCCTCTAACCCTGTCTCCCACATCCTCTTCTCTCCAGAGGTGTCAAAAGTACCAACATTTCCTACTCAAGTAGAAGTATAAATACCGAGTTAAAAAACTACTTTAGTAAAAGTAGAAGTATCAACTCAAGTTTTCTACTTAAGTAAAAGTAAAAAGTAACCTATTTTAAAACTACTTAAAGTAAAAAAGTAAAAGTAATTTTCAGAAAAAAAGGAATATTGTTAACAAAAGCGTATGAACATATTTTTAACTATTATCACATGCTTTAAGGAGCAGAAAATATGATAATAAATAAAGTGTTTTGGTGTTAAACTTTCTGAATCAGAAACATTTATTTCTTAATAATCTTTATTGGAAATCGATTAATGAACACAATCAAATGTATTATCATAAGCAGGGCATTATGTAACGTCCCTTCAGCAACCAAGCTTCACTCTGCATCACCTAATTTAACCAACTTCAGCAGACACAAACACACTCAATGTTAAAAAAAAATAAATAAATGGAAAAAAAAATTACCAAAAGGCTTTTTTAAGCCTTGAAGGCAGCTAGTTTTCAAAGTTCTTTGAGGCAATACTGAATAGTCTTTAACAAGTTGGTAAGTATGGGAGTGCCACATACAGCCTGGGCAGCGTTGCCAGGTGGGAGGTGCTGGATTATCGTACTAATGACGTAAAATTATTGTATTTTACAAAAAATATCGTACACCCAGTAAAACCACGCCCATTGACAAAATAACACCCTTTACATGCACTCGTAAGGCAGTGGGAGTGAAGGAAACACACAGGAGACAAAATCCTTGGATTCTTTTTCTAAAATTTTAAGAACTGTAAAAATTAAAAAAAAAATAACCAGGGAAATAAGATTTTAAGAAACCCAGAAAGAAACCAGTAGGGGCGGGACTTAGGAGACGGTATATATAAATTTATATATATATATATACATATCTACATATATATATGTGTACATACAAGGTTTTTTTTTTATGTTAACCCAAACATCTACATTATACAAAATCTAAGTGATGTGTAGTTTTAATCTCCTCAGTCAGTCTTTATAAACCAATCAATAACATTTTGGATGCTTTTAAGCACAAATACTTCATCCACTACTATTTATGGATTAATCAGTTCAATTAGCTTTGTTTCTAAAGATAAAATAGTGCGTCACAGATCAAAGTTATTTTTATAAAAAATACCATCTACAACATTTTCAGCAAAGACGTTTACAATAACCGCAGACTGAAAATAATAATAAAACATTTCTTTGCTGTTGTTTTTTTTAAAAAAAACTGATAATTCAATCAAAGTTCAGTGTTGCAGCATCAGAAACACTTTGATTTCCGAGCCCGCAACAAGTCTCAAACACGCAAATCGACATTCCTGCTCTTTAAAAGTTTGTGGGCGGTGCTACTCGCCCCAAAGTAATGATTGACTGGACCTTTCAGCCAATCATTCATCTGTTCCTTTGTTTGATGCATTCAGGGTTCATAAAAAAAAAAAAAAAAACTCAGACAAACAGTCGCGGCTTTTTAACGGTGACAAAATGGTGAAAGTAGCGACTACTTTTTATAAAATGAACGAAGTAAAAGTACAGATAATTGCATAAAAAAGTAGTGAGTAAAAGTAAAAAGTAGACAAAAAAATAATTACTTCGTTAAAGTAAAGATAACGAGATTTTCTACTTGAGTAAGGTAACGAAGTAGTCTTACTTCGCTACTTGACACCTCTGCTTCTCTCACACCAACTACTTTTATGTCCTCCTTCACTCCATCTTTGGTCTTCCATGAAACTGAAGTGATTTCCAAAGGCGACCGTTTTTGGCTTTCTCCTCGACACATCGACCGTCACCACCTCCACCTTTACCGCTTAAATGGAAGTGACAACTTAGCTTGAGCAGGCTTGAATGATGGAAGAAAAAGAAAGATGTGCAAACAGATACGGGGGAGGGCAAATTAAATTAAGAGAAAAGTTCTTGCGCACCGGTATGCACCATTGATTTCCTATTCTCTTGGAAACATTTAATGAGCTTAAATAGGAGCCTCGTTTGACACTGCCACAGTGACTCGGAGAAGGCTCCCAGTGAGAGGAAATCGTTCAGAGGCTGTGACGGTTGCTGGAAGGTGGGGGTGTAGGATGCAGAAACGATGCAGGGAGGGAGTAAATGTTTTCATGCCAACATGAGAGACGTGAGGAAGACAGATGTTGGATTATGCTTGGGAAATGGTCCATGTTGAGCTTTCCTAGCCTAGTTCTGAAGAAGGAAAGAGAAAAAAAAAAAGACAGACTAAGGAGATTAAGGAGAGAGAAGCAGATGTTGGAAAAGGCTAAAGGTGGTTCATATTCAACTGAGCTGCCTAGTTATGTAGGTGCTTACCCACAACAGGCGCTCATTAGAACCCGACAATGTCCTACCTGATTGACAGTTATTGCTTTACAGCAGCGCTTCACCTCATTACTTCCTGAATGACCTCTGTATGAGGCACTCAGGAGATGCAATTGTTTAACGGCCATCTTGTTTTTTTTATCCTTCCCGTTTTCCTACGGTGGCAAGGAGTATTGTCGTTTGTAAGAGCAGAGTCCACAGGCGCTCAACTGCCTGCGCTGCTGATGAGGACCCCACTGGGAACCATCAGTGGTCCCTTTATGAAGCTGTGGCGGAATGAATGCGCTCAACGTCCCGCCACCTTCTGCAGGCAATCATGATAATAAGAGACGAGTCGGGCATAGCTTTGCACTCACAACACCACAAAAGAGCAGAGTGATTCCCATCACCGACTGCTGGGGGTTTTCCTAGCTTCAAGCAGTAAAACAAAGTTTGTATCAAGGGAGGGTTTTTAAACTTTAAAAGTGTATGAGATCATCACACAAATGGCTTACCGTTAAAATAACAATCATGCATTTACTTTTTTGTTAATTTCCTCTCTTTGAAACATAAAAAGACCTTTTTTTTAGGACTTTTACCACTATTTTCTTGCAAGAGAGGACTCAAATTGAATATATTTTACAGAGCCTTTGGGGCAAATAAAATTGCATTTGAGTAAAATCCCATAAAACGTTCATTTCTAACCATCGGCATTAAAATAACAGTAACTGCTGCATAATTAAAGTTTATTTTAAGGAGTAAGTCACATTGTTTATAAGTAGAAGGGCAGACTGGGGACACATTATGGGTGTAAATGGGATTTGTACAAATATGGTTAAACTTCTCTTTCCACGACAACTTTGGAAAGTAGATTATTTTTCTGCATTTTAGGTTTCGCTTATGACGTCACAAAATCACATTAAAAACAACCGTTTGTTTTGGATGAAAGGTTTCAATTCTTCTTCTTCCATTGTTTCCCTCCAGGGGGCGCCACAGCAAGTCAGTTTCTTCCATCTAACCCTATCTGCTGCATCCTCTTCGGTCACACCAACTATCTTCATGTCTTCCTTCACTGTATCCATGAACCTCCTCTTTGGTCTTCCTCTAGTCCTCTTTCCTGGTGGTTCCAAATCCAGCATCCTTCTTCTGATGTACTCTCTCTCTCTCCTCTGCACATGTCCAAACCATCTCAGGCCATGTCCACACGTAGCCGAGTATTTTTGAAAACGCATATCTGCTGTCCTCACTTTTATTAAAACGCTCGCATCCACATGTAACCATTTTAAAAATATCTGCATCCACACAGAGCCATAGAAATACCCTTTTGAGTGCGGTTATAAGCATGCCAGACCAGTAGTTGGCAGTATTGATGTAAACAACAAGAAGCAAGAGCAGTGGAGAGTGGACAAAAAGGCAAGAAAAGAGGGTCTGCAACAGGGTCCGTGGATCCATGCTGCCCACTGTCTGCTTTTTTAAACCAGGACGCACACGAATGACGTATGTGCATTACTTGTCGCAGGTAGTGACGCATAAAACGCAAATGTCCGTTTTCGCACGTCCACACGCAAACGCAAAAACTGAGTTTTCCAAAATCTCCACTTTGGCCGGAGTTTTCAGAAATACCGGTTTTGAGTGAAAAAAAACCCTCCGTTGTCGTGTGGATGGCCAAAATGAATAAAAATATATGCGTTTTCAAAACTACACAGCTACGTGTGGACAGGGCCTCAGTCTGACCTCTCTGACTTTATCTCCAAAACCTCTAACATGTGCTGTTCCTCTGATCCTGTCCATCCTGGTCACTCCCAGAGAGATCCTCAGCATCTTCATCTCTGCTACCTCCATCTCTGTTTCCTGTCTTTTCCTCAGTGTCACTGTCTCTTGACCAATCCTCATGGCCGCTCTCCCCACGGTTTTGTAAGGTTACAGATACTACTTTGGCATTCGATATTACGCGTTGAGCTGAGAGATGTCACTAAAAAACAGCAGCACTTTTGCTTTTTCCTCGCAATATACTTTTAAAAGTTTTGATCCATTTTTGACCAGTCCACTGCAGGTTCGTATCGCTTGCTAACTATCGGTATTTGATATCTTGCTACATCTGTGTAACCCACTACAAGTTTACTTTTATTTTGTAAATGATAACATACACTTCTACACATAAGTTGCGTAGCTGCACGGTGGTGCAGCAGTTAGCCCAGTGGTCTCACAGCAAGAAGGTCAGGGGTTCGGGTCATGTAGAAGAGGCGAGGTTTGAAATACTTGTCTTTCTATGTGGATTTCCTCCCACCCTCCAAAAACAGGCATGTTAGGTTGATTGGCTGCTGAGAAAATTCCCCTAGGAATGATTGTATGTGTGTGTGTGTGTGTGTGTGTGTGTGTGTGTGTGTGTGTGTGTGTGTGGCCCTCAACAGACTGGACACATGTTTGAAGTGTATCCTGCCTCTCGCCTGTAATCAACCTGAATAGGCTCTGGCACCCTCGCGATCCCGTCAGGGATAAGCGGTTCAAAATACAAAACAAAATATTCCATTCCGTTGTTTTCCTCTTATCTGGGGCCGGGTCACACGGGCATCAGCTTCAGACTTTTGGAAAACCTAGGCTTCTCTCACCCCGGCTGCCTCTTCCAGCTCACCCAAGAGGATCCCGAGGTGTTCCCTGGCCAGCTGCGAGACATGGTCTCTCCAGCAAGACCTCAAAAACTGCTCAAGGGTTTCCACCCTGTGGGACGTACCCGAAAACACCTCACCAGGTAAATGAGGAAACTCATTTTGGGCCCCTATATCTGCGATCTTGTTCTTTCGATCACCACTCTCATCAGCTGGTCAACAAAGGTGAACGAAGGATCGTGATCGACTGATAAATCAAAAACTTTGCTTTTATTTTACTGATTCCTTTTTATTTGTCTCCACATGGAAGTTCCCTTTGCTCTTCAGCAGCAAAAAATTCAAGTATTATGTAACCGCTGTTATTTGCAAATTGAGCAACTAAATCACGTCAACAAACTAATGGAACTAGATTAAAAAATATGTAAAATTCCACTACGTTAAGAGCAAAACTGAAAGTTCAGGAAACAAAATGTTATTCATAAAACTAACAACTTGTGTTTAATGAAACTGAGCTTTTAAAAAAAAAAAAAAAAAAACAGTTAAAAGAATGGATGCTGCATCAGAGGGTCACAAGCAGCAAAATGATAACCAACATGGCAACGAAGCAGAACGTTGTGTGGGTGTTACACCCCAATCTTAATGTTTTTTTTTAGATCAGATTATAGCTAAGTATTGATTTGTTTATTTACATGTCATTCCTGCTCATAAATATTTCAATATAAATCTTTTCTATATGCTTTTAATTCAAGAATATTTTAAGCTCGTAGCAGCTTGCCATTCCAGCTGAGTCCTGGGTCCTGAGGTCAAAAACCAGTTCTTAAGTTCATGACCTCTCTTTTTTCTACCTCAAATTCAGCTGAAGTGCTGGTAGAGCAGCTGGTTTGCACTGCCTCGGAGTGCAAAGTTCAACAGATGCACAGTAAGCAGCACAAAAGCAAACGGGGGCAGGGGTTGGACACCACCAGCAACGCTGCTGAGGCCATGCTTCACGGGGCTTCGGTGTGTGACTATGCTGAGAGGGAGAGTTTCTTCTTTTTTTTTAAAACAAAAAATGCATCTTAAGCTGAAACAATCATGAGATCATCTGATGATTAATTATGGTATGGCAAGAGGAAACGTGTCACATGAGTGTTCTGTGTTTCTTAGTAAAGCATTTCAGGGAGAGACATGCAGGTGTACATTCCCACCCACACACAAGTCAAAGAAACTGGAAGTGACTAACTATAGAAACTAAAACTTGAAAAAGGCGTGTTAGATTGCGCCAGACTGCTTTGTCTCCAACTGTCATCCCAACTCAATAAAAAGCCAGTGAAACAATTGTTCACAGGAGGCTGTGGTTTTCATAGGAATCCATAGGTCATCATCTATAGGATCGTGGCCCATTCACCAAATTATTTCCACTGCTCTATTTATATCCCGCAGGGAGAAGGTCATTATTAAAACAGAAAGCTATACTTCATAATTGCTCCACTATGCTTCTATCCCCTCAGTGAAATTGGCTCTTCAGAATATATTCCCTCTCACTCTTTTCCATCTCTCTTTATCTCTCTCTTGTCTGGCAGAGAGGGCGATTTTGACAGGCTGACTGTCTCTACTGATGCAATAACCACCCCCCATTTGTATCTGAGGAGGGTGCATTAACCAGACAGCGTAATCAGCCGGCGCAGGAAAGGCACCAAGCCTCACCAACAGGCTGCTTTTTACCTCTCTGAGTTGTAACAGCTCACCATTAGACCACAATTAGTGCTACACGTTTGGGGAAAAACAACCCCTCCAAAGACCTCTGGGCAGTAGAGCGGAAGCAAAGCAAAAGTAGTTTATGCAAGTCTATTGTTGCAATAAACACAATCTTATTTGGTCATTCCTGGAGATAATTATAGGGTTTTTTTTTCCTTATTTAAATTAAATTTAATCAGTTCAGCCCTGTGTCACAGGAACGTGTCATCCCATAAAAACAAGAACAATAACCCAGTGATGGACGGAAACACTTGTGGATTATTTACAATAACAGTGAGGAAATACCCCATGCAGTGAGGAGTTTAATCTGAAGCAGGGCTGTACATCTGTAATCTGGAGATTTGTTGGTTTTGGTGATTGACTTATAGTAAAAATGAAAAAAAGTTTAGGTTGAATGGTCTTCTTTGCAAATTTGCACAGAGGAGAGTCCCCCTTCAAATTAACAGTCCATCATTTTAACATAATTGCTCATTAACAAACCGCTCACATGCCCTTATACATGCTAACGCGGCCTTTGGTATCCATGTGCATTTAAACCGACAGCACACCAAAACTAACAAGTTCTGTGGGGTTAGATTTAGAACCTGTCCACACGTAGCTGGGTATCTGGTAAAAACGAATATCCTTTGGTCTGCAGTCCACACGAAAACGGAAGTTTTTTCTCTCAAAACTGGCATTTTTGAAAACTCTGGCCAAAGTGGAGATTTTGGAAAACTCCGTTTTTGCGTTTGCATGTGGACGTGCGAAAACAGACATTTGCGTTTTTATGCGTCACTACCTGCGACAAGTAATGCACATACGTCACTCTTGTGTGTCCTTGTTTACAAAAGCAGACAGTGGGCAGCATGGATCCACGGACCCTGTTGCAGACCCTCTTTTCTTGCCTTTTTGTCCACGCTCAGCTGCTCTTGCTTCTTGTTGAGGAGCAAAGAAGGAGAAATGCTTTGCAATCGGTGATTATTAATCACATGAGCCTCCCTCCTCCGCCACTCACTACTGCCACTACTGGTCTGGCATGCTCATAATCGCACTCAGAAGCGTATTTATACGGCTCTGTGTGGACGCGGATATTTTGAAAAACGGTTACGTGTAGATGCGAGCGTTTTCCTAAAACAGAGGACAGCAGAAATGCGCTTTCAAAAATACCCGGCTACGTGTGGACATGGCCTTAGTGACGTATGTGGGCACGTGTGACATTTTAAGTTGTAAAAGTAGGAATTGTTCAAGTCGAGGGGATAAACATCCCAATTGGTGGAAAGAAACACGCTCATCTGGAAGTCTTGGCATTCCCAGATATGGACTCCAGGAGTCTTTTGTTGGAGAATCAGAGTTCTTCTCTGAATCTTTCTCTAATAAGGATACGTCTATACCAATGGATTCACAGCTGAAACATGAGACTAGTACATAGCCAGACTAAAAGACTAATAAACATTGAAAGATGATAAAGAGAAGCCTTCATCTGTAAAAGCAAAGTCTTCCCAATTCAATAAAAGCAGAAATCATGTTGGACAAGAACAACAGTGCCAAAAACACAAGTAGACTGGAAAAATGATGCAACACATTCCATCTAAACCGGACAAGTCTGCAATAAATTTGTGGATCAAACTTGGACATTAAGTATGTGTGCAATGCTGTTCCATTGGAGAGTGACTTGAAGACATAAGGACAGAACAGTTACTGTGGACAGTTTTATGTTGTCTCTTGGGAGCGGGCTTCAACGCAATGAAACTCTGGCTGGCGCAACCAACAACCAACAAAATTCACAGGGAAATTCCAGGACAGAAAAAACAAACTCCACAGAACAAGAAGTGTTTTCAACACTTTTGAGGATCTTGAAGAAGATTTGCATCAAAAAGTAAATTCAATGTGGTGTTGATGTCCTGGATCAAAAACTGTGTGTTTACATAGTGTGCACAGAAGCATGAAAAGGGCCTTTAGCTTGTCTTGCACAACATCCTGGACATCGGTGCTTCTGATGTACTGTACAGGACATGTCCAAAATCAAAGGAGTCAAGTTTCAAAGTAAACTCCTTTGGAAATTTGCAAAGTTGACGTAAATTTTTAGCATTAGTTTGCAATAGAAAATAGAAAAAGACAAATACAAGAACTTGTGCAGACGAGAAAGGATGAGCTACATGAATTTATTAGGGTTTGTAAAATAAAAAAATGCAATGTCAGAGTTACGACAATGAGGATTAGTCAGAGTAAGACGGAGTACATGTGTGTGAATGAGAGGGATCCAAATGGAAAGGTGAGGTTACAGGGAGAAGAGAGAAAGAAGGTGGAAGATTTTAAGTATCTAGGATCAACAGTCTAGAGCAATGCAGAGTGTGGAAAAGAGGTGAAGAAGCGTGCTCAGGCAGGCTGGAACGGGTGGAGGAAAGTATGAGGTGTGATGTGTGATAGAAGTTTCAGATAAAATGAAAGGGAAAGTGTACAAAACCGTGGTGAGAGTGGCCATGCTGATTGGTCTAGAGACAGTGTGGTGAGAGCGGCCATGCTGATTGGTCTAGAGACAGTGTGGTGAGAGCAGCCATGCTGATTGGTCTAGAGACAGTGTGGTGAGAGCGGCCATGTTGATTGGTCTAGAGACAGTGTGGTGAGAGCGGCCATGCTGATTGGTCTAGAGACAGTGTGGTGAGAGCGGCCATGCTGATTGGTCTAGAGACAGTGTCACTGAGGAAAAGACAGGAAGCAGAGATGGAGGTAGCAGAGATGAAGATGCTGAGGATCTCTCTGGGAGTGACCAGGATGGACAGGATCAGAGGAACAGCACATGTTAGAGGTTTTAAAGTCAGAGAGACCAGACTGAGATGGTTTGGACATGTGCAGAGGAGAGAGAGAGAGTACATCAGAAGAAGGATGCTGGGTTTGGAACCACCAGGAAAAAGGTGTAGAGTAGGAGTGGGCAAACTTTTCGGTTTATGGGCCACATTGAGTTCTAACATTTGACCAGGGGGTCGGAACAAGATCAGATGGATGGCATGCTTTGGTAACCTATAGATTAGACCGATAGAATGGTGCGCTAGATTTAAAACAAGCGCGAGCAGAACTCCGTCCTTTGGTTCAATTCACATCTAATTTGCAACTAAAGATTCAGTCGTTAGGGTGATCGCCACGTCCCTATGCTGACAAGAGGGAGGGGGCATTGCAGGTCAAGTGGAAAGTTCAGGGATTTTAGTGTTAAGTGACCTTAATGTATGGCGATCGAGTGCTGCTGGGTGCAAAAATACAAACAAACCATTTAAATATGAATGCATAACAAGTTACGAGTGGGGAGGGAGAAATTCAGTTCATTTTTAACAGCTTATAAAATAACCAAGTTTTATTTTCTATCAGTATTTTTCATAAAAATGCAACAGTCGTTAAATCAGCAAAACATGAGAGAGATGAGAGTGACTTTATTTATCCCCAACGGCAAATTAATTTGTTACAACTGACAGAAATCAAGAAAAAAAAAGAATAAGATGAATTATTTAAAGTCGTTTTCATTTTAGAAATCCAGATTAAATAATCTCACTACTGACAAATGAAAGTGTTCGGATCCAGTTTCGATCCTCGTATTTTTCAACCTTTTTTTTGCCAGGGGGCATTTTCCATCGAAAAAAATCTTGAGGCACACCACCGACCAAAATGTTCAAAACGATATGCTACAGCTGCCAGATTAACAATGGAGTGATTCTCAGTAAAGTTTCCTGAAAAGGAATCAAATCAACACATCAAAACCTATTTCATCATCTTTTATGATTCTTCTTTCAAATAAAAAGTCTTGCAGAAAATGTGAGATTTCATTCCAATACACCATTTTTCTGCTTTAAAACAAAACCTAAATTTTCTCACAAGGTCTCAAAGATATGTAGAAAATACGATCGACTAACCGGGGTTATTTTTTTGGAGGGATGGACAGCAAAACAAAAGCAGAGAAGATGAGAGGGTTGCTACGGTTACAGTAAACAACCTATCGCAGGACAGCGCTGCATGTCTTTATGTAAAATAGTAAAGATAAAAAAAAAAAAAAACACTTTAATTCTAGCACAAACATCATGAGATCAACCAAAACAATCTTTGGGAGCTACCGGTGGATCCCGATACCGTATGAGGTGGAATAGGATCATTTCTCGTGGCACACATGACGATCTCTCAGGGTAGACGAGTGTGTTGTGGAACACTGGTTGAAAAACGTTGGTCTAAAGCAGTGGTCCCCAACCACCGGGCCGCGGACCGGTACCAGGCCGTGGGTCATATTGTACCAGGCTTCCATTATTTCCATTTGGTTTATTATTCGAGCGATAACTATGTTTTATTTTGAAAAGTCACTGGATCTTCTTCCTCACATCCATCAATGACTCACCTTTGACGCATTACTCCATTAAATTAAACCCCTAAATAAGCAAAATGAGTGAAAAACAAAGATTTATAAGAAGCTTCTTTGAGGGGAGGTACAGAGTTATGAAGCAGACTAGACCTTAGAAACATTCTTCAGGTTTCAGGTCAAGATGGGACTGTCTGGTTCCAGCAAAACAAACTCAGAACTCTGATCTAGTCTTACTGTGAAGAATCCAATTAGTATTTCTATTCACTTTGTTTTTGTGGTGTCCTTTATTTTGAAGAATGTTTCCACGTTATAAAGACGCTGCTAATAAATTTTCTCGTGGGGACAAAGTGGTTTAAAGAATTATTATGTATTAAAAAAAACTATTTTTTTCAGGCTTGTCTTATCACCTTTAGACCGGTCCGTGAAAATATTATCCTACTCTAAACCGGTCCGTGGTGCAGAAAAGGTTGGGGACCTCTGGTCTAAAGGGCACACACGGATATCGGAGAGGTATGTCATCTGGAAAACTGATGACGTGTTCTTTTAAACAGACTCGCACACAGTTAGTCAAACCTAAACAAGATCAACAAAAAATTATACGTTTGTACTTAAAACTTAGTTTAGTAAAGAGAAAAAAAACCTAAAGTAGCTTTGAGACCCATTTAGAAGTAGGTTCTCTCCTGGGATGGATGGACAGAGTGATAATTAAATCTACAATAACAGCCTAAACATTCTGTTAAAAAGCACCTAGCTGTGCCATGGGAGACAGGCGCCATCCAGTTCTGAAGTGTTGGAATGAAAGATTATCTGAGTGAGGGCTGATGGAAATGTCTTATCACCAAACACTTCAGGCCGTGCACAACTCATCCAAAATAGCAACCGGCAAAATAAAAAAAATAACAGAAAAACATTTGAAAGTGCTGCCTTATCAAAAGAAGTGCATTCATTTTGTAAGGTGTGGAGGTGGAGGCACAAGTATCACCTGGCGCTTTCCACGTGGGCATCGGTCCCAGCACTGATGGGTGAGGACACGTTTTTTGTACATTTTTCAATATTGAGCCAAGCTGTTTTATTCAATCCGAGCGGAGTGGAGGTCATCCAGCCTTGTGAATTAATAGCAGTGAAGTGCACATCATCTCTGACTAGTAACAGTACATCACAAGGAGCGTCCGTGGACATAAGAAGGTTTTCTCTATAGTTACCAACTCCAGGATGCGGCTCATATTCTTGCATAAAAACATCACACATAAAGCTATTTTTTTAGCACGAGAACACAAAGACTTGTCTACTACGCTGAGCCACCAAAGTAACCAAAATCCTGAAATCCATTCTGTTCCGTTCCATCATCTTCCGCTCATCTGGGGCCAGGTCGCGGGGGCCACAGCCACAGACGGGAAGCCCAGGCTTCTCTCACCCTGGCTGCATCCTCCAGCTCACCCAGAAGGATCCGAAGTCGGTCCCCGGCCAGCTATGAGACATAGTCTCTCCGGCGGGTCCAGGGTCTGCCTCTTGGTCTCCTCCCGGTGGGACGTGCCCGAAACACCTCACCCGCTAGGCGCTCGGGGGGCATCCCGACCAGATGCCCGAACCACCCCATCTGGCTCCTCTCAACCTGGAGGAGGAGCGGCTCGACACCGAGCTCCTCCCGGATGGCAGAGCTCCTCACCCAATTTCTGAGTGAGAGCCCAGCCACTCTGCGAAGGGAGCTCATTTCGGCCGCTTGTATCTGCGATCTCATTCTTTCGGTCACCACCCACAGCTGGATCCTAAAATCCTGAAATACTTTGTGCATTCAGATTGAAATAGGTCGACTCCGTGTTTGCACCTGCTCAGATAAAATACCCATCACGTTAATGACGTCTTTGTTGTTGAGTGAATAAGTTGTAACGCGATGAGTGGGATTGAATTATTTAGCATTCGATTATTTTTTTCGAGTGGATTTTAACACGTGTCAGTGAGGAGTATCTAATTGACACAAATAAATTCTAATTCTGACCACTTTGGCTGGATTTAAAACGATGTTTGAGAGGGACTGTAAAAATTTAAAAGCCTCTGATGCAACTATGCCTCTCTCTTTTAAGCAATCTGAGTAATGGCGAGTGTGCTGTACATCTAAGAACGTCCCAGGGTGGAAGTGCACTTCTGGTGAATGTGCACAGGCTCGGTCAAATTATCCTACAAAACCTAAGTTTAGTACAAAGAGGCACACTAACTCACCCTGAGGCTTTGGAACAATACAGAGAAATGTGTGTCCCTGTGGTCATTTGTGGCATGCTGGCAGTGGGCAGACACAGATAAGAGTTTGGATCGTTGGAGGCTGACACGCTATGATTATCTCCAGCTAGTGGAATTGAGCGTCCATCAATCCAGACAACCAGGAGGACTGGGCCTGGCCAACTCAATTGTTGTCTGGGGCGAGTTTCTTATGATTTATTGACCCCAAAAAAAGAAAGCACAAGAATATATTTCATATGTTGTAAAATGTGTTGCAGTTGCCCTTCCTTCGCATGTTATAATTTAGATTAAAATACCCACAGGGAATAATCTGAGGGCACATATGTTCTCACTGTATGACTTTAACACATTTCAGAACAACCACCTGACTTTCAATGGCCCCCCCCTCAAGTCTCAGTCTGTCTTCCTCTCTATCTGCTTTCTTTTTTCCATCTAATGCTGTATTTCTGGACCTGAAACTAAGTGCAAAGACCAGAAGGAGCCACAGGAGAGATGAAGGAGATGGATTGAGAGAAAAAAAGAGAAAGCCGAGAATGTCAGGAATCACAATCTCGCTGCTGAGGGCCATCTGGAAATGGGAAGGTAGATAAACACTGGTGTGAGACACATCCCATCCTTTTCCTAAAGCCAGAACAGGCACACACTCTCTACAAAGCATGCGCCACCGATCCAAACTGCATGCCAAGCATTGTCAGGGATTGGGTCTTATCAATCGGTAGCCAGATCCTGAGCAGAAGCGTGAGACAAACAAAGGGAAGGGTAGAGAACAAAACTGGAAGAGAGCAGCAAGCAACAATGAGAAAAACAAATGAGAAGATGGCTGGGTGCCATCCGTCCACACAGCCTGGACAGCCTCCATCTAATCTGGTCAAGTCTGCCCCCCTACCCATCCCCAAAAAAATCAAAGCATTTTCCTCCTGTGAGCTAAATCAGACAGCCAATCCCACCCAAAAAGGAAGATGCAGTGGAATTGTATGAGACAATACGAGACTGGCCAGTATTATGTGGGAGTACAGGATATTACAGCTGGGAATTCCTGCTTCATTTAAAAAAAACTCCATTTGCATCCATTCAACTTGAAGTGGAGCTCGGGGGCAATGTTAGCTATGCTCCTGCTTCTTTTGAATTCCACACCACCATTTTTCACTTCCTTCTGGCATGCCATATATTATAGTAGAAGAGGAAATCTTTATTACCCCTTGTGGGGAACCTCTCCTTCTAGTAAGTCAGAGCTGATAAGAGAAATATTATCCATATCATGCCAAAGCTCATTAGTTTTAGGACTGATCAAGAGCCACAGCTGCAGGGGTCCTCTCTGGGTCCTGGATCTCTTAGGACCACCCTGTCCATGAAGTACGTTTAGCTCCACGAAGATTGGTGCACAGGGGCTGTGTCTTTAAGTTCTATCTTCGTCTTCTTTTTTAGTCTCTATTAAACTCAGCCATTTTTATACATTTATATTCCATACCGTTAATTGGTACGATGCTATTTGCATATTATCTTTCTCTCCCGATGTCTTCTGGACAAATAAGGACCGTTCCAGAAACTGCCCGCTGCTGGATATCCCACCACTACGTGTTTTAGGAAGTTTTCTCACCAAAAAAAGTGATTAAAAGGGGAGGATCGTGTAAAATCCTATTTTTGGAGGTTTCTACCATGTTTGAACTTTATCCTCACTTAAAAAACATACCTCAAGTAGTTTTCCGTTCTGTCGTCTTCCGCTTATCCAGGGCCGGGTTGCGGGAGAACAGCCTCAGACGGGAAGCCCAGGCTTCTCTCACCCCAGCCATATCTTCCAGCTCTCCCAGAAGGATCCCGAGTCGTTCCCCAGCCAGCTGTGAGACATAGTCTCTCCAGCAGGTCCGGAGTCTGCCTCTTGGTCTCCTCCCAGTGGGACGTGCCCAAAACACCTCACCCGTGAGGCGCTCGGGAGGCATCCTGACCAGATGCCCGAACCACCCCATCTGGCTTCTCTCGACCTGGAGGAGGAGCGGTTCTACACCGACCTCCTCCCGGATGGCAGAACTCCTCATCAGATCTCGGATTTAGAGCCCAGCCACCCTGCGGAGGAAGCTCATTTCGGCTGCTTGTTTCTGCAATCTATTCTATTTGGTGTTCAGATACTAGATGCCGTTGAAGGGCAGCCTGCTGCGGTGTAAGGAGTCCAGCACACAAATTTCCTCGGTGAGGGATGATAGAGTAATTCATTTATTTATTTATTTTATTCAACCAAGATGTCTGATCGTTCTTTGCTCCGCCTTTTATTCTCTGCCACACACACATATCAAAATACGTAGGAGGTGCCTTGGCTCATGCCATACATGTACCTTGACATGTAAGGAGTGCCATACATGTCAAGGTATTCCTCCTGGCTCCGTTATTGGGGAGGCCTTCACTCTGTTTCGAGTACTTAAAAAACGTGTTTACTGGCCATTTGGAAAATCACAAAAGATGCACAGTCAATTTATAATGAGCCAGACCGACATAAGGGGAGGTACCCAGTCTAGCTCTGACTGTACTGTAGTGATGACCGTCTGGAATGTACCAAAATGTGCTTGAAACCTGGTCATTTTGTGGGCGTTTTATGACCTGGATTGATAAAAAACTATGATAAAAATCACATTTTTTTATATATTAAAATATGGCAAAACCGTTGAACTTGACAAGTATGACTCCCATTCTCATGTAAATCCACCAAAATAAAACAGATTGCTCGTGTTGATGGTGATAAGTCAGATTATGTTTCTGTTCATTTGAAGCCTTTTTAAGACAACTTAGTGATGATGCATCTTCTTCTTCCATCATTTCCCGTCAGAGGGCGCCACAGCAAGTCAGTTTCTTCCATCTAACCCTATCTCCTGCATCCTCTTCGGTCACACCAACTATCTTCATGTCTTCCTTCACTGTATCCATGAACCTCCTCTTTGGTCTTCCTCTAGTCCTCTTTCCTGGTGGTTCCAAACCCAGCATCCTTCTTCTGATGTACTCTCTCTCTCTCCTCTGTACATGTCCAAACCATCTCAGTCTGGCCTCTCTGACTTTAAAACCTCTAACATGTGCTGTTCCTCTGATCCTGTCCATCCTGGTCACTCCCAGAGAGATCCTCAGCATCTTCATCTTTGCTACAAACATCTGTGTTTCCTGTCTTTTCCTCAGTGCCACTGTCTCTAGACCAATCAGCATGGGCCCCTCTCACCACACTGTCTCTAGACCAATCAGCATGGCCGCTCTCACCACGGTTTTGTACACTTTTCCTTTCATTTTAGCTGAAACTTCTCTATCACACATCACACCAGATACTTTTCTCCACCCGGTCCAGCCTGCCTGCACATGCTTCTTCACCTCTTTTCCACACTCTCCATTGCTCTGATGATCCTAAGTACTTAAAATCTTCCACATTTTTTATCGCTTCTCCCTGTAACCTCACTTTAGTGATGATGCTGCAGTTTGTGTATAATGTAGAATGAAATAGTTACATGTTAGCCAGACTTTTAAAAATGACTATCCAAGACCACTGAGGCTGAAAAACTAAAGATGGGACCAAACTGAAGAGTCTTTGACAACCATCCCTCAGGCACCAAGGGGAGCAACACCTGTGTGCAAATGCCTGTGCTCAGTTCAGTTTCCATCTCTTTAGACTCCCTCGCCTCTCGCTCTCACACATGCAGCAATCACTTCAGCTCTGTGGGTTCGGGATGAACCAGGAGGAGAGAGGGATCAGGTGGCAGGGACAAGCAGACTGAAAGAGAAGACCTGGGAGGGTGGTAGACAAATGAGACCCGTCGGATAACATTCAAAGATGTGGAATGAAGGAAAAGGCTGAGGACAGGCTGAATGAGGAGAGGCAGTCACTTCATATCGGTTCATCAGTGAAAATCTCTCACCCAGATTAGAAACCACTGCATTCAGGAGGGAGTGAGACAGATAAGTGGATTTGTTTGCTCCAGAGGGTGCTTACTAATTCTAACTGAGAAAACACTAGGACATGGCTTCTGCTTTGTCTGGCTGGAGTTTCCACTTTCTCTACATAAATAAATGGGGCAAAATAAAGGAGAGATTTGGGGAAATAAAAAAAGACTCAAGAGCAATGAATTTAAAATCAGGCACATGACATTATTAGCATAGCTTGTGGGAAAAAAAACTGAGAAAAGAGCTGAGGTGTGTTTAAAAAAAAAAAAAAGGGAAACCCAAAATGTAAGCAGCACAGGTGGTGTGTTTTAACTAGTCCGTGTGTGCAAGAAAGCCGCAGACTCCTTCGGAAGTAGTTTGAGGAATAAAAAGAGCTTTATCCTTTTAAAGTGATTTTGCAAACTGAACACACAATTCCTGAGCTGTATTCAGTATTCAGACCTTGATAAATGCTCGCCGTCTTGGCTTTTATTAAACACCAGAGTGACTGGTGGATTCTTCTGGCAGCCAAAACTAATTAAACCCAAGCAGATGTGTCTGGACAGTGGTGCACCTCACACTCATGCCGTTACACACAACTATGCGGGGCTTTCTCTCACACACGCGAGGCCTCCAAATAGGTTGTTAACTACAGCCTGGGAGTAATCAGAGCAATCTGATGAGATGTCGCCCAGCTAACTGCACCAAGAAAACAAAAAATCAACAACACGTACGCTTTAGTTTTTAACACTACCATGTTTGAATCCAGAAACTTTTCCTTGGCCTGTGGGAGCGAACAGGGAAAAATACCTCTCCTCTGTGCCTTATTATCCCCCGCTGATGTCAGCCAACATGTTTCTGTTCTGTATTCAGAAACTTTCTTGCTCTAGGTAATGAGTTAGTGGTTCTAACAACCAATTAATCTTTCAAGGTGCATGTGTTTTGGCTTTTGTTAGATGTGCGTCATGAGCAGTAAGAGACTACGTCCATACAATGGAGGGTTGGTGACGCTTTCATCCTCCTCTTCCCCACTTTTCATTCTCATACTTGGTAAGCAAACAGCTGGGCTTTTTAAAAAAAAAGCCTGAAAAGCTATCATTACACCAGCCTACAGGCATGAGAGCTGCACTCCAAATTACTTATGGAAGCCCCACAAGCCGAGTCAGAGCTGGAGATGAGATTGCATTGAGGTTGTGTTTTGGAGAGGGTGTGTGTTGGGGTGGGTTGATGCTTTTAGACGATAAACACTCAGGAGTCAAACATCCGTGCACACAAACACCGACAGAAGCGCATGACATGAAGCAATGAAAGCCACTGTGTTTTATCTTCATTCAGCCTGTCACTCTCATCCTGCTGTAATCAAACCCGTATTGGGTGACACCAACCAGCAGATTTCTCCCAGACTCTTAAGACACACACACACAGTAGTGACTAGTCACCCATCTGGAGCAGCCATTCCCTGCTCCAGATGACTGAGCACCCCATGCTTACAAATGTAGGCTAATGCCGTTCTCAACAAAGGCTTAGACTGCAATACAACTAAACAGGCAGTTCTCCGAATGGGTACGGGCTTATGGCCTGAATCAGACAAACATGGACAGGAAAGGAAGCAAGTGACATCACAGATAAGGGAGATGTACTAAAAGTAGCTGCTCATGGCTCTATGGAACTGACAACTTTGTACGTGCATTTGATTTCAATAGCAAAGCACAGTCAAGGGCAGGGAGAGGACAAATCCACAACAGATAGTTTGAGAAGAGTAAAATCCACAGTGGCTTTCCCACGGGCTTTTGCTAACTCTGTCTCATCACTAAATATTAGAACGGCAGCAGTGGCAGGTGCTAGCTATGGTCTCACAGAGCAGATGATGAAGTTAGAGTTTATTGTCAAAATCCCTCAACCACGGTGAAAAGTCTTTCCCCAGCAGGGTTGAGACGCTGGCTGCTGTGATCCAGGTAAGTCCACTAGTCATCGGAGGGGCGCAACAAAAGTCAGGTCCAGAATACAGAATGAGGCTGGATCAGAGCCAAGAGCCATTAGCAAGCGGTGTGTCTGACACAACGGGCAGAACACAACATTTTCAAAGGTGTATAAGGGCTTGAAGAGAGCCGCAGTAAAAAACGGTAGGCAGCTGTTTCATTCAGGCCTTCTGATAACAGCCCCCCATCCAGATTGGCTACTGCAAGGCAGCACGAATACAAATCACTTCTTTGATAGTCTACACTGAGCTAAGCAAAAACTAGTCAAGTGGCATTCTCTTATTCATTTCTTAGCTGATCAAGCCTCTTGTGGATCAATGTGTGCTGCTGGAAGAATTTCAATGTACCAACGTGCATTTAGATTAATGCGCATCCTCACAAAAGAGTCCATGACAGTTCGGTTAATAAACCAAAAACACTTCGGCTATCGGCACGAACCAGCAGTTTGAACAGACAACAATCTAGCTAATGGCCGTTCCCATATCATTTACCATACAGGTTTTTACACATTTGGAATGGCACACTGGCTCCACAGATAGCAAAGTAGGAACACATTCGTTACCTACGTGATAACACTCAAAGAATACTTTCAATAGAATGACTTTTTGCTTTTAATTCTCACGGCAATAAGCGCGCAATTGGCACATCAATAATGACTTTCGGCAATGAAGACTCAGGTGATTTAATTTGCTTTTTTTTTTACTTAATGCTTGAATGTAGAAAAAAAAAAAGATTAAAAGTAACATTTCCAACAGATGGAAGAACGGGCATGTAAGCCCAACTGCATAAGCCTTTCATTTATTTAAGTTTTGCAAAGATTCGTAGCAACGTGACACGCATTTCAATTATAAATCAGTGGAACAAACAAGTGATTTAAAAATACTGCTGAGAAACCATCTGGTTTGAGTGCTGCTTGAGTTTAACAATCAGTCACAGATTCAAGTAGACTCTGCTCTGCTGGCTCACCTATCACACGCTGACCATGCAATCACCAAAAACAACAAGTCCTTACATCTGTGACTCTAGCTAACACCCATTAAAAACCCATCATACCCACTGGAGCCACGCTACACTTTCTGCACACAAAACACATTTCTATAATTGGTTCCATTGCACCCTTACCAAGTTTAACTGGGCCAACCAGTACATGCAAACGAGATGGCAAATTCTGGAAAAGAACCATCCGATAATTATATCTGCCAAAACAATAAAGTATGGTAAAATATTTTTAATTGTGGAAACAAAGAGACTGACTAGGATGGATCTGATGAGAGGAAATAAAACTAACCAAACAATAATCGTGGTAATGGCAGGGTGAATCCAAGTTAATGGCGTGCTGCCGAATACGGACACATACCGCCACACCATTGACACCGAGTGCTTGTAAAGCAGACCTGTTGTTGCACAGCGACCACAGTGAGCACCACAGCTGTGTCATTAACTCGGTCGGATAAGTGGAGGAACATACGTCCTGGTATTTTCAGAAACACTGGACAGTTAAATGTGTTTGAGAGAAAGACAAACAGAAAGCATGAAGAAAAAACGGACACAAGAGTAGATGTAAATGTTTCCAATCAAGGCTTAGTTCTAGTCTGAGATGATATTTGAAGATGCTCATCATGCCGGAATGATGAGCGTGTCTGGACTTAGATGAGAGAATAAATACTTGTCGACCCCTCCGGCAAAAGAGTTACGACACAGTTTCTCACTTCATATAAAGCCATGATTGACTCGCTTGCAAAGTAAAGGAAACAGCAGTACACGCTGAAACTTAGTGAGAAGGAGGGGCAAAAAAAAAATGATTTACAAACAAGAAATCATTTATTATCACAAATAACAGACAATAGAAACTCACAATCAGTCATAATTATTTCTTGCTGTGACTTGACTGCAGCTAAACAACATAATTGATATTCTGAACTGACTTTTGTTAATTAAGGCACTGATTACGCCGCTAAACAGCCATCGACAACCACAGCCGCAGCTTTGCCCTTTGGAAAAGGCGCTTGCACAGAGTTTAACTAAACTCTTTTGAAGCCACCATTTTTGACAAAGCGCTGTTGTCTGGGGGATCGAGACGTCTATTGATATGTAAACAAAAATGCAATTGCACAATTCCCAAAAGCCTGCTTCCAGACCAAGCATTTCCATTAGCTTTCTCCAACAAATGTCAAGTTTTATTAATTGACAAACCCTGGGAGGCAAAAAAACTGGAGGAAAGTGGAAGTTATGCAAGAAAAGTGCAGACTATTCATCTTTCTGCACTCAAATTAACGCCAGAGCCCAATGCAAACATACGTGTAGTACAAGGGTGTACACACCTTTCTAACATGCAAGCTACTTCAAAAGGACGTCCACAGACAATAAGATATAAATATCTACACACAGTCTATCCATTGTATAGAACACATTAGTAATGGTAGTTCACGGGTCATATTTAGGGATGCTATGTTTTGTCGTCTCCTGCTTATCCGGGGCCAGGTTGCAGGGGCAACAGCCTCAGACAGGAAGCCCAGGCTTCTCTCCCCCCAGCTGCATCCTCCATCTCACCCAGAAGGATCCAGAGGGTCTAGGGTCTGCCTCCAGCCTGATGGAGGTCTGCTTTTCTTTTTAAATTTAAAGTAATTATTTTACATAAGCTTCAATTATTTTTGTTCTGTAAAGTTTTGGTTTACCTAAATCCTTTTGATCCTATTGTTACATCAAGAAATTGGTTCCAAATAAAGAGCCTGAAACTTTAAGAGGATTTAACGAAAGGAAAAATTTTCCCACACAATAGAGTTCTTTCATGTGACGTCACCAACCAGGAAGTCGGCCATTTTGGAGGCATAGATCAGTATGAAACTACAAACAAAGCTGTATTTATTTTTATTTTTTTCTTCATTTTTTGGTGCTATTCGTTTTATTTTATTATTTTTTTATTTTAAAGGGTCCATCTCATGCAAAATAAGTCTTTTCACATTGTATCCTCTGCACATACACACGCAAAATGTGGGGTTTGCAACATGCATTACATCATAGTTATGAAAATATATTGATTTGGTGGAGCGCAGTCACAGACCTGGAACTATGAAAGGCCGGGTATCGCTCATCTCCCCGCCCGTCTTGAGAAAGTACAAGCTCCGCCCTCTGCTCTCACTGAGCCGCTATTCCTCCGCCCATCTCTGAGCGGGAGGGGGAAGGCAGGCGTAAACCCGTGCGTAGCGGTTTGGTAGCGTCTGAAATAAGATTTTATCATGTCGATTCATCAAAAAAGCAAGAAAATAAAAAAGACGCAGAGCAGCGAACCAGCCTGTATATCGGACGTTGAAAGCGAGTTTGTGAGGGCGTAAGGCCGGAGCGGAGGCGGGTGAGGAGGGCGGGCGGGTGGTGAGGAGGAAGGGGGGCGTGTGCGAAGTCCGTACTGGCTACGTCAAATGCGTCATACTTTAGACATCTGCTCATTGGTTGTTTTGTCTGAGCGTTCCAGAAATCCACAGAAAAACGGGCTAAATCAATCTAGAAAGCCCTTTGGTGACATATACAAGGCCCGGACATCACACACACACACACACACACACACACACACACACACACACACACACACACACATATATACAAGGCCCGGACATCACACACACACACACACACACACACACACACACACACACACACATATATACAAGGCCCGGACATCACACACACACACACACACACACACACACACATATATACAAGGCCCGGACATCACACACACACACACACACACACATATACAAGGCCCGGACATCTCTCTTACAAGGTAGAAAACTCTGGAAAGTCACTTTTGCATGAGATGGGCCCTTAAATATACTTTATAAATCCCTAACCGGGAAATATGTGTGCTGCATTACACCGCAGCAGGCAGCCACCTATGACGGCGCCATTGATGGGAGAAACAGGGGGTTAAGGTGTCTTCTTTAAAGACCCTAGATGTGAACTCAGGGAGATGCGAACCCGCGAACTTCGGATTAACTTCCGGTCCGCTGGCGAACGCTCTAACCACTGAGCCCCGGGATACTCAGAGGTGTAATTAGTTTTCCACGTCATTAGCATGACATGACAGAAAATCGTCTGGTCTTGTAGCGGAAGAAAAGAGACCATATTTAGAAAAACTATAGTTGATTGGTGGAGAAGATCCATATATGAGTGGAGCTTCACGTCAATGTCACGTATTAAACTAATCAAACGTAGCTTTTCTAAATATAGTCTCTTTTTTTTTTGCTACAAGACCAGCCGATTTTCTGCCATGTCACCATAAGCACCATAAGATGGAAAAAAAAAACTGTTTTGTCAATAGTTTTATATTAATTTATGCCTCCGAAATGACCAACTTCCGGGTTGGTGACGTCACATTAAAGCACTCTTTTCCGTTGAAACAAACTGCTTTTTCGAGTAAAGCAAAAACTAAAACAATCAAAAACAATCATTGTTGGATTTTATCAAATTATCAAAAGACATTAGCTCTAAATTGGATGAAATTGGACGAAAATTAAAAAATTATTTATGTCGTCAAATTCCTTTCTTTCTCCAGGGCACTAGAGGGTGCTAAATTTAGGGTGGGTATAAACCAGCAGGAAGTGCACCCTTTTTTGCAGTGAAACAAGTACCGTATTTTTCACACTATAAGGCGCACTGCATTATAAGGCGCTGCAGTAAAGGCTGGGGTTACGTTATGCATTCACTAAATGGTGCTGCGCTAAAGGGAATGTAAAAAAAAAGCAGTCAGATAGGTCAGTCAAACTTTATTACTAATTACAAAACAGCTTTCTGTTTTTACTCCCAAAATGAATAAACAGCTGTTTTATTATTTTCTTAGTATTTTCGGGACACAGTTTATCTTCCATTGGAGATAAACTCTGTTTAGTCTTGTTTACTTGGCGCAGCCCATCCTCTTGCTTCCTCCACTTCCTCACTATTGATTCATTGATGTTAAACTCTCTCGCTGCGGCTCTATTCCCGTGTTCTACTGCGTGACCGATCGCCTTGAGTTTAAACTCTGCGGTGCAACAGTGTCTCTTGGTAGGAGCCATTTCCGGGTCTTTACACAAACACACAAATGGAAATGAGACGCCCTTTCATATATCCCAGCATGCACCGCGCACTACTTCTTCTGTGCGGGAAATGGAGTCGGCGGCTGCTTACCGCAGATGCGACACCTGTTGTAGCTCAATATTAATCCATATAGAAGGCACTCCGGGTTAAAAGGCGCATCGTGGACTTTAGAGAAAATTTAAGGTTTTTAGGTGCGCCTTATAGTGCGGAAATAACGGTAATCTTTATTTTTGATCTGAAACCATTTGAGGGGAATCTACTTGATTTGGATTTTTTTTTTTTTTTGAGGTGGGAAGGAAGCAAGCCAGTTTTTTTTTTAAATACCTTCCACCATTAGATTTATCAAAACTTTTCCAGAGAACTACTGGTGGATTATGCCATGAGGGACATCCCTGATGTAGTACATTTAAATCTTGAACTTTAACAGACTTTAAAAGGTAAAAAAAAATAATAATCAAAATGCTTAAGTAGTAACACTTTAAGGTTGAAGGATTTAGGAGTTGAAAGGCCGGGCACTGAACAAAGGGTCTTCCTGAGCATTTAGAGGAAGAAGCTGAGGACAGTGCATTTAATAGAAGTGACAGTCAGCAGATACGCGCTGGTCTGCTCCAACCACAATCACTCCCACCACCTTCTTTGGCGGCAAGGAGAAGAAAAAGGGGGGAAAGGAGAACGTCCCCACCTCATCTGCTGATTACATACAATACTCCCACCATACAGAGAGAAATGAGGGGGGAAAGAGCGGAGATTAGAGGCGTGAACAGAAGAGGAGAGTCTTGCAAGGACCTACTTTTAGATAGTGTGGTTATCAGTGCGGGAAAGAAGGCGAGAAACAAAAAAGAAGTTTACTTCCATTGTTTTATCTAGAAGGGCATTAAACCGAGAGGCACCCGGGCAGACGAGACTGCCAAAGCGAAGAAAAGAGCATTCAGAGGAAAGAATGAAACTGTCCAAAGTCAGGCAACCTTCAGATGTGTTGCGTCTCTCCAACTCAAGCCTTTCTTTCTGTCAAACACACACTTTGCCCTTGGCTCAAAGGCATCCCTGGTTCATGGTCACTGCCTTTGATAGGAGTGTCGGTCCTGGAACGAGTTACTAACGACTCAGAGAGCTCTTCGTTGAGTTACTGGTGGAGTTTGATATGCAGAGAAATAACCTGACACTCAGAGAGAAACTAAATGTGGCTTTTTTTAATACACTTCAAGATAAAAACAGAAGTGGAGGTAGGCAGCCCATTAGGCAGCTAGAGAAGATGGGAGTGATAGAAGGGGGCAGGTGGTAGCAGCTTGGGGTAAATCCATGCCCTCAGTGTGTCGTCCTTGACCTCATCAGGTGAAGTTGAATCCTGTGGTGAGAAAAAGTGTTGGGTACAGCACCCACCAGGTGTGGGCTGGAGAAGGATAAGAGGCACGTCAATGAGGAACTCCCTCCAGCTCTGCCAAGCCCAGCAGCCAGTCAGCCCGCTGGATACAACTAATCAGAATCTGGCCACTGACCTCTCCACAGGCTCTATACCTTTTAATGAGATCTCCCTCTTTGATTTGTCCGGGTGCCTGGAGGGAGTGACAGATCATGCAAAAGCTCGGATGCACACTCGCATAAAAGGACAACTTTCTCCACACGAAGAATGACAATCCCTCACAAACATGCAGCTGTGGTCACAGAGAGACAAGAGAGATGTATACCATTCCAATAATGAACAGTGTAATCTTCAGTGGCCAAGGGCTCTCATTCATATACACACACAAGCGCGAGGAAAGTGCATTCACAGTGATAGACTATGAAACAACCACGGCCTTAGAACTGAGTGAAACCAACTAATCAGCACACACAAGGACAGACAGAACCTCACAGGCGTAAGCCGAACACAGCTCAAGGACACCTCACCCACCTTGTTAAGAGAAGGCCAAAGAAAGTGCAGGTGTGATTGGATCCAGACATGCTTGCTCACAGACAGAATTGAATTATTGATCAGCCAACAGATTGTGTTATGAGGAATTCATGCATCCATGCAACGACAGCTCAGCTCCCTCAGGCTGAAAGATTGTGTGTGGAATCTTTATACATGTATACATTTGCCGAAGAAGCCCGAGGAAGCCGACAACCTGTGTCATGGTTCGAATTATTTTCTGTGAGCAGAAGGGACAGTGTGAGCTCGTGCGTCGGCGAGACAGAGCAAACATTGAATCGATCAGGCTGACTGGGGAACGGCATGGAGAAACAAGGCCTCGCCCTAACTGTGAGGACTCACTGCTCTCACACAGTCGTTTTTCATCTGCACTTAGACGACAACCCAAACCTCAACTCCTAATACCACCAATGGAAAGAGAGGGGAAATGGAATTTTTATTTGTTTGAAGTCAATGAGTCTGCTCTCAATGATGGTTCAACAAAAAACAAAGTTTAGTTGAGAGTGGAAGCAAGTGGAGACGTTTTAAACCAGTACGACATGCATGCCATTAGGTAAACGTATGACTGTACACTGTCACATGGTTAGAGCGTTCAGAAGCTGACTGCATCACAAATATGTCAACACTTTCAGTCCTGGTCAGCATGAGGAACCGGACAGTCACAATGTTTTCTTAAACCACGTCACGGGGTTTCATAAAAAAAATTCTGTGAGTTTTATAGCTTGAAAACGACTAAAAGTACAGTCAGATTTTAGAGTGAACAATAGACAAAAGAAATTCCATCTCACTTTAATCCAATCTAATCAGATTTCCAGTACTGCAAAAAACAAGCACTTTATTGCCAGGAATTAGGCCAAATTTAATAATCCCTTTGGTTTTTAGTGATTAGAACGTGCTTTGTTTACATCTTTTATGGAGAACAGATGTGTGGCTTTTGCATGCTGCTCAAGGGGGATGTTTTGTTTTCAAGTTTGAAGGTGAGGAAATGCAAAACAACCCAGTGGGAACGAAATGTGACTTAGTTTTTCCGTTACTTAAAGAGGCAACCAAGTCGGTATTACTAATTAAACAACACACATGAAAGAATGCTTGATGAATTCCTGACAGGAGACAAAAACAGTGGCTGGAATTGAAACAGAACAGAGCCTGGTTTAAAATAAGAAACACAGGCGGTGGGAGAAGCGGTGTAAATGTAATGGGGGTACCGAACGAGGACAACCACAGAGTAGGGTAGATAAATGGCTCCTCTTGCTTGGTCACATCACCCTCTGGCACCAGTCAACAACTAAACAAACCACTGCACATAAACTCTCTTCCATCCCACTTTGTATCAATCTGTTAGTCTGCAGCATGCTGCTTCTTTCCATCCAGTTGTAAAACGAGGAGAATAGATGGGGAAAAATGTTTCCTGGTGAGACTTGTGTAATTTGGGGATCCAATTTGGCAGAATGTGTTCTGTAAACAGTGCATCAGCAGCTTGTTTTCAAATAATACACCAGAGAGCCGCACGAGGCTCCTCGCCAAGTGGGGAAGGCAGAGACATGGGTAAGAGGGTTCTTTAACCCTAGCAGAACACAAGCTAAAGCTAAACACTGTAATTAAAGCGCCCTTTTCCACAAAGGGAGGGGACACGAGCACACACAAGACGTAGAACAGACGTAGTCGGAGCAGATTGAGCAACCGCCGGGCAGAGTCTTAAAAACTTTAAAGCTGAACATTTTCTAGCCTTGCATGTGTTATAGGACCTTGTAAATATTTAGGCACATGTACCAAAGTATGTGGCTATAGATCTGATGTCATTTCCCCCTCAAAGTCTATCATTTACTTTAGTTAGAGGCTGGAAATCCCGGTGTGGACAAACTGTAAACACTGATTTGTCAAAAAGGGGAACAGTGGGAAACATTGTGAATGAAAATAAACTCTAACAGGAGGGGGTTTGTGAGTTTGTGGGATAATAATTCTTATTTCAACACAGTACTCTTTTCTTTTCTTAGCTCAGAAATGTGGTATTCGCCCCAAAAAAACACTCATAAATAAAAACATTTATTCAGTTTCACTTTTGTTTTTGACACAGTGATGGCTTCCCTCCTCTCGCTCTCCATTTAGTCCTGCCATCTGGGCATATGCAGGGCACAGCATAAATTTTGTTTGAGGCTGTACATACAGCATGGTGTGAATCAAGTTAGCAAAGCAAGCGCATGTTATTTTCTATTCTTAAACAGTGCATTTATATTAAAATGTGAGGGAGGGGCAGGAGTACCCGAGGGGAGCGAAAAGCATGAGCAGAGTGTGTGCACTGCAGCTGCATAAAATCTTTCCTTATGACTCTGGTGGCCAGAATTGATGGCCTCGAAAGCAGGGCTCTCCAAACCATTGAAAACATCAGCTAGCCCCAGCAAGTCTCTAACCAGGCGCTCAGAGCCCATACTTGCCAGCCCAAGACACATTGCTTAGCTACACAATGCCGCACGCGCTGGTTCAGCCACGTACTCCACCTGCCACCCCGACCATCTCACGAGAGCAATCCTTCAATTCAATCCGAAGATCGCAGGTCATAATAAACCATGAGGTAACCTCCATCCCCGATGGTTCAACGTAATCGTGGGCAACTTCCAACAACTTAGAATAGAGGCTGTTTGACCTCCATTGCAGCGGGCAACCTCGAACAACTTGGAGATTTTCCGCAATTAATATTGAGGAAGAAAAACAGCGGGCCCAAGATGGAAAAACTTGGCTCATCTGTTCGACTCAACGCCTGGTGCGGGGGTACGGGACCCCGCCCTCTTTGCTGGAGACTTTGATTACTTTGATTCCTTATGTTAGAATTTAGGTGTAGTGGAGAACAAAATCCTCGGCCAAGATCAAACTGATATTCAAACAGTATGCCAGCACTAAAGAGGATAGCTCAAAATTTACTCAAACATGCATGAATGAAATAAAAAATTCCTTTTGGAATGTTTATGAAGTGAGAATTATATTAAAACATCGTGGAAACTTTTTAAAAAGTTGATTTTGCATAATAACCCTCGTTAAGGAAGTGGCTGCGATTAAAGAGGGTTGTTATCATCAGAGGAACAGCACATGTTAGAGGTTTTAAAGTCAGAGAGGCCAGACTGAGATGGTTTGGACATGTGCAGAGGAGAGAGAGAGAGTACATCAGAAGAAGGATGCTGGGTTTGGAACCACCAGGAAAGAGGACTAGAGGAAGACCAAAGAGGAGGTTCATGGATACAGTGAAGGAAGACATGAAGATAGTTGGTGTGACCGAAGAAGATGCAGCAGATAGGGTTGGATGGAAGAAACTGACTTGATGCGGAAAACCCTGAAGGGAAATGCCGAAAGGAGAAGAAGAAGAAGGAAGTGGCCTGCCATGTTTGTCTCTGCGTTAAAAATAAAAAAGGACAGAAATATGCAGAAACCATGTCTATGTAATTTGCATTCATCAGCAAAATTAGTTTCCAACTTCCCTTTTTAATGAAAAGATTTGGGCAAACAAAGCGAGCTGGTTCTGAGGCCATGCAGGTGAGTCAGGGGGGAATATTGCATGTCAGCTCGTATATGTGAAGAGAAGAGCGAGAGCTGGGGGGCAAGGACAGACACCCTAGACATGGAGCTATGATGACACATTCACAGATCTGCATTTCAGTAGACAGCTCCAACCTCGGGCAGGTTTAGAGCACGAGGATTAATGTCCACCTAAACGAAAGTCACACGGAGTAAAGAACAAAGGAAGGAAAGTAAAACGATAATTGAGCATAAAAGAGAAGAGACTGTAATGAAGAGGAAAAACTAGGAAGCATGTTTAAGAAAAAATGTTAAGAGGAGAAGTAGACTTTATTCGCCTCCACACTGTTGTAGGTGAAAGGTCTAGGCTGGCTGATTAGGTAGAATGAACGCTATAGTTTAGTATCAGAAACCCGAACTGCATGTTCTCGTGTATTTCTGATTTTGGTCGAACAGATCAAGGTTAATAAAGAGGTGAACACATACAGAAAAACTTTCCATTTACAAAAAAAATAAAACCTCACAACTAAACTCGACAAATCTCAGCTTAAGACTCACATTTTGTTTCTGTTTTTTTTTTTAGCACATTTTCCAGGTTTTTTGGCTCCAGTGACTCACTGCTTACACCACCAAGCAGAACAGTTTTCTCGTGGGAATCAATGAAAAACAGAAGCTTGCTATAAAAAAATATTGTTACCTTGGCCAATCACAGCTCTGATTAGCAACCACCATTTTTTTCCTGGGCCAGCGGTCCCTGGCAAAATGTCAGTGCAAGTCTACGGTTGTTTCTTTGGTTGTGTTATTACCGCCACCGAGCCGGCTGCCACAGTAAAACACTCTGTCAGTTTACAGATGAGAAGCAACACAGTCAGTGGCATTTAACTAGATTCTCAGCAACTTTAACAATCGCTGTATGAACGGATTTTAATAGGTCCCTTTTGGATCATAGCCTACCGAAAGGCCACTATACCCACCTCATTTAACGGAGACAAGGACACGATACGAGAGAAAAAAGATCCTCATCGTATTTCATTATGAAATATTTTTAAAAACAGACAACCTTGCCTACCGTGGATTTCAAATTTAACAACATAAAGCATTAAAAATTGGACGTACACACACCGGGAAATATACATGCCAAGATGTGTGTATGACGCGCCATTAAATATGATTTATTTTGGAAAGAGCACCTCATGATCTCTGGTTGACATGTTTGTTTTGTACTAGATTTTATTTTTAAAATACACAGAAATTGGAAGGTGCAAAGCTTGCGAGCATCACCCTAACAAGCACGGGTATGTGGAACAAATCATTTCTCTACATCCAAAACTTGCCAGACATCAAATTTTGACAGAAGACAACGAAGGGACAGACATCCAACCCACAGCAGTGCCTCCTGCCATCTCCGTGTCCACTTCCACCTGCCAACTTGTTTCAGCACATGCCAGAGATAATGAGGACAGCATATGGTTTTTTGAAGATCTAATATGCCACTGTTATTTTAACGTCCGTGCCGCCCCTGATTTATATGACCGTTTTAAAATTTCTCAGAAAAATTAAGGTTTCAACCTCGTTAACCGGCCCGTGAAAATATTATGAGATAAAATCAGTCATCGGTTCTTTTGCTGGAGATTTATGCTTTGAATCTGCAAAGCACAACAAACAGAAAAATGGAGGTCAAACGGCCTCTATTCACCAAGTAAATGACTGGATTAAATCCAGCCTATTTACTGGGTGGGGCTGCACAAGGGTTTTTTTGTGGCTATGAAGGACTGATGAAATGAAAAACGAACTGAAAAAAGTTAGCGTGAACTATAAAAATGATGGTAAACACAAGAAAAAGCCGCTCCCTGTTTTACTTTTCTTTTAAAGACGGGCGGACCCTGACATGACGCAATAATGTCTGAGAAGGCTCAAATTAAACAGACTCAACATTAATGCTTTCAAAAAATGGGATTTAAAAAAAAAAGAGCTAAAGTTTGAAATAACGGCTTAAAGATTGTGGTTCATTAAATAGTAATCCTTACCTCACAAATTTAGAGATAAACATGGTATCTTTGTGAGCTCAGAAATTGCAAAAAAAAAAAAAAGTCTTAAGTACCACTATTCAGTTTCATTTCCATTTTCAAGACTTAATTCCCCCTTCTCTCGTTTCCTGGCTAGTCCCACACCCTTCCCTCGCGTAAGATAACAAAAATTTCAAGTGTTAAAACTCAGTGTGACGCGCTTTAAATGAGCTAAACCAGCGCAAACGCTCTTCTTATTTTAGAAGATTTCTTTAAAAATTTATGATGAGGGAGAGCAGTACCCTAAGGGAGGGAGTGGGCATTCTGGTAGAAAAGCACCAGAATGCACTCTAAAGTGCCACACCCACATCCTAAAGAGAACAACTGTGGCCAAGAACAAATGCAGGCTTTTTTTTTTTTAATATACCGTAATTTCACAGCTACAAGGCGCATATAAAAGTCTTAGATTTTCTTCAAAATGAGCGGTGCGCCGTTTCCTGTGGTGCGCCTTGTGTGTGAGAAAAGGTGGACCTAAAAGAAAACGCGGTGCCTGCGAGGCGGACCTGAAAGAAAAGGCATGAGAACGTTAAAGAGTGAAGTGTGAGCGGCGTGGGAGCGATGGATGACCGAAGGAGACCACAGTTTCATGAAGGGTGGAAGGCAGCGCCGGGCGAGTTACGCTACAGTTTGCCAATGGATTGTAGATGCTTGGACTAACGTGTCTGCTGGTACTGTTATCCGAGCTTTCTCAAAAGCTGGTATCCTTTCTGAGGAGCCGCACAGTACAGACAGTGACTTTGACAGCGAGGAGGGAAGTGGACCTGCTCTGAAACAGAGGATGAGGACTTTGACGGATTTGAATAAAGACTATTACCGGTAATGTGCTTGTTTAGTATCGTTACTACTTAAATAAAACACAACCAAACTCAGTTTTGCTCCAGATCTATTTTTTAATACGCACATTTGCATGCTTGCATGTGTGTTGTTGTAAGGCGGTGTGTGACTGAGACCGCGCCTTTTTGTACGGTGCGCCTTATGTGTGTGTTAAATACAGCAACGGCGCACATAACTGAGGCTGCGCCTTTTCGTACGGTGCGTCTAATGGTTGTGAAATTACGGTACTTTATTAATCCCTAACCGGGAAATTTGTGTGCTGCATTTCACCGCAGCAGGCTGCCACCTATGATGGTGCCAATGGTGAGAGAAACGGGGGTTAGGACCCTAGGCATGCACTCAGTGGGATGCGAACCCGCAAACTTCCGGTTAACTTCCGGTCCACCGGCGAACGCTCTAACCACTGAGCCACCGTCTCCCCGTCCGTTTCCCCCTTTTGAGTCTTTAAATACACTTTAAATGAACCAAACTAGTGAAAACTCTCTTCTTATTTTAGAATGTTTCTTTAAAAGTTTGTGATGAGGGATAGCAGTACCCTAATGGTGGGATTGGGCGTTCTGGAACAAAAACACTTCCTGATTACTTTAGAATGTGGGGGTGGCAGAAAACAACATCTGTGGCCGAGAACAACCGCATATATTATCCGGACACCGAAGCCCTGTTATTACTCAAACATGAATAATTTAAATAGGAAACCACTCCTGGAATTTGTCACCGATTCTGTTCATCACTTTTATGGGCAGAATATCTAGGCACAGCCGAGGCGTTGGAGGGATGCGGTTTGGTGACCTCAGGATCGGATCTCTGCTTTTTGCGGATGATGTGGTCCTGTTGGCTTCATCGGACCGTGATCTCCAGCTCTCACTGGATCGATTTGCTGCTGAGTGTGAAGTGGCCGGGATGGGAATTAGTGCCTCCAAATCCAAGACCATGGTCCTCGGCCGGAAAAGGGTGGAATGCCCCCTGCGGGTCAGGGACAGGGTCCTGCCCCAAGTGGAGGAGTTTAAGTATCTCGGGGTCTTGTTCACGAGTGGGGGAAGGATGGAGCGGGAGATCGACAGGCGGATCGGTGCGGCATCAGCAATAACTAGGACGCTGCATCGGTCCGTCGTGGTAAAGAGAGAGCTGAGCCGAAAAACAAAGCTCTCGATTTAAAAGTCGATCTACATTCCTACCCTCACCATGGTAACCAGGATATACGTTCCTACCCTCACCATGGTAACCAGGATCTACGTTCCTACCCTCACCATGGTAACCAGGATCTACGTTCCTACCCTCACCATGGTAACCAGGATCTACGTTCCTACCCTCACCATGGTAACCAGGATCTATGTTTCTACCCTCACCATGGTAACCAGCTGTGGGTGGTGAGTGAAAGAATGAGATTGCGGGTACAAGCGGCCGAAATGAGCTTCCTCCGCAGGGTGGCTGGGCTCTCACTCAGAGATCAGGTGAGGAGCTCTGCCATCCGGGAGGAGCTCGGTGTCGAGCCGCTCCTCCTCCAGGTCGAGAGGAGCCAGATGGGGTGGTTCGGGCATCTGGCCAGGATGCCCCTCGAGCGCCTCGCGGGCGAGGTGTTTCGGGCACGTCCCACCGGGAGGAGACCAAGGGGCAGACCCCTGACCCGCTGGAAAGACTATGTCTCACAGCTGGCTGGGGAACGACTTGGGATCCTTCCAGGTGAGCTGGAGGATGCAGCCGGGAAGAGAGAGGCCTGGGCTTCCCGCTTAAGGCTGTTGCCCCCGCGACCCAACCCCAGAACAAGCGGAAGATGACGGAACGGAACCACTCCTGGAATGTTTTTATTGTGACACTAACATTCAAACCTGACTGGCATCCCTTTTTAATGTCTTTCTAAACCCAGAAAGATGCATAAATTTTATTTTAATGCTTTACATAAAAAAAACAGATATACTGACCAGACATATTGATAAAAGTTTTCATCCTTTTTGCTCTCGTTTGGTCGTTGAAAGCAACAACCAGTTAATACCACTCACCAGGGGAGAGTCTGCCCAATTTGTTGTGCACATGGGCACAAATTGAGTCTGCCCAATGTGTGCCCATGTGCATGTCCGCCACGTACATAGTCATGGTGCGCATGCACTTTCGTTTAGCATACTGCTATGCACCCCTTAGTAAGAAGGTCTGGTATCAACCCGGCTCCTCACCCTGAGTTCAGATACTTCTCCATTAAAGTAGGTCAGGGAAAAGTAGGCATGAGAAAAACTTCACCAGTTTAGTGTATCGTCTTTAGATGTCTCAAAGAAAACAGGATGGAAATGTAACCAACTAAAATTAAGATTGTTGAAATCAATAAGATACATATATCAGCTAACTTTTCTTCCAAATCAAATATGTCCAACTGAATTAGCACATTACCGAAAAAAAAAACAACTTTTGTTTCGTCGTCTGAACCGCTTACCGGGATGCTGGGGCCTAACCCGGCTGATTTCAAGCAAGAGGCAGGGTACACCCCAAACATGTCACAAGTCTGTTGCTGGGCTTGAATAAACCTGTTAGTTTAAAATTTGTTGGACTTCAAAAATGCAACAAAAACCCGATCAAAATACGATTTTGAAGGTTCCCTAAACTAAGCGAACACATCTAGTTGATGCTGCTTGAGGTAAAATTATTCCAAGAGTCAAAGGTGGAAATGATTGTTTGGATAATAGTTATAATAAAAAACAAAAAGATCAGGCGTCACGGTGGCGCAGAGGTTAGCTCAGTTCTACTCACAACAAGTAGGTTGGGGTTGGAGTCCTGGGGTGAGGGCAAGGCTTGGAACACAGGCCTTTCTGTGTGGAGTTTGCATGTTCTCCCTAGGTATGCGTGAGTTTTCTCCAGGTATTCCAGTTTCTTTCCACCCTCCAAAAACCTGCATGTGAAGATAACTGGCTACTATGAAATTGCCCCTAGAATGAGTGTGTGTGTGGATGACACCGCAGTGGACTGGTTACCTGTTCAGGGTGCACCAAGCCTCTCACATGAAATCATTCGGGATAGGCTTCGGGCCCCCACCCCCATGTATCCCAAAAGGGATAAACGATTCAGAAGACTAAACAAAACCAAAAAAAATTTGAATTTTCCTTCAGTTATTTGTGTGACTTTTGCATCTGTGCAGAGATGACACTAAATATCTTGCGTGTTTGATCCCTCCCACATTCCAAACCAGCTTAACGAAAACGACAAACAAGAAGATGATGGTGGCAAAAGAAAATGAGTTGTTGGTAGAAAAGAGGGGAAAAAAAAGACGCCAGTAGGTTGGAATTTTTTTTCTGTGGTGGGGGTTGGTGAGCAGATGTGGATAAAGCTAAGGTTCCTAGTGTAACGTAACTCCATTACACAGCAACACTGCAGACATGTCCAATCATCTGGAGACGATCAAAAAAGCAACAAGAGAAAAAAACTTCAACACTTGTGCTTTAATGTCTCAGAAACTCGTCCAGACTTTCTTTTTTTAGCACAACCAAATATTCCACTAATTCAGAGACACAAAGAAATACTTTTTTCCACCAAGTTTCAGCAACAGAGTGAACAAACAGTCCAAGAAACTCATGCTTGAGGGTCAAAAATGTTCTTAACGATACAAAAAACCCATATACGACAGTTAAGATCTCAATTTCATTCTAAACAATCAAGATCATCACATCCCTCAACACATACTGTACCAACCCGTTAAATGAGCAGTAGTCTTTTTAAAGTTTCCTTTTTATGTGCCAAGAGTAACTAATTTAACCCTACTCTAATCAGATGTTATGTGGCCCTGCACCCTATTCAGAGTGTACCCTTCTAAGCAGCTCGAAAAGGCACGGGTACCACGATTGGTCAAGTCTTTTTGATTGGATACCAAAATAAAACGTACTTTAATGATTAACAGCCTGTTTGTTTACTTTTATTTGTAACTTTTAAACATGCAGATTTTGTTATGTTTTCTGAACCGCTTCTCCCTGACGGGGCGTCAGGGGGTGCCGGAGCCTATCCCAGCTGATTTTAGGCGAGAGGTGGGGTACGTCCCAAACAGGTCACCATTCTGTTGCGGGGCCACATACCAAAACAACCAGCTACACACACTTATTCCTAGGGGCGATTTTGTAGCGGTCAATCAACCTAATGTGATTGTTTTTGGAGAGTTGGAGTAGACAGGGGTACCTGGGGGGATCCAAACATAAACAAAAGAGAACACGCAAACTCCACACAGAAAGGCCAGTGTTTCAACCAGCGCCCCCCTCCGGGACTCAAACCCAATCTTCATGCTGAATTAACTTTTTAAACCTACAGATTTAACACCATAAACTGTGATCCTATTAAATCAATCATGAAATAAAAAAGTCCACTTTGTTGTACACCTTCAACTTTTAGGACAATATGGAGTTCTTCTCACACACTAATACAAATCACACCTTAGTCCAGGGGTGTCCAAATCCGGTCCTCGAGGGCCGATGTCCTGAATGTTTTCTATATGTTCCTACATCTTCACACCTGATCCAGTTAATTGAGTCATTGTGCCAAATTCTATTGGCTGTTGATTTCACTTTCTGTGCATCAGCTGTATTGAACCAGTAACGTGTGGAAAACCATCAGGACACCGGCCCTCGAGGACCGGCTTTGGACCCCCCTGCCTTAGTCTAATGGCATGAAACTTTAAACACAGAACGCTTTGGGATTATTACTAACCAGGTTTTTTCATTTAGATCCTTTTAGAGGGGGTCGATGTGACGGAGATAAAGAAATAAACATTACAAAAACTTGAAGACAGACACGTCGAAGTTTATTTTTAATTTTCTCGTATCTCCAGAGTCTTTATGGGAAAAAATTCAAACCCAAGCACATTGATTGTTTAAATTCTTTTCTTGCAGACATGATGAATAATCTGTTTGAGATCATTTTAAACTCTCCGTGCCCCACAGATGAAAAGCTGTTTTTATGTCTGGAAATTAGTTTTGAAACATTTCAAAGCAGTTCATTCTAAAGAATACATAGTTTAAACATTTAATGAGGTACAAACAATGTTTGATCTAAACTAACTCTGCATTAAATTTATATACTTAGAATTATCTTTGTTTGAAATCTAAAGTTTACTTTAATCTGATTATGATAAACTTTACTACCTTATTATGAACTTCTGCAGGTTACTTAGTAGATCTAACAGAATAATTAATCTCTAAAGGAAGTTATTTAGTGATCATTCCTCCACGACCTGCCATATTATCTTCTCCCTGTACTCCATCAGGTTGGCATGACCTTCATCTCCAGCTGCTGACCCTTCATACATCTGTCACACACCATCTCTGGCGGCGCCTCACATTTTCCCACTTGATAATTAATGAGTCAGTCTACATGTTAAAAATGAAAAAGAAGGCCAGTAGTTGACCGCCACCGCCTTATTAACATCGACCAGCTGGACGCCACATTAGCTTTAAAGCAGAGGTGACGATCAAAACTGAACTTGGTGGGAATATATTGGGTAGCTTGAAGATTAGATGGGATAGACTATGCAGTTGTAAAATGAATTGCATCCTTTAGTCCAGGGGTGCCCAACCTTTTTGTGCCAAGATCTACTTTTCAAGTGTCAAACCTTCTACCAGTCTAGTGTCAATATGGCAAACTTCCACAGGTCATTCTCACCGTGCAGTAAAACTACCCTCACAACACGTTTTGTTGTTGTTACACAAACATTAGACATTACAAACACACCCTCAGTCAAATACACAGACAAATTCCTCTCTCTCAAACACGCACACAGGAACGCACAAATTCCTTTTTCTTGCTCGCTCTCTTCTTCTCTCTCTAACACACAAAGACTTTTTCCGTACATACAGTATGCAGTGCCTTGTTAAGGCAACAGCAGCACCAGGAGCTGCTTATTGATGACAGGCTTAACAACATGCTTTCAAATCACAAGCTTTTTGAGAAAAAAAAAAAGGTCTCGAGCAGGCATGGGTAAACTACGGCCCGGGGACCACATGCGGCCCGTTAAACGTTTTAATCCGGGCCCCCGAACTTGAAAAATTTAAATAAATAAATCATGTTAATGTCTTATTTCCCTGTAGTTCTAATGTTTCCTCACTAGATGGTGTCAATGGTACAACAACACTGCTCCCATTAAAATGTGTGTGTCTTTGGGACGCCCACGCTGTCAAAATAAACAGTGTGCACAAATATGGCAAGCCATCGGGCCCAAAACACGCACGTAAACAAGTGCGTTAGATGTTACATCAAGCGCTCAGATTTCAAACTGAGCGCCGCTAGATTTGAAATTTAACGCTCTTGATGTAACATTTAGTGTTCGTTTAAAATCTAGCGCCATTCCATCGGTCTAATCTAGAGGTTACCAAAGCATGCCATCCATCTGATCCTCTTCCAACCCGCTTGTCAGATGTTAGAACTCAATGTGGCCCGCGAGTCAAAAAGTTTGCCCACCTCTTGCTAGAGAGTCTGAATACTCACTAAATATAGCGTCAAAGTCACCGAGTTGAAAATGCCGACTTCATTTCATTTTTTTTTTTTTTGTCCTACACACCTTGTGGTCGACTTGGAATCAGTCCCGACCAGTCGACTGGTTGGGCACCCTGCTTTAGTAGCTCAGTTTGGATTAAATGCCACTTAGAGCTTGGGATAATGTTTTACAGGTGAGATAAATTGTACTACAGTTCCTTTTTTATTGTTTGCATAAGCCAACATTCATTTTAAAAGAATCAATCTTGTAGAAAAGCATGAGCAAGCTGCCAAAATTTTCAAAACGACTAAAGTTTTAAACAAAAAAGAAGCACTGACTCGCCTTTGGTTTGTTAGAAACAGAAATCAGAGTGGTCTTTTCATGTGAACCAAAAGGAGGGTGGACTTATCACTTGTCACATTAGACTAACAGATGTAGGCGCATACGCTTTACCTCTGAAGTGTTTGACTGGGAAATATTTTGATAGCAGTGTGTGCCAGACTCTATTATCAAAGAAAAATAAATTAACTTCATCCTCTCTTTACTCTTGCCAATAAGAACCCTGAAACGAAAGCTTTCTAAGATTTCACAAAATGAAAACAAGGTGACCCCCACACTTTTTAATCACTCAACAGTTTCCAGAGATGTTTTACATAGTAACACATCTCGTGGTCTGTTGTATACCTCACGTTAGAGGCCAGCGTCAAAAACCTGCATGTCTTTCATTCATGAAGAAATGAGGGAGTAAATGAGATAAAGAACGTCTCTTATCGGAATCATCACCAGGTTTTAAATCTCATCGTAGATCCATATAGTTTGTCTTCATCTTTTTGTTTTTACACTAAAAACTATCAGTAAGAGTATCGATAAGATACCAGATCGATAAGCGGTATTGATAAGTGTAGGACTATTGATAAGATGGTATCGATAACCAGCCCTATTTTAAACTAAAGGTGCTGACACAGTTTCAGCATGCAAGTTACTGCGACCTCCCAAAAGTAAAAAAAAACTCTAAAATATTTACACCCAAATGTACGACGAGCCCAATGCACGACGCATCCGTAACGTTTTCTACTTGACTTTAATTCCGTTCTGACATCTTCCGCTTGTTCCGGGGCCGGGTCACGGGGCAACAACCTCAAACAGGTAGCCCAGGCCTCTCTCTCCCAAGCTCCATCTTCCAGCTCACCCGGAAGGATCCTAAATCAATCCCCAGCCAACTGTGAGACAGTCTCTCCAGCAGGTCCGGGGTCTGCCCCTTGGTCTCCTCCTGGTAAAACGTGCCCAAAACACCTCGCCCGCGAGGCGCTCGGGGGGCATTCTGACCAGATGCCCGAATCACCCCATCTGGCTCCTCTTGACCTGGAGGAGGAGCGGCTCGACAACGAGCTCCTCCCGAATGGCAGAGCTCCTCACCCGATCGCTGAGTGAGAGCCCAGCCACCCAGCGGAGGAAGCTCATTTTGGCCGCTTGTATCCGCGATCTCATTTTTTTGGGGAAGGATGTAGCAGGAGATCGACAGGCGGATCGGTGCAACGTCAGCAATAACTAGGACGCTGCATCGGTCCGTCGTGGTAAAGAGAGAGCTGAGCCGAAAAGCAAAGCTCTCAATTTACAAGTCGATCTACGTTCCTACCCTCACCATGGTAACCAGGATCTATGTTCCTACCCTCACCATGGTAACCAGGATCTACGTTCCTACCCTCACCATGGTAACCAGGATCTACATTCCTACCCTCACCATGGTAACCAGGATCTACGTTCCTACCCTCACCATGGTAACCAGGATCTACGTTCCTACCCTCACCATGGTAACCAGGATCTACATTCCTACCCTCACCATGGTAACCAGGATCTATGTTCCTACCCTCACCATGGTAACCAGGATCTACGTTCCTACCCTCACTATGGTAACCAGGATCTACATTCCTACCCTCACCATGGTAACCAGGATCTACGTTCCTACCCTCACCATAGTAACCAGGATCTACGTTCCTACCCTCACCATGGTAACTGGGATCTATGTTCCTACCCTCACCGTGGTAACCAGGATCTACGTTCCTACCCTCACCATGGTAACCAGCTGTTGGTGGTGACCGAAAGAATGAGATTGTGGATACAAGCGGCCGAAATGAGCTTCCTCCACAGGGTGGCTGGGCTCTCACTGTGGCTTGACTTTAATATTCTATTAATTCATCGCACTCATTTATTTAATGTTATTTACACATTTGAACATTTTGATTAACTGGACTTCGTCATTTTTATGTTCATGGCTCCAAATAATGATCGAGTTCCTTTAAGAGGATTTGCTCAAACTGCAGGAAAAACTTTCCCACACTTTTTATAAAGTGAAGAATGTGAGAAAATAAGATTAGAGCACAATTATTCTGAAACAATTTCATTTCTTGTTGAAAACGAACAACCTTATTCTAGTCATGTAAAACTAAACTATTGTGTGGTTAAAAAAATAAACAAGAGGCTACTTATTCAGAACAAATGTCTACTGTAAGTTCTAAATTCAAATGGAATTTTTGAAAAATGTTTACATTTTTGAGTATATTTATACAATTTTGATGTATTCACCCCATGACGTGCAATCTGGGTTTACATTTTTATCTCTACCAAAAAGGTTATGTTATTGGGACCATGTGTGTTTATGAACAAAATGACTCTAAAAGTTGCTTATGAAATTTTCAGAATAATTTCACAATGACTAGATGAAGATGTGATTAAAATTTAGGTGGAAGTCAGGTCAGGGTTTGGATCGAGGAGTGTCTTAAATGTTCCGTTTAAAGTATAAAGTCTTGTCACACACTGTCACTTTAAGAGGCGGAGCAGAGGACATTGAAAGTCGTGTCTCTATAGAAACGTTGGGATGTGTCAAGTTCCTATTGGTTCTGTTAATTTGTTAATCTGCACCCATTGGCTGGTATGAAAAGAGGTGGGACTTGGAGCCCTTTAGAAAGTAGAGCACAAGACACTGGGTACTACAATCTATTTCAAAACTTTAGGATGTGTCAAGTTATTTGTTCATTTCGACTGATTGGCTAGCAGGAAAAAAGAAGCAGCATTTTCCGAAGACAGTGGCGGAGGTCTGCGCTCTCCGAGTACTTCATCAGTTTTTTAATGCTTCAGAAATAAGTCTGAGTAATAATATTCATCATACATCAGCATAGCTCTGCTGGGGTTTCATGGCTCCGCCCACAGATTGTGGAGAAGGCATGCCTTCTCTGTGCATTCATATTTGTGAATGTCATATGTCCCAATACCCAATATAAGGGTATCAGTACCCACTATAGACGAACTGATAAAATCTGTGATATAGAGCAGGCAGAGGCATATTGCTGGACGACTCTGTGTCTGCAAATTTCCATTTAAAGAGTTACGGTCAAGCAACTCAGTGGGAAATATTTCTCCCGGATGGCGCTGCCAGTTTGTAAACAAAATTTTTAAAAATCCCCCCTAGAAAAAATCTCAAGAGATCTACCAGAAATTTCTTTGGGATCAACAGGTTAATCCTAATTAAAACAATGGACACTGGTGCAACAAATCGTTTGTTCAACTCTGATTGCGTTCCTCTTAAAGACCTGAGACCCAGCCCCGGTTTGAACCCCCAACCAACCTCTGTGCAGCAGCCCTCCTAACATCAGTGGAGGTCATTAATTTCTCCTGTTGGGGAGCCTCTAAATCAGACAATCCTCTAATATTTAACTTTTATTTCAAAGACTTTTGTCTGTCTTTGTTCTTGATCAGAACATTCTACCCTGTACTTTCTAAAACACCTCAGGCAGCTCCTGTACTCAGGTGATTTACTCAGATTTTTTTAGTAGCGTATACTTATAACACTGTGGTTCCCCTCACTTTAACCAATAAAAGAAGAAATTAGGAACAAAAATCATAATAGTTGGGAGGTAGCGGTAAAGCCAAAGAAGATGTGGTGTGAAACCAGCTTGAACTGGCACCTACAGAGGGTTTTTTAAACCACAATGTGGTATGGGAATAAAAGACAGCATGAGTAAAGGAATAGTCAAGGTTGTTTAAAGGTAAAAGCACACCCTACCGTGCTCCACCGGTCCATTGTGTCTGAGGTGGAAGTGCTTAACTTGGAGCTATTCAACTTAATCTGTTGATGGTGGTAGGTACAAAGACATTCCAAGCCACCGAGTCCATCTCATAGCCCGCAGCAGTGGGATTTAGGATGAGAATTAACATAATCACACCTCATAGGTTCCAACGCTTTGTTATTTCCAATCTCACATCAACATGAGAAAGAGGGAGAAGTGACAAATGGCAAGGTTAGCAAAGGGTTTACTTGTGTGAAGTACAAACAGGTCTCATAAGATCAGGGGGAGGGGCAAAAGAAATAGTTTAAAACAAGACCTTCAAGTCCAAGGGCAGGGGTGGCAGCTGTAAAATCTAGCAGAGATTAGATCAGAAATCCACCTCCGCGTGACGTCCCTTCATCACTGCATAATCCTTCAGACATGAAAAGGCAACTATCTCGAATTGAAAGAAAATCTCTATTCCCCAGATCCTTCAACTGTCTAACGCTAAGCTGACACACCCTTCAAGCATCTACACAAACTCACTTAAAGACTATGTATACCTTGGATAAGTAGAGGAACAAAGTGTTGCATATACAGACGCATGCCGTGCTTATCATTAACATTTTATCAGCGGCAAGTTTAAACATTTTAAAACTAGGTCTGACAGATAAAAAAAACCTCATTTTGATTTACACACTACCTCAACTTTTCAAAGTAAATATAATTAGAAAAAATGGTCGTTTGAAATAAGCCATGACTCTGAGACCATGTTCACACGTAGCCGGGTATTTTTGAAAACGTATATCCGCTGTCCTTTGTTTTAGAAAAACGCTCGCGTCCACACGGAGCCGTATAAATATGCTTCTGGATGCGATTATGAGCATGCCAGACCAGTAGTAGGCAGTATTTATCTAAACGTAAGCTCTGAGCTAGGAAAGCTTATGTGATGAATAATCGCCGATGGCAACGCATTTCTCCTCCTTTGGTCCTCAAAAAAAAGCAAGAGCAGTTGAGAGTGGACAAAAAGGCAAGAAAAGAGGGTCTGCAACGGGATCCGTGGATCAATGCTGCCCACCGTACCGCTTTTGTAAACAAGGATGCACACGAATGACGTATATGCATTACTTGTCGCAAGTAGTGACGCATAAAACGCAAAAATGGAGTTTTCCAAAATCTCCACTTTGGTCAGAGTTTTCAAAAACGCTGGTTGTGAGTGAAAAAAACTCTGTTTTCATGTGGACGGCAAAACGAATAGAAATATATATGTTTTAAAAAATACCCGGCTACATGTGGACGGAGCCCTGAGCCTCACAACAACATAAACCAATGTGACTCTTTTGTTCAGAGTCGTGTTCTTGTCCATGGACAGGAGGTATGTGATCGCTCGACATTTACAAGGATTATAGTTTTACTTCCAAAATGAAAATGACAGGAGCCGGTAATCTCATGCCGAGAAAACACAGTAAGTGGATGAGTGTAAATTCATGACCTCGAAAAGTACCGCTGTAGTTGTAAATGTGCGTGTTTTTAAGACGAGGTTTTAATCGTTATGACTGAAACGGTGGGGGTGACGGGATAACAGCATGAATTTAAGTTGACCTAAATATTCAACAGTTTAGCAGATGATTGTGTGGTGAGAGATTTTTAACTGTTTCTCAGATATTTAATAATTATAATTCACTTGTTTCAGAATTTTACTGACATTTTTTAAAGATTGCAAATTAAATAAACTTCGTCAGTGGGCGATTTTCTCAAAAGTCACAAATGAACTTTAATTCAAAACCGTCCTCTTTCACTGGATAATAAACTTTTTAGTTTAATTCTAAGAGAATATTTACAAGAGATGTTAGAAAAAAGCAAAAATGTGACTGAAAAATACCACTTTTTGTTGTAATAAATGAGGAATTTCTTACAAAACTGGTTATTTTTATTAAGCCTGTTTGAGCGTGTGCACTTTTATTGGTTATAAACATCACTGAAAACGTCCCAACAGGAGGAGACCAAGAGGCAGACCCCGGACCCGCTGGAGAGACTATGTCTCACAGCAGGCCGGGGAACGACTTGGGATCCTTCCAGGTGAGTTGGAGGGTGCAGCTAGGGTTAGAGAAGCCTGGGCTTCCTGTGTGAGTCTGTTGCCCCCGCAAACCAGCCCCGGATAAGCAGAAGACGACAGAACGGAACATCACTAAACATCGTTTCAGGAGTGATGACAAAAAGACATGAAATATAAAGTGCTAAAAATTTAAACATGCATCTGCTAAAACGGGCAGGACGTTGGCGCAGTGGGTAGCACAGTAGCCTCACAGCAAGCAGGTTGTGGGTTCGAGGCTTGGAACACTGGCCTTTCTGTCTGACGTTTGCATGTTCTCCTCATGTGTGTGTGGGTTTTCTCCGGGTACTCCGGTTTCCTCCCACCCTCCAAAAACATGAGTGTCAGGTTAATTGGCCATGACATGATAGGCCCTAGGAACGAGTGTATGTGTGTGGCTCCACGACAGATTGGTAAATAGTTCGGGGTGTACCCTGCTCCTTGCCTTGAATCAGCCGGGATGTTCCAGCAACCCTGTAAGGCATAGACGGTTAAGACTGATTTGTTAAAACAAATCATCACCAGACATGTTTTGCCCAGTTTCTGCCCAAAAACAAGAAGGACGTAGGGCTTCCTTTTTGCAGATGAAGGGTAAACCTCCGAACGCAACGAGAACAGAGGGATTAAAGAGTTGGTACCAGCCCACTGACTGCTTGGACCTTTACGTACATGCACTTATAAACAGGTACAGGTTTTAACTTTTGCAGTCTGATGTGTGAAGGTGGTAAGTGAATGGGAGTAACAGACGGTAAAGTCATTTCCCTCGGGATCAATAAATGATCCGTCCATCTCTAGATGTTGACGAAACCAGGACGTTGGAGCGGTTTTGGGCCAATAGTTTTTGTTTACCACACAAAGATGATTGGCTGAAGTTTTTAAGTTTAGTAACATGTCATTTTTATCTTCATTAAATCTATACTTAAACAAGTCAATTAAAAGCAGATTTAATTAAAATTGCAAAAAGTAATTTGTAAAAATCTTTTACTTTTAATTGTCAGAAAACTGACAATTTCTCCACTTTAATTTGAAAAAAAAGAGGTTTGTCTGTAAACTTGTTTCTCATAAGCCGCCCTCTATTTGTGCATCAGTGGTAGAGGAACAGAAGTCTCCATGTGGAAACACTCTGATTTGTTTGTGAATGCCTTAAAGGACCGGGTATGAGTTGGCGCTCTGCTTTGGGATTTTTTTTTGTTGTTTGGCTGAATGTTGAAACATAACCATGACCTGCATGTGAAATGTCTTCATTCACATGTCCTGAAAAGAGCAGCTATGATGAAGCAGCATCTACGCTTGTCTTCTTCACCCTTGCGAGAAGCAGTAGAAAGCATTTATCACCACTCTCCTCTACACAGATAAGGTGTCTCTATTTATTCCGAGCACAGGAGATAAACAGAGAATGAAGCATTGTGAGGAAGAAGAAAGCAAGAGGTGTGGAGGGGAACCAGTCGACTTTTTAAATGCACGTTTGTGTAAGCAGATGGGTTTTTCCTCCCTGTGAAGTAAAGATACAGAAGGCTGACCCCCTGCCCTAACCGCCTTCCTGCCACCAGCAGTCCTCTTTTCCGGCTTTCACGTGGCCCCATCCAGAGATAATCCATTCCCACTATGAGACTGTTTGCATAATGTTGTTTAATAGGGACAAACCCCAGGAGATGAAGCATGTCATGTGCCAAAGGTCTACAGAGTCTGGGAGATGAGGGGAGAAAAAGAGCTTTAAAAAAAAAAAGAAAGAACAAGGCAAAACAGTGATCTGCTCAGAGCAGCACCAGGAACTGAGAGACACTGAACCCTGCAGATCCAACAGGGACATGAATGCTGCTTTTGTCTGGTTGTTCTCCCCTAGATGGAGGGTCACAGAGAGAGAGAGGAGGGGGATAAAACACAAACATGATCCATTGCTCACTCATACATCTGTCCACTAGGATCTGTCCAGAGGTGAAGGAACAAAGCTCATCTGGACATTGTCTTTATGAGGGGGGGACAGATATGATCCCAGATGGATGGCTTTAAGGAAGCCATGTTTTTTTCTCACCCTTTAAAATCAATCAGCTGAGTTTTTAAGAACATTGGAATAACTTTGTTGGACTAGTCATGTGTGGAACTGTGAAGCATCGAATTCAAACCTCATTCTGTTCGAACAAATGGAGCTTTTACAAAGTTTTAACCAGAGATTTTTAACAGTTCAAATCTTGTTTAAAAACCAGAAAAACAACGTCACATTAAGATTATTTTCATTTTATTAACTCTAGTTATTCTATTTAGTTTTTATTACGTTATTAAAACTTAAACATCGTGTTTAATAAAGTGTGAATTTGACCTTTTTAACGCGGTTAAAATACGATCGATCCAGTTTGGAGTGTTTTCCCGGAACTCACCTTCAAGAGGAGATCAGCGAACAATTCCTCTTAAAAAAAAAACAAAACCAGATGGAAAAAAAAAATCTCCGTAAATCAGTTCACATGTCCGATCGAGGAGCTGGTGGAAAGGCACTAATCCGTGGGAAAAACACAACTCCTCAACAAAACACTCCCGGGTTACAAGAGCAGGACTTTCTTTCTTTCTCTCTCTCCGACACCTGGGCGTGGTAAATTCCAGGTAGGCGGAAGCTGTGCTTAAAACACACACACACACACACCTGTGGGATGTGCGATCGGTGTGAGTGTCTGTGGAAATCCAAGCAGAGGTTGTAGAAGAGTGAGGAGGAGCTGAACATGGATGATCCCTCCTCCTCTCACACCACTTCCCACTCCACACACACACACACACACACACACACATACACAGTCAGTCCCACTCTGCAGGAATGTCAGAGCATGTGGGATTACATTCACACATCTTCACACACACACACTTAGATCTGAGCTTTAATATATACTTCGAACATTTTTAAAAACTTCAAATGAAAGTAAATATAAATGTTTTTTTTCTTTCGATTGAATTGAAATAATTGAAGAAATTAAAATGGATAAAAGTTATAAATCCATGACATAGAAGGTGGAATATTTCGTTGCATGGATTTTATGATTTTATTCTGCATGTTTTCATTTTTTAATCCACTTCACTTGTTACTAAGAAGCGGTTCAGTCCCCGATTGTTTGAAAAGGGGCAGATGGGGGCAGAGGAGCAGGGAGCAGAGGGAGACACAACAGGGAGCTATCATGGCGGACTGTGCAGGTGGATGAATGATGGCGTGACGGACGAGGCTCCTCCTTAAAAACACAATTCCACCGGATCTTACTGCAAGTCCCGGGTCGACGAAGCTTCCCCCGTCATGAGATGGACAGAGTGAGGAACAGGTTTTCACAAAAGACAACAAACAGACCGAAGAATTTTCACAAAATACGTTTCAGACGTTCCTGGACTACGGGCGGTGGAGGCATCCATATGATGTACCCATAAGGAATGCTCTTTTCTTTGTTTTGATTAAAACCCTTTTGAACTCTTTTGTGGTCTGTGTCTCTGCTTTCCTGGTACTCCCCACCCAATCCTGAACCAGCAATTTGGTTACAATTATAATAATAATTTTGATTCTTTTGCACTTTTAAGAAGAGTTAAAAACAGCAAAAAAAAATCACATGAAGCTTCACTGTCACACCAAATACATATGGACACAAATCAACAACATAACAAGAATAAGAACATAAAATAGTTTTTAAAAGACTTTTAAGTGTACGTCCTTTAAGAAGTGATGTCGGTCAGTCACCTTCCTAACCGTCTGTCCCTTAAGAGATGACGGGGGGGGTGCTGGAGCCCAAAAGTGATGTGGTATATTGATAAATGTGTGTCACAGAAAGAGAAGTAGAGACAGATTTCAATATTTTGTCATGTATTTATATGTATTAGTCATGAATTTCTGTATTTATAGCGTGAATTTCCAGCCTTAGCTGGAAAAAAAGCAAACTTGGATAACAACATGAATGACACCTCACTGAATCAGGAAACAAAATTCACCCGTAAACCTGCCAGTGGGTAAGATTGTGAGTCAGCGCAGATGTTAACACAACCATGAAGCTCACACAGCTCACACAGCTAAAGCAGAAATCCCGCATTGTTTGTTAATGTCATTATTTCACATCTGTTTCACCAAACACTTCATGCAAGTGTGTGAAATGCTGAGGTCAGGAGTCCTAATTCTTTCTGCTGTTATTTCTAAATCTGTTTTTTTTTTTGTGCTGATGTTGCAGATTTTCTGTAATAAGATTTTATTCACGTTCTTTCTTTTATTCAGACACAATTATGAAGAGTTGCTGCCACGGTAACAACCTCCTCCACAGGTCTGTTCTCCGCCTAGAAAGAAGGACACGGCCTCACGGTACGGGCTCACATCATTTATTTAAAAATACACCACAGCGATGTGTCTAGCCACAAACATGTTTACTGGAGATAATCAACAGGCATCACTGTGGACACTGTCTAACCCATTTGGAGAGAAATACATCAGGTCCCAGTGGATGCTGCTGACAGGAAGCTCTGTCACATTGCTGTTGTCATATGTTGATCGTGTGTGTATCATCCTCATAGCATTGCATCGTCTCCACCATCGGCTGCTTTTAAAAGAAACTGACAGTAATTGTAAATTAGCTGTCACCATAAACTCTACTTCCAACACATTTCTTTTTATTTTTTTCAAATGACTGAATAAAACGTTCATTTCCCGACGACGCAGTAAAAAAAATAGAGTTGCAAATGAAAAAAAATCAGTGCTGATTGATGTGTACTTACGACTTATAGAAACTGTGAATGAGCTTTAGATGAGACATATGTTCTTGTGTTTATTCATCAGACTTCTTTGACAAAATTCATGCAGCAAATATGGAGCATATGTGTTTTAACTGCATGCAGGGGGGTAAATGAATAGCTTTTCTGAGCTCAGAGCCTAATATCGCATGACATTGCAATTTGCCACGCTGAGTTTTGCAGCTCTGTGTCATGCCTTGTTGTATGGCTGGGTGTCACTTGTGTGTGATTTATGACCATGCAAATGAGTCTGCTTGGTGATTGAAGGAGATGGGCTGCAATTCGCCTAGTGGGCCCCGGAGCAGAGACTGAAGCCTGCGTGGGTGTGAGTCAGGCCCCTAACTGCTGACACAAGCATGGAGCTGGCAAAGATTCACAGAACAAGATGGAAAAGATGGCCTTCACAGGTCTTCACACTGACGGATGAGATCAAATAGAAAGTAGGCCAAGCCAGACAAGTGTCAGGCAAACAGACACCCAAAGACAGAGTGAGGGAGACAAACACCCTCCACACACACATGGAGCTGGGAGAGTGGAACGTGGCAGCCTACAGCCGCCTTGTTTGGACTCTGAGTTCAATATGTCCAATTCTGTTTGTCTAAAGAGTAAAGAGGCTGCTGAGTCTGGGAGCGTGCAAACCCAGGGGATCTCTTTAGTAAAGAGAGGCCAAGCTGAGGTTCTTTAAATTCACCAGAGTAGTAAAAAGTTCACTTTGTTCTGGATCTCCTGACATTTTGATCAATGTGCCTGTGCCATCCTGCAGCCCTCTTTTATGTTGCTTGAATAGTGATTATCTGTTATCACGCTGGCACCTAACAGGATCATCCGTCACACCGTGTCCCTCAGCTGGACCGGTCAGGAAAATGTCCCACTATCAACATATTATACAACCTTGTTTATGAAGCAACATTTCACCTGTCTGATGATGTAGTGGTCAGGTTCCATTCAAGGTTCAGAGTTCAAAGTTAATCTGGCATAGGGACAGACTGGCCTCTACTGGCTACTGCCGGTATGGCAATGCTACCTGGGATTATAATCACAAGTTATTAATAATTATTAACAACAGGCCATTTTTGAAAATCCTTTTTAATAAAAGCAAACTTTATCTGGAAATGACTGTAAGACAATGTAAAAAAGATTCAATAGGAAAAAAGTCTCATCTTTAATTTACATTTAGTAAAAGTTGCACGCCTAAATTTATTCTTGTCCTCAAAAGATTAACAAAAACTTCATGTGTTATAACAAAAAATCAATGATTCTTATAGTTTATGTCCTGCTTTTTGCATTTTCTGCTGATATTTTTGCTAATTTAATTTTATCTGTATGCTTCAGATTTTCAAAAAACACTATGATTCGAACATAAATAAAAGTTGATATATATCTATGAAAAAATATCAGTGGTGGGTCGTCAGGGCCAGCAAGGTCTTCTCTGCTGGCCTAACATAACCAGACATCATTATCATAATTAAAATAAAAGTAAATTTCATTTTAAATGTATTTTTCCTAAATAAATATATAATTATTCTCCATATTCTGTTTTCTTCATGTCATATTTTATCCATTTGGTTATACTGCTTTCAGTGTTGTAACGTTAGGTTAAAGTTTTTATCCAATCAGAATACAGCGATCCCTATCGCCCTCAGGTGAGGAACTCTGCCATCCGAGAGGAGCTCGGTGTCCAGCCGCTCTCCCTCCAGGTCGAGAAGAGCCAGATGGGGTGGTTTCGCCAGGCTGTATGTAATGAATGTATCAACATTTTTTTTTGTGGAGAAATTGGAGAAATTAAAGTTACTTTAAATCAAACTTTACCAGAAGTATGAATACTTGTGAAAACTATTGTATTTATTTCTTAATGCATTCTTGTAGATTTTGGCTGTTTTTTATATTATAAGTTAAAATAATTCACTTTTATGCTTCTTTTATTTGTTATTCTAATTGAGCTGATCATATTTTTTACGCACACAAACAAAATTGACAGTTTAAAGGCCCAAAAAAACCCCACTGTAAATACTTTATCTTAACATATTGTTCCGTGTCTGTTTCCGTAGCCCCCCCACACACACACACACACACACTCACACACATTGACTCGCATTGTTCTGTTTCAAACACCCATTGCAAACTTGCAACTATCGTGTCCCTTTTTTATGCTGTTTTGTGCGTCCAGCTGAAGGGTGCCAGATATCCATTTGTGGCGATTGATGATATCCAGGGAGAACAGATGGAGCAGTTCACAGACACAGGAACTCATCGTGCTGCTGAAGGTGTGAAGATGAATTCAAAGGAGAGAGGTAGGGAGGCTGGTTATTTAAAGTGGAGACAAAGCTGAGATGTGAATGACCTCCTGACCAAGTGCACCTCTAGCTGTCAGTGTGACTTATCATAGAGAGAGAGAGAGAGAGAGAGAGAGAGAGAGGCCTCTCTGCGTGTGTGTAACCGAGCAGCGTGCACGGCTTGCATCCTTGGCAAAGCCCACATATGACAAGGAGACATCAGGTTTGGCATAAAACGGACAGACAGGCTTATGGTGTCATCCTGACTCAGTGTGGGAATAACCACAAGCTGGGAATAGCAGGGTGGCAGCAGTGTGTGGGTTGGTGTGAACAGTCTCTGTGTGTGTGTGTCTTTAAGAAAGATCATTGAATATTGAGAAATACTTTTAAATAAATATAAGTCTGATGCTTCAGACGTGTTTTATGTAGATACGTGGACACATTTTAAAAACAAGGGGACAAAAAAGATCTTCATTTGACATTTTATGCAAAAGATATTTCTGCCTTTGTGTCTTCTCTTATCAGATGTCCTCGTCCACCAGCTCAGATGTCATTTTGAGGAAAAAAAACTCTTTGTTTTTCTCCAAACGCTCCATTTGCAACTCATTCTGTGGCGACCAGAAGGTCTCACTGAGTCTTCTTATCACCGGTGTGTATCTCTAAGCAGCCCCGATGTGATGTAGACCAGTTTACACTCAGGTTTCTATGGGGTTGTGGAAGATACACACATTTTGTAGCAGTGACCCTAATCAGACATTCAAGGAGGCTGTGTGTCCTTCGTAAACTGAAGATGTGATTGCATCGATTGCGAAGTTTACTTTGGAATGACAAAGAAAATGTCATGTTCTCAACTCAAAACGTGGCTTTTAAATATGAAAAAATAAAGAAAAAACTTACTTTGAAAAATTTTGACTCTTATCTATTAAATTTGCACGCAGAAAAAATGGGCGTAAATAAAGGTGGCGACAAACCAAAGTAAAACGCACATCAAATATTGCGCAAACATGAACCCAAAATTAAATATCAACCCAAATTGACAGGATTTATTATACATTTTAATAGCTTATGCAGCCGAGGATCTGACCGCCAGGGTCCACGTCATTGGCTGCCACCCATCTCCTCCTTCACCCACCCCTATGGCCCTCGGGTGAGGAGCTCTGCCATCCAGGAGGCGCTCGGTGTCGAGCCGCTCTTTCTCTAGGCCGATAGGAGCCAGATGGGGTGGTTCGGGCATCTGTTCAGGATGCCCCCCAAGCACCTCGTTGGTGAAGTGTTTCAGGCACGTCCCACCGGGAGGAGACCAACAGACCCGCTGGAGAGACTATGTCTCACATCTGGCTGAGGAACGACTCTGGATCCTTCTGGGTGAGCTAGAGGATGCAGCCGGGGTGAGAGAAGCCTGGGCTTCACGTCTGAGGCTGTTGCCCCCGCGACTCAGCCCCGGATGAGCGGAATACGACGGAACGGAAATATACATTAATAGTTACTGTAATTGGGCGGCACGGTGGCGCAGTGGGTATCACAGTGGCGTCACAGCAAGAAGGTCGTGGGTTTGAATCTCGGGTGGGACGAGGCTTGGAACCTTTCTGTGTGTAGTTTGCATGTTCTCCCTGTGTGTGCGTGGGTTTTCTCCTGGTACTCCGGTTTCCTCCCACCCTCCAAAGACATGCATGGTAGGTTGATTGGCCGGTGCCAAACTGCCCCTAAAATTGAGTGTGTGTATGAATGGTTGTAAGTGTGTGGCCCCGCGACAGACTGGCGACCGGTTCGGGGTGTACCCTGCCCCTCGCCTTGAATCAGTTGAGATGGGCTCCGGCACCCCTGCAATCCCGTAAGGGATAGGCGGACGAAAAGGTGACTGTGACTAGTTACTATAATTGTTAAAATAATGTCTGCTGCACATCACCACAGAGACAATGTGCCTGGCAAAGCTGCTGTTGTTCTGAAAAGTAACCTATTGTTGTAACATAAGGGTGTGACTGAGTATGGATCTGAATATGGTGGAGACGGTGGCCGCGTGGTTAGCGCATTCGCCCGCGGACCGGAAGGTTGCGGGTTCGCGTCCCACGGAGAGCACGTCTAGGGTCCTTGGAGAAGACACCTAGCCCCCACCATTGGCGCCGTTGAAGGGCAGCCTGCTGCGGTGTAAGGAGTGCAGCAAAACAAATTTCCCCGGTGAGGGATGAATAGAGTAATTCAAAATAAAAATAAAAAAAAATAAAAAAATATACACTATATTGCCAAAAGTATTCGCTCACCTGCCTTTACTCATTCTATGAACTGAAGTGCCATCCCATTCCTAACTCATAGAATTCAATATGATGTCGGTCCACCTTTTGCAGCTATTACAGCTTCAACTCTTCTGGGAAGACTGTCCACAATGTTGAGGAGAGTGTTTATAGGAATTTTTGACCATTCTTCCGAAAGCGCATTGGTGAGGTCACACATTGATGTTGGTCGAGAAGGCCCGGCTCTCAGTCTCTGCTCTAATTCATCCCAAAGGTGTTCTATCGGGTTCAGGTCAGGACTCTGTGCAGGCCAGTCAAGTTCATCCACACCAGACTCTGTCATCCACGTCTTTATGGACCTTGCTTTGTGCACTGGTGCACAGTCATGTTGGAAGAGGAAGGGGCCCGCTCCAAACTGTTCCTACAAGGTTGGGAGCATGGAATTGTCCAAAATGTTTTGGTATCCTGAAGCTTTAAATGTTCCTTTCACTGGAACTGAGGGGCCAAGCCCAGCTCCTGAAAAACAACCCCATACCATAATTCATCCTTCAACAAATTTCACAGTTGGCACAATGCAATCTGAAATGTACCGTTCTCCTGGCAACCTCCAAACCCAGACTCGTCCATCAGATTGCCAGATGGAAAAGCGTGATTCATCACTTCAGAGAACGCGTCTCCACTGCTCTAGAGGCCAGTGGCGGCGTGCTTTACACCATTGCATCCGACGCCTTGCATTGCACTTGGTGATGTGTGGCTTGGCTGCAGCTGCTCGGCCATGGAAACCCGTTCCATGAAGCTCTCTGCGTACTGTACTTGGGCTAATCTGAAGGTCACATGAAGTTTGTAGCTCTGTGCAGAAAGTCGGCGACCTCTTTGCACTATGCGCTTCAGCATCCGCTGACCCCTCTCCGTCACTTTACGTGGCCTACCACTTCGTGGCTGAGTTGCTGTTGCTCCCAAACGCTTCCATTTTGTTATAATAGAGCTGACAGCTGACTGTGGAATATTTAGGAGCGAGGAAATTTCACGACTGGATTTGTTGCACAAGTGGCATCCTATGACAGTTCCACGTTGGAATTCACTGAGCTCCTGAGAGCGGCCCATTCTTTCACAAATGTCTTGTTTCACAGTCTGCATTCCTGAGTGCTTGAATTTATACACCTGAGGCCAGGCCAAGTGATTAGAACACCTGATTCTGATCATTTGAATGGGTGAGCGAATACTTTTGGCAATATAGTGTATGTTGGCGTGTTCATTATAATCACGCTTATTGTCAGGCTCTTTACACCTTAGGTTCGCCTAAAAAGATCAAGTACACTTGCTTTCATAAATACCTTTTGGTTTATCTTTTGTGCACTCCAAAAATTGACAGAATTCTTTGTGTAACTTTGAAAAATAAGAGCCACTGAGAGTGATATTGTTTCTAAGCTTTCTTTTTTCTGCCATCTGATTGATGGTCGAGGGGCAAAATAGCTCCCAGCATGAAGAAGTCTGCAGGCTCTTCTCTGAGCCCCTCTTGGACAGCATGGCACCCACCAGCAGCCTGTGTTGAATGGCAGAGGCAGCTCTGCCATCTGTTACACTCTATTTCTACCACTCAGCTTGCCATCAGGAAGAACCATGGCCCAGAAGGACTTTAAATTCCTCTCATACAGTCCCATTCGTCCAACAGGTCAGATAGATAGAGAGCATCAAACAGCAAAACCTGAAGGTTATTAAACCAGCACAGCTGTGAATAAAAAAAACAAAATACTAATACAAAAAGTAATCTGGAGCTTCAGAGAATTAGAGGAGATTATTCCTGTCACTGTTATTAAATGACCAAAGCCACTCCACCCTGAAATTGACTTTAAGCCAGGTTTAAAAGAACTTTGGTCATCTAATGTGTTTCTTTGGTTTAAGAAAAAAAAATAAATGTGTGCTTTCCAGTTTGGAATGAAACAGTGGCTGGTGGGATTCATCTGAGATTACTTGGTGCAAACATAGTGTAATCCCCTTATCTGCGTACTTACCTGTCCCTGACAGTGATCCAGGCCTACCAGCCTCTGTCGCTTGACATTCTGGCAGGAGCAAATCCCCGGCTAATATGTCAGCACGGGCAGCTTGAACACCTGGCACACCAACGCTTATCTTCTACACACCCCAAAGCACCCGCATTATCCTACACAAGCTTCCCAACTAGGAATCCGGCTTCTAATATCCACACCGGGAAATCACCATTTGTGTCATGCTTGCAGTTTGTAAAGCTCATGTCATCACTGAGGGCTCATGACCTGATTGCAGAACAGCGTGAGACAGGCCTGGTCGTAGCATCCTGGGAGCTGACTCTTTATTTTGCTGGGTTTTTTTCTTTCTTTTGCCAGATGAGTAACAGTGAATGACATGGGTGTCAAACTCTTAAATGTAGCCTGCAGCAAAATTATATTTGGCTCGTTAAATTATGCCAAATCACTATCCGAGCTGGGCTGTTGGTTTATAGACATCTACTAGTTAAATCCTGATGTGCTGCTGTGTAAATCAATAGAAAGCATCACAGTGACTGGTGTGACAGTAACATCATACTAGCACTGTGAAGTTCTGCATGTTTGCCATGTTTAGTTACAGTATGTACTGTATAGCAGAGGTGAAAAAATAACGGTTTGGGAGTCATATGTCGCCCACCGAAGAATAAACAATAAACTTATTGTTTCCCCCTGCAGTTACAGACTTGTTGAGATGCATAACAGGCATATCGGACTTCCTGGGTCTTATTCTCAAATTTACAGGGAGATTTTGTATGTTTTTTCTTGCCATTTAACTCAATCTCATTCATCTTGTCCGGTTTGATAACAAATGTAATCTCAGCAGCAGATGAGCTTCATCCAGACACGGAAATAAGTGTGAAGTTTAAATTCTAAGTCATGTTTAACTTCAAAATATGAAAAAAAAAAAAACTCAACAACAATTAAAAACATACTGGTATGAAAAAAGCACAATATTTTAATGGTGTTTGAACAGACAAACTTGTAATAATAATAATAATAATACATTTTATTTGTAATGCGCCTTACATTTTAAGAAAAAAAATCCCAAAGCGCTACATAGAAACTAGTTCACTTTAAGTTCACAGCATGGAATATCGCATATGTTTGATAGGGGATTGTGATCCTGGTTTGTCAGTTTCAGTTTAGAACCATACCGGGTAATTAGATAAGAATAGAGACAAGCTAAGACCCACCCTACCATTGTTAACAAGTTACTAACTTTCAAAAATAAACAGTTTGTAAACAGGTTTGAGCTTAACTCCTCCTTAGGGTTTGGGCTAACTCAGGGTAGTTTATCTAGAACCAGTTCTCAGGGCCCCTCGATCAGATTGAAAATGATTTCTGGATGGAAGTCGAAACGTCTCCATCAGTAAAAATGAGCAAAAATAAAAATCCACTTGGAGTCAAAAATAAAAAAGTTGGATGGAAGCTTTTGTTTTAAAATAATTAAATAAAGCCTAAGTTTTTTATAAGTGTCATTTATCGTTTTTTTTCTTTTGTGGTTCTTTGATCAGTAGAGCTTAGTGGTCCATCAGTAATACCCTCTACTGGTGAATAGTGTTCCAGAGGCGGATCCAGGATTTTCTAAAAGGGTTAGAACATTTTGAAAAATAAGAGTTATTTTCCTGTATTTTGGTGGCCCATTTGCTGGCCCTGCAAGAAGATATCTTAACTAGTCCGCTTTCCTTGCCTTTCTTCTTCTTCTTTTTTTTTTTTTTGTGGACCAACAAAAGGGGTGGGTGGGGATGAGGGGGGGCAGGTTCATGGGTCCCCCACGCCTCTCTCTGGATCCGCCCCTGTATCCAGATTGGCTTGTTACAGTGAGTTTTTAAGCCAACCTTTTTCAGGTTTACATAAACATGATTATTGAAATAGTTTTTAATAATTTAGATGTTGGCCCACGACTTTTTACCAACGCTTGACTTTGATTTTTTTGGGTGATGATGAGTGTTTGAGTTTGACACCCCAAGGTCATGGTAAAACTATACAGCTTTAAAGGTAACACAGGTAGTTTTTTGTTTACTAATTCTATTCAAGTAAGAAAATTCTATCCTGTTGCTTGAAAAAAGTAAAAAAAATTATCATCATGGGCTCATCGAACAATCTATCTGTTATGAGTTGGTGAAGAAGGAGATGCAGGACCCAGAAGCATAGCCACATAGTCAGTTCATCAGGAGTTAGGGAGACAGGACAGGCCTGTGCAGCCTGGACGATGATGTGGAGGGACACCATCACAGCTCCAGCAGGAGAGCAAACAGCAGATGATCATCAGACACCAGAATGATGAACGCTACGGGTCAGTAACCAGGAGGAAGACGAGACACAGGTGGAGACATCAGAGAGAGGCATTTGGGACCAGGTGTGCTGAATAAAAGGCACAGGGCGGGATTAGGAGGAAGGAGATGTTCCAGAAGGAGGAGGATTCATGTGACACTAGGTATGTATTTTTATTGTCTGTTTTTCATCTGTTTCTATCCTAAATAAATACTATATTAGTAGAAATCTGATAGGTCATCTATTAAAGAAGGAATAAGTTATGGAGGAACAGAGCCAAATATGTGTGTCAGTCTACTTAATCTGGTAGTGTTTAAGGTGGTTTAGTAGAGCATACAGTAGATTTAATCCTCATGTTAGAGTTTAACATCTAAGAATAAGATTTTATGGGAAATTTATGATTGGTATTTTCTTATAAATTCCTGAAATATTTTGTTCAAAGTTAGTAATTTACTCTAATGTAGGATTTGATAGAAATTAACACACAAGGTATTGACTCCTGAAAAATACAGAAATTTGTCCTATAATTTTGATCTTATTTAAAAGTGAGAAAAACAATAAACCCCAGCTTTATATGAGACACACGTCCTATTTTCTAACACTGATCAGGTTGAGCTGTCAGTAGGAACTGGTATTGTCAGGGGCGAATGCAGGGGGGACGTGATGGGTGCACGCCCCACCTCAATGTTCTTACTACTTTAATCATTGTAAACTTTGGAAAAAATACGCACCAAAATGCAAGAAAATGACTCTTATTTTTCAAAATGTTCTGGGGGAATGCCCAGAACCCCCCCTATAATGACGAGCACAACAGATGCTCGTTTTGTCTATGACCTCACGCCCCGCCCCTTTAGAAAATCCTGGACCCTTGTTTGGTTAGTCCAGCAGAACCAAGTGTGAATTCCACGTATTTTAACAGGTGGGCAAATTCAGTTTCTTCATTCACAAAAACTTTGAAAACTCTGTATGTAAAGTGTGTTATAAACGTGATTCTGGATTTAATAGATTTGAGTTGAATAAAATTTTTTATTTATGATGTTTTTTAAATATTGACGTGTTTTATCTCAAAACAATTTAGAATTCAAATGTGGATATCCCAGCTTTTAGCATTTATGTTACATTATGTTACGATAAATTAGATTATGATGGATTTACTGTAGATTACATTCTTCAAATGCTTACTTTATAAAAATGAATTCATTTATCCTGCACCCACACGGGTACAGGGGTGCTTGAGTCTATTACGGCTAGTTACAAGCAAAAGGCTGGGTACACCCTGAACAGGTCACCAGTCCGTTGTGGGGTCACGAATTTAGAATTACAACCATTCACACACACTCATTCCTAGGGTCAATTTCACAGTGTCCAATTAACATAGCATGCATGTTTCTGGGGAGTGGGAGAAAACCGACGTATCCACGGGGGGAATATGCAAACTCCACAAACGCCAGTGAATCGAGTCTTATCTAACCCTAACCGTCTTATATGAAGTCCCAGTGCTAACCACGGCCCCATCGTTCTGGGATATAACTAGTTGTTAAGATTGAAGCGTGTGATAGTTTAACAAACACTAAAGTGAACATTCACTTGTTTTTTTTTTGTTCTTCAAGGTAATATTTTTACAGTATTTCTATAAAACTATGCTGTTCATTTTATTTGCACTTCCAAAACATTTGTACATTTTTTTCTTACATTTTGAGTGGAAATAATTTCGATTATCTTCTACACAGCTAATGAGTTCTCAGCCACATGACTGTGTAATCTCAAGTGTCTCATTCAGAGCTGAGATGATGGAGCCAGAAAAGCCAAGCAATGTGACTCATTTTCAACAAGTGAACTGTGAAATAATTTTGGGTTAAACATGAATCAGAGTTGATGAAGGAAAAAAAGCTGCAAAGTTTTCTCTGTGATATTAAAACCGTAAAATTTTGATGTTATATAATTAAATATATTCAGATTTAAAAATAGAGAATACAGAGAAAAAAATCCATCCGACATCCCAGCATTCAGTCAGGCTTTTTTAAAGCATTTTATTAATGACATTCTTACTAATCCCCCAAGTGGAGGAGTTTAAGTATCTACGGGTCTTGTTCACGAGTGGGGGAAGGATGGTGTGGGAGATCGACAGGCGGATCGGTGCGGCGTCAGCAATAACTAGGACGCTGCATCAGTCCGCCGTGGTAAAGAGAGAGCTGAGCCGAAAAGCAAAGTTCTTGATTTACAAGTTGATCCACGTTCCAACCCTCACCATGGTAACCAGGAGCTGCACTCCTACCCTCACCATGGTAACCAGGAGCTACACTCCTACCCTCACCATGGTAACCAAGATCTACGTTCCTACCCTCACCATGGTAACCAGGATCTACGTTCCTACCCTCACTGTGGTAACCAGGGTCTATGTTCCTACTTTCACCATGGTAACCAGGATTATTGAACCAGTGCAATTTATTTTTTAACTTGTTAATCTCCACAAACAATAACTTGTAATGCTTTCCACGGCAGTTGAAGGGAGAACAAACCATGTGCATTTCACTCTCAAGAGTTTTGAAATCGCCTTGAAAACTCCGCATGCGCGCATACGTTGTGACGTAACGCTTTTCAAAATAAAATAAAATTTCAAAATAAAAGTAAAAAAAAAAAAAAGTTTAATTTATGGTGTTTATGATTGGCCTCACGCGGGCCGGACACGGGCGTACAAACGGCCGGATGTGGCCCGCGGGCCGTAATTTGCCCAGGTCTGATCTACACGTTCCTACTCTCACAGTGGTAACCAGGCTCTACGTTCCTACCCTCACTATGGTAACCAGGATCTACGTTCCTACCCTCACCATGGTAACCAGCTGTGGGTGGTGACCGAAAGAATGAGCTTGTGGATACAAGCAGCCGAAATGAGCTTCCTCCGCAGGGTGGCTGGGCTCTCACTCAGAGATCGGGTGAGGAGCTCTGTCCTCCGGGAGGAGTTCGGTGTTGAGACGCTCCTCCTCCAGGTTGAGAGGATCCAGATGGGGGGTTCGGGTCAGGATGCCCCCAGAGCGCCTCGCTGGTGAGGTGTTTTGGGCATGTCTCACCGGGAGAAGAGCAAGAGGCAGACCCCGGACCCGCTGGAGAGACTATGTCTCACAGCTGGCCGGGAACGACTCGGGATCCTTCCGTGTGAGCTGGAGGATACAGCTGGGGGTAGAGAAGCCTGGGCTTCTGCTCTGAGGCTGCTACCCCTGCGATCCGGGCCTGGATGATTGGAAGATGATGGAACATAACATTGTTATGGAACACCCACAAGTTTTCCTGCTAAACCTATTTATTGTGCATGTTTAACGGCAGGAACCTGGTGATAATGATCCAAATATTCTCAGTAAAGTTACAAATAAAGTTACAGCTGATGTGGCAGGTTGGCTGCACAGTGGTGGGCACTTTGGCCTCACAGGCAGCAAGAGGGTCGGGTGTTTAAGTCTGGAGAAGGGTGAGACTTGATTCACTGGTCTTTCTGTGTATAGTTTGCATGTTCTCCCTGTGTATAGATGGGACTACTCTGGTTTCCTCTAAAAACATGTATGTTAGGTCTATTGACTGCTGTAAAATTTCTCCTAGGAATGAGTGTGTTAGTGTCTGAATGGTTGTCTGAGTGTGGCCCAGCAACACATTGGTGACATGTTTAGGGTGCACCCTAACTTCCATTAAGTACAGAATAATTCTACCCTTTTTTTATCACAACAACTCCTCATCTTTAATTTGTTGTTGTTCTTTATATTTTTAGATTAACCTGTAAATGAGATTTAAAGTTTATTTTAACTGACAAGACATTAGCAATTGATCATTTTATAAAATCAATAACAATAAGCATTTTTAATGTGATTAGACTAATTAGAAACATCCACTATGATTAGAGACGTGTTAAAAGTAAATAGTAATTTAAAAAATGAGTTGAAATGAGTTGAAATGGCTTTGGCGGTGTTTATGGGGACATCTAACGGTGTGTCTGAGACATTACAGCATTTTATTTATTTATATTTTTTTTATATAAAAACATAAACTGCGTCACTGTAACTCCTTTTAAAAAGCAGAAAATCTTCCTCGACATATTTTTTTAATTCGTACTAAACGGTAAAAATATGAATAACGTGATGATGACGTCATAAGAAAGAAGTTAGAACATGAAGTTGCGTCAGCCACAATGCGGAAGTGCTGATTCTAATATTTGTAGAGTCCGTTTTTATTTTTTGTTCAAACAGATAAAATCTATGCGACATAAATATTAAAAAGACGTATATTCCGTGTTTGCTGTGACATAATGGAGGTAATTTGACAAAACTTTATTTTTAAACCAATCAGAAGCTAGTGGGCGGTACTATCTCCCACAATGCATTGCACTGTTGTAAAACAACAACAAAATGTTTTAATAAACAAATATATTAAATAAAAACTGCTAATATTTTAAGTGTTTCTGTCATTTCTAACGTTTATGTTTCATTTCTGATTAAAATAAACTGTTATTTTCTAGGTTAACTGTGGAACCATGAGGGAAGATGACATGCCGAAGAATGGCTTGAGGATTCCGGCCGATTGGGAGACAGCTTTGCGCAGTGGCAGTATCGTAGCCTATGAGGTTTATCCGAGGCGCGATTATTGCTAGTTGAAAACTTTACCCAATACCCCGCCTTGACGACTTGAAATATAGTCGGCAATGGCAATTTTTGACGGTCTCTAAGGAGACTGAAATCCTCTGTTAAAATTAATACAACCTAAAAGGAAACACTTCAGAGAAGAGGCTAGACTGTGCCTTCAATCCTTAAGTGACTGACAAGTCATTGTTAACCGCCCCGCTACATAATATAAGCACTTAAAGTGCTGCTTTCTAAGATTTCTTGTACAACACTTTAACGTTATAAAACAGCATAATCTGTATTAAGTAACTTTGTAAATCCGAAAACGCGTCTTTTAGCCATCTTCTTTGAAAATGTATCGATTATAAAATAGTTCGTTTGAATCATGTCAGATGTATTAGGTTTTTTTTTCCAAATACAAGAACAAAACTAAACGTTAACTTCAAAAAACAAGTTAAAGCCAGTTTTTCTTCACTAAGTACTTTTTATGTTGTAGATTAAGTCTCTACATATTGTTTAGAACATAAAAGGTGTCAAACAAGTTTTATAGAACAAACAAAAAGGAAACTTATCTCTGAAAAAACATGCATTTTATTATAGTATAATTCAGATTTAAAAATGGAGGCAAATAAATGAATACCGATGATAAAAACCAGTGAAAATAGATCAGATTTGATTTTTAAAACAAAGTTTTAAAGATTCTCCTCTGATGTAGTTTCCTTATCTGTACAGCAAGGGGCGCTGTTTTCACAAAGCCATAGTAAATAATCAGACACTTTCCAAAAATAACAAACTAATTTTATGTGAAATAAAGCTGTATTAAATGATTGATATGTTTAAAAACCACAAACATAAAAATAAGGCGTTTAATTTTACTTTGAACAACCGTGTGACGTCATATTTAAGCGACTCATGTAACATAAAAAAATTAAACTAGTTTTTAAATTTTTTAGGTTTGTTAAAACATTATAGCAAAAATGGGGTGAAGTTTTTCTGATATTAATAAAAGGAAAATAAATGAGTATCGGTAATAAAAACCAGCGAATAAAGATCAGATTTGATTTTTCAAAAAGGAAGTTTTAAAGATTCTCCCTCTGATGTAGTTCCCTTATCTGTACAGCAAGGGGCGCTATTTACACAAAGCCAATAGGAAATAATAAAAAAATCACAAACTTCACTGAAAACCTAAAAAAATAATTTAAAAAAACAATAAAAAGAAGTTTGATTTTTATGTGAAATAAAGCTGTAATAAAATTATTCTTTGATATGTTTAAATATAAAAAAAAATAAGGCTTTTAATTTTACTTTGAACAACCGTGTGACGTCATATTTAAGCGACTCATGTAACATAAGAAAATTAAACTAGTTTTTAAATTTTTTAGGTTTGTTAACCCTATAAAACCCATCCAAAGAAATAAATGTCGAAAAATTCTAATTCTTTAGAAAAATAACGTTTAATACATCTTCTGTAAAAAAAAAAAAAAAAAATTCAAAAAAATATATACGTATATGATTTGTGGTTTGTATCATATTTGATACAGTGAGCTTTAAATCACATGTGAAAGCCATTCAAAATTTAAACATTTAAACATCATAAGCTGTTTTTTGTAGAGATGTTTGCTCAACAAGTTTTAAACCAACAAATGACAACCTAGAAATGACGAAAGAACTTTGATTAATTGTTTTTCATGGCTCTTTATTTGTCATTGTGATTTGCCTGAAAACAGTTTTCTTTCCTTATTCAGGCAAAGATGAACCTTGCACTTCTCACAGTAGACATATGAAAAGGGATTCCCTGTGCAGTGTTTGAATCTCTGTCGCATTTCCCACGTTGGGAAATGTCCAAAGCCATCCTTGACCACATCAGGGGGCACATTTGAAGATTTCCTTTTTCGTGGAGGAGGTGATGCGCCGAGATCTGTTGAGGATGCTGGTCGACCACTCTTTAGCTTTCCCTTTCCTGCCTTTGTGAGCGCAGTGGCAACGGTTCTAGGACATTTCAGCCTCGGAGATTTCAGCCACGGACATTTGAGCCAAAAAACTGCAACCTAGGATATTTGAGCCATGTGCGCCCCCGAATTTAGGACATTTCAGCCACGGACATTTGGGCCAAAAACCTATTTTATGTAGAAAATTGTGATATTTTATGTTAAAATTTTATTGTAAATAAACAGTTGCACTACAGAAAATAATTGCTTTTAGTCATTTTTATCCCATGGCTCAAATAAAAAATTCTGATATTTTTTAAAAAAATGTGATATTTTATGTAAAATTTTATTGTAAATAAACACTAAAATTTTTTATCGTAAATAAACAGTTGCGCCCAGGTTGCAGTTCTTCAAATGTCCGTGGCTGAAATCTCCGAGTCACCGTGGCTCAAATATCCTAGGTTGCAGTTTTTTGGCTCAAATATCCGTGGCTGAAAAGGCCGTTCACCAGTGGCAACAGCAGCTTGAAATCTTCGCAGAGTCATGGGTTTTTCTTTTGATTTCTCCTGGTCTCTTCTATAGAGATTCCAAGCATTGATTATTGCCACTGTGACAGTGTGCCACCAAATGTACATGAACCATCTCTGGGATCTGAAGCTGAACTTATAAAGTGCAGATAACATGTCAAGAAGGTCAACTCCTCCCATAAACTTGTTGTTGTGGAACCATAATGTTGGTCTTGGATTTTCGATCCCACCTCTTTACATGACCCAGAGGTTCAATGCCGACATAAGAGGAAAGCAAGTTAACATCTCTATTCACCTCACGTTCACCTCAGTGAGGTGAAGATTCTAAGTAGAGAGAAAGGTTGGTTTGAAAGAGGGGTGAAGGAAGCCATCTTTGTGATGAAAGAGAATCCCTCACTGAATCGGAGTGGAGGCGTTAGATACGTTTTGCCCGGGATTTACAGCAGCCTTTTGAAGCCATGGACTAAAGATGACACCTCGTGACCCAGTTTCTCGCCTCTCGTTAGCAGGAATTTCTATTCACTAGGCTTTTAGCATTTTTATAATAGGGTCGTTTACTGGTCTCTGGCTACAATAGGAGCCATTCACGGCCATCTTAAGAATCACAGGCTCATTGGTCGAGCCCTTCTTACTATTTTTTTTACCTTTTACTCAGGTTAGTATAAATAGATCCAGTTTTCAGTCCATTTCATTCAGATTGAAAATGATTTCCGGATGGAAGTCGAAACGTCTCGATGAAGAATTAAACTGTCCAAAAGACTTTTTTGAAACTTTTTCTACTATGGATCACTCTTGGATGAATGAGGGACTACACGGATTAACATCTCTATTGTCAAACAATCTCACAATTACAATGTTGTCTTGGTTTACTCTGAAGTCAAGAGACCCTCTTCCCATTTTCTTCAACTCTTTCTCTTCCATCAAGCTGCATCCTTTCACTCTGTTCAAGCGCTCTACCAAAGAAACTGATATAAAATAGTAATCTGCAAAAACCTTGTGGTTTTTTCCAGCTGGAAGGGTTGAAGTCATCTTCAGAACAACATCTCCAGTAATACCCACATCAGATTTCATTTTGCCAGGCTCCTCAGCTCCTTGGCAAATGTCAAAATCATACAGGAAGCCAGTTTGTCCTGCACGTCCCCACATCTTGAAACCCCACTGGTGAGGTTTTTTTAGGCATAAACACACGCATTTGTGATTTTCCTTTGAAAGGCACCATAATTTCATCTACAGCGTGACATTCTTCAGGAGGTACACTAAGGAAATGTTCACGTAGTTTTTGTAACCAGGGCCTCAATTTCAAAATTTTGTCTTTTTTGGCATCATCCGACACATTAAGGTTGTCCTGAAAGTGAATCAGTGTCAGCAGTTTCATAAAACGGTTTTGAGACGTCACATCAGAAAATGGGGAGTATCATCTCTCCACCTCCCAGTAGGCTCGAACATTGGGCATCTGTACTAGGCCCATATGCATGTACATGCCCAAACATTGCTCAATCTCCATAGCAGTTGTGTTTACTGATTTTCCTTCTTTCTGCACACTGTATATGTTTGTTTGTTCAGCAATGTTTTCTATCATTTAATTGTTCACAAAATGTTTAAAATATGTGCATGGTGTCCAGTCAAGCCTATCACCTGAATCTTCATCGTCCAATTCAACAAACTCAACAGCTGGAGGGTCGAAATCTTTCTTCGTCCACAAATACTCTCTACTTTTTACTTTGCCTCTCACTGACTGCTCTTCTGCTTTGTCCTGCATTGGTTCTAAATGATCTTTTTCACCCTCTTGGCCCATGTCTTCATCTTGTATTTCCTCTCCTTCACTACTCTCTGAGTTTCCCTCTGTATGCATTGATGTAGGAGTCCAGTCAACATCCTCATCATAATCATCGTCCAACTGCACAATGTCGCTTGAGTTTCCATCTATGATCATCTGTAGCACGTCACAGACATTTAATTTTTTTGCCATCTGAAAAACTACACAAAGTCAAATTGATATTTTTTTTTCACTAAAACAGAATAAAAAACAAGTATTAGCAAGACAGCATTCAATCACTATGAGACAGCATATAAAACACATTATAATTCCCAAACATTAAATTTTATTGTCTAAATATACTTTACAATGCCAGTTTAATATTCAATTTATTTATTTCCACAAGAAATCAGAATCAGAATCTACTTTAATGATCCCACACATGGGAAATTTGTGTGTCACAGCAACAACTTCCTATCTGCTAAGTGAGTCGTTGTACGTAGAGCCCGATCACCTACGGAAAGAAAGACCTGCGGTAACGGTAGCTCTCGAGCTTGGAGAAGGAGCTCCGTTGTTCGTCCAGGAGTGGGTAGAGAGGATGGTCATGATTTTCCATGATGGATAAAAGTTTATTCAGTGACCTCCTCTCTACCACTGCCTCAAGTGAGTCCTGTTTGCTGCCAATGACAGAGCCAGCCAGTCTGATTAGTTTATTCAGTCTGTTGGCGTCACTGGCTGCGATGGTGCTCCTCCAGCAGATGACAGAGAAGATCAAGGAGCTGGCCACCACAGACTGATAGAAGATCTCCAGGATCTTGCAGCACACATTGAAGGACCTCAGCTTCCTTAGAAAGTAAAGTCGGCTGCAGGTCTTCTTGTACACAGCAGTACTGTTGCTTCTCAAGCTCAGTCTACTGTCGATGGTCACTCCAAGGTATTTGTACCAGTTTCCAGTTGTATAAAGTACTGCATTTTGCTTCTTTGAACGCAAAACACTCAAAATGATCTAAAATGACTATTGCATTATTTTCATAAATTACCTCATAGGCCCACAGTATCAAATTTGATACACACTTTTTCAAAACGGTTTATTTTTACATAAAATATTTAAAAGTCAGTAATTTTTTATTTCATCAGTCCATTGAACATTTCTATAGACATTTCAATAACAATTTACAAGTTTTACCCACTTTAAAATCTTCTTTATTGGAAAAAACATTACTAAAAATCATGTGGAGATCGCTCGTTGCAGATAGACATTTTGAATCTCTCACCAGCAGGCAGAGGTAAGATCTTCAGCCCGAACCCGACCGTCGGGTTCAGGCTTCTCTCTCGCTGACTTTTAAAAAAAAAATAAATACAGTATATGTTTATAAAATGTTTGTAAAAGCCTTTACAAGGTTCTGGATGGGCTCCTTTTTAAGAAAGAAGAAGCTGTTTAAAACTGATCTTAGAGTTCCAGTGTCTTTTAATCTGCCCCCGTCTTACGCTTTTATAGAGAAGTTTTTAAAAGATTTTAAACTTGAGGAAGAAGGATTGCATGTTTTTACTAATCATCGTTTTATGATTTCTGTTGTGCAGGAGCGGGAACCGGTGAGTCGAGTGCGCGGGCTCACACTAGGTGAGTCCGCAACCGTTTGGCACAACGTGAACCACTCCGTTCTTCCAAACAGACTCCGGGACCTGTCGTGGATGGTGGCTCATGGGATCCTCTCGGTCAGGGACGTCATGCACTCCCGGGGCATGTCGGCGATCTCAACGTGCCCCCGACCTGGTTGTGGCGCGCCCGAGTCGGTGAGGCACCTGCTCTGGGAGTGCAGCGCTGCCGTCGACCTGTGGGCATTGGCCGGCTCCCAGAAATTCCCGAACTTGCCAGCAAGGGGGGTCCCATCAGCACAGCTGGTGCTGTTCGGGGTGGGCCACAATCTAAGTAAGGAAGAGTTTGGGAGGCAGTGGCTCGCCCTGGCTGCCATTAAAGACGCCATGTGGACCTCCAGAGACTTGCTGGTAAGGAGGTACAGGCAGATCCCCCCCCGCAGCTGTGCTCCGAATGGCCGCAGACAACATGAACACCATCATCTCTGCCGGCAGCAGGCCTAGGACACAGCTGCAAAGAAGAATCGTCTGTACCTCGTCGGACGTGGGAGCCGGTGTTACACGAGAAAGGTCGAGGCAGCGGCGACCTGGCTCTCCGGGTGCGGACGGTGGGAAGGAGCAAGAAGGAGGGGATCCCCTCTGAGCACCGGACGGGTTCCTGAGAGACCGAATGCTTGGAGGAGCGGAGAGGTTCATCTTTAGAGGACACGCCCTCCCGCTCCTGCAGAAACTGTTCTTCATTTTACTTGATTTTAAAGACTGTAATCCTTCTTTTTTTTAGTACATGTAGGTTTTTTAAATAGTATTACCTGTTTTTAAACATTCTGTTTTTGTAGGTTTTTACTCGTATTTCCGTTTTTACAAACATAGAAATGGTTTTACAGTAAATTTAAAAAGATTTTAGTACAAGAGCAATGTTTTAAAGGTGATGCTATTTATGATGTAAAAAGAACCAATAAACATGTTAAAAGAAAAAAAAAATCCGAAGCCCCATGAACCATCGAGTAATTTCGAACCAATTTCCTCAAATAGACCTAAAGATTCGAATCTTTCGAGCTCACAAAGAGCTCCCTCTCCGGGCAGCGGGATGTAAAGAAAAATCCAGTAGAAAAAAAGAAAGATGAATAATACGCTCCAAGTCTCAAGTCATTAGAAAAAGGATTAAGATTCCGCGAGGTTTTCTGCTTCCTATTCTTTGCTAATATTTTTTCACCGGTATCATACAGTAGTTATGTCGATACTGTATGTTATTTAAAATTTTACTCTCCCAAAACAAATAAAAGAAATATTCCACTCTGCTAATTTAAATTATGATTAACTGTTTAATAAAGCACAGACTGACCACACCGCGTGCTCCTGTCATCAAAATGAATCATTAAAGAGAACTGAGCCTTTGTTCAGTGGTCTCAAACCACCGGACCGCGGACCGGTACCGGGCCGCACAGACAGAAGAATTAACTTCCATTATTTCCATTTGGTTTTTATTCCATATTTCATCTTCGAGATAAAGATGTTTTAATTTGAAAAGTCACCGGATTTTCTTCCTTACGTCCGTCAATGACTCACCAATGATACATCATTCCATTAAATTTAAACCTCTAACACCAGTAAAATGAGAACACTCTTCAGGTCAAGATGGGACTGTCTGGTTCCAGCAAAACAAACTCACAACTCTGACTGATCTAGTCTTACTGTGAATAATCTAACTAGTATTTTTATTCACTTTGTTTTTGTGATGTCCTTTATTTTGAAGGTATGTTTACCGTTACCATAACAACCAGAGTGCGTTCGAGCAGAGAGAATGTTTTCATGATATAAAGACGCTGCTAATAAATTTTCTCTTGAAGACAAAGTGGATTTAAGTTTGTTATTGCTTAAAGACAGTTTTTCAGGCTGGTCTTTAGTTTTTCTGCTACACCTTTAGACCAGTCCGTGAAAATATTGTCAGACACTAAACCAGTCTGAGGTGCAGAAAAGGTTGGGAACCAGTCCCTCAGATGACTGAAAAAACTTAGTAAAGTATGAAAAAAAACTGCGGACCAACATTCACTAATCAGTGATTACAGAAGCAGACACTTTAACATTTGGGGTAAATGTGAGCACGGCTTTGTGGCGCCCACACAACAAAAACAATCTTATTAGGAAAAAACTGAAATAAGACAAACTCAAACAAATGTTCTTTCCACAAATTTTATTTCATAAATTTTTATTTAAATATAGAATTTTTTTTCCACGATGTTAGGCTTCAGTCTGCTCCTCTTTTGGTTTACAACCTCTCCAGCTTTGGAGAAGACTCGCTCGCAGGGCACCGAGGTAGCTGGCATATGCAGATAGTACTTGGCCAGTTTATACAAATTGGGATTCACAGCTTCCCTGGATGCCCAGTACTGGAGCGGGTCTTCACCTCTGGAGAGATAGGGCTCTGCCACAGATATCGCTGGACCTCCACCGTCGCGTTCGCCGAGGCGCAATTTATTCGCTGGGTTTAACCTAAAAAGAAAAATGAATTTAGTTTGTAAAGCCATATAAGATGAGGTCATGTTGCTGATCAGAAGCACCAACCCGGCTATCCAGAATATCCTCTGTAGAAGAGGATCCCGGTTGTGACTAATAAAGCAGAATGGATTTTAACACCAGAAAAATAAATATAAATGAAATAAAGTTTGTCATAGCTTACCTGGATGTAGCAGAATCTCTTCTTTCTGTTCTTCTTCTGCCCACATTTCCTGAATGAATCTCTTTTATATCTTCCTGCTGATTGAACAACTCCGCCCAGTTCGAATCACCAGCGAGCTACTCGAAACCTGATCTCAGGTACGAGCAGACACCGAGCTCTGGTCACGTGGTTGGAAGGTTTGCTTGCCCTGCTCGAAGCAAAACTCGCGGGACTTTTTTTTTCATTCTGCTCGATACTACTCGAGTAGGGCTGCTCGAGCTATTTTATGTTAATATTTCAAACCGTCAGTAAAGAGGACATGGAGAGACATGACTGGAGGACTCTGATCTGTGTGACGTCATCTTTGCGCAGTGGCAGTATCGTAGCCTATGAGATTTATCCGAGGCGCGATTATTGCTAGTTGAAAACTTTACCCAATACCCCGCCTTGACGACTTGAAATATAGTCGGCAATGGCAATTTTTGACGGTCTCTAAGGAGACCAATTAATACTGTAAAAAATAACATAAACATGGCGTAAATTAAAACTTGCATTATAAAATATTATCCCACTTGCTTTTTCTTAAAAATTAATACTATTCTACAGAACAGTTATGCTTCATCTTTTTCACATTTTTTTCTCTTCTTATTTTGGTCGTTTGTTTGTAAAACGTTTGTTGTTTGAGAGACATGTAGTCAAAGAATGGACCTGAAATTTTGGTAAAATGGAGTTTAGGGGTGAAGTGGGTGAGGTCAGGGTGATACTACATAACCAGGTATCGATTCAATAACAATAATCAATACCAGTGAACACGGTTCAGGTTTGATTTCTTAAACAGAAAGTTTTGAAGTCTAATCTGTACTCTAATTCTCCTATCTGTACAGCAAGGGGCGCTGTTTACATAAAACCGAAAAGAATCAGAAAATTAAAAAAAAAAAAAAAAATTAATCCCTGAATAAAATTAAACTAACAAAGATTGATTTTTTTTTTAAATAAAGCTGTTATAAAATGATTGTTTAAAATGTTTTTAAATCACAAAGGTTTTTACTTTGAACAACCATGTGATGTGACGTCATATTTAAGTAACTCAAGTAACATAAAAAAAAATCTTAAACTAGTTTTATTTTTAGGTTTGAAAATAACTTTATTTATATCATTTAAAAATTCAAATATAATAAAATGAAACAAAAAATGAAATGAAGTTTTTCTGAAAATTCTTCAGATGTTGTTTAATTTAATTGAAGTTTATTTTTATGTTAATATTTTAAACCGTCAGTAAAGAGGACATGGAGAGACATGACCAGAGGACGCTGATCTGTGTGGCGTCAGCTTTGCGCAGTGGCACTATCGTAGCCTATGAGGTTTATCCGAGGCGCGATTATTGCTAGTTGAAAACTTTACCCAATACCCCGCCTTGACGACTTGAAATATTGTCGGCAATGGCAATTTTTGACGGTCTCTATGGAGACCAACTTTTACTGTGAAAAATAACAAAAACATAGCGTAAATTAAAACTTGTACTATCAAATATTATCCCACTACCTTTTTCTTAAAAATTAATACTATTTTATAGAACAGTTATGGTTCATCTTTTTCATATTTTTTCTATTCTTAGTTTGGTCGTTTGTTTGTAAAACGTCGGGTGTTTCAACATGTAGTCAAAGAATGGACCTGAAATTATGTGTGAAATCGAGATTGGTTGAGTTTAGGGTGAAGTGGGTGAGGGCAGGGTAGTGATGGGGAAAATGAGATCTCATGAGATGATGAGATCTCCCTGCTTAATGATTCAAAAAGTGGTCCAGTAATGAGATCTCATAGTGCTGCCATCTGGTGTTAGTTTGCATACATTACTGCATTTTCAACTACCACTTCAAATATTTGTAAAGGCCTGTATAAAAATTATTTTAATTATAATAAAACCTCTCACGCTATTCTGTTTCATTGATTTTTCTTTAAAAATACAATTTTCTCAAGAGTTTTTGGACTCAAACGATTTCTTTTTTTGGTGAGAATGTCTCCAGCTTTTGAGAAGACTCTCTCGCAAGGAACAGAGGATGCTGGGGAGCAGAGAAAACACTTAGAGAGCTGGTATAGGGTTGGGTAAAGCAGCTTTGATTTGTTCCAATATATTAACGGGTCTTCACTTCTTGGGATTGGAACCTCAGCCAGATAACGATCCACTTCAATGACTGCATCGGCCACAGCGCTGTTTGATCTTCTGCACCTGTTTATGTTCTCTTCAAGCGTGTGCCAAATGTCATCTAAAAACAGCAACAGTCAAGTTAAATATTGCAAATCAAATCATACACATGCTTAACTGAATGTGAAGACAGATCCAGGGGAGCAGTTTGTGGCTCTGTCTCAGGAGGAGTAGCAGCGTTCCTCAGGAGAATTACGCATTCGTTTTTTAATCTGTTGACTGCCTCTTGAGCTTTGTTATGGCTGAAAAAGCCAATCTGCTTGAATCGAGGATCAAGCAGGGTTGGTAGGGTCATATTACTCACGCTCTCTATTTTGGAGATTTGCTCCCGCATCCTCTGCACCATGTTTTCTCCCAGCTGTCTGGCAATGGGGTGGGTCACTGTGAAAACTCTGGATGATACAGCATGGTGCACCGTGTTCATCATTGGGATGACTTTAGATGCCGAAACTCTCTTTTCTGCAGACAACTCTTCAGTTGCCTGATGAAATGGTGCAAGTATGCATAAAGCATCACTAACCAGCTCATGGTCGACAGATGTTAAAGGCTCAATGTCTGTATTGAGAGACACGAAGGCTGCTCCGACAGCCTCCCTCAATACGTAGGCCCTTTCCAGCATGTGGAAAGTGCTATTCCACCGTGTTTCGACTTCAATGATCATTTTTAAAGGCTGCTTGCCCATTTGCATTTGTAGTGCTGTTAGACAATCCTTGGCAGTTGTGCTTGTTCTAAAGTATGTTGCCAACTTTCGTGTTTTTGCAGCAGTTCATTCATACCAGCCGTGTCATCAAAGGATTTTCTAACTATCAGGTTGAGAACATGTGCAATGCAAATGGTGTGTCTTAAATTCAATCGCTGTGCACAAGCCATCATGTTTGCTGCCCCATCAGTGATGAGACATCTAACTTTATCTTCCATCAGCCTCACATGCTGATCTGCCAGATGCTCAGCCATGGGGTCTGTGGAAAATGTTGAATTCCGAGCAGTGTGGTATTCAACTCATTGAATTCATCAATATAGTGGCATGTCACACTGATGTCCACATGTCTGATGTCAGACTCACAGCCACAGCCTTCTGCACCTTCACTTTATTCTCTTCCCGAGCTTCTTGGTATTTTGACTCAACCATTTCTTTAAGATTCTGGTGAAGAACACAAAAAGGCATTATTATGATTTCATAATAAAACAAACAAGAAAGAAGGACGGCAGCACACCTTTCTGCTCGGGAGAGTGTATGTGGGAGCAACAATTTTCATCAATTCTCTGGATTCCACATCTTCCACAAGGAAAAATGGACGAGAATTCTTGATGATCATGTTTATAATTCCAGCATCAATTTTTTTATGCAGGGAATCTGCAATAAATCATAAGAAAAAATATTTTATACATCATATCACATTGTATACTCTTATTTTTCTCTTTAGTGTTTAAACCCCACAGCGCACTGTGCTCTCTCCATTCCTCTTCACATTGCACACCTCAGACTTCCAGCACAACTCGGAATCATGACACCTACAGAAATTCTCTGATGACTCAGCAGTTGTAGGGTGCATGAGTGGTGGGCAGGAGGAGGAGTACAGGAGAGTGGTGGATGGATTTGTGGTGTGGGCGGGAGAGAATCACCTGCTCCTCAATGTAGACAAGACCAGGGAGATGGTGATTGACTTCCGGAAGAGGAGGACTGCTTTGCAGCCGCTCTGCATTCTGGGTAGAGATGTGGAGGTGGTGGAGGAGTACAAATACCTTGGAGTGACCATCGACAGTAGACTGAGCTGGAGGAGCAACAGTATTGCTGTGTACAAGAAGACCTGCAGCCGACTTTACTACCTAAGGAAGCTGAGGTCCTTCAATGTGTGCGGCAAGATCCTGGAGACCTTCTACCAGTCTGTGGTGGCCAGCACCTTGTTCTTCTCTGTCATCTGCTGGGGGAGCACCATCACAGCCAGTGACACCAACAGACTGAATAAACTAATCAGACTGGCTGGCTCTGTCATTGGCAGCAAAATGGACTCACTTGAGGCAGTGGTAGAGAGGAGGTCACTGAACAAACTTTTGACCATCCTCTCTACCCACTCCTGGACGAACAGCGGAGCTCCTTCTCCAAGAGGCTCAGACAGCTCCGCTCGAGAACATCTCGATACCGGAGGTCTTTCTTTCCGTACGTGATCGGACTCTACAACGACTCACTTAGCAGATAGGAAGTTGTTGCTGTGACACTCAAACTTCCCATGTGTGGGATCATTAAAGTATATTCTGATTCTGATTCTAAACATACCGCCATCATTGGAAACTGAACCTTCTATGGATTCAGATTGTGCAGAAGTTGTGGCGGAATGCACAGCCCTGTAGTGGCAAAGCATTGGGGTGGTACTCCCTGCAAACGCCAGCTGTACATCGCAGATTCTGCAGCATAACAGATAAGTTTAAAGTACTGTAGTAAAGAAGAGCAGTTGAAGTTCAAGCTTTAGACTAAAAAGTTACTTAACTAGAAGTTTGAGAGCCCATTAATAAATCAAAATTAAGTGGAAGCGCTCAAGTATTCAAAATATGTAGAAATAAATACAAAGAAGTATGCCAAAAGCGCTGAAAATGAAAGATTACTTTTCAAGTACACATTGTCTTAATTAAGGAAGTGTCATACGCTTCAATATTTTTATCAAAGGCAAACCGTTTTTGCCTAAACCCATTTAAAAAACATACAAAAGCTGAACAATGCACAAAAATATTCATACAGCTACATTGATTTAGTGAGATTTTGGTTAGCTTTGATTTTAATAGTGAAATGTGTTGGAGTAAAAGTGTTTATGCTCTATGTAACTAAAAAATGTACTACAATAAAAATAAAGGAGGAAAAAAATAAATACGACACTTTAGTACTTAGTAGCCTAATTGATTGACTTAAACATATCTAATCTTAAACATAAATGAAATAATCTTCAAGAAGAGCTGTTTATGTAGCAGATGTTAAAGATGCGTTTTTGGACATTTGGCGTGTCTCCTCTATATGTAAAGTTCACAAAAACACTCTGCAAAAGCTGTCATATTGTGAAAAACCATAGATGTAAAACCTGTGTAATTTAAATTGGTTGTTTTATTCTGAAAGTGTTGCACTTCCGGTAAAGAACACAATCTCTCAGATGACTGAAATGTCAGGTCATTAGAGTGCTTCATGAGTGCTTCAGTCTTTTTTTCTGATTTGTAAGAGTCCTAAACTTAAGAAAGCCATTAATTCAATTAATTCCAACCTTATTATCGGGTTTGATGTTAACGATTTGGTTACCTCTGTTCAGTCTAGTGTTATGAATGTTCTGGATGCCATCGCCCCAATGAAGGTGAAAACAGTTAAAAATAAGCAGAAAGCACCTTGGAGAAACGATGAGTCAGTCAAAGCACAAAAACGGGAGTGCAGGAAAGCTGAGCGTAAATGGCGCAAACTTAAGCTCCAGATTCACTACGAGATTTATAGAGAAAACTTACATGTCTACAATCAAATCTTACTTAAAACTCGAGAGATGTATTTCTCTAAAATAATTGGGAACTGTAATAATAACTCACGTGTACTTTTTGCAACAATAAATAGATTAACAAATCCCCCAACTCAAATCGTCGCTGAATTGGTTTCGACTTCAAAATGTAATGAGTTCGCTGTATTTTTTAATGATAAGGTTCAGAACATCAAAAATTCCATCAAAGCCACGGTTCAAATGACAATCTTACCACCATCCAGATTGTTAAAGCGAAATGACTTCACCTCAGTAACAGAAACAACTGTTGAAGAAATTATCACTAGTCTGAGTTCATCTACTTGCTCTCTTGATATATTACCGACCAGATTTATAAAATCTGTGTTAACCAGCATGTTGGCACCAATCACTCAAATAGTCAATGTGTCACTTCAAACCGGAACCTTCCCAAGTGCCTTTAAAACTGCGGTCGTCAAGCCACTGTTAAAGAAGAGTAGTCTTGATGCTACAGTACTTAAAAACTATCCGCCTATTTCAAACTTAACGTTTACAGGAAAAATTCTTGAGAAAGTTGTTTACCAACAACTGACAAAATTTATTTTAGTGAACAACTCATTTGATGTCTTCCAGTCAGGTTTTAGACCTCATCACAGTACAGAGACAGAGACAGCTCTGATCAAGGTAACAAATGACATTCGTATGAACACTGACGCTGGCAAAGTCTCTGTTTTAATCCTGTTGGACCTGAGTGCTGCGTTTGACACTGTAGATCATGGGATCCTTCTACAGAGGTTAGAGAACTCGGTTGGTGTTTCTGGTACTGCGCTTAGTTGGTTTAAATCTTATTTAGAAGGACGCAAGTATTTTGTAGAAATTGGAAATTGTGTGTCAGATCACATGCGTTTGACTTGTGGGGTTCCCCAGGGGTCAATTCTTGGACCCCTGCTGTTTAATCTCTACATGCTGCCATTAGGGCAATTGATAGCCAGTAATAACGTGTCCTATCACAATTACGCAGATGATACTCAGATTTATGTGTCACTGACAGCAGGTGAACATGGACCTGTGGATTCACTCTGTCACTGTATTCAACAAATCAGAGTCTGGATGCAAAACAACTTTCTCCAGCTAAACTCAGACAAAACTGAAATCATTGTCTTTGGCCCACAGAAACAAAGAGAAAGTGTCATCAGTTACCTTCAATCTCTCTCTCTGGAACCGACAAATCAAGTTAGAAATCTGGGAGTAATAATGGACTCAGACTTTAACTTCAACAGTCACATCAAATCAATTACATCAGCAGCCTTTTACCACCTGAAAAACATCGCCAAAATCAGAGGTTTGGTTTCTAAAACAGACTTAGAGGTTCTTATCCATGCATTTGTTTCCAGTAGGTTAGATTATTGCAACGGTTTACTTACTGGTCTGAACAAAAAGGCTTTAAAACAGCTGCAGTTTATTCAAAATGCTGCGGCTCGAGTCCTCACAAGAACTAGAAAATACGATCACATTAGTCCTGTGCTAAAGTCTCTGCACTGGCTTCCTGTGGCTCAGAGAATAGACTTTAAAGCTGCTCTGCTTGTGTTTAAGTCTCTCCATGGTCTAGCACCAAAGTACATCTGTGATATGTTAGTACCTTATGAACCATCTAGAACTCTGAGGACCTCTGGGACCGGCCTCCTGCTGGTGTCTAGAGTCAGGACTAAACATGAACCATCTAGAACTCTGAGGACCTCCGGGACCGGCCTCCTGCTGGAGCCTAGAGTCAGGACTAAACATGGAGAAGCTGCATTTCAATTTTATGCTGCAAAAGTCTGGAACAAACTTCCTGAGGCCGTGAGACAGGCCTCTACTGTGACAATGTTTAAATCTAGGCTGAAAACACTTCTGTTTAACTGTGCTTTTTATTAATTGCTCTTTTTTTTAATCTGTTTTAATGATTTTATTTATTTAATTTTTAAACTTTTTGATTCTATGTTTTGTGATTTTAATGCATTCTTTTTCTTTTCTTTCTTGTGAAGCACTTTGAATTACATTTTGTATGAATTGTGCTACAAATAAACTTGCCTTGCCTTGCCTTGCCTTATTATGGCCTGACAGTACGAAGTGCTCCCACATTGGGGAGGATTTCCTTCTTGATGACTGCATCTGTAAATGGATTTGATTTTTCAACATACTAAATACTACTGAGGTTACCAGGTGCGCATCTCTGAAGTACCACATCTCCAGTGTGAGTTAACATAACCCGGCTGTCCAGCAGGTCCCACAAATTGTCATTCTCCGCTGAAGATGACGCTCCCGGTTGTGACTATTAAAACAGAATTGGTACTCCCTCCATTTACCCTTCCTCTCGATACAACTTACACACAGAAACACACACTCACCTTTCATTCTCATACTATTCACCCAAAAACTATTTCAACCTCTTAATTCCAAACACTCTATATTTATGTTGGTGAATCCTAAAAACTAATCTAAGAAATCTGTGTGTGCATGAATGACTATGTGTTGGTTGAATGTGTGTGTGTGCGTGTGTGACTATGTGTTAGTTGAATGTGTGTGTGTCTTTGTGACACCTACAAAAGGTCTAACAAGATCAAGGTGATCTTATTGTGTGCAATACCTACTGTGATAAAATCCCTGTAGAATCCAAAGCTGGAATGTCGCAAAATCGCTAGAAAATGTCCTCCTAACAAAACCCCACGTCTCCCTGAATGAATGAAATCCTTTTATATCTTCTGATTGATTGACCGACCCGCCCCTTCAAACTTTCCGAGCTCTTCGACACCTGGCTCCACCTGACAGTAGCTCGGATTTTGGGTCGCGCGATGTTTGGCATTCCGACACACGAAATCGGAGCAATTCTCGCGATACTTTTGTGTCACTCAGTTCGGCTCAGCTCGAGCAGACAGGCTCGAGCTGGCCATCCCTATTTTTAACACTATTATGTCTTCTCAATACAAACCAGCGTGTTTAAGGAAAAGAAAATGTATAAATATTTTTTTACATATCAATACTATTTTTTTGAGTAGTTATGGTTCATCTTTTTCACGTTTTTTCTATTCTTATTTTGGTCGTTTGTTTGTAAAACGTCGGGTGTTTAAGAGACATGTAGCCAAAGAATGGACCTGAAATTAAGTGTAAAATGGAGATTGGTTGAGTTTAGGGGTGAAGTGGGTGAGGGCAGGGTGGGGTGATACTACATAACCAGGTATCGATTCAATACCAATAATCAATACCAATGAACACGGTTCAGGTTTGATTTCTTAAACAGAAAGTTTGAAAGATTCTCCCTGCACTGTAATTCTCCTATCTGTACAGCAAGGGGCGCTGTTTACATAAAACCGAAAAGAAATAATCAGAAAATCATTAAAAAAAAAAATTATAAAAAAATCTCTTAATAAAAATAAACTAAATAAATATTTTTTAATATAAAGCTGTAATAAAATGATTGTTTGACATGTTTAAAATCACAAAGTTTTATTTACTTTGAACAACCATGTGATGTGACGTCACATTTAATCAACTCAAGTAACATAAAAAAAATCTTAAACTAGTTTTATTTTTAGGTTTTCAAATAACTTTATTTATATCATTTAAAAATTCAAATTTATTAAACTGAAACAAAAAATGAAGTGAAGTTTTTCTGAAAATTCTTCAGTTTGTCTTTGATTTAAATGAAATTTATTTTTATGTTAATATTTCAAACCGTCAGTAAAGAGGACATGGAGAGACATCACTGGAGGACTCTGATCTGTGTGACGTCAGGTTGGCGCAGTGGCAGTTTCGTAGCCTATGAGGTTTATCCGAGGCGCGATTATTGCTAGTTGAAAACTTTACCCAATACCCCGCCTTGACGACTTGAAATATAGTCGATAATGGCAATTTTTGACGGTCTCTATGGAGACCAACCAGCACAGTGAAAAATAATAATGGAAAAATTGAGATAATTTAACAGCCCTTGAATTATATCAATATCGACCTTTAGAAAAACTGTAGAAAATAACCAATGGTCATTAATCTGATTATTTTTTTTAAAACTATTTTATGTTATTTCAATACAAACCAGCGTGTTCAAGAACATTAAAAAAGGCGGTAAATCTTCTAATTTCATCTACTAAAAACCACGTTATAAAAAATTATCACAGTTTACCTAAACTGTTAAAAAACAATAGAAGCCTGTGTTTTAAATTGTCGAAAGTTTTAAGAAAGTATTAATATTTTCTTAAATATTAATATTTTATAGAGTAGTTATGGTTCATCTTTTTCACATTTTTCTATCCTTATTTTGGTCGTTTGTATGTAAAACGTCGGGTGTATGAAAGACGTCAAATAATGGACCTGAAATGAAGTGTACAAATGGGGATTGGTTGAGTTTAGGGGTGAAGTGGGTGGGTGAGGGAGGGTGGGTGTAGGTTGAGGCTGTGTCAGTGAAAGAGAGAACATCATGTTCCATTCCGTTGTCTTCCACTCGTCCGGGGCCGGGTTGCGTGGGCAACAGCCTCAGACGGGAAGACCAGGCTTCTCTCACCTCAGTTGCATCCTCCAGCTCACCTGGAAGAATCCGGAGTCGTTCCCCAGCCAACTGTGAGACATAGTCTCTCCAGCAGGTCCGGGGTCTGCCTCTTGGCCTCCTCCCAGTGGGACGTGCCCAAAACACCTCACCAGCGAGGCACTCGGGGGGCATCCCGACCAGATGCCCGAACCACCCCATCTGGCTCCTCTCGACCTGAAGTAGGAGCTCCTCCCGGATGGTAGAACTTCTCACCTAATCTCTGAGTGAGAGCCCAGCTACCCTGCAGAGGAAGCTCGTTTCAGTCGCTTGTATCTGTCATCTCATTCTTTCGGTCACCACCCACAGCTGGTTACCATGGTGAGGGTAGGAACGTAGATCCTGGTTACCATGGTGAGGGTAGGAACGTAGATCCTGGTTACCACGGTGAGGGTAGGAACATAGATCCTGGTTACCACGGTGAGGGTAGGAACGTAGATCCTGGTTACCACGGTGAGGGTAGGAACGTAAATCCTGGTTACCATGGTGAGGGTAGGAACATAGATCCTGGTTACCATGGTGAGGGTAGGAACGTAGATCCTGGTTACCATGGTGAGGGTAGGAACGTAGATCCTGGTTACCATGGTGAGGGTAGGAACGTACATTGACTTGTAAATTGCGAGCTTTGCTTTTCAGCTCAGCTCTCTTTTTATTATAATGGACCGATGCAGCGTCCTACTTATTGCTGACGGTGCATCGATCCGCCTGTCGATCTCCCGCTCCATCCTTCCTCCACTCCTGAACAAGACCCCAAGATACTTAAACTCGTCCACCTAGGGCAGGACCCTGTCCCTGACCTGCAAGTTATGGTCATCTTGCTCAAAATGTATCTATTCTTAATTTGGTCGTTTGTTTGTAAAATGTCGGGTGAATGAGAGACATTTGGTCAGAGACTGGACCTGAAATTTAGTGTAAAGATGGAGATTGGTTGACTTTAGGAGTGAAGTGGGTGAGGATAGGGTGAGGATGTGTCGGTGAAAGAGAGAACATCCTCTTCATTTTTAAAATTGTACACATTTTTTAAATTGTGTACAAATAATGTAAATGTTTTCCACCAGTTACGAGTTACATTTCAGAATGGTGTACAATGATGTTTACAATATTGTTGATACTTTTTTAGTAAAGTATTAATCAATTGAAATTTTGTACATTTCTGTGCTGTAAAGTATGTATTAACATATATGTTATAATGAAAACATTATATTTGAATGATGTTTTCATTCCACCATTTTTTTTTTTTTATTGTACAGTTGCATTGTAAAGTAAATAAAACACAAAGTATACTCAAGTTTAAAAATGGAGGGAAATATCTTCATAAAATTCAAGTAAACACTAATGCGATACTACACAACCTGGTATTTATCCAACACCACTGATCAATACCAGTGAAAGTAAATCAGGTTTGATTTCTTAAACAGGAAGTTTTAAAGATTCTCTCTGTACTGTAATTCTCCTATCTGTACAGCAAGGGGCGCTGTTTATGTAAAACTGATAAAAAATAATCAGAAAGTCATGAAAAAAATAAAAAAATAAAATAAAACACCCATGAATGAAAATAAACTAATAAAAGATTGATTTAAAAAAAAAAAATAAAGCTGTAATAAAATGATTATTTGAAATGTTTTAAACTTCAAAAGAAGTTTTTTTTTTTTTAACTTTGTACAGTCAGGTGACGTCATATTTGAGCGACTGTAATAACATAAAAATTTGCTAGTTTTATTTTCAGGTTTGCAAAGAACTTTATTTGTTCATATAAACTACAAACAAAACCGAGGTTTTCGTGGATATTTTTCATTTTGTGTTTAATTTAATTCACATAAAGTTTATTTTTATATTATTATTTTAAACCGTCAGTAAAGAGGACATGGAGAGACATCACTGGAGGACTCCGATCTGTGTGACGTCAGCTTTGCGCAGTGGCAGTATCGTAGCCTATGAGGTTTATCCGAGGCGCGATTATTGCTAGTTGAAAACTTTACCCAATACCCCGCCTTGACGACTTGAAATATAGTCGGCAATGGCAATTTTTGACGGTCTCTAAGGAGACCTACCATTACTGTGAAAAATAATAATGAACCAAAAACCTCTAGATATGATCGTGAATGGTCACAATCATCCTGGTTGTAGTTAAGTAAACTTGAAGATATTGTTAAAGATATACCAGAAAAAACGCTTCGCTACAGTTTTAAAGTACACAATAATAACAACAAAAAAGACTTTTATTTTGAAATATTAATATTCTATTCTTAGTAACTCTAGTCACCTTTCAAATTAAATCTGTTCTAATTTTGGTCACTTGTTTTGAATCACGTCGGGTATGTGGGGGACACCTAGTCCTGAATGAAGTGTAAAATGGAGATTGGTTGAGTTTAGGGGTGAAGTGGGTGAGAATAGGGTGACGAAGGGGTGAGGATGTGCAAGTGAAAAAGAGGACACCATGTTCATTTTTAAAATTTGCTTAATGAGTAACATTAAATAAACATGTACAATAATAATAACACTTTATTGATCCACATTTGGTCCATTTCTTTTTGCTGTAAAGCATGTTTTAACATTATAACTTATTAGAATGATATTTTACAGATTTTTTTAATAATCTACATTACATGTAAGAGGTTTGGAACCACCAGGAAAGAGGACTAGAGGAAGACCAAAGACGAGGTTCATGGATACAGTGAAGGAAGACATGAAGATAGTTGGTGTGACCGAAGAGGATGCAGGAGATAGGGTTAGATGGAGGAAACTGACTTGGAGGCAAACAACTGAATAAAATTGAAGTGAACACTAATATAATACCACACATTCTAGTATCTATCCAATACCGATGATCGATACTTAAACCGTCAGTAAAGAGGACATGGAGAGACATGACTGGAGGACTCTGATCTGTTTGACGTCAGCTTTGCGCAGTGGCAGTATCGTAGCCTATGAGGTTTATCCGAGGCGCGATTATTGCTAGTTGAAAACTTTACCCAATACCCCGCCTTAACGACTTGAAATATAGTTGGCAATGGCAATTTTTGACGGTCTCTATGGAGACTAATTTTGTCTGTGGAAAATGAAAATGCTGAAACTATAATCAGAATAGATTATTTTTAACACAGACCAAAACAACAACAACAAAAACCACTATATATAGATAACACCCATGAAAGAAATACTTCATTGTGAAAGCATTGGAAGAGAACAGTGCTCAAAAAGTTTCGACATGTAAGATATGACACATCAGCATGGCTCGAATAAAAACCCAAATGGAAATAGTGAAAGTATTATCTTGTTTCTGTGCGGCCCGGTTCCACATGACCCACGGACCGTTACTGGTCCGCAGCCCGGTCGTTGGGGACCCATGCTTTCAAAGACTGAATAGAAACTTCTGGGTTGATAATGTCACGTGAAAAACCAATCAACTGTTGACATGCAAACAAAGCATCTAGAATCCAGTTTGTCTTAATGAAATACTTTTATTCTCATGTGCTTCATTTTCAGAGTTTTATGATAATCTCCAACATCCATGTTGAATTTTAAGGTCTGTATAAATAATTAAGAGCCTGTTCCTAAGAAATGGCAAACAATGAGTTTTAAAAAGTTCATTAAAGGGGAAACTCAGGCTGGCAACAACCAACAGAAACCAGTCATAGTTAGAGTAAACTAACTGAGACATTACTTTTTCAGAGAGAGGGATTCTTATCAATCTGAAAATATATTTTATTACCCATAAAATTATCTGTAAAGCATCAGGGAATAAAAACAGAATCACATACAAACTTCTCTGAATTAAACTAAACTTAAAAGACTGATTTTTTATGTGAAATAAAGCTGTAATAAAATGATTGTTTGATGTGTTTAAAACTACAAAAAAAAAAAGTTTTTTTACTTTGTGCAAACATGTAACGTCATGTTAAGATTCTGAAGAAACAGCAAAAAATCTACAAAAAGTGGGATTTTTTTAGGTTTATCAACAACAAAAAAAAATCACTACTTTAAACGTCAAATAAATTGTAAACTAAAATGAACTTAAGTGTTTCTGAAAGTTTTCCAGTTTGTGTTTAAATTCTGATTCACATTAACTGTTTTTTTTATGTTAAAATGTTAAACCCAGGGGCGGATGTAGGAGTGGCAGGGAGAGCACTATCCACCCTCACCCTTTTTGGTCCACAAAAAAACGGAAAGGGGAATTTTTCTTTTCAAATATTTATTGTAAAATTCAAAACAACATTCAAACATACATTTTTACTGATTCAAACGTAGCTTTTCTGTAAAATATTTCAAAAACAATCTGTCTGGAAAAGTATTTCTAAAACAATTTCACAGAACAGCTCGTTAAAACAGGTAAAAAAAACTAAAGAAAAGGGGACTTGTCAAGCTATTCCCTCGCAGGGCCAGCGAATGGGCACCAAAATGCAGGAAAATGACTCCTATTTTTCAAGATGTTCTGGGGGGGATGCCCCCAGTCTCCCTTATACTGGCTTTGTCAATGACCTCACACCCCTGCCCTCTTTAGAAAATCTTGGATCTTCCCCTGAAACCGTCAGTAAAGAGGACATGTAGAGAAATGACTGGAGGACTCTGATCTGTGTGACGTCAGCTTTGCGCAGTGGCAGTATCGTAACCTATGAGGTTTATCCGAGGCGCGATTATTGCTAGTTGAAAACTTTACCCAATACCCCGCCTTGTTGACTTGAAATATAGTCAACAATGGCAATTTTTGACAGTCTCTGAGGAGATCAACCTTCTCTGTGGAAAATAAAAATGTTGGTTTAATCATCAGGATAGATCATTTTTAACAAAGACCAAAAAAACAAAAACCACTATATATAGATAACACCCAGGAAGAAAATACTTCATTGTGAAAGCATTAGAAGAGAGCCGTGCTTATAAAGTTTCAACATGTGAGATATGAAACATCAGCATGGCTCGAGTAAAAACCCAAATGAAAATAATGAAAGTTTTATCTTGTTTCTGTGCGGCCCGGTTCCACATGACCCAGGGGCCGTTCCCAGTCCGCGGCCCGGTTGTTGGGGACCGATGCTTTAAAAGACTGAATAGAAACTTCTGGGTTGATAATGTCACGTGAAAAACCAATCAACTGTTCACATACAATCAAAGCATCTAGAATCCAGTTTGTCTAAACTAAGTACTTTCATTCACATGTGCTTCATTCTTGGAGTTTTATGATAATTTCCAACATCCATCCTGAATTTTAAGGTCTGTATAAATAATTAAGAGCCTGTTCCTAAGAAATGGCAAACAATGAGTTTTAAAAAGTTCATTAAAGGGGAAACTAAGGCTGTCAACAACCAACAGAAACCAGTCATAGTTAGAGTAAACTAACTGAGACATTACTTTTTCAGAGAGAGGGATTCTTATCAATCTGAAAGTATATTTTATTACCCATGAAATTATCTGTAAAGCATCAGGGAATAAAAAGAGAATCACACACAAACTTCTCTGAATTAAACTAAACTTAAAAGACTGATTTTTTATGTGAAATAAAGCTGTAATAAAATGATTGTTTGATGTGTTTAAAACTACAAAAAAAAAAGTTTTTTACTTTGTGCAAACATGTAACGTCATGTTAAGATTCTGAAGAAACAGCAAAAAAATCTACAAAAAGTGGGATTTTATTAGGTTTATAAAAAAAAAAATCACACTAAACATCAAATAAATTGGAAACTAAAATGAACTTAAGTGTTTCTGAAAGTTTTCCAGTTTGTGTTTAAATTCTGATTCACATTAACTGTATTTTTATGTTAAAATGTTAAACCCAGGGGCGGATCTAGGAGAGGTGGAGGGGAGGGCACTCCCCACCCTCACCCTTTTTGGTCCACAAAAAAAGAAAAGGGGAATTTTTATTTTCAAATATTTATTGTAAAATACAAAACAACATCCAAACATAAATTTTTACCGATTCAAACCTAACTTTTCTGTAAAATCATTCAAAAACAATCTGTCTGTAAAACTATTTCTAAAACAATAAAAACAGTAATACAGTTAAAACAATTTCACAAAAACAACACGTTAAAACAGGTAAAAAATCTAAAGGAAAGGGGACTAGTCAAGTTATTCCCTCGCAGGGCCAGCGAATGGGCACCAAAATGCAGAAAAATGACTCATATCTTTCAAGATGCCCCCAGTCTCCATTGTACCGGCTTTGTCAATGACCTCACACCCCGCCCCCTTTAGAAAATCTTGGATCCACCCTGAAACCGTCAGTAAAGAGGACATGTAGAGACATGACTGGAGGACTCTGATCTGTGTGACGTCAGCTTTGCGCAGTGGCAGTATCGTAGCCTGTGAGGTTTATCCGAAGCGCGATTATTGCTAGTTGAAAACTTTACCCAATACCCCGCCTTGACGACTTGAAATATAATCGGCTATGGCAATGTTTGACGGTCTCTAAGGAGACCAACCTTGTCTGTGGAAAATAAAGATGCTGGTTCAACCATCAGAGTAGGTTATTTTTAACACAGAGCCAAACAAACATTATCAAAAAACACTACATTTAGATAATACTAGGGATGGCCAGCTCGAGCCTCTCTGCTCGAGCTGAGCCGAACAGAGTGACACAAAGGTATCGCGAGAATTGCTCCGATTCCCTGTGTCGGAATGCCAAACATCGCGCGACCCAAATTCCCAGCTACTGTCACGTGGAGCCAGGTGTTGAAGAGCTCGGAAAGTTTGAAGGGGCGGGTCGATCAATCAGTCAGAAGACAAAAGGGTTTCATTCATTCAGGGAGATGTGGGGTTTTGCGAGGAGGAGATTTTCTAGCGATTTTGCGTCATCACAGCTTTGGATTCTACAGGGATTTTATCACAGCAGGTTTTGTACGCATTAAGATCACTTTGATCTTGTTAGACCTTTTGTAGGTGTGTCACAAACACAAACACACACACATTCAACCAACACATAGTCACACACGCACACACATATTTCTTAGATTAGTTTTTAGGATTCACCAACACAAATATAGAGTGTTTGGAATTGAGAGGTTGAAAAAGGTTTTCCGTGAATAGTATGAGAATGAAAGGTGAGTGTGTGTTTCTGTGTACCATTTGTAAATGGAAGGAGAACCAATTCTGTTTTAATAGTCACAACCAGGAGCTTCATCTTCAGCGGAGAATGACAATTTGTGGGACCTGCTGGACAGCTGGGTTGGTACGTATTTTCATCTGATAAACGATGTCCTCATGTTACATGGTTTTACTAACTTCTATTTTCTAGGTGAAACTCAGAAAAGTCAGTGCGCGATGACGAACGCCACAGTGGAGATTCAGAGATGCCTATCAGAGGTCTATCTCTCCAGGGGAGAAGACCCGCTCGCATTCTGGGCATCGAGGACAACCGTTTACCCAAAACCTGCCCAAACTGGTGAAGCATTATCTCCACATGCCAGCGACCCCGGTGCCTTGTGAGCGGGTTTTATCCAAATCTGGAGAGGTAGTCAGTCTGAAGATGAGCAGACTAAAGCCAACCACCGTTGAAAAGATTTTATTTTTAAATAAAAATCTACGACAAAACATTTGCAGTAGTCATGTTTCATTTTTTTGCGCTGTTTTAGAGCCGCAGAGACTCTCTTACGTCTCCCCTAAATGTTGCTGCTTGTGTCACAGATTGTTGATTCAAATCGTATTTAATTTATACAGTATTTTTCTCACCAAAGCATTACAAAGTGCTTTAGATTAAAAGAACAACATCAAAACAGATATTATTTAAACTTTATTTAATTGTGAGAACATCCAATTGGACACACGTGAAAATATCACTCTCTGAAAACCAAACTTATTTTATGAACTTTTCCACTGCCCGCTCGCACAAAAGCATCTGTTAAATTGTATCAATGTGTTCATTTTCCCTTCCGTAAGATTCTATCAGCCGGTCCTCTAGTTATTCAAATGACAAAAACAGTGTGTCAGTGTGTGTTTATTGAACATTTAATTACATTGTTAGTAACAGAGGGAAATTTGATTGTTTAGGTAGCTGTTACTATGGCAACGGATTAATGCAATTTCATTTCATGATTAAAAAACCTAGAGTTATTGCCCAACAATAACCCACATTTCATCTTCTAGTAAGACAGAATTTAAGGCGTATATTTTCTTTATTTCTTGGGGTTTGTTTTTCATCTACGCATGCGCAGCCTGCAGATGTGCCGACTCCTCGTGTCGACTTTTCACAGTTGCTCGAAGTTGCTCGATGAGTCGCGAGGCGTCGGATTTCCCATCCCTAGATAATACCCATGAAGGAAATACTTGATTGTGAAAGCATTGGGGAGAGCAGTGATTAAAAACTTTCAACATGTAAGATATGAAGCATCAGCATGGCTCGAATAATAACCCAAATGGAAATAATCAAAAATTTATCATGTTTCAGTGCGGCCCGGTTTCACATGACCCACGGACCGTTACTGGTCCGCAGCCCGGTCGTTGGGGACCCATGCTTTCAAAGACTGAATAGAAACTTCTGGGTTGATAATGTCACGTGAAAAACCAATCAACTGTTGACATGCAAACAAAGCATCTACAATCCAGTTTGTCTTAATGAAATACTTTTATTCTCATGTGCTTCATTTTCAGAGTTTTATGATAATCTCCAACATCCATGTTGAATTTTAAGGTCTGTATAAATAATTAAGAGCCTGTTCCTGAGAAATGGCAAACAATGAGTTTTAAAAAGTTCATTAAAGGGGAAACTCAGGCTGGCAACAACCAACAGAAACCAGTCATAGTTAGAGTAAACTAACTGAGACATTACTTTTTCAGAGAGAGGGATTCTTGTCAATCTGAAAATATATTTTACTACCCATAAAATTATCTGTAAAGCATCAGGGAATAAAAACAGAATCACATACAAACTTCTCTGAATTAAACTAAACTTAAAAGACTGATTTTTTATGTGAAATAAAGCTGTAATAAAATGATTGTTTGATGTGTTTAAAACTACAAATAACAAAGAAGTTTTTTACTTTGTGCAAACAAGTGACGTCATGTTAAGATTCTCAAGAAACAGCAATCTACAAAAAGTGGAATTTTTTAAGGTTTATATAAAAAAAATCACTACTTTAAACGTCAAATAAATTGTAAACTAAAATGAACTTAAGTGTTTCTGAAAGTTTTCCAGTTTGTGTTTAAATTCTGATTCACATTAACTGTTTTTTTTATGTTAAAATGTTAAACCCAGGGGCGGATGTAGGAGTGGCAGGGAGAGCACTATCCACCCTCACCCTTTTTGGTCCACAAAAAAACGGAAAGGGGAATTTTTCTTTTCAAATATTTATTGTAAAATTCAAAACAACATTCAAACATACATTTTTACTGATTCAAACGTAACTTTTCTGTAAAATATTTCAAAAACAATCTGTCTGGAAAAGTATTTCTAAAACAATTTCACAGAACAGCTCGTTAAAACAGGTAAAAAAAACTAAAGAAAAGGGGACTTGTCAAGCTATTCCCTCGCAGGGCCAGCGAATGGGCACCAAAATGCAGGAAAATGACTCCTATTTTTCAAGATGTTCTGGGGGGGATGCCCCCAGTCTCCCTTATACTGGCTTTGTCAATGACCTCACACCCCTGCCCTCTTTAGAAAATCTTGGATCTTCCCCTGAAACCGTCAGTAAAGAGGACATGTAGAGAAATGACTGGAGGACTCTGATCTGTGTGACGTCAGCTTTGCGCAGTGGCAGTATCGTAGCCTATGAGGTTTATCCGAGGCGCGATTATTGCTAGTTGAAAACTTTACCCAATACCCCGCCTTGTTGACTTGAAATATAGTCAACAATGGCAATTTTTGACGGTCTCTGAGGAGATCAACCTTCTCTGTGGAAAATAAAAATGTTGGTTTAATCATCAGGATAGATCATTTTTAACAAAGACCAAAAAAAACAAAAACCACTATATATAGATAACACCCAGGAAGAAAATACTTCATTGTGAAAGCATTAGAAGAGAGCCGTGCTTATAAAGTTTCAACATGTGAGATATGAAACATCAGCATGGCTCGAATAAAAACCCAAATGAAAATAATGAAAGTTTTATCTTGTTTCTGTGCGGCCCGGTTCCACGTGACCCAGGGGCCGTTCCCAGTCCGCGGCCCGGTTGTTGGGGACCGATGCTTTAAAAGACTGAATAGAAACTTCTGGGTTGATAATGTCACGTGAAAAACCAATCAACTGTTCACATACAATCAAAGCATCTAGAATCCAGTTTGTCTAAACTAAGTACTTTCATTCACATGTGCTTCATTCTTGGAGTTTTATGATAATCTCCAACATCCATCCTGAATTTTAAGGTCTGTATAAATAATTAAGAGCCTGTTCCTAAGAAATGGCAAACAATGAGTTTTAAAAAGTTCATTAAAGGGGAAACTAAGGCTGTCAACAACCAACAGAAACCAGTCATAGTTAGAGTAAACTAACTGAGACATTACTTTTTCAGAGAGAGGGATTCTTATCAATCTGAAAGTATATTTTATTACCCATAAAATTATCTGTAAAGCATCAGGGAATAAAAAGAGAATCACAAACTTCTCTGAATTAAACTAAACTTAAAAGACTGATTTTTTATGTGAAATAAAGCTGTAATAAAATGATTGTTTGATGTGTTTAAAACTACAAAAAAAAAAGTTTTTTACTTTGTGCAAACATGAAACGTCATGTTAAGATTCTGAAGAAACAGCAAAAAAATCTACAAAAAGTGGGATTTTATTAGGTTTATAAAAAAAAAAATCACACTAAACATCAAATAAATTGTAAACTAAAATGAACTTAAGTGTTTCTGAAAGTTTTCCAGTTTGTGTTTAAATTCTGATTCACATTAACTGTATTTTTATGTTAAAATGTTAAACCCAGGGGCGGATCTAGGAGAGGTGGAGGGGAGGGCACTCCCCACCGTCACCCTTTTTGGTCCACAAAAAAAGAAAAGGGGAATTTTTATTTTCAAATATTTATTGTAAAATACAAAACAACATCCAAACATAAATTTTTACCGATTCAAACGTAACTTTTCTGTAAAATCATTCAAAAACAATCTGTCTGTAAAACTATTTCTAAAACAATAAAAACAGTAATACAGTTAAAACAATTTCACAAAAACAACACGTTAAAACAGGTAAAAAATCTAAAGGAAAGGGGACTAGTCAAGTTATTCCCTCGCAGGGTCAGCGAATGGGCACCAAAATGCAGAAAAATGACTCATATCTTTCAAGATGCCCCCAGTCTCCATTGTACCGGCTTTGTCAATGACCTCACACCCCGCCCCCTTTAGAAAACCTTGGATCCGCCCCTGAAACCGTCAGTAAAGAGGACATGTAGAGACATGACTGGAGGACTCTGATCTGTGTGACGTCAGCTTTGCGCAGTGGCAGTATCGTAGCCTGTGAGGTTTATCCGAGGCGCGATTATTGCTAGTTGAAAACTTTACCCAATACCCCGCCTTGACGACTTGAAATATAATCGGCAATGGCAATTTTTGACGGTCTCTAAGGAGACCAACCTTGTCTGTGGAAAATAAAGATGCTGGTTCAACCATCAGAGTAGGTTATTTTTAACACAGAGCCAAACAAACATTATCAAAAAACACTACATTTAGATAATACTAGGGATGGCTAGCTCGAGCCTCTCTGCTCGAGCTGAGCCGAACAGAGTGACACAAAGGTATCGCGAGAATTGCTCCGATTCCCTGTGTCGGAATGCCAAACATCGCGCGACCCAAATTCCCAGCTACTGTCACGTGGAGCCAGGTGTCGAAGAGCTCGGAAAGTTTGAAGGGGCGGGTCGATCAATCAGTCAGAAGACATAAAAGGGTTTCATTCATTCAGGGAGATGTGGGGTTTTGCGAGGAGGAGATTTTCTAGCGATTTTGCGTCATCACAGCTTTGGATTCTACAGGGATTTTATCACAGCAGGTTTTGTACGCATTAAGATCACTTTGATCTTGTTAGACCTTTTGTAGGTGTGTCACAAACACAAACACACACACATTCAACCAACACATAGTCACACACGCACACACATATTTCTTAGATTAGTTTTTAGGATTCACCAACACAAATATAGAGTGTTTGGAATTGAGAGGTTGAAAAAGGTTTTCCGTGAATAGTATGAGAATGAAAGGTGAGTGTGTGTTGCTGTGTACCATTTGTAAATGGAAGGAGAACCAATTCTGTTTTAATAGTCACAACCAGGAGCTTCATCTTCAGCGGAGAATGACAATTTGTGGGACCTGCTGGACAGCTGGGTTGGTACGTATTTTCATCTGATAAACGATGTCCTCATGTTACATGGTTTTACTAACTTCTTTTTTCTAGGTGAAACTCAGAAAAGTCAGTGCGCGATGACGAACGCCACAGTGGAGATTCAGAGATGCCTATCAGAGGTCTATCTCTCCAGGGGAGAAGACCCGATCCCATTCTGGGCATCGAGGACAACCGTTTACCCAAAACCTGCCCAAACTGGTGAAGCATTATCTCCACATGCCAGCGACCCCGGTGCCTTGTGAGCGGGTTTTATCCAAATCTGGAGAGGTAGTCAGTCTGAAGATGAGCAGACTAAAGCCAACCACCGTTGAAAAGATTTTATTTTTAAATAAAAATCTACGACAAAACATTTGCAGTAGTCATGTTTCATTTTTTTGCGCTGTTTTAGAGCCGCAGAGACTCTCTTACGTCTCCCCTAAATGTTGCTGCTTGTGTCACAGATTGTTGATTCAAATCGTATTTAATTTATACAGTATTTTTCTCACCAAAGCATTACAAAGTGCTTTAGATTAAAAGAACAACATCAAAACAGATATTATTTAAACTTTATTTAATTGTGAGAACATCCAATTGGACACACGTGAAAATATCACTCTCTGAAAACCAAACTTATTTTATGAACTTTTCCACTGCCCGCTCGCACAAAAGCATCTGTTAAATTGTATCAATGTGTTCATTTTCCCTTCCGTAAGATTCTATCAGCCGGTCCTCTAGTTATTCAAATGACAAAAACAGTGTGTCAGTGTGTGTTTATTGAACATTTAATTACATTGTTAGTAACAGAGGGAAATTTGATTGTTTAGGTAGCTGTTACTATGGCAACGGATTAATGCAATTTCATTTCATGATTAAAAAACCAAGAGTTATTGCCCAACAATAACCCACATTTCATCTTCTAGTAAGACAGAATTTAAGGCGTATATTTTCTTTATTTCTTGGGGTTTGTTTTTCATCTACGCATGCGCAGCCTGCAGATGTGCCGACTCCTCGTGTCGACTTTTCACAGTTGCTCGAAGTTGCTCGATGAGTCGCGAGGCGTCGGATTTCCCATCCCTAGATAATACCCATGAAGGAAATACTTGATTGTGAAAGCATTGGGGAGAGCAGTGATTAAAAACTTTCAACATGTAAGATATGAAGCATCAGCATGGCTCAAATAATAACCCAAATGGAAATAATCAAAAATTTATCATGTTTCAGTGCGGCCCGGTTTCACATGACCCACGGACCGTTACTGGTCCGCAGCCCGGTCGTTGGGGACCCATGCTTTCAAAGACTGAATAGAAACTTCTGGGTTGATAATGTCACGTGAAAAACCAATCAACTGTTGACATGCAAACAAAGCATCTAGAATCCAGTTTGTCTTAATGAAATACTTTTATTCTCATGTGCTTCATTTTCAGAGTTTTATGATAATCTCCAACATCCATGTTGAATTTTAAGGTCTGTATAAATAATTAAGAGCCTGTTCCTGAGAAATGGCAAACAATGAGTTTTAAAAAGTTCATTAAAGGGGAAACTCAGGCTGGCAACAACCAACAGAAACCAGTCATAGTTAGAGTAAACTAACTGAGACATTACTTTTTCAGAGAGAGGGATTCTTGTCAATCTGAAAATATATTTTACTACCCATAAAATTATCTGTAAAGCATCAGGGAATAAAAACAGAATCACATACAAACTTCTCTGAATTAAACTAAACTTAAAAGACTGATTTTTTATGTGAAATAAAGCTGTAATAAAATGATTGTTTGATGTGTTTAAAACTACAAATAACAAAGAAGTTTTTTACTTTGTGCAAACAAGTGACGTCATGTTAAGATTCTCAAGAAACAGCAATCTACAAAAAGTGGAATTTTTTAAGGTTTATATAAAAAAAATCACTACTTTAAACGTCAAATAAATTGTAAACTAAAATGAACTTAAGTGTTTCTGAAAGTTTTCCAGTTTGTGTTTAAATTCTGATTCACATTAACTGTTTTTTTTTATGTTAAAATGTTAAACCCAGGGGCGGATGTAGGAGTGGCAGGGAGAGCACTATCCACCCTCACCCTTTTCGGTCCACAAAAAACACGGAAAGGGGAATTTTTCTTTTCAAATTTTTATTGGCAAATTCAAAACAACATTCAAACATACATTTTTACTGATTCAAACGTAACTTTTCTGTAAAATCATTCAAAAATAATCTGTCTGGAAAAGTATTTCTAAAACAATTTCACAGAACAGCTCGTTAAAACAGGTAAAAAAAACTAAAGAAAAGGGGACTTGTCAAGCTATTCCCTCGCAGGGCCAGCGAATGGGCACCAAAATGCAGGAAAATGACTCCTATTTTTCAAGATGTTCTGGGGGGGATGCCCCCAGTCTCCCTTATACTGGCTTTGTCAATGACAAAGGTCTGTATAAATAATTAAGAGCCTGTTCCTAAGAAATGGCAAACAATGAGTTTTAAAAAGTTCATTAAAGGGGAAACTCAGGCTGGCAACAACCAACAGAAACCAGTCATAGTTAGAGTAAACTAGCTTTTTCAGAGAGAGGGATTCTTATCAATCTAAAAGTATATTTTACTACCCATAAAATTATCTGTAAAGCAGGAGATGATCAGAAAGTCACAAACAAACTTCTCTGAATTAAACTAAACTAAAAACTGGGGCTGATCGAAAAAAAAAGAAGAAGATAGGAAAGGGGACTAGTCAAGCTATACCCTTGAAGGGCCAGAGAATGGGCACAAAAATGCAGGAAAATGATTCCTATTTTTCAAAATCTTCTGGGGGGATGTCCCCAGTGTCCCTTATACTGGCTTTGTCAATGACCTACCACCCCCGCCCTCTTTAGAAAAACTTGGATCCGCCCCTGAAACCGTCAGTAAAGAGGACATGTAGAGACATGACTGGAGGACTCTGATCTGTGTGACGTCATCTTTGCGCAGTGGCAGTATTGTAGCCTATGAGGTTTATCCGAGGCGCGATTATTGCTAGTTGAAAACTTTACCCAATACCCCGCCTTGACGACTTGAAATATAGTCGGCAATGGCAATTTTTGACGGTCTCTAAGGAGACTGATAATCTTGTGTAAAATATAATATTGAAACTATAATCGGAAGGTTTGGTGGGGATCAGAGTTCACGTAGTTTAAACATGTAAAACGTCAGAATGGTTCGAATAATGAACCAAATGGTAACAATGAAAGTTTTATCGTCTTTCTGACAATACGGTAACATGACCGGTCCGCGGCCCGGTAGTTGGGAACCGATGTTTTAAAGGACTTCTTTTTTATTATGTTTACATAAAAATAAAATGTATGAGAAAATATATTCATGTATTGTTTGTTCTGTGAACTTACTTAATGATATTTTGCTTCAAACGCATTTTCAATCATGCTAATAACTATTTAATTATAACTTCAAGTCAATTTTGGGATTTTTTTTTTTCACAAACTGGATGTATGGGGTCCCATTGGAGGTGCAATGTTGACATCTGAACAACAGGAGGTAAACAAAAACAGGAAGTCACAACAAAGTGACAATAAAAACAATTGGTTATAAGTAGATAAAAAAAACAATCAAATAAGGGTAATGATATATCTATATCATTAGTTTTAGAAATTTAAAAATCACCATCATTTTAAAAACAAAACTGTTTATTTGTGTTATGCAATCTGAACAGCAGAGGGCGACATTTATCTGCTTTCAAATTCACAAACGGAGCAGAAAATAAAATATTTTTTATTATAAATTTCAAATTAAAATGATAATATTTTAATTAAATCCATTAGTTCTGAAAAAATGTTAATTCTTTTAAATTTAAAATGTTGATAATTATTAATCTGAAATAATTAAATAATAATATTTTTAATAATTAAAATAATCTTATTTACTGAGAAAACATAAAAATCCTGTTTTGATCTCTTTAGTTGTAAATGTTTGATCATCTGAACTGCTTATTCCTGACAGGGTCATGAGCGGTGACGGAGTTTATCCCTGCTGATTTCAGGTGAGAGGCGGGGTACACCCCGAACAAGTCACCAGTCTGTCGGGGGGCCACTCACACTTCTTGCTTGCGGCTAATAAAACATGTATGTTTTTGGTGGGTTGATGGAAACTGGGGTACCTGGAGAAAACCCAGGTGTACATGGGGAGAACATGTAAACTCCACACAGAAAGGCCAGTGTTTGAAGCCTCACCTCGTTTCTGCTGAGAAGCCACTGTGCCAACCACTGCGTCACTGTGCAGCACTTGTTGTAGACTGCTTTAAATTTAGATTTCAAAACCCAAAATAAATATATTCAAACACAATAAATTTATAAAAAGGACGCTGCATCGGTCCGTCGTGGTAAAGAGAGAGCTGAGCCGAAAAGCAAAGCTCTCGATTTACAAGTCGATCTATGTTCCTACCCTCACCATGGTAACCAGGATCTACGTTCCTATCCTCACCATGGTAACCAGCTGTGGGTGGTGACCGAAAGAATGAGATCACGGATACAAGCGGCCGAAATGAGCTTCCTCCGCAGGGTGGCTGGGCTCTCACTCAGAGATTGGGTGAGGAGCTCTGCCATCCGGGAGGAGCCCGGTGTTGAGCCGCTCCTCCTCCAGGTCGAGAGGAGCCAGATGGGGTGGTTCGGGCATCTGGTCAGAATGCCTCCCGAGTGCCTTACAGGCAAGGTGTTTCGGGCACGTCCCACTGGGAGGAGACCAAGGGACAGACCCCGGACCGGCTTGGAGAGACTATGTCTCACAGCTGGCCGAGGAACAACTTGGGATCCTTCCGGGTGAGCTGGAGGATGCAGCCGGGGAGAGAGAGGCCTGGGCTTCCCGTTTGAGGCTGTTGCCCCTGCGACCCGACCCCGGAACAAGCGGAAGATGACGGAACGGAACGGAATAAATTTATACACAAAACTGTAGATTTTGGAGATTATCTAACTTTTCTCTTTAGAAATCCTGTTTGACCGGTTCATCTATCGTAACAAAACTTTTTATACATTCAAAAAAAAAAAAAATGTTGGATCTTTTTCATACTTTCTATGTTTCTAAATAATAAAGTCCACATGCAAATTTCTTGTACTGTAATTTCACAGCCATAAGGCGCATATAAACGTCTTAAATCTTCTTCAAAATGAGCGGTGCGCATTTTCATGCGGTGCGCCTTGTGTGTGAGCAAAGGCGGACCTAAAAGAAAAAGCATGAGAACGTTAAAGAGTGAAGTGTGGGCGTGTAGATGCTTGGACTGACGTGTCTGCTGGTACTGTTATCCGAGCTTTCGCAAAAGCTGGTATCCTTTCTGAGGAGCCGCACAGTACAGACAGTGACTTTGACAGCGAGGAGCGAAGTGGACCTGCTCTGAAACAGAGGATGAGGACTTTGACGGATTTGAATAAAGACTATTACTGGTAATGTGTTTGTTTAGTATCGTTACTACTTAAATAAAGTACAACCAAACTCAGTTTTGCTCCCGATCTATTTTTTAATACACACATTTGCATGCTTGCATGTGTGTTGTTGTAAGGCGGTGTGTGACTGAGACTGCGCCTTTTTGTACGGTGCGCCTAATGGTCGTGAAATTACGGTAATTTGACTTGTTTCAATCAGATTAATTACAGAAACAGAAACCAAAGGACTGTCCAGAACAACAGAGGACACTTTTAAAAGTTTCACTTGTTTCTCTCTGGGATTAAAAGTCACTTCTGTTTCTGACTTTTCTTCCAAAGTCAGATTAACATCTGTCTTGTCACATTTTAGGATCCCGTGGAGGCATCGCTGCAGTGAGCTGTGATTGAAAGAAAGAGGGATTTTTGGAACCTTGATGTTTAATCAAGAGTTCTGATTAAAATGATGAGCTGAAATCCTCCTGAGACATTCTTAAAACTCATATCTGTCTATCCTTCCATCCATCCATTCATCCATTGGTCCATCCATCCATTCATTCATTGGAGGAACACACATGCTTACATATATTGGGGAAGATGGTGGCTCAGTGGAAGAGCGTTTGCCCTCAACAGGAAGTTAACCGGAAATTCGCAGGTTCGATTCCCACTGAGTTCACGTCTAAGGTCCTTGGAGAAGACACCTAACCCCCTGTTTGTCCCACCATTGGTGCCATCGAAGGGCAGCCTGCTGCGGTGTAGGAGTGCAGCACACAAATTTCCCCAGTGAGGGATGAACACAGTGAGTAAAAATATGTATATATTTAGACAGATCTTTATTAATTAACAGGTTACTTCCACAAAGGGATAAATTAGGATTTTGAAGAGTGTTTTTCTTGACCGTCATGTAACAATGATTCGGTCCACTCTTCCTTCATTAAGAGCTTTCATCCTGCTGTCCATCACCCAGACCGTTTCTGATCATTGATCTGCTTCACTGTAGATTTTCTGTTCCTCTTGTGAACCTGTAAACATTATCTGTCTGGATGTTTTTCATAATCTCTGCCGGATCAGGTGAATTAAAACATAAGATTGAATCTTTCTTCACAGCCAGTCTGACCTTTCAGACTTCCCTGTGAGGTCAGAGACACTTTAGCCGACACGACACGGTTCAGCTTGAAGTAAACACAAATTTATTAAACATAAACAAATATACAGCCCGGCATCATAAGACCGGTTCCTAGGTAACCATGTCACCGCGCCGACAATCGCTATGGAAACAATTGATTCCCCTCTGTCTCTAAAGAATGTGTGAGAATGTTTCTCTTCCTCTGCTTCACTTTTCTTGGTGGGGGACTTATCTTTGTCATTAGAGAGGATTTGATCGTCACAGTTTGAATAATGAACGATAGGTAACTTTAAAAGAAGTTACGGGAGTAAAAATTAAACTTAAGATGATGTAAAATCCTAAAATATAATCTCTAATTTTCAACATTCATGTTTGAGATCAGAAAATGTTCTATTTTAATGACAATATCATTCAACAATAAAAAAATCACCTTGATCATTTTTAAACTCAATTGTCAGTCATCTAATTTAAAATCTGCTCTGAAGTCTTTTGTTACGAACGCTGTTACAACTTCATTCATCCAATGGAAACGCCTGCCTCGCATCAAAGAGCAAAGCATCCCTGCACAATCTATTTAGAAAGCAGGTGCAGATATAAAAGAGATGCTTTGATTCGCATCCAATTAAAAACACCGTTTATTCTCACGCTGGAACAAACGTTACTCATGTTTGCTTGATTTAATCTTCTCTTTTATTTAAGATAAATAACATAAAATACATAAATGATATAAATAAAATCTAGATTTGATGCGTTAAAGTTATTTACCCTCCCTAATTAAACTAGTTCCAGTCCTCTAATGCCATCTCTCCTTTTTAATCTCTGCATGGTGTGTGAGGGGTTGCCCCCAATTAGTCAGCCTATATGACACACTGACTCAGGAAGCCACTTCCCTGATTGTATTTCAGCTTCAATTACTCTGAAAACCCTTCAGGCAAGGGTAACCGGTCTCTCCCACTCTCTATCTAGCTTCCTTTTTGTTTTCCGTATAATTGGTAAAGAGAGAAAGTCGAGTCAATCATGTTTTTTTTTGGAGAGAAAAATAAAAAAAAAAAAGCTAAACATTTAAAGCATTGCCTGTGTGTTGCAATAGTTTGAGTGAGACGGGATTCATTGTATGTGTTGTCATATTACACAAGAACCACTTTCAAAAGCTCTGAATTTATTTCCTTCTGCCTGAAAGCTGGAAGGAACCATAAGAGGATAAGTGGGCAAAGCGGGGAGCCTGAAAACTGATTGGTGAAAATTTACCGGTAATCGGCACAAACTGCAATTTCTAAACCCACAATTCTACTGCAAGGTCATGGAAAATACAAATAGGCCCAAAAAACAACCCTGTTTCCTGAAGAAAATCACACTGTTAAATTATTCACCCAGTCAGAGAAAACAGGCTTTTTAGTGGGAACAATCTTTGCCGTATTTTTGGTTAAAAACTTTAAGTATAAACCAGTCTACGTGTGCTTTGTGTACCTGGAGAAGGGATTTCATATGTCTTCAAAGACTCTAACACGAGGTGCACATACAGTTTGGATTATGGAGCCCTTTTGAATGGGTTGTTTATTTCGTGTATGTCTGATCTTAAAGCTTAATCCACGTCCCTGCCAATAACTCTCACTCGTTTAATAGGTTCCATTCCGTCGTCTTCCGCTCATCCGGGGCCGGGTCGCAGGGGGAAACAGTCTCAGACGGGAAATACAGGCTTCTCTCACCCCAGCTGCATCCTCCAGCTCACCCGGAAGGATCCCGAGTGGTTCCCCAGCCAGCTGTGAGACACAGTCTCTCCAAGCCGGTCCGGGCTCTGCCTCTTGGTCTCCTCCCGGACGTGCCCGAAACACCTCACCAGCGAGGCGCTCAGGGGGCATCCTGACCAGATTCCCGGACTACGCCATCTGGCTCCTCTCGACCTTGAGGAGGAGCGTCTCGACACCGAGCTCCTACCGCATGGCAGAGCTCCTCACCTGGTCTCTGAATGAGAGCCCAGCCATCCTGTGGAGGAAGCTCATTTCGGCCTCTTGTATCTGCGATCTCATTCTTTTGGTCACCACCCACAGCTGGTTACCATGGTGAGGGTGAGAATGTAGATCCCGGTTACCACGGTGAGGGTAGGAACGTAGATCCTGGTTACCATGGTGAGGGTAGGACTGTAGATCCTGGTTACCACGGTGAGGGTAGGAACGTAGATCCCGGTTACCATGGTGAGAGTGGGAACGTAGATCCTGGTTACCATGGTGAGGGTAGGAACGTAGACCCTGGTTACCATGGTGAGGGTAGGAACGTAGATCCTGGTTACCACGGTGAGGGTAGGAACATAGATCCTGGTTACCATGGTGAGGGTAGGAACGTAAATCCTGGTTACCACGGTAAGGGTAGGAACTTAGATCCTTGTTACCATGGTGAGGGTAGGAACATAGATCCTGGTTACCACGGTGAGGGTAGGAACATAGATCCTGGTTACCATGGTGAGGGTAGGAACGTAAATCCTGGTTACCACGGTAAGGGTAGGAACTTAGATCCTTGTTACCATGGTGAGGGTAGGAACTTAGATCCTGGTTACCACGGTGAGGGTAGGAACGTAGATCGACTTGTAAATCGAAAGCTTTGTTTTTCGGCTCAGCTCTCTCTTCCCCACGACAGACCGAAGCAGCGTCCTACTTATTGCTGACGCTGCAATGATCCGTCTGTTGATCTCCCGCTCCATCCTCCTCCCACTCGTGAACAAGACCCCGAGATACTTAAACTCCTCCCCTTGGGGCAGACCCTGTTCCTGACCTGCAGGGGGCATTTCACCCTTTTCCAGTAGGTTTCAACTTTTAAAATGAGTAAATCAGACAACTTTTCTCACAGATACCTTCTCCAAGAGCAGGGGTGTCAAACTCCGGTCCAGGAGGGCCGGTGTCCTGAAGGTTTTTCATGTGTCCTTGCATTTACACACGTCATCCAGGTTATTGAGTCTCCGTGCCAAATTTTATTGACTGTTGATTTCACTTTATGTGCATCAGCTGTATTAAACCATGAACACAATGAAAACCTCCAGGACACAGGTGGTCTGCCAGATTTTTATACCCTGCCGGAAAATTATACCCTCGATTTTGCGCAGAACGATTACATCAGATTGAATAACCCTGATTGACAAGATTGACAAATTCTGGTAGAACACCGTCCCTCCAGGACCGGATCTTGACAGTCTTGACCAAGAGGCATATCCGATTCCATCAAGCTGTTTGTCTTAAGTTACACACAGAAAGTATTTTCTTGGCAGAAAACACAAAAACACATTAGAGGATATAAAATAACAAACAGGAGCTGGAATAAACCGGTTGTGCATGTCAGCATGTCGATGGCTCCCCTCACTGTTTGCATATGAATGTTTTCAATTCAACTGAATTCATTCAGACATTTATGAACACAAAACAACAAAAAAATTAACTAACGGTACAAATATAAAAACACAGTCTGAAAAGGAATAGGCAGAAGCAAAGTGCTCATAAGCGCCTACCCCCTTTACCCTAAACATGAACATAAAGTGCTGCTACATTTACATGATAAGTTATCAGATTGTTTCTATGTATGATTTTATAATTTTCTTTTTATATAAACTTTTAAAGCGACTCAGTCTTCTGCAGTCTTTAATGTCTTGATCTAACCTGTTTCATAGATTTACTCCAACAGTAGAGATACAGTGTTGTTTTACATTGGTTCTAACTTTAGGCTTTTTGAAAACATCGGATCCTCTCAGATTATAAGTACTCTCTCGATTTTGAAAAAAACTTTGGATCTGATTTGGTACTTGTTTATTTTTAATAATATACATGAGTTGTGCGGTTTTATTATCTATTAAGTCTTTGAATTTCAATGTGTTTGTATGGATGAAGAGTTGGTTTGCATGTGACCTGTACGGGGCTTTATTGATAATTCGAATGGCTCTTTTTTAGATAAGAGTGATTGGAGTGATGTTTGTTTTGTACGTGTTTCCCCACACCTTCACACAGTAAGTCATATATGGTAAAATTAATGAGTTATATAAAATATATAATGCCTTTTCATTGAAACATTCTTTAACTTTTTAAATAATGGCTAATGATTTATAGTTTTGTTTTTACAAATTGTATGTGACTTTACCAACTTAATTTGTTTTGGATTATTATTCCTAAAAATTTGATTTCCTTTATTTGCTCTATCTCTGTATCTTGAATAAAAACTTTTTTATTCACATTTATACTACAATTTGTAAATATTATCATTATTTTATGCTCAGTAAACAGTTAGTCAAAAGTTGAAATGTGAGGTATTTCGTGCTTTAAGAATATATCTATAAAAAAACAGAAAACATATAAAAAGATAACCTTATATCATTTATACATTCATCAGTCATCTTCTTATCCATCTGTCCCTTTCTGGGTTGCGGAGGGTGCCGGAGCCCATCCTGGCCAATTTAAGGCAAAGAGCAGAGTACACCCCAAACGGGTTGCCAGTCTGTCGCGGGGCCACACACATACAACCACACACACACATTCATTCCTAGGGGCAATTTGGCAGCGGCCAATCAACCTAGCATGCATGGCTTTGGAGGGTGGGAGGAAACCCACGCAAACACGGGGAGAACATGCAAACTCCACACAGACAGGAAAGTGTTCCAAGCCTTGTCCCCACTCAGGACTCAAACCCACGACCTTCTTGCTGTGAGGCCACTGTGCTACCGTGCCGCCATCATGTATACATTGAGGTTTAATTACTCAATGATTTGTGGCATATATCTGAATACCAACAGTCACCGCTAGAGGCGCTGAAGTTAAATCTGAACTCCCAAACAAACCAATGAAAAGTCACGTTGCTGCTTTTTCAGTTTTAAGCATCCTGTTGGTCAGAAGTGATAATACACCAAGAAAAGTACTATTTAGGTCTTTTTTTTTGTCTTCTTCAGGTAGTCCCGGTAGCAGCTTGGGCGCAGCGGGAATTGAACCAGGTCCTCCCAGACGAAAGGGGGAAATTCTACCACTAGGCTACCGCTACTGGGACTGAAAATCCGATTTAAATATACACAAACTTAATTTGACCGATTATTTTGTCCAAATGTACATCTTTGTTAAAAAAAAGTAAATTAGAATATAGGGGTGGCATGGTGGCGCAACGGTTAGCACAGTGGCCTCGCAGCAAGAATGTCAGGGGTTCAAGTCCCCAAGTGGGGGCGAGGCTTCAAACACTGGTCTTTCTGTGTAGAGTTTGCATGCTCTCCCTGTGTACGTGTAGGTTTCCACCGGGTTCTCCAGTTTCGGCCCACTCTCCAAAAACATGCATGTTAGGTTGATTGGGCGGTACATGATTGCACTTAGGAATGAGTGTGTGTTGATGGCTGTATGTGTGTTTGGCCCCGCGTCAGACTGGTGACCTGTTCCAGGTTGCACCCTGCCCCTCGCCTCAAATTAGCCGGGATGGGCTCCAGCACCCCCTGCAACCCGTAAGAAATAGATGGTTAACAAGGTGACTGATTGGCTGAAATCAGAATATAATAATAATAATACATTTTATTTGTAATGCGCCTTACATATAAGAGTGGCATGGTGGCACAATGTTTAGCACAAGTGGTCTCACAGCAAGAAGGTCAGGGGTTTAAGTTCCTCAGTGGGGGTGAGGCTTCAAACATGGGCCTCTCTGTGAGTTTGCATGTTCACCCCGTGTTTGTGTGGGTTTCCACCGGGTTCTTTATTTTCGTCCCACCCTCCAAAAACATGCATGCTAAGCTTTGGCTGGTTGCAAATTGCCCCTAGGAGTGTGTGTGTGTGTGTGTGTGGCCCCGCGACAGACTGGTGACTTGTTCGGGTTGTACTCTGCCTCTTGCCTTTAACATCGGGATAGGCTCCGACAAACCCTTGCGAACCCGATGGGGATAAGCATTTCAGAAGACGAGACAAAGCGAAATTAGAATATTCATAGTTGATTTATTGTTTGTATTGCTTGTCCCTTCTAGAGTCGTGGGCAACTTAAGCATATCGGACAATCTGAGTTGCCAGTGTTCTGTAAAGTGGTACAAAAGTACAATCTAAGGTTTTTTTTAGCATTATTTACATTCTCGTGAGAGCTCTTTCTGTACCTAATTTCTTGCTTCAAATAGTTTTACTAATACTTACAATAAAAAAGTTGATTTTGTTTTGTTTTCAGTCTAAATCTAGAGTTTAACATACTGTAACTATCAGTCACCTTCTTATCCGTCTATCCCAGGCATGGACAAACTACAACCCGCGGGACACATACAGCCCGTTAAACGTTTTAATCCGGCCCGAAAAAAATGAAATAAATAAACTTTGTTAATGTTTTATTTCTACTGCAATTTTGATGTTTCCTCACTAGATACAACAACACTGCTCCCATTAAAATAAGTGTGTTTTCTTGATGCCCATGTTGTCAAAATAGATTGTCAGGAGATTTCAGACCTACATTTGAAACCAGGTGCGCTGGATGCACTTATTTTAAGCATTAGGGCGCTTGATTTTAACGTTAGCGTGCTAGACATGGGAACCCATTGGGGCTGCTACACGCACATGACCTAGTGCGCTTGTTTATCAAAACATGCCATCCGTCTGCTCCTGTTCCGGCCCGCTTGCCAAATGTTAGAACCCAATGTGGCCCTCGAATCAAAAAGTTTGCCCACACCTGGTCTATCCCTTGAGGGGTAGCAGAGGGCTGTCGGAACCCATCCCGGCTGATTCAAGGCGAGGGGCGGAATACACCCCGAACAGGTCGGCAGTCTGTCACGGGACCACACACACACTCATTCTTAGAAGCAATCTGGCACCGGCCAATCAACCTAGCATGCATGTCTTTGGAGGGTTGGAGGAAACCGGAGTACCCAGAGGAAACCTACGTAGACATGGGTAGAACGTGCAAACTCCACACAGAAAGGACAGTGTTCCAAGCCTCGTCCCCACCTGGGTCTCGAACCCATGACCTTCTTCCTGTGGGGCCACTGTGCCACCCTATACTGCAACTATGACTGGTTTTATTGTTTTTATGTCTGTTTTTTCTTTTCATTTTTAGAGCATTTCTTTCTTCAAAAAAGATTTAAAAGAAGTTTTGGTCTTTTATTCTGCAGAATTCAGAAGAAAAATAATCTTTTGCATTCAGTGTAAAAAAGTCTGCATGCATTTTAAAAAAAATCTGCACACATGTGTAACAACTAACCAGCTGTTCTGGCTCCCCCAGACCATTAGCAGAAGAGCAGACCTGGTAGATGTCGATAGCCTGCAGCGCTTTGAAATGGTTTCTTAAAAGGTACCAGTCTGCTACTTCCTCAGAATCCAGATCCTGTTAATTAGATTTCTTTGACAAGACTATCACCTGCTCACAGGTCAGTCTCGGAGCAGAGAGGGAGAATGGTTTTGACAGGCAGGGCCTTTAAATCACGGGTAAACTTCAATGAGAACTTTTAGATGATTAGAAAAAGTGGGATTTGACCAAACAATGACCTTCAAAAAACCTACAAAGATTTTATTGAGTTTTTATATTACACATCATCAGCTCCTTTATGGATGTGGATAACGGGCGGAGGAGTAAAAAAGGAGGGGAAAAGAGAGATTCAAGGCTGCACAACTTTACCAAAGTAATTTTGGATGATAACTTTTGTCAGAGGAGGAACGGAAGTCCACGATGTGTGAACAGTACAAAAGCATTTATTCATGGAGCCCGACCCTCTGAGCTTTTCTGACCTTCTTAAATGAATCTGTATTTAAGAAGAGCATGTTCTGAAAGCGCTGAGCCCTGCAAGCTGGCTCCATAATCCCTCAGAAAATCATTCTTTGAAAACTCTGCTGTCTCAAAAGGACAGGACCATGTCCGGCCAAAACTATTTATACCTGAGAAAGAAGAAGCGTTCTCGTGCTTTCAAACAACACTCACCAGGTTTTTTTTTAGTCGTGTAAATTCAAACTAAGACAATCAAAAACACTGAAAATCTAATTATAGAAATCTTCTTTTTAATTAAGAATGTTTCTTTCCAATTAAAGGGCCCATCTCATGTAAAATAACTCTTTTCACATTGTATCCTCTGCACATACACACGCAAAATGTGGGGTTTGCAACATGCATTACACCATAGTTATGAAAATATATTGATTTGGTGGAGCGCAGTCACAGACCCGGAACTATGAAAGGCCGGGTATCGCTCATCCCCCCGCCCGTCCTGAGAAAGTACAAGCTCCGCCCTCTGCTCTTACTGAGCCGCTATTCCTCCGCCCATCTCTGAGCGGGAGGGGGAAGGCTTAGAGGGAATAAATTCCATCCATTTAGCATGTCTCGCTTCTTCTGTCGGCATGCAAAATAACTTAGACCAGCCACAAAACCAAAAACGCACTTTCTCCTTAAAGACATAGCTACAAAAAGCGTGTTTCAAGTAAGAAGGCGGGTGAGGAGGGCGGGCGGGTGGTGAGCAGGGAGGGTTTGCTGCGGAGGGGGGCGTGTGCGAAGTCCGTCCTGGCTACGTCAAATGCGTCATACTCTAGACATCTGCTCATTGGTTGTTTTGTCTGAGCGTTCCAGAAATCCACAGCAATTTGTGAAAAACGGGCTAAATTAATTTAGAAACCCCTTTGGTGACATACAGTATACAAGGCCCGGACATCACACACACACGCACGCACACACACACACAAACACACACACACACACACACACACACACACACACACACACACACACACACACACACACACACACACACACACACACACACACACACACACACACACACACACATATACAAGGCCTGGACATCCCTCTTACAAGGTAGAAAACTCTGGAAAGTCTGTCTTGTGTGAAGATTATGTATATTTTAATAACGTTTTACACCGTTTGGTTTCACTTTTTCTTCCTTTGAGGGCGCACCTGTAGTGCACATGTGTGTACTTGGTTTCCGGTATTGCTGAAAAAACATGACATCAGCTCTGATTCTTTTTTTCCATTCATTTTTATTGCAAACCATAACCCTGCCCGTGGGGTGCTTTAATTGCGCCCTCAAACACAGTGATAGGTTCTCCTCTCTGTCAGTCTGTTACGTGGACCAATCAATTAGCAATGAGCTGACATATAATCTCGCCCACGACCCTCCCACTGTTTTCACTGCTGAATCTCCATGTTGTGAAGTTTGAAGAATACGCTGAGGTATTCCCCGAGCAGGCTTTGGCGGTAACCTTAAATGCATACCCTGCCCTCATTGGAAACAGGCTGAAGTCGGAGCTTGGAGTCATCTACAACAAGGAGGATTTGAGAAACAGTCATGAAGCAATTGATCTGCTTCATTTCTTTTTTAAGAACAACCTCACAGACGTTTTTCAGGAAACTGTCAAACTTTTAAAAATGGCCATCACTACACCAATGACCACTGCAGAAACTGAGAGGTGCTTTTCAACTTTTCAGAAACACCATTAGCCAGAATAGGCTGAATGCCAAAAAAAATAAAATCACAAATATGTGGGACTTTAATCAGAAGGTGATTGAAAAATTTCCTGAGCAGAAAGAAAGAAGAGCCAAATTTTTGTTCAAGTATGTAGAGTGGATCATATACATGTGAAAATAAAACTTTTAAATATTCATGTACTGGTCAGTTATATCATTTACTGTATAGAGGATATGTCAAATCTATTTTTTTGTGTGTGTGTGTTTGAAAAATATGCACCCCCCCCAGTTTTTTACACCATCAGCCGCCACTGCTTCATTTCAAGATCCGTAACGGCCTCTCATACAGTCTGTATGAGACAGTGAGGAGCTTGAGCAGCTCTTTCAGTCAGAGACTCCTGCATCTGGGGAGTAAATGGGAGCAATAGGCGGTCCTTTTGAACCGTCGGTAGTGAGATTATTTAATCTGGTTTTCTAAAAAGAAAAGGACTTTTAATCATTTATCTTATTGTAGCAGGCGAATATTTTATTCCATGGTTTTTTATTGTTTTATTCTGCATGTTTTGATTGTTTATTTTATTTAATCTGCTACTAAGAAATGATGCAGGCCATGATTGCTTGAAAAGAGGCAGCTGGGGGTGGAGGAGAGCGGCTGCAGCGGTGTGACACAGTGGAGAGTCCTTGTGGCTGACTATGCAGGTGGCAGCGTGGTGGTGTTGACCCGCACACCACTGTCCTGTGAGGAATGAGGCTTAGAAAAATGAGGTGTTTGATGGCTGATCACACCGGGCCTCGGAGGTAATGGCGGCGGTCTGGGTGAGGAGGTTCCTGCAAGCAGCAGCCCAAGACGTGTAAGTGCCTGTAGGCTGCAAACCAGGGACGAGAAAGATCTCGCTTTCAAAGAATGCTATTTTATTAAATGATTTTAAACCGTTCTTATGGTCTGTTCCTCTGCTTTCCTGGTGCTCCCCACCTGGTCCTGAATCAGCTGTCTGGTTGCATTATTATTATTATTATTATTTTTAATCTCGTAATTGAACTACAGTGAAAAATTAATTTCCCTTCAGGGATGAATAAAGTCACTCTCATCTCATCACTAGATCTTATTTTAAATTGGCCAAAAGCCTTAGACACATACGAAAAAGATCTTACTAAGTTTCTAAAGGTTGAGTAAATCTAAGACAACTAAAAACACCAATAGAAGAACGGAGGTTTTAAAAATATCCAAAAGCAGCTCACAGACCCAATTATTGTTGCTCTGAAAAACATCAATCTTCTCCTTCCATTTTTCCCTTCAGTGGTCGCCACAGCAAATCAGTTTCTTCCATCCAACCCTATCTGCTGCATCCTCTCCGGTCACACCAACTATCTTCATGTCTTCCTTCACTGTATCCATGAACCTCCTCTTTGGTCTTCCTCTAGTCCTCTTTCCTGGTGGTTCCAAACCCAGCATCCTTCTTCTGATGTCCTCTCTCTCTCTCCTCTGCACATGTCCAAACCATCTCAGTCTGGCCTCTCTGACTTTAAAACCTCTAACATGTGCTGTTCCTCTGATCCTGTCCATCCTGGTCACTCCCAGAGAGATCCTCAGCATCTTCATCTCTGCTACAAACATCTCTGAAAAACATCAATACACCCTCAAAACAAAATAATTAAAGCCCAAAAGTAAACTTTACCCTCTGACCTGACCCTGTTCGAGTTTGAAGATGACGGTGCAGATTTAAACTTACCAACATTTTCAACCAAAATGAGTTACCTTCAGCGGAACTGACCGAAAATCTAGTTACGGAAACATCAACATATAAAAATGCTCATGTTAAATATGCCAATCATCGCACCTGCCTTTTATCAGTCCTGTAATTTGTTGGATTTTCTCACCATTGGCTCCCACAGTCGTTGACACCTCCGTAAACACAACATGCTGACAGACCGAAGCTGGTTTACACTGCAGTCTGACAGCTGCTGGGTTGAATTAGATTGCAAACAAGCATGCTGATAGAAAGAGTTTATTTTAATCCTGTTATTTGTATGAGTAATGTCTCATATGTGTCATGCCTTACAAAATGGCATGAGACAAAAATTAACAACCGGTTTCTCATCGACGAGGAAAACGTCCCCATTGGTCAAACCCAGGATCTTATGCTTTCAATGCTTTCAATGAAATTCAACTTACTTCATGTCAAATGGATGTGAAGTCGTTCTGATATTGTTTTGGCAGCATGTGGTGGCGCGGAGCTTCCCTAACACTCCGTGTGGCCTTTTCCTCTAATTCCCCACCTGACTCCTCTGTGAAGCCGCGTCTCAGCTGTTCGTCTACCGCCTCTCGTTAAAATCTGCCAAAAATAAATTTCGGTGTTCGACTATTGAGAGTCTGTGGTCTCTGCTTTGTTAAAGTCAACAGAACAAAGACGGAAAATCCATCTAAGTTTAGACCTTTTTTTATTGGATGCTTTGGAACAGCTGCTCATTTCTTTGTTTGGTGGTATGAGTGACGTTTATGAACTCCTGGGAAAATCACACTGAAGGAAGAGTCTGAAAAGCACAAAGTTAATAAACAGTTAAAAAAAAAGTTGGCTAATGACTTTGTTTGTGTTTTTCTTATTTTTTATCTTTAAGAGCGTTGATGTTAGTTACTATTAAGTCAAATTATTAGATATGAACATCTTCTGAACCGGGCATCCTTTGCTTGGTTGTGGCAGGTGTCCCGGCTGATGCAGGATATACTCCAAACAGGTCACCAGTCTGTTGCGGGGCAACACACACAAAACCATCCAAACACACTAATTTTTAGTGGCAATTTCATAGTGGCCATTCAACCTGATATGCATGTTTTTGGAGAGTGGGAGGAAACCGGAGTACCCGGAAAAAGCCCATGCATATGTGGGGAGAACGCTGAATCGGTCCGTCGTGGTGAAGAAAGAGCTGAGCTGAAAAGCAAAGCTCTTGATTTACAAGCCGATCTACGTTCCTACCCTCACCATGGTAACCAGGATCTACGTTCCTACCCTTACCATGGTAACCAGGATCTACGTTCCTACCCTCACCTTGGTGACCAGGATCTACGTTCCTACCCTCACCATGGTAACCAGGATCTACGTTCCTACCCTCACCTTGGTGACCAGGATCTACGTTCCTACCCTTACCATGGTAACCAGGATCTACGTTCCTACCCTCACCTTGGTGACCAGGATCTACATTCCTACCCTCACCATGGTGACCAGGATCTACGTTCCTACCCTCACCATGGTAACCAGGATCTACGTTCCTACCCTTACCATGGTAACCAGGATCTACGTTCCTACCCTCACCTTGGTGACCAGGATCTACATTCCTACCCTCACCATGGTGACCAGGATCTACGTTCCTACCCTCACCATGGTAACCAGGATCTACGTTCCTACCCTTACCATGGTAACCAGGATCTACGTTCCTACCCTCACCTTGGTGACCAGGATCTACATTCCTACCCTCACCATGGTGACCAGGATCTACGTTCCTACCCTCACCATGGTAACCAGGATCTACGTTCCTACCCTCACCATGGTAACCAGGATCTACGTTCCTACCCTCACCTTGGTGACCAGGATCTACGTTCCTACCCTCACCATGGTAACCAGGATCTACGTTCCTACCCTCACCATGGTAACCAGGATCTACGTTCCTACCCTTACCATGGTAACCAGGATCTACGTTCCTACCCTCACCTTGGTGACCAGGATCTACATTCCTACCCTCACCATGGTGACCAGGATCTACGTTCCTACCCTCACCATGGTAACCAGGATCTACGTTCCTACCCTCACCATGGTAACCAGGATCTACGTTCCTACCCTCACCGTGGTAACCAGGATCTACGTTCCTACCCTCACCGTGGTAACCAGGATCTATGTTCCAACCCTCACCATGGTAACCAGGATCTACGTTCCTACCCTCACCATGGGAACCAGGATCTAAGTTCCTACCCTCACCTCGGTAACCAGGATCTACGTTCCGACCCTCACCATGGTAACTAGGATCTAAGTTCCTACCCTCACCTCGGTAACCAGGATCTACGTTCCTACCCTCACCATGGTAACTAGGATCTACGTTCCTACCCTCACCATGGTAACCAGGATCTATGTTCCAACCCTCACCATGGTAACCAGGATCTACGTTCCTACCAGGATCTACGTTCCTACCCTCACCTATGCTCGATCGCGAATAAAAGTGGCCGAAATGAGCTCCCTTTCGCAGGTTGGCTGGGCTCTCACTCAGAGATTGGGTGAGGAGCTCTGCCATCCGGGAGGAGCTCAGTGTCGAACCGCTCCTCCTCCAGGTTGAGAGGAGCCAGATGAGGTGGTTTGGGGATCTGGTCAGGATGCACCTCGCTGGTGGAGTGTTTCAGGCACTTCCCACCGGAAAGGGAGAGAGTATGTCTCACAGCTGGGACCTGGGACTCAAATCCCTGACCTTCTTGCTGTGAGGCCTCTGTGCTACCCACTGTGCCACCGTTCCTCCCTGAAAATATGTTTACAGCTTGTGATTCTCAACTCTTTGTGCATCATGTCATGTTTAACCTTTAGTTTACATATCTTTCTCTAAAATGAACCTCCTACAAGTTACTTAAGAGCAGAAAACTCAAGGAGAGGCTGAAACAACCTCATATTATAGTTGATTACAGAAGGATTCGGTAAGGTTTTCACATTCATACACATACAGTATACCTCCTCCTGTACGTGGCAGTCTGGCTTATGAATTATTCATATTCAACCATAACATCAAGTACATCTCAGGAGGTACATTGACATTGTAGTGGCCTCCCTGATGAAAAATAATGAGACCCGTAAGAGGTACAAGTCATCTCCACTTCCTTACAAATCTAATTTAGAGGTCAAACTCAATTACGCTCCTTGGCAGCTAAATTGTTCTCCTCAGGGTCCAGCTCGTCAAGAGATGATTGACTAAAGCAATAACGGAACGGCTCACCACGTGTTGTAATGGAATCAGTCTCTTATTTATTGTAACAAGCAGAGATCACTGAAACACAGATGAGAGCAAGTCTGTGAAAAAACAGAGGGATTCTAGGGGACATTAATACCGAGTGAATGCTGAAGATTCCAGGGTACACCCTAGTTTTGTCCCACAAACTGACCAAGACTTCCAAATAAGCACGTTCATTTGTTTTGTTCTGTTTACTGAACCATTTATCCCTAATGACGTCGTAGGGGAAATCGGAGCCTATCCCAGCTGATTCAAGATGAGAAGCAGGATACACCCCGAACAGGTTGCCTGTCTGATGCGGGGCCACACACACAACCATCCCCACACACGTTGGGCAAATTTCATAGTGGCCAATCAACCTAATATGCATGTTGATTGAGAGTGGGAGGAAACTGGGGTACTTGGAGAAAACCCACGCATGCACGGGGAGAACATGTAAACTCCACACAGAACGACCAGTACTTGAAGCCTCGTCACCCCCTGGACTTGAACTCCAACCTCCTTGCTGTAAGGCCATCCTACCAACCCTACCGTGCTGCCTACATTCATTCATCTTTTAAAAAACTTGTTCAAATTTGGTTCACAGAGAATCTAGAATCGATCTCAGCTTATAGTGTGAGGCAGGGTGCACACGGAACAGCTCACTAGTTTATTGCAGGGCTACAAAACGCCACACAATCACACACACACTTCCCTGGCAATTTACAGTGAACAATAAGCAAGCATGCACGTTTGTGAAGGGAGAGGAATTGATGGGAAGCCCCATGCAGACAAAATATAAACTCATCACAGAAATTTCATACCTAACCTGGGCACAGGTTTGAACCGGCAAAGTTGTTGCAAAGTCACAGCAATAATCACTGAGCCAATGTGTATCCTCAAAAAGAAGCACATTGATGTGGCGGAAGGATAATTAATTTATTTAAAAAAAACAACCCCCCCCAAAAAAAAGATAAGTAGACTGTTCTGGAAGTGGTAACCATCATTATGGCGCCAGCTGTGAGCAGAAAGGAGTTAAAGTTTGGTTGGTGGGCCCAGGAGCGTTGGCCTAGTGGTAGAATTTTCCCTTTTCAACCAGAAGAACCTGGTTTGATTCCCACAGGGCACAAGCTGCAGCTGGTTCTGCCAGAATAATGACAAAAGATTGGAGAAGGAAAAAAAACAAAAAACTTTTGGTTGGTCAGTAGAAAAATACAAATCTGCTGTGGTGATGGAAGAAAGCTGTGCAGACATTAACTGCCCAATAAATATTATGGGATGTCCCCTTTAACGTTTCCGCACAGCCCAGACTTAACCCCACCCCATACCACCTATAGCATTCATCCGAGATTTATCTGTGTTTCTTAACCTTTTAATTTTTGTAATTTACTCCACGTAAAAGAGCTCCAAAATTCTTTCAGTAGTCAAATCCTTCTATATAACTCATTCAGAGGCGGTACGGTGGCGCAGTGGGTAACACAGTGGCCTCACAGCAAGAAGGTCATGGGTCCGAGTCCCGGGTGGGGACGAGGCTCAAAACACTGTCCTATCTGTGTGGAGTTTGCATGTTCTCCCTGTGTTTGCGAGGGTTTCCTCCAGGTACTCCGGTTTCCTCCCACCCTCCAAAGACATGCATGCTAGGTTGGGTGGCCGGTGCCAAATTGCCCCTGGGAATGAGTGTGTGTGTGGATGGTTGTATGTGTGTGGCCCCACGACAGATTTGGGGTGTACCCTGCCCCTCGCCTTGAATCACCCGGGTTGGGCTCCGTCACCCTCCGCACCCCCGTAAGGGATAGACATATACGAAGGTGACTGACTGACTCATTCAGTTGGTTCAAAGTGTTAAACTGGCACTTTTATTTGAAACGTCGACCCCCAAACAACAATGTTCTAAATATTAATAGAGCATTAAATCTTGTTGAATAATGTTAAAGCGCTTGACGGATGTTTGAATCTGAGATTGTTTTGAACATGTCAGGAACATTTTGTCTATTAATGAAAACAGAAACTATACCAGAGGTCTCCAATTGCTTTGCCATTTACCTCCGGTGACTTGCACAGCGTGGCATGAGCTTTTGTTAAAGAAAGAATCATTGTTGGTGGTGTCAGCTCGAACTGCAGGGGTCAAAGATAAGTCAATGAAACCATTTGGTTTTGACATTTACTTTACAAAGCTCCTCAGTGTCAACACCAGTAAGTCAGCTCTATCAGAAAGTAGATCTATTGACAACCGAGGACCGCTGAAACCAGCCTTCTCCAACAAGGATCTCAAGCCAAGTTGATTATTGGTTTCTGATGCAACCTTTTATCTTCTCATGTGCAAGTGGCAATTATTTCCCAAAGAACTGACTGACCAGAGACTGCATTCAGGTCTGGTAGGTCACAAACACCCGCACAGAAAGCTTGGAGTGATGGAGCATCAGTGCAAGGTCACCATCCAGAACAAATGTCCTGTCAGGTTGACTTTCTTTCCACTCACTAAACACAAATAGAAGAAAACACCTTGGAGAAAAACCTAAAGATGTTAAAACAATGTGTTTAAAAATAACCCTGTCAGACTTTTGTCCTCAATATTAATATTTCATATATCTACATATGTATAGATGTGCAGGGGCGGATTCAGGATTTTCTAAAGGTGGGTGTGAACATTTTGAAAATAAGAGTCATTTTCCCGCATTTTGGTGGCCCATTCACTGGCCCTGCAAGGGGATGGCTTGAGTAGTCCCCTTTCCTTTTTTTTTTTTGTGGATCTAAAGGGGGTGTGAGAGGTGTATAAAAAATACTTTAAAAAGTTGAGAAATTGTCCGTCCACAATTGAATCGAAATGTGAAATGTGACATTTCGATTCTGGCCATGCCCAGGCCAGGGCAGACCGAGGAGGCCTCCCCGTTTCATCATCCGTGCTCCTTCAGGATAAAATCCATCTACTCATCCCCGTCCTGGTTATTGCTGGGATGAGGAGCCCCTCGTGTTTCCATCGGGATGAAGAACATCTATTGACTTATTTTTTTTTTTATTTTTATTTTGAATTACTCTATTCATCCCTCACCGGGGAAATTTGTTTGCTGCACTCCTTACACCGTAGTAGTGTACTCCTTACACTTCTTTATATATTTATTTGTAGAGTAGAATAAGCTAATATTTAAACAATAATCTTAGACAGATTGGATGCTCGTCCCGTGGGAGGTGGTTACCATGGTGAGGGTAGGAATGCAGATCCTGGTTACCATGGTGAGGGGAGGAACGTACAGTAGATCCTGGTTACCATGGTGAGGGTAGGAACATAGATCCTGGTTACCATGGTGAGGGTAGGTACGCACATCCTGGTTACCATGGTGAGGGTAGGGACGTAGATCCTGGTTACCACGGTGAGGGTAGGAACGTAGATTCTGGTTAGCACGGTGAGGGTAGGAACGTAGATCCTGGTTACCATGGTGAGGGTAGGAACATAGATCCTGGTTACCATGGTGAGGGTAGGAACATAGATCCTGGCCACCATGATGAGGGTAGGAACGTAGATCCTGGTTACCATGGTGAGGGTAGGAACGTAGATCCTGGTTACCATGGTGAGGGTATGAACGTAGATCCTGGTTACCGTGGTGAGGGTAGGAACGTAGATCCTGGTTACCATGGTGAGGGTAGGAACGTAGATCCTGGTTACCATGGTGAGGGTAGGAACGTAGATCAACTTGTAAATCGAGACCTTTGCTTTTCGGCTCAGCTCTCTCTTTACCACGACGGACCGATGCAGCATCCTAGTTATTGCTGACGCCGCACTGATCCGTCTGTCGATCTCCCGCTCCATCCTTCCCCCACTCGTGAACAAGACCCCGAGATACTTAAACTCTTCCACTTGGGGCAGGACCCTGTGCCTGACCTGCAGGGACAGGGGAACAAAACATACTGTGGTTAAAAAAACAATAGATTTTAAAATACAATGTATAATTTTATATGTAAACAAAAATTGGCATTCTATTTTTTTAAATTGTTACAGATTGAGCACTATTCTTCTGTCCCTCTTGAGCAAGTAGAATGTCTTTAATATTAGAAGTGAAAGACACCGAGATGGACGGTATTGATCAGGAAACGTAGTGTTATAAAGGTCGTGGGGATCGATCCCTGATTGGACAAACCGGAGATTAGCTGTTGTTACAATTAAGTCGTCAGCTCTTTTTTTAAACATAACAGCATGATTACTTGATTATAGATAAAGGAAGAGCACAGGCTGCTTCTACACAAACTGGCTTTCAGTCTGACATGGGTTCCTGCTGAGGCAGCCGTGGTAAAATCACTGGGTGAGATAAATGGTCTCCCTCAGAGACAGATTGCTGACTGTTAAATTTAGAGCACTTTGCCACCTAATCACTGCCTTCCTGTAGGGTATAAAAAAAAAAGAAAAACTTTTGATGCTTGTAACCTGAACTTTTTAGGAAGCACAGAAGGAATTATTCTTTTTTAGACTGTAGAAGTTACAGTTCAGATTTTTGAGTAACTTTTTGCCCCGTTTCCATTTTCAGCACTTGTTATTTGATGGTAATGGTAGAGGAATCAATCCTGTCCATCTTAAAGAAATCACACTGCCAATCAAACCTTCCAGAGACAAAAAAATAACATTCCTGTCAATCTGTGTCCATGAAAAAATGGGCTTGATTGGACAAAAAATGTTGTCTGTTACATCAGATTCAGAATTATTTGCAGAATGAAATGTGAGCTAAAACTGGACAAAGATGGATGGTTGCTCAAGTCTGTCTGACCTTACCAAGAAACCAGTTTCACCAGTGTATGAGCGGATGATTCTGGTTGCTCATCAGCAGTGGTGGATGAAGTACTCACTTTTTGTACTTATGTAAAAGTAAAAGTACAAATAAAAAAATCTACTTAAGTAAAAGTACAAAAATAATTGGTGTAAATTTTACTTTTTAAGTACAAAAACTATACGTATTCGACCATAATTCAAATGTTATTTTTTGTGCTGTAGGGTCACAGATAAATACTCTGCAGGGGCGTGACCCCCTCCCCTCTCCCGCCTCTTTTGGTCCACAAAAAAAAAAAAAAAGAAGAAGAAAGGAAAGGAGACAAGTCAAGCTATCCCCTAGCAGGGCCAGCAAATGGGCACCAAAAATGCAGGAAAATGACACTTATTTTTTAAAATTTTCTGGGGGGAGGGGCGGCCCCCAGTCACCCTGTGTTGGCTTTGTCAATGACCTCACGCCCCCGTCGCCGCCCCCCCCCCCCTCCCACCCCATCTTCAGAATATCCTAGAACCGCCCCTGCTCTTGGTGCTGAATGAATGTGGAAAATGTTTACCCTCGATTCTGATTGGTTCTCGATTCATTACTTCTTCTCCCGATCAACTGCTCCTTTTGATTTTTGCGATGCGGCTTCAAGATGCGCTAAACAAAAAAACCTGTATATATTTTAAATTCCTGAACGAAAATGTAACAAAAATTATAAAACACACTTTTAAAAAGTAGCGAAGTAAAAGTACAGATATTTGCTCTGAAAATGTAGTGAAGTAAAAAGTACCGGTCTTAAATTTTACTGAAGTAAAGTACAGATACACATTTTTTTTACTTAAGTACAGTAACGAAGTACATTTACTTCGATACGTTCCACCACTGCTCATCAGTCAACTCCACGTCGAGAACGAGGAAAACTTGCATAAACAGAAAGTAGAGTGAAGCAAGAGCAGTGTGACGTCAACAAAGTGATCAGAACGTGCGCTGTGGAAGTAAATAAGTTCTACTTGTGAATACGGAGAAGGAAAATGAACCCGTCTGCAGTGGGCTGAATGACTCAATGTATTTTTCATCCTTTAAGCCAGATTTTTCTGCTGACTAGAACATGCCTTGGGCGTGTCGCTGAAATATTAACATGAACCATTTTCATTGGATGGTTCCGTCTCTATTTGAATTGAACTGCCCGTGTAGATTATGGTAACCAGACGGATTTATCCAACATCCCCTACCGTCATGTTACCTGATCCAGTAACCTCCTCTTAGGTTCCTTCTCCTCCCAGCCGGTATCCGTTGATACATCATTGATCTCTCTTCCTGAGATATCTGGACCATCTCAGTCCGGTCTCTCTATTTTTATCTTCAAACCCTTGAACAAATTATGTTCTCCTCTTGATCCTCTCCCTCCTGATTTCTCCCAAAGAAAACATTAGCCTGCCTGCACATGCTTCTTCACCTCTTGTCCACACTCTCCATTTGCTCTGGATTGTTGATCCCAAATACTTTAATCCTCCACTTTCTCTTTTTCCGAGCAAGCTCACTCTTATACTTTGGTTCCTCTCATTCACACAGGTACTCTGTCTTTCAGCCGCCATCCTTCATTCCGCTCCTTTCCAGAACAAACCTCTACTCTACATCTTCTGTAACTTTGTGCATCAAGCTGATCGTTTTGGTCAATGTAAGAGGGCTTCTTAAAAAAATTTAAAGTGGGTAGTTCATTCATCAACTTCGTGCTTGTTTTTGGTGGGCAGGAAAAAGCCAGAATACCAAGAGAGAACCCACACGTGAAAAGGGAGAAAATGGAAACTCCTCTTAGAAAAAACAATGTTTCAAGCTTCTCTCCTGCTGGGTTCTGAACCAGCAACCACTTACTGTGAGGCAGCCGCGCTAACCGCCATACCACTGAGTACCCTGAAGCAGGGAGTTCTACACATTTAATCTAGTGCCACTGGGGCAGACTCATATTGTTCAGTCATCCACGCATCCCTTGGGTTGTTTACCCACACAACTGTCATCTGTGATGCTGGAGTCCCATTAGTCAAGGAGGTGATGACGGGATGGAAGCTTCCCAGGGAGAGATGTCAGGTTTGGTTTGTATATTGCCAGTGGCTTCTGCCAGTGACCGCCAAGACAGATTTTTCAGTTTCAGAAAAAAATGCCCTCATTCAAAATGCTCTACAACTCCTCGACCACTCCACCTCGGAGGCAGGCATCACATTCTTGCATCGGTTTTAAATTCTTCCCATCAAGTACTTTCTTTTTTATATATAAATTCCTTTCTATTGTGGGCTTAAAAGACTCCGGGCCGGGTCAAATAACGTCTGAAGTCACACAGCATCATGTTCATCAAAGACCTCCTTGAAGGAAACAAGAAGACAGTATTTTGCTGGAGTCTGGGAAAGGAACTGGAGGAGGACTGAGAGTTTTACTCCACTAGTCTTTTTCCCACAGAAAAATAAACCTGAATCCTCTCCGGAGAAACACTCCCGTTTCAAACCGCTCCAATAATACATTTGGACTGTGATGAGCAAACAGTGGCTTTACTTGTTTTTTTTTAAAGACACTTTTCCTGACAATAACAGTATCACAGGTTTGCTGTCTAGTTTTATTGGGCTCACACTCAGCCGTACACTTTCATCTCCATATTGAGTGACTCTAATGGTGTGCAACTGGATGACAATGTACAGCCGTGTGTTCCAGAGGATGTCTGGGCTTCTCCTTAAACCTGAACACAGGCTTTTCTTTCTTTCCACTATCACTCATTGAAACGAGGGAAACTAAGCTACAAACATATTGTAAGCACACACACACACACACACACACACACACACACACACACACACACACACACACACACACTCACACACACACACACTCACAGATCAATAGTTATTAAAATATAGCACATATTCACAGAAACATAATAACAAGAACAAGTTGACATCAAGGCGTCAAACGATGCCAAGGACGTCATTTTGGCTGCACTGTTTTACTTCAGACGGCTGTTTTTAAGCCGTTTTTTGGGTTCAACGGCTAGCTCTCCGTTTTGTTGGTCATGGAGTCATTCCGTTTTGTCAGCGTGGACTCAACCAGCAGCTAGCTCTCAGAACCAGATCCACCGTGGCTAGAGGAGTCCATGCAGTCCCGACAGAACTGAGAAGGAGACGGTCTGAAAACCCAGTGTCCCTGCGGTTGTCATGGGTAACATCCAGACGCTCGCTGGCAAGATGGAGGAACTGTGGACGCTCGTTCTGTGGAGGGTCCACTTTGGTGTGCTTCATTGAAGCCTGACTTTGTGGTCTCATTATGGACTGTTTTTTAACCATTCAGTCGCCAGGTATTACACTGTGTAGGCGGACTGGGAGGCATCGAGGTGTTAGCAGCGCAGCATCAAATTTTCAATTCTATTCAATTTAAACAACATGCCTTCACCGGGTGTTTATCACAAACTGTATTACTATTGAAACCTCAGTTCATTTATAGTTGGTACAGAGTAACAATGGTCAGTTATATTAAAATCAAGTCGGAGGTTTGGAGGATATGAGGTTCATTAAAGTGTTACGAACGCAAGTCAGTCAAAGTGTTTAATACTTTCGCCTCGTTTTCTGAGCGAAGGCATGAAAATGATTCAAACAGTCACAGATCAGGCAGACGACCTCTAAGACCACAGTCACCAGAATGGTGTCACCTATAGTCAGGAACAAAAAAGAACCAAGGGAAATTTGGTTTGGTGACTGAAAAAATACATTCCATCTGTGCTCTAGTGATATAGGGAAGCAGAGCAGACACACACTCGTTTTAATACTAACTCAGGGCGGATCCAGGGGGGGGGTACAGGGCGTGGAGGGCGCAGGTCCCCCTTACAACCCGTCTTTTGGTCTGCAAAAAAAAAAAAGAAGAAGAAAAAAGGAAAGGGGACAAGTCAAGCTATTCCCTTGCAGGGCCAGCGAATGGGCCACCAAAATGCGGGAACATGACTCTTATTTTTCAAAATGTTCTGACGGTGTCATTATACCGTCTCCTGCCACCAGAGGGAGCCATGGATGTTTTTTCATCAACCTGATCAGGGTCACTTGAGAATGATTACAGATTCCACACATCTGTTCACCCTGCCAGGTATTTAAGGGCAATCACCCCGGACTTCCCTGTCGGGTCATACAATCTCTTCCGGCCACGTCTCCCTGGTTGCCTGACCAAATACACTTTCTTACAATAACCTTTTGCCATGACACTGAAACTTTGTTTTTCTTTCAACAGAATTAATGGACTGTCAAATTCAAATAAACCATGTTTTCTGTCTGCAATTGGGTCCTCCTCTTTTGACCTGCACACCGCTTCATGTGCACAGGGAATGCACAAAGCCTCCACTATACTGGCTTTGTCAATGCCCCTCCCACCCCTTTTAGAAAATCCTGGATCCGCTCCTGTAACTAGTCCGAGTTTAGTGGTCATGACTTGAGACATGGTTTAGAGGAGTGCAGGAAGGGTGACCCAATGACAAAGGTTCATCGAGTTCATGAATGAACTTTAAATGAGATTCTACTGATGAGAGAAAACATGATGTTAGAGAAAAACCTCCTCATATTAAACCAGTTTAAAGTAAACTTTCCGGACTAAGTTTTAATAACTTGGTTTTAAAATCCTCCCACAAACTTCAACAGCATCCAATACTTTCCTTTTTGAGACCCCTTGTGTTTACTTCAGCTGCCATCTGAGCATTCATCTAAGGCAGTAGCTCACTGTCCAGGACTTAGACTGACTCCCTCAGCTTGGTGCCTGGGGTGGTTGTCTGCCATCCGAACTGACATGCACAGTTCAGGCCAACCTTGGAAGAGAGAATGAATAATGGACAAAGCCAGGCCGGAGCTTTTTCTTGTCTCTGAACCAGATGCATTGAGTTGCCTTCTTTTTTTTCAGCCTGTAGCTTCCAGATGAAGAATAAAGAGCATTTGCTTCCAGGCATGGGATTTCATCAAGAAAGAGCAAGGAATTTTCTATCTTTATTTAATTTTAATCATAGAACATGCTGTGTAATTGTATGTGGAGCTCTTGTTAGGGTTATTTTATATTCCACTGAGAAAAAGTAAAGTTTCTAACAGATTAGGGCTACTTTTAGTTTGGAAGGAGAAAATGTGCCGATCACAGTTGCTAAGAAACTGCTGACATGTTGGTGTCGGACAGCTGTAATTACACTCCTGAAATGTGATTATTTCTGAATAATTTATCCAGTTTATATTGGTGCGATGAGCACGAGGAAAGCAAAGTAAATATAGAAAAAAATCTGCCAAAAGAGCCACTCAAAAAATTTCCAGCTAAGACAAATTAGAGATTCCCTCAGTGTAAAATTTCTGTGAGCACAATGAGGTTTTCAACCAAAAAAAAAATCATATGGAGAAAATGCTTGAAATCGGATTTACAAAGAAACACAAACCAGATGGGCGGCACAGTGGCGTGGAGGGTAATACAGCGGCCTTACAGCAAGAAGGTTGTGGGTTCGAGTCCCGAGTGGGGATGAGGCTTGGACTACTGTCCTTTCTGTGTGGAGTTTGCATGTTCTCCCTGTGTTTGTGTGGGTTTTTTTTGGGGGTCTCCGGTTTCCTTCCACCCTCCAAAATCATGCATGCTAGGTTGATTGGCCGGTGCCAAATTGTCCCTAGGAATGAGTGTGTGTGTGGATGGTTGTATGTGTGTGGCCCCACGACAGACTGGCGACCTGTTCGGGTTGTACCCTGCCCCTTGCTTTGAATCAGCCAGGATGGGCTCCGGCACCCCCGCAACCCCGAAAGGGATTGATGGATAAGAAGGTGACTGACTGACAAAAACAAATATAAAAACAATTGTTTCCCAGATTGAAGAGAACAGCTGGCAGAGTATAATATTCTCTTTGATTACATCCAGATCGTTTAATTGTTTTATAATTATGAAAATTCATCGGAGAGCTTTCAAAATGTTAAACCTCTCCACAAAACCTGGTTGAGCCTCCCACTGCGAAGCCATTTCAGTTTTCAGGCCACGTAAACGCTTTGATTTCTGTCTCTTTGTTGGAAAGTGAAAAAAAAAGCAGTTTTTATTATTTAACACGATACATTTTGGAAGAAGTGTTTGAACTTTATGGATGTAAAAACACACATGTGTAATTATATATATACATAATATAATTGTGCTTCCTCTGAAGGGTGGCTGAGCTCTATATATACATAATGTAGCATATCGACCGATCGACGGGCAGATCGGTGCAGCATCAGCAATAACTAGGACACTGCAAAGAAAGAGATGAGCCAAAAAGTAAAGCTCTCGATTAGCACGTCGATCTGCGTTCCTACCCTCATCATGGTAACCAGGATTTACGTTCCTACCCTCACCATGGTAACCAGGATCTACATTCCTACCCTCACCATGGTAACCAGGATCTACATTCCTACCCTCACCATGGTAACCAGGATCTACATTCCTACCCTCACCATGGTAACCAGGATCTATGTTCCTACCCTCACCATGGTAATCAGGATCTACATTCCTACCCTCACCATGGTAACTAGGATCTACATTCCTACCCTCACCACGGTAACCAGGATCTACATTCCTACCCTCACCATGGTAACCAGGATCTACATTCCTACCCTTACCATGGTAATCAGGATCTACATTCCTACCCTCACCACGGTAACCAGGATCTACATTCCTACCCTCACCATGGTAACCAGGATCTACATTCCTACCCTCACCATGGTAATCAGGATCTACATTCCTACCCTCACCATGGTAACCAGGATCTATGTTCCTACCCTGACCATGGTAACCAGGATCTACGTTCCTACCCTCACCATGGTAACCAAGATCTACGTTGCTACCCTCACCGTGGTAACCAGGATCTACGTTGCTACCCTCACCGTGGTAACCAGGATCTACGTTGCCACCCTCACCATGGTAACCAGGATCTACGTACGTTCCTACCCTCACCATGGTAACCAGGATCTAGGTTCCTACCCTCACCATGGTAACCAAGATCTACGTTCCTACCCTCACCGTGGTAACCAGGATCTACGTTCCTACCCTCACCATGGTAACCAGGATCTACGTACGTTCCTACCCTCACCATGGTCACCAGGATCTACGTTTCTACCCTCACCGTGGTAACCAGGATCTACGTTCCTACCCTCACCATGGTAACCAGGATCTACGTACGTTCCTACCCTCACCATGGTAACCAGGATCTACGTTCCTACCCGCACCGTGGTAACCAGGATCTATGTACGTTCCTACCCTCACCATGGTAACCAGGATCTACGTTTCTACCCTCACCGTGGTAACCAGGATCTATGTACGTTCCTACCCTCACCATGGTAACCAGGATCTACGTTCCTACCCTCACCATGGTAACCAGGATCTACGTTCCTACCCTCACCGTGGTAACCAGGATCTACGTTCCTACCCTCATCGTGGTAACCAGGATCTACGTTCCTACCCTCACCATGGTAACCAGGATCTATGTTTCTACCCTCACCATGGTAACCAGGATCTACGTTCCTACCCTCATCATGGTAACCAGGATCTATGTTTCTACCCTCACCATGGTAACCAGGATCTACGTTCCTACCCTCACCATGGTAACCAGGATCTACATTCCTACCCTCACCATGGTAACCAGGATCTACGTTCCTACCCTCACCATGGTAACCAGGATCTACGCACCTACCCTCACCGTGGTAACCAGGATCTACGTTCCTACCCTTACTTACGGTCACCAGCTCTAGGTGGTGACTGAAAGAATTAGATCACGAATACAAGCGGCCAAAATGAACTTTCTCCTCGGGGTGGCTGGGGTCTCACTCACAGATCAGGTAAGGAGCTCTGCCATCTGGGAGGAGTTCGGTGCTGAGCCACTCCTCCTCCAGGTTGAGAGAAGCCAAATGGGGTGGTTCGGGAATCTGGTCAGGAAGCCTCCCGAAGTTCTCGCTGCTGAGGTGTTTCGGGCACGTCCCACCAGGAGGAGACCAAGAGCAGACCCTGGACCTGCTGGAGAGACTATGTCTCACAGCTGGCCGGGGAACGACTTGGGATCCTTCCAGGTGAGCTGGTGGATGCAGCCAGGGTGTGAGAAGGATGGGCTTCCCGTCTGAGGCTGTAGCCCCCGCGACCCGGCCTCGGATAAGCGTAAGACGACGGAGCAGAACGACCATGTGTATATTTTAGGGCGGTGAATTGATTTTAAAAATGTGAATTAAAAAATAATTCATTGTGATATATCACCAATCACATTATGAATTCACATACAACCACAAGATGGTAAGTTTTTGTTCTCATGTCTTCCGCTTATCCGGGGCTGGGTGGCGGGGCAACAGCCTCAGATAGGAAACCAAGACTTCTCTCACCCCGGCTGCATCCTCCAGCTCACCCAGAAGGATCCTGAGGTGTTCTCTGTCTAGTTGTGAGACATAGTCCCTCCAGCGGGTCTGAGGCCAACTTCTGTGTCTTCTCCCGCTGTGACGCCCCGAAACACCTCACCAGCGAGGTACTCAGGAGGCATACTAACCAGATACCTGAACCACCCCTTCTGTCTTCTCCTGACCTGGAGGAGGAACAGCTCTACTCCCAGCTCCTCCAGGATGTCAGGCGCTCCTATTTCTGAGTGAGAGCTCAGCCACCCTTCAGAGGAAGCACATTTTGACCACTTGTATCCATGATCGCATTCTTTCGGTCACTACCCACAGCTGGTGACCATAAGTGAGGCTTGGTTTTCTGAAATGAATCCATGCATCAAATGAAATTAGCGTGATTAAACAGATAAATTGACGCATTGCGTTAATGTGTTGATTTCTTCAACCTTATACAGACCGTATAAACTGTGTTATATATATATGTGTGTGTGTGTGTGTATGTACACTCTACCATGTATGTTTGATGCCGTCTCTTCATGGCACTTTATTACTCTAAAAATGATTGACACAAACATCCAGGATATGTTAAGCCTTAAAAGCGATACTTGGACCAGTAATTTTCCATTACAGTGATACAAAGCATGGCGCACACAGAGTGGCAGAAATGGAAATGATTTTCACTCTAAAGTCCCTTTGCAAGTTCATCCATCCATGAAACCAGTCAGTACGTCTGGTTTGTTAATGTAACATCTCTGAGAGGAAAGCAGCACTTACAGGTTGGATGTTGTTGTTGCTCGTGGTGGAAAAGTGGTCAGATGCATCTATTATCCACCAGCCGCCGACCTAGTTGGTGAGTTATTTCAGCAGCAGTCGATGAAGAAATAGTCTAATGATAACTATCTTTATTAATAATCTGTGGTTGACTAGTGACCTATACAGGGTGTACCCTGCTTTTCCTCTGATGCAGGATGTGGTCCTTGCAGGTTCCGATCTGTTCCGTTGTCTTCCGCTCATCCAGGTCCGGGTCGCGGTGGCAACAGCCTCAGACGGGAAGCCCAGGGTTCTGTCACCCCAGCTGCATCCTCCAGCTCACCTGGAAGGATACCGATTCGTTCCCCAGCCAGCTGTAAGACATAGTCTCTCCAGCGGGTCTGCCTCTTGGTCTCTTCTCGGTCTCTTCTCGGTTGGACGTATCCGAAACACCTCACCAGAGAGACGGTCGGGGAGGATCCTGACCAGATGCCCGAACCACCCCATCGGGCTCCTCTCGACCTGAAGGAGGAGCAGCTCGACACCAAGCTCCTCCTGGATGGCAGAGCTTCTCACCCAATTTCTGAGTGAGAGCCCACCCACCCTGCGGAGGAAGCTCATTTCGGCCGCTTCTATCCGTGATCTCATTCTTTCGGTCACCACCAGCAGCTGGTGAGCATAGGTGAGGTGAAGTCCTTGCAGTTTGTGATCCTGAATCTGATCACACAGTTTGAGAAATGTAAACCACCCACACACACACGTCTGAGCTGTAAATAAATCAGTCAATTAATTCTATCTAATCAGCTCTACTGGTGCATCTTCTAACTCAAACTGGCTCCTTTGAATGATCACAACAGTGACCGTGGATTGAAGTTTTTTTTTTTTTTTACATCCTCGTAGAAGGTCATGCAGTGGTGTCTCCCTCATGTTGCTTGTGTCCTCCGCGTGGTGTTTCAGCAGAAACAGGTTGTACATGCTTGGTGAGTGGCCTATGCGAGTATTAACTTAACGTGAAAAAAAACCAGGAAAGCAGATTTACTTCTAATTTATTTAAGCTGAGATAAAAGCCAGTGTTCTTCCGTCCATCAATTATGAATAAACTGGTGAATCACACTGACAAACAACGCTGCTGTAGCTACTTAAGCAGCAGCCAGGAGCCCAGTCTCTTTGGAAGCACTGGGTTTACAGGTGTCCCTGCTGAGAGCGTGTCTGCTTTGAACATGCACCACTCCGCCAGAGGAGACAGGCTTCACAAGCTCGCTGACTGATGTCACACAACATGCATTTACCCACCGGCCTGCCTACTTTGCAGCCATTTTATTTTTGTTCATCACCTCATCCGAAAAGCCTTCCGAATCTCTGAGCCAATGAAAGACAAGCAGAGTGGGATTTACTCGGCGAGTGATTACTTCAAAGCGCTCCTTGTCCTTTCAGGAAATGCTAAAAATCAAACCAACGCGATGAAAAGGGAAGAGATGTTTTTTTATCCTCGTTTCTCGCCTGTGCTTAAGTTTCCCTGCTTTGGGATTGATTTTAAAATGAACACACCTGTGGCTAAAAAAGATCTTTGTGATTGGATGGAGATGCTTGGTGATCTGGATGATGTCACCTCAGGAAAATTGCAAAATAATACCATCTGACATTTGGCTGTGTACAGTGTATTCATAGCACAGACCTTCCACTGCTTGGAAATGTCACTGGTGGCACGCTGGGGAGAAAGGTGCTGGGAGCACATTCCCCCAACGTAAGGTTGTTTATTCCTTTAACCAATAAGTAGTATGCATTTAATCTTTTTTTTTTTTTTTTACTCACTCTATTCATCCCTCAACGGGGAAATTTGTGTGCCGCACTCCTACACCGCAGCAGGCTGCCACCTATGACGGTGCCAATGGTGTGAGTAACGGGTGGTTAGGTGTCTTCTCCAAAGACCCTAGACATGAATTCAGTCGAGGGTCTGAGATTCAAGCAGTAAAGATGTTTTGGAAACACGTTGTTACACCTGGTTTTAATGTTTTTTTCGGTCGCAAGTTTGCGCGACCGGAAGTTCGTGCAAACCCGCGAACTTCCGGTCCGCGGGCGAACGCTCTAACCACTGCGCCACTTTCTCACCCTCAATATATTGCTAAACATAGAACGTTTTGTCTTCGCCCGGAAAAGGGAGGAACGCTCCCTGAGGGTCAGGGGCAGGGTCCTGCCCCAAGTGGAGGAGTTTAAGTGTCTCAGGGTCTTGTTCACGAGTGGGGGAAGGATGGAGCGGGAGATCGACAGGCAGATCGGTGCGGCATCAGCAATAACTAGGACGCTGCATCGGTCCGTTGTGGTGAAGAGAGAGCTGAGCCGAAAAACAAAGCTCTCGATTTACAAGTCGATCTACGTTCCTACCATCACCATGGTAACCAGGATCTACGTTCCTACCCTCACCATGGTAACCAGGATCTACGTTCCTACTCTCACCATGGTAACCAGGATCTACGTTCCTACCCTCACCATGGTAACCAGGATCTACGTTCCTACTCTCACCATGGTAACCAGGATCTACGTTCCTACCCTCACCGTGGTAACCAGGATCTACGTTCCTACCCTCACCATGGTAACCAGGATCTACGTTCCTACCCTCACCATGGTAACCAAGATCTACGTTCCTACCCTCACCATGGTAACCAGGATCTACGTTCCTACCCTCACCATGGTAACCAGGATCTACGTTCCTACCCTCACCATGGTAACCAGGACCTACGTTCCTACTCTCACCATGGTAACCAGGATCTACGTTCCTACCCTCACCTATGGTCACCAGCTGTGGGTGGTGACCGAAAGAATGAGATCGCGGGTACAAGCGGCAAAAATGAGCTTCCTCCACAGGGTGGCTGGGCTCTCACTCAGAGATCGGGTGAGGAGCTCTGCCATCCAGGAGGAGCTCGGTGTTGAGCCGCTCCTCCTCCAGGTCGAGAGGAGCCAGATGGGGTGGTTCGGGCATCTGGTCAAAATGGACCCCGAGTGACTCGCGGGCGAGGTGTTTCGGACACGTTTCATCGGGAGGAGACCAAGGGGCAGACCCCAGACCTGCTGGAGAGACTATGTCTCACAGCTGGCTGGGGAACAACTTGGGATCTTTCCGGGGGAGCTGGAGGATGCAGCCGGGGAGACAGAGGCCTGGGCTGCCTGTTCGAGGCTGTTGCCCCCGCGACCCGACCCCGGAACAACAGGAAGATGACGGAAGAACGTTTTGTTTCCAGGTTGTAAAACAAGCGCATTTTGATTCATACGATAATTTTTTTACAAGGTTTTGGATAAAAATGCTACACCCTGTTGGATGACCTAAAATCCTCCATCCAATCACAAAATAATAATAATAATAATAATAATAATAATAAGACATATTTTTTTCATCCTCAATGGGAAAATGTGTGTGCTGCATTACACAGCAGCAGGCTGCCGGGGCGGCACCAATGGTATCAACGCCAAAGGAATCAATGATCTACAAAAAGGGCCTGAGTAGACTGTACCACCTCAGAAAGCTCAGGTTCTTCAACGTCTGCAACAAGATGGTCTCCATGCTTTACCATGCCATCATGGAGAGGGTCCTGTTCTTTGCTGTGCCCGCCTGGGGAGCTGGTATAAAAACAAAGAACAAGCTGGTAAAAAAGCTGGACGTGTGGTTGGCTCACCCCTCGCCTGCGTTGAGGAGGTGGCGAGGGACAGAATGAAAGCAAAACTGTCATCAATCATGTTAAATCCCTCTCACCCTCTCCATGGATATGTGGACCACCTCAAGAGCAGCGTCAGCAAGACTCCTGCAACCCCGCTGCTCAAAGGAACAGTACAGAAAATCATTCTTACCATCCTCCATCAAACTATTTAAACCTTTCACAATAAAGTAAATTCAATTCAATGAGGGGTGAGGTGTCTTCCCCAAGGACACCTAGAGGTGAGCTCAGTGGGATTCGAACCGGCGAACTTCCGGTTCAAAGATGAACATTTTTACCACTGAGCTGTCACCTCCCCCCACATGTGTGCACTGCTGCTGCAAAAACACTTCCTGCTTTTGTTAGAATGTGGGTGTGGCGAGGAACAAAATCCATGGTCATGATGAATCACACTTCAACCAGAGTCTGAATATTGGGCAACAGTGGTTTTAAATATCTCTAACATGAAGGAATCAAATAAAAAACCACTTCAGGTCAGTTTTAAGATATAATATTGACATTAAACATGGTGTGGTTCTCTCAAGTCTTTGTTCTTCTCTGAGCGTCACGCGAACCCAAGGCCTGTAGTCTCACTTGTCTTGTCCAAATCTCGTAAGATCTTGAAGAAAGTCAACTGACACATTATTTACACCATGCAGATTAATAAAACAGTCAGTCACGTTCTTAACCATCTATCCCTAATGGGGTTGGAATGGTAAGAATGCGGGTGGTGCTGGAGCCCATCCCGGCTGATTCAAGGCAAGGGGTACAGGAACACCCGAATGAGTCTGCCGGGGGCCACACACATAGACAACCATGCACACACTCACAGGTGCAATCATGTAGTGGCCAATCAACCTAACATGCATGTTTTTGGAGGGTGGGAGGAAACCGGAGTACCCGGAGGAAACCCACAACCATCTTGCAGTGAGGCCGCTATGCTGCACCACCGTGCTACTATTAATAAAACACTCATAGATGATCTCATTTTTCTTCATTAATTTTCTTCTGACTTTTAGAGGAAGAGTTGATGGTTTTTTGTTCTCTTACATACTGCTTGGATTAATCAGCACGTTTTAGACCATTGGTGATCATTGGTGATCATTCTGGAAGTAAAAGACCAGATTATTATTACTCATAAAAGAATGAGGAATAAAAGAGAAATATGCAGAGTTACCTGGTTACCATGGTGAGGGTGGGAACGTAGATCCTGGTTACCACGGTGAAGGTAGGAACGTAGATCCTGGTTCCCATGGTGAGGGTTGGAACGTAGATCGACTTATAAATTGAGAGCTTTGCTCTTTTTTTTACCACGACGGATCGATGCAGCGTCGTAGTTATTGCTGACTTGAATAAACTGGATGATGACCAAGATGAATTCCAAATTCCATGTTTTCTCTTAAATTTCGTTTAATAAGGCGTGATAATGAGTTTGATGTTTCTCATTGTTTAAAAAAATATAATGTTTCCCTCTTTTAAAAAACAAAATAATTGAAGGAAAAATTGAGGGCTCATTTCACTAAAAATAGTTTTTTGTTTGTTTGTTGTATTTTTCTGGCTCGTCTGTGAACAACATGGTATTGCATCCGAGTTTCCAGAGGTGACCCGGCCTGAGCTCCGACCTTCCAACGGCATGTTGTCCATGATAACAAATGATAAGTATGAATCTAACTGGCAGCTTCAGCTCTCATATTGTCCAACAAGCTCACTCAACATTATTAGCTGGAGGAAAGATTGTCTTGTTCTTTTGTTGATCAAAGGCATTTGACAGCCTCGCTAATCTCCTCCAAGTGTCTGAAGAGAAGCAGTTGCATCACGGTGCGGAGTGGCAGCTGATTCCCACGAGGACTTTTGATGAGGACATGCTGATTTACATCACTTTTACTCATGTTTGAAGAGGCTTCACAGCAAATCTTATCACTTCGGTACTTATACGAATGTATATCTGCAACTTCATGGGTTTTCTGACTGTTAAAAGTTGGCCAGCATGTTTAACTGGGATCAGCACAGTTTATCTTTTACACATCGTGTAAAAAAGCAGGTAAAAATGAAAATATTTTTGAATATTTCACCTTTCACAAACACAAGATTGCAAATCATTTCAGATTGATAAATTACACTGTAAAAAATTTAGTGAAATATTAAAATACATTAAAACCATGGTCGCAAAATGGCTACTGGCTACTAGCACAGTAGCCTCGCAGCAAGAAGGTCGGGTTTCAAGTCCCAGAGTTGGGGACGAGATTTGAAACACTGTCCTTTATGTGTAGAGTTTGCATGTTCTCCATGTGTACGTGTAGGTTTTCTCCAAGTACTCCGGTTTCTTCCCACCCTCCAAAAACATGCATGTTAGGTTGATTGGCTGCTATAGAATTGCTTCTAGAAATGAATGTGTGTGTGTGTGTGTGTGTGTGTGTGGTTGTCTGTGTACTATGTACTAGCCCCTGCAACTGACTGGCGTCTTGTTCAGGGTGTACCCTGCCTCTAGCCTGATATCAGGTGGGATAGGCTCCGGCAGCCCCCACGACTCCAGGAGGGATATGTGGTTCTGAAAACAAAAAGATTAAAATAGCATCAAATGCAATCAGTCAGCCACAGCAGAAAGAAGTCAAATCAGTTCATCTATAGTTGGTCTTGGGTGAATGTCAGCCATTTTATTCAAATACCATCAGTGGTTAGGGAAATATCGCGTTCACAAAAGTGTTACAGTGGCACAGACACATGAACACTTAGAAAACCCAAGTACTTAATGCCTTCCCTGCATTCTGTGAGCTTCTTCTCCTTCCATTATTCCCCTTCAGGGGGCGCCACAGCAAGTCAGTTTCTTCCATCTAACCCTATCTGCTGCATCCTCTTCGGTCACACCAACTATCTTCATGTCTTCCTTCACTGTATCCATGAACCTCCTCTTTGGTCTTCCTCTAGTCCTCTTTCCTGGTGGTTCCAAACCCAGCATCCTTCTTCTGATGTACTCTCTCTCTCTCCTCTGCACATGTCCAAACCATCTCAGTCTGGCCTCTCTGACTTTAAAACCTCTAACATGTGCTTTTCCTCTGATCCTGTCCATCCTGGTCACTCCCAGAGAGATCCTCAGCATCTTCATCTCTGCTGCAAACATCTCTGTTTCCTGTCTTTTTCTCAGTCCATTCTGTGGCCGGAGCAAAATAAAAACCCTAAAATATATATTTAATGGAAACAAAGCTAAAAAATATATTTAATACTTCCAAAAAAATTATTAAAGTTTTAGAAAACAGTAAGTTTTTATAAAAATAGTGATGATGAAACAGAAAAAAGTCAAATTTAGTAACTGAAGCTATTTTTACTTAAAAGTCACCTTTAAAGTACAAAAACGTTACGTTAGATGAAAAGAGCTTTGAAGAATAAAAGAACAGGAAGGTCACCGCTGACACTCGTTCACACTCACAAATTTAAATACCTTGGTCATTTGACTTATTTCACTTTACCAAACACAGGGTGACAAAACCCAAATGATTTTACAGCTGTTTGTGGTCTTGGGAGATTCGTTTAATAAGATGAACGTAGTGTTTCCTGGACAACCTCTAAGAAAAGAGAGATGACGACATTGTATCAAAAGAAAGGACCAACCGTGTTGTGATGTGGAAGGAAGCGGACCCAAACGCAGGACAAAAAACAGGATTTATTAACAGAAGTCAGGTAAGTCTGTAAGACAAAGGGCGCAGGATTAACTCAGGATCCAAAAGTGCAAATGATACGACGGAGATCAAACTTATGGTCAGGCAACCAGGAGGACCTGGCTGGGAAGGATGACAATGACCTGACGTTGAAGTGTTATTGTTTTAAGGATTTACGGCAGTCTACACATGGTAAGTGCATTGCTGCTCTCCACCGGTCAGGAGATGTCACGTCAATGTACTCTGGTTGGCGATTACTCGCTTAAGGAACAGGGAGCAATACAAGCAAAGCTGCTCATCTAAAAAGTCTACAATAAACGCCAGTCTGAACCAGAAAAAGAGTCCCGCCGTGGACGTCTGGGGTGATTGCCCTTAAACAGGCAGCAGGATCCACAGGTGTGTGACATCACAAATCAATCTCAGGTGTCCATAATCAGGGTGATGAGGAAGGTCCAGGGCTCCCTCTGGCGGCAGGCGAGGGGATCACAACAAACCAGTTTTCGAGGAAAGTGGCACATTTTGAATGCGATAGTGTCTCCAGTTGATGCTTGGTCTCCGTCACACTCTTAACTTTCTGGATGTTTCCATCCATCTGTGACCCGTGGTTAACACTTTTTGATGGTTAGTATTACGTTTATTGATCCTTGGTTGTGCCCTCCTGAGTGCTTAACCAAAAGACAATGTGCCCTCCGGGTTATTACTCTGCTGAGTGTGTGTTCAGGTCTGATTAACTGTGTGGGAGACTGCACAACCTTTTTGTTAAACTAGGATGTAGAAATAAAATCGACTCAAAAACAATGCACTTTGTTTTGTTGTCTGCATTCTGCCTTTGGTTCGTTTGAAGCACACTGAGATTTGCATTTCTAGGCCGAGCCAGTCAGGCTCATTGATCTGGATCATTCATTTGAGCGTTCACTATTTCCCAGATGAAGCAGACTTCTGAACAAACAGACCAGGGTCTAAATCAAAGCGGGTGGTGTGAATGCTTCCTAATAATAGCGCTTCCCACATAACAAGTATGGTATGTGAATGGCAGAGCTAAACTTGTGAGGTGTCATATCTTTTCTTTGCTCTGACAAGGTCATGTCAGGGTGAGAGTTTACGGCTACGTGTCTCTGTGGCATAGCAGCTTTAATTGCTTTGTCCGTCAGGAATCACTGAAAAGAAAATTCAATTTTAGCGTGAGAATTATTCCTCTTGCACCTTCAATACTGCAAATTAATTACTAAGTGAAGAAACCGGTTTGCCTCGTTAGAATGGACCACTACTTATTATCATGGAAGCTGATTAAAGTCAGTAATCATCGATTTAGTTTTACTTTAAAAATGATCCACGCTTTGTGCCTAGTAATGACTGAACCCATGATCACCAGCTGGGGGTGGTGACCGAAAGAATGAGATTACGGATCCAAGCGGCCGAGGTAAAATGAGCTGAGCCAGTCACATGAGATAAGCTTCCTGTGCAGGGTGGCTGGGCTCTCACTCAGAGATCGGGTGAGGAGTTCCGCCATCCGGGAGGGGCTTGGTGTCGAGCCGCACTTCCTCCAGGTTGAGAGAAGCCAGATGGGGTGGTTCGGGCATCTGGTCAGGATGCCTCCCGAGCGCCTCACTGGTGAGATGTTTTGGGCACGTCCCACTGGGAGGAGACCACGGGCAGACCCCGTACCCACTCTACCACGGTCTCCGCCATTATGCAATCAGTCAGTCAGTCATCTTCTTATCCATCTAACCCTCACGGGGTTGCGAGGGGAGGGAGGTTGCCGGAGCCCATACCGGCTGATTCAAGGCGAGGGGCAGGGTACACCCCGAAACAGGTCGTCAGTCTGTCGTGGAGCCACACACATACAACCATTCACACACACACTCATTCCTAGGGGCAATTTGGCACCGGCCAATCAACCTAGCATGCATGTCTTTGGAGGGTGGGAGGAAACCAGAGTACCCGGATAAAACCCACGCAAACATGGGAAGAACATGCAAACTCCACACAGAAAGGACAGTGTTCCAAGCCTCGTCCCCACCCGGGGCTCGAACCCACGACCTTCTTGCTGTAAGGCCACTGTGCTACCCACTGCGCCACTGTGCCCGCCAATATGCAACGTCAAAAAAATTATTGTGAAAAAGCTAGTAAAGGATGGACACGTACAAGGCTAAAAACCTCTTGAATGACCTGCACAACCACGTTTAAGTCTCCATAGTTTCTGACATTTTGTCCTCCAGATACACAAACGACGGCACAAATGGGCTATTGCTCTGAAGACACACTTTGTTGTCTGACCAACATGTTTTACTGAACTAACAAGTAGAATAACTACTGACTAATCTTCATTCCTCTTCTGCCCTAGAAAGAAGACGAATGAAGATTAATCAGAGTAAGACAGAGTACATGTGTGTGAATGAGAGGGATCCAAATGGAAAAGTGAGGTTACAGGGAGAAGAGATTTTTTTCTTTTAACATGTTTATTGGTTCTTTTTACAGCATAAATAGCATCACCTTTAAAAACATTGCTCTTGTACTAAAATCTGTTTAAATTTACTGTAAAACCATTTCTATGTTTGTAAAAACGGAGATACAAGTAAAAACCTACAAAAACAGAATGTTTAAAAACAGGTAATACTATTTAAAAAAACCTACATGTACTAAAAAAAGAAGGATTACAGTCTTTAAAATCAAGTAAAATGAAGAACAGTTTCTGCAGGAGCGGGAGGGCGTGTCCTCTAAAGATGAACCTCTCCGCTCCTCCAAGCATTTGGTCTCTCGAGAACCCGTCCGGTGCTCAGAGGGGATCCCCTCCTTCTTGCTCCTTCCCACCGTCCGCACTCGGAGAGCCAGGTCGCCGCTGCCTCGACCTTTCTCGTGTAACACCGGCTCCCACGTCCGACGAGGTACAGACGATTCTTCTTTGCAGCTGTGTCCTAGGCCTGCTGCCGGCAGAGATGATGGTGTTCATGTTGTCTGCGGCCATTCGGAGCACAGCTGCGGGGGGGATCTGCCTGTACCTCCTTACCAGCAAGTCTCTGGAGGTCCACATGGCGTCTTTAATGGCAGCCAGGGCGAGCCACTGCCTCCCAAACTCTTCCTTACTTAGATTGTGGCCCACCCCGAACAGCACCAGCTGTGCTGATAGGACCCCCCTTGCTGGCAAGTTCGGGAATTTCTGGGAGCCGGCCAATGCCCACAGGTCGACGGCAGCGCTGCACTCCCAGAACAGGTGCCTCACCGACTCGGGCGCGCCACAACCAGGTCGAGGGCACGTTGAGATCGCCGACATGCCCCGGGAGTGCATGACGTCCCTGACCGAGAGGATCCCGTGAGCCACCATCCACGACAGGTCCCGGAGTCTGTTTGGAAGAACGGAGTGGTTCACGTTGTGCCAAACGGTTGCGGACTCACCTAGTGCGAGCCCGCGCACTCGACTCACCGGTTCCCGCTCCTGCACAACAGAAATCATAAAACGATGATTAGTAAAAACATGCAATCCTTCTTCCTCAAGTTTAAAATCTTTTAAAAACTTTTCTATAAAAGCGTAAGACGGGGGCAGATTAAAAGACACTGGAACTCTAAGATCAGTTTTAAACAGCTTCTTCTTTCTTAAAAAGGAGCCCATCCAGAACCTTGTAAAGGCTGCTGACTTTGGGTTTCTGGATGGGTCCGTTATCTGATTAAAACTAAGAGCCACGTACCTACTTCCTAAAAACAAGAGGAGATCAGGAACTCCTTTACCTCCTTTATCTTTAGTCTTTTTCAGTTCCTGTCTCCTCAGTCGTTCCCACTTGGACGACCAGATGAAGTTAAAAATGGCTCTTTCCAGGTCTAAAAACACCCTCCGTGGCGGCATAAAAACAGAACTGACTAATAAAAGCAAAGGTAAAATCACTGCCTTGATGATTAAAACCTTACCTTCTATTGTCAGTCCTCTAAGTCCCCAGAATCCTAGTCTCTGTCTGACTTTCCCTGTAAGGTCAGCCCAGTTCGTACTTCCTCCCCCGTCTTTGTCGAAAGTGACCCCCAGTATCTTTTGGTCGGTCTGGGTCACGGTCAGTGGGAGTCCCGTCATGTCCGTAGGGTCCGTAGAACTGGGCTTTGGTCTTGTCTCGGTTAAGTTTGGAGCCGGAGGCGCGTCCAAACCAGTCGGTCAGGTCCAAGGTCCTGTGGATTGCTAAAATGTCGGTACATAAAATGTTAAAATCGTCCATGTATAAAATCACAAAATTTATAAAAATAAATAACAATAAATAAGATAAAAGCAACAAAATAATAACTTACCCTAAAAAAGCTGTAAAAACAACAAGATAAAAGGACAAACAAAACAAAGAAACAAACACACACACAGACACAAAAAAAGATAAAGAACAAAACAAAAAGATCTCCCCACGTGGAATTAACTCAGGTGTCACAAAGACACCGGAATCACCGCCCTATGGAGTTGATCACGACTCGATCTAAGACCAAAGACCAGGCAGTACTCCTGATCTTAGCCAAAAGGCCGAGAAGAGATAAAGAAGGTGGAAGATTTTAAGTATCTAGGATCAACAGTCCAGAGCAATGGAGAGTGTGGAAAAGAGGTGAAGAAGCGTGTGCAGGCAGGCTGGAACGGGTGGAGGAAAGTATCAGGTTTGATAGAATAGTTTCAGCTAAAATGAAAAAGAAAGTGTACAAAACCGTGGTGAGAGCGGCCATGCTGATTGGTCTAGAGACAGTGTGGTGAGAGCGGCCATGCTGATTGGTCTAGAGACAGTGTGGTGAGAGTGGCCATGCTGATTGGTCTAGAGACAGTGTGGTGAGAGCGGCCATGCTGATTGGTCTAGAGACAGTGTGGTGAGAGCGGCCATTCCAATTGGTCTAGAGACAGTGTCACTGAGGAAAAGACAGGAAACAGAGATGTTTGTATCAGAGATGAAGATGCTGAGGATCTCTCTGGGAGTGACCAGGATGGACAGGATCAGAGGAACAGCACATGTTAGAGGTTTTAAAGTCAGAGAGGCCAGACTGAGATGGTTTGGACATTTGCAGAGGAGAGAGAGTACATCAGAAGAAGGATGCTGGGTTTGGAACCACCAGGAAAGAGGACTAGAGGAAGACCAAAGAGGAGGTTCATGGATACAGTGAAGGAAGACATGAAGATAGTTGGTGTGACCGAAGAGGATGCAGCAGATAGGGTTAGATGGAGGAAACCGACTTGCTGTGGCGCCCCCTAAAGGGAGATGCCGAAAGAAGAACAAATAGAATAACTTGTGCTTGTAGATGAGTTTTTTTTTTTAGATTTTTAAAGCGTAATTGATTCAAGACTTGTTTAAAAGCGAAACCAAGATCCACATTACCATAGTGTGGTGTAATGAAACTGCGCTGCTCGTTGGAACAGAGCTTATCCTGCTTATCTGCCAATGTACACATGGGAGATCATTAAAAGTGGGAAGAGGCTGCATCCTATTTACCAGACACCTCAAAAATCTCAACAAACACCTATTTTTGCTTAGCTACAGTCAAATTGTGTGTTTTTTAAGGCTAAAGACTAGAAACTGCGGGATTTGTAAGTAATTAAAAAAAAAAAAATTTCTACGTTTTGATTGGTACGGATAAATACCCGTGAACCCATGTAAACTATTTTTAATAAAACTTCTGTTCCCAGAACTGTGAGTAGATTTAGCTGATGTAAGGTTTTATAACAGGTTTATTGAGAAGTCTTAAAATGAAGACAGGAACAGCACATAAAACCAGAATCATTAAAAGTTTCTGGTTCACACAGCCGTGGCCTGAATGAAATAATTATACCTTCCAGTGAAAATTTTCTCACTTCTTGTTACTATGACCACCTGAATGTGAGTCATTGCTTTCTGGAACAAGCGTTGTCTGTGTGAGGCTGACCTTTGTATCGGTCAGATCATTCACAGGCATCGACTCTGTAGCAAGACAAACCATTAGTGATGTTAATGTTTACTTCTGGAAGTTCAAACTTGACTTTCGGCCAATGGGATTTAGTAAACATCTCATTTTTAAACTGTAACTGAGAATTTAGTTGTTTTCCTACCTATATATATAAACATATATATATATTTTAGAAACAGTTCATTTAAAAGTTTTAGTTTTTCTTGTTGTTATAGTTCATTATTTATTACAATTTAAATTTTAATCCCTAATATTTTTACTACTATCATAAAAAAGTTTAATTACTTTTTGTTTTTGGTACAAACATTGAAATCACTCCCCCGAGAGATCAGCCTGTCGATGCGGCGTCAGCAATAACTAGGACGCTGCATTGGTCCGTCGTGGTAAAGAGACAGCTGAGCCGGAAAGTAAAGCTCTCGATTTACAAGCCGATCTATGTTCTCACCCTAACCATTGTAACCAGGATCCACGTTCCTACCCTCACCATGGTAACCAGGATCTACGTTCCCACCATCACCATGGTAACCAGGATCTACGTTTCTACCCTCACCATGGTAACCACGATCTACGTACCTACCCTCACCATGGTAACCAGGATCTACGTTCCTACCTTCACCATGGTAACCAGGATCTACGTTCCTACCCTCACCATGGTAACCAGGATCTACGTTCCTACCCTCACCATGGTAACCAGGATCTACGTTCCTACCCTCACCATGGTAACCAGGATCTACGTTCCTACACTCACCATGGTAACCAGGATCTACGTTCCTACCCTCACCATGGTAACCAGGATCTACGTTCCTACCTTCACCATGGTAACCAGGATCTATGTTCCTACCCTCACCATGGTAACCAGGATCTACGTTCCTACCCTCACCATGGTAACCAGGATCTACATTTCTACCCTCACCATGGTAACCAGGATCTACGTTCCTACCCTCACCATGGTTACCAGGATCTACATTCCTACCCTCACCATGGTAGCCAGCTGTGGGTGCTGACCGAAAGACTTAGATGGTGGATTCAAGTGGCTGAAATGAGCTTACTCCACAGGGTGGCTGGGCTCTCACTCAGATATCAGGTGAGGAGCTCTGCCATCCGGGAGGTGCTCAGTGTAACGCTGCTCCTCCTCAAGGTTGAGATAAGCCAGATGGGGTGGTTCGGGTGTCTGGTCAGGATGCCTCCAGAGCACCTCGCTGGTGAGGTGTTTCAGGCACATCCCACCGGGAGGAGACCAAGAGGCAAACCTCGGACTCGCTGGAGGGACTATGTCTCACAGCTGGTTGGGGAACGACTCGGAATCCTTCCGGGTGAGCTGGAGGATAAAGCCGGGTTGAGAGAAGCCTAGTCTTCCCATCTGAGGCTGTTGCCCCTGCAACCTGGCCCTGGATAAGCGGAAGAAGACGGAACGGAACTCTGTCCGTATTGTCACGGTAATAACGCTGGCTCTTTTCCATTGATATAATATATTCTCCATTGTTCAGTTTTTTTTTTATGTTGTTCCCCCACATAATAAGTTTTTCAAGTTAACAACTGGCCAATCAGATGAATTGAAAAAAAGTATGATTTGCAAATTATCTGTAAATTTGAGCTCGGTTTTGTGGTCATCTCATGATAAAACTGTTCTTATTTAGCTTCTCAGGATCGATCATGAAATCAATACATTTTTAGTTTTTCCAGCAATTGCTCCCAAAATATTTTTGGTAAACAAACACTGGTTTTATTTTTGTGGAAAAGTAATGCGACACCATTTAGACCTCTGCATTCATTTTTTGATTTGCAGTTATTTTCACACATCTCCTGCAGGCCTTCATTTTCATGCGAGTCAGCAATTCAGTCCAAGAGGATAATGCAGTGACCTTCCCCTGGCAGGCCCCCACTTAATACAGATTTCATTAGAAATCATGAGTGCCTAATTAAGCACAAACAGCATCGAGGACAGGCATGGGCAAACTACGTCCCGCGGGCCACGTGCGGCCCGTTAAATGCTGAACATTAAAATAATAATAAAAAAAACCCAAAAACCTTTTTTAGTCGTTTTTAGTAGTAGTTTATTTCTTTTTCCAGACATTTAAATATTGTCTTGCAGTACAAAAGAAAAGAATACAATACAGTATGTAGAAGGTCTGAAAAGGAGCAGTCTGAAGCCGAAGCTTATGATGCCTGCCCCCAACTCATTTAAACTATGTCTAATTTAGCTGCTGACTCTTTAAAAAAAAATCCACATGTACAACAGTTTACATGAAATTAAAGTGTTCATCTTTAGAGCTCTTTTTCTACATATGATTTTATAATATTTTTATTGTATAAAGTGCTGAACTGTTTAAATGTTTTACATTCTTTTAACTCTTGATCCAGGTTGTTCGAAAGATTTAATGTTTCATTTCCCCTGCAATTCTAATGCTTCATCACTAGATGGCGCCAAAGATACAACAACACTGCTCCCATTAAAATGTGTGCGCAGAGATATGGAAAACCATATCTGCCCACATGTCCATACGTGCTCAATACACGCACGTAAACAAGCGTGTTAGATGTTAAAACAAGCAAAATGTTACATTAAGTGTTTAGATTTTAAACCTAGCGCCGCTAGATTTGAATTTAACGCTCTTGATGTAACATTTAGCGCTTGTTTAAAATCTAGCGTCATTCTATTGGTCTGATCTAGTGGTTACCAAAGCATGGCATCTATCTGCTCCTGTTCCGGCCCTTGGTCAAATGTTAGAACTCAATGTGGCCCATGAATGAAAACGTATGCCCATCCCTGGTCTAGCAGGTAAGTGCATTCACACCATTACATCACATGTGCTGACAGTCTCTATCATCTGTGTGTTTAGAGACTATTGCAGTAGAAAAAGTTTTTAAAAAAAAAGTTTAAAAAAAGTCTTCTGGATAGTTTAATTCTTGATCGAGACGTTTCGACTTCCATCCGGAAATCATTTTCAATCTGAATGAAATGGACTGAAAACTGGATCTATTTATACTAACCTGAGTAAAAGGTTAAAAAAAAATAGTAAAGAGGGCTCAACCAATGAGCCTGTGTTACCTAAGATGGCCGTGAATGGCTCCTATTGTAACCACAGACCAGTAAACGAACCCTGTTATAAAAATGCTAAAAGCCTAGTGAATAGAAATTCCTGCTAACGAGAGGCGTGAAACTGGGTCACGAGGTGTCATCTTTAGTCCATGGCTTCAAAAGGCTGCTGTAAATCCCGGGCAGAATGTATCTAACGCCTCCACTCCGATTCAGTGAGGGATTTTCTTTCATCACAAAGATGGCTTCCTTCACATCTCTGTCAAACCATCCTTTCTCTCTATTTAGAATCTTCACCTCACTGTCCTCAAAAGTGTGTTTGGTGGATTTAAGATGCAGATGTACAGCAGACTGTGGACCACTTGAGGCTTCTGTTCTGTGTTGGTAAAGTCTTTAGTGGAGTGGCTGCTTCGTTTCCCCAATGTAGTGTTCTTTGCAGCTCCCTTCACTCCACCGGATCGAATAAACTACATTGCTCTGTTTTTCTGTGGGCATCTTGTCTTTAGGATGTACTAGTTTCTGCCGTAATGTGTTGACCGGTTTAAAGAAAACCGGGATGTCATGTTGTCTGAAGATTCTCTGTAACTTCTTGGACAGTCCTGACACGTAGGGGATAGAGACTCCATTTTTCCTCTTCTCAGTTTCTGTTTCCCTCTTCTCACGTTTCTTGGACGCTCTCACCCTATTCAGGGCCCATTTGGGGTATCCACAGACCGAGAGGGCTTTTTGGACATGCTGTGTCTCCTTCTTCTTAGCCTCTGTGCTCGTGGGTACCTCCTCGGCCCTGTGTTGTAAAGTTCTGATGACGCCCAGTTTGTGTTGTAATGGATGATTAGAGTCAAACTGTAGGTATTGGTCTGTGTGGGTGGGTTTCCTGTATACTTCCAGTTGCACATTCCCGTCCTCTCCTATGATCACAGCACAGTCTAAACTCCTGGATGAATGAGGGACTACACGGACTTTATCTATTGCAGTGTCATGAGCCTCGATTAGTCAGATCCAATTTATTGGGTACTTTTTGGACAAAGTTGTTTTTACTCTACAAATAACAAAAAAAAACAGTTTTATTCAGACCAAAGCGTTAAATAAGAAATGATTTATTGAGCGTTCCAAGCTTGTAGAAGGTGATTGAACTGTGTAATAACAAACCGAACGTCTGGACCATTCCTTATGAGACCTGAAGACATTACATCTGTTTTTATGGGTGCATTAGATATCTGTCCAGAAAAATAACAGCTTTAGATCATGATGGTGTCTCTAGCATGCAGCTCCAATGTGACAATCTAAGAGAAGCAGTCAAAAGAAAACCAGACGTGTTCGTAAAGTTGTTTCTGACCAATAAAAAGGTGTTGCTGGTGTCTTCTTTTCCTTTCAGCATTTCCCTCCATGAGGCGCCACAGCAAGTCAGTCTCTTCCATCTAACCCTGCATCTTGTTCGGTCACATCAACTATCTTCGTCTTTTCCTCAGTGTCACTGTCTCTAGACCAATCAGCATGGCCGCTCTCACCACGGTTTTGACACTTTCCCTTTCATTTTAGCTGAAACTCTTCTATCACACATCACACCTGATACTTTTCTCCACCCGTTCTAGCCTGCCTGCACACGCTTCTTCACCTCTTTTCCACACTCTCCATTGCTCTGGACTGTTGATCCTAAGTACTTAAAATCTTCCACCTTATTTCCCCCTTCTGGCTTTTTTTCTTGATGCTGATTCAAAAAAGAATCCGATTCATGACGATCTGTAAATGATCCAAACTGTAACATATGCTCCAGTGTTTACTTTGCATCTTATCTGATATAATTGGTACTGGATCCAAGCCAGTTTGGGTCAAAATGGTCCAGAAAATAAATGAATCATTGAATAATTTCCTCCTTACCAGACAAGGTAGACGTAGATCCTGGTTACCATGGTGAGGGTAGGAACGTAGATCCTGGTTACCATGGTGAGGGTAGAAACATAGATCCTGGTTACCATGGGGAGGGTAGAAACAGATCCTGGTTACCATGGGGAGGGTAGGAACGTAAATCCTGGTTACCATGGTGCGGGTAGGAATGTAGATCCTGGTTACCATGGTGAGGGTAGGAACGTAGATCCTGGTTACCATGGTGAGGGTAGGAATGTAGATCCTGGTTACCACGGTGAGGGTAGGAACGTAGATCCTGGTTACCATGGTGAGGATAGGAATGTAGATCCTGGTTACCATGGTGAGGGTAGTAACGTAGATCCAGGTTTCCACGGTGAGGATAGGAATGTAGATCCTGGTTTCCACGGTGAGGGTAGGAACGTAGATCCTGGTTACCATGGTGAGGGTGGGAACGTAGATCCTGGTTACCATGGTGAGAGTAGGAACGTAGATCCTGGTTACCATGGTGAGGGTAGGAACGTAGATCCTGCTTACCATGGTGAGGGTAGGAACGTAGATCCTGGTTACCATGGTGAGGGTAGGAACGTAGATCCGGGTTACCATGATGAGGGTAGGAACGTAGATCCTGGTTACCATTGTGAGGGTAGGAACGTAGATCCTGGTTACCGTGGTGAGGGTAGGAACGTAGATCCTGGTTACCGTGGTGAGGGTAGGAACGTAGATCCTGGTTACCGTGGTGAGGGTAGGAACATAGATCCTGGTTACCATGGTGAGGGTAGGAACATAGATTCTGGTTACCATGGTGATGGTAGGAACGTAGATTCTGGTTACCATGGTGAGGGTTTGAACGTAGATCCTGGTTACCATGGTGAGGATAGGAACGTAGATCGACTTGTAAATCAAGAGCTTTGCGTTTTGGCTCAGCTCTTTCTTTACCACGACGGACCGATGCAGTATCCTAGTTATTGCTGACGCCGCACCGATCCGCCTGTCGACAAAACAACTCCTAGAGGGAAAAACAAAAAGGAAAAGATAAGCATAAGTGGGAGAGAATGGGAAATAAAATACATTTTTAATGGGATTATTTGGTTTCTCGAAGCTGAGCCTGATCGACGTGATGGATTTTAGTTCAAATAAACACAGATTGGTTTTACATCCTGTTTTCTATTTTTTTTTCTCTCAAATTTGTCTGAATTCAGCCGTTTTAATTTTTTTGGATGTCAGTAAAGGTTAAACGTCTTCCTTTCTTGGTGAAGCATTGACAGGCATCACCATATTCATAACAGGCCCCTCCTCGTGTGAACCGGCTGGTGTGTGACTTAATTCTCTTACTGTTTAAAGGTCAGTCGGTGCAGTCATAGGGCAACTTGTTGCTCGTGGAAACAAAATAGTCGCAAATAAACTGTCGTTAAGCTGTAAAAATCTTTATTTTCTTTTTGTTTTTTGGATTTTAAAAGCACCGAGTATGTCTACTGAGACAGAAAACCACGCTGTATGATTTCAAAATAACTGCTCATTATCTTAATTATCCTGTATTAACATTTAAGCTATCTTAAGTGTAATTTATTTACCCCCTCTGGCACATCCAGGATTCTGAACCGTATCTTCTGGCCCGCTTCCACAGCAGCCGAAGCATGAAATAAATTTTACATGAGCTGAAGCTAATCCGGCTGATTAGGTGCTAAAAAAAGGGAGTAATTCACCAGATAATGAATACAGCTCGATAAAAATGTTCTGCAAATGTCAATGATGACGCATTATCCTTCAATAACTGTCACGTTTTCTTCCTCTTATCAAGGCCCAGCTTTCAAACAGGTTTTTCCATGAGACAGGGGTAGTAGAGAAGGATGCCAGTCATGAAGATGTGTCTGTATGCCAGGACATATACAAAATGTCTCAAATAGATTCTTGGCATCGGCAGCGATCTCTCGTACACCTTGGCTCTGAACGAGAAGAATCACAGAGGTGTTATACATTCACTGAAGCTCAGTCGTCGCATCCACGCATGAAAACAGCGAGACATCTGTCATTCAAAGTAACATCGGAGCTTTTAATAGCTCTGCTCGCAGAATAAAAAAAATAACAATGTGAGCTTGTATCAGAATAAAAAAGAAACTGTGATATTCAATGAAAAGAAAAAGGAGGAAAATTGGTTGCAAAAAGGGCCGAGGTTATTTTATCTTTTCTACACACGTTTTCCATCCACGAAACAGACTGCTGGAGCTCAGGTGATGATGTGACAGAAGCTATTGTCTGTCGGCCCTAAAATGGAGGCTTTGTAACACAATGGTGGAACAGCAGCAGGCAGAGGCTCAACAGGATGTCAGCGCTCTGCCTCGGCAGGCCACATGTGACATTTAGCTGGCCAGGTGTCCCTCCTTCAGACTGGAAGAGAGGAAAATGGCGTCATTCATCCTTCTAGTTTAAGATTTGCTCTGGGTCGAAGCTTTATTTATGACCTTTAACGTTTATGTCACAGTGTTTGTCACCCTCATTCATCACAGGCTTATTTTGATGAATTTACAGCTCTCCTGGTCGTAATCCTTCAGCGTCTTTAGGTGGGAATCAATACTGAAATGTCACATTTGGTTCTTCTATTTTTTCTTTGAGCTTCTATCTTGATCTTTTAAAGTTGTTTGTGAGTAAAAATTATAAACTGAAACCATCACAAATGAGCATTTAGTTTGCTGAAGTCTTTCTCAGGGTTGCGAAAGAGGTCCTGCAGGGGAGAGGGTGGGTATGTTGGGGATATTAAGGGTGGTAGATCTGGAGAGTGTGTTGGGAGTGGGTAGATAGGGACGAGGTCACGATGCGCTGCTGTGTTACTTGAGAAGTACAGGATTGATGGATCGGGTGTGAAGAGTTGGAGTTACACTAGGAGGCAGTAATGCTCCAGAAGGGGGCTTCTGCCCTAAAGATACAAGAAGAAGTGGTCCTGCATCACTTGGAGGGCTTTGAGTATCTGAGGGTCTTTTTTAGGCAAATGAAGAGAAGTTCTACAGGAAGACGGTTTGAATTGTTTCTGTTGTATGTCTGTAACTTTGGGAAGGACACAACGCAGAGTACATGTTAAATTATTGTTGTCTTCTATGTTAAACGTTCTGTTGTCTTTCGCTTATCCGTGGCCGGGTTATGCGGGTAAACAGCCTCAGACGTGAAACCCAGGGTTCTCTCACCCTGGCTGCATCCTCCAGCTCACTGGAAGGATCCTGAGGTCCTCGAGCAGCTGTGAGACATAGTCGCTCCAGCGGGCCCGGGGTGAGTCTCTGGATCTCATCCTGGTGGGATGTGCCCAAAACAACTCACCAGCAAGGCATTCGGGATGCATCCTAACCAGATGCCTGAACCAACCCATCTGGCTTCTCTCAACCCGGAGGAGCAACATCTGTACTCCGAGCTCCTCCAGATGACAGAGCTCTTCACTATCTCTGAGTGACAGCCCAGGCACGGGGCGGAGGAAGCTCATTTCGGCCGCTTGTATCCGCGATTTTGTTCTTTAGGTCAACACCCACAGCTTGTTACCATGGTAAGGGTAGGAACGTAGATTCTGGTTACCATGGTGAGGATAGGAACGTAGATCTGGTTACCATGGTGAGGGTAGGAACGTAGATCCTGTTTACCATGGTGAGGGTAGGAACGTAGATCATGGTTACCATGGTGAGGGTAGGAATGTAGATCATGGTTACCATTGTGAGGATGGGAACGTAGATCATGGTTACCATGGTGAGGGTAGGAACGTAGATCATGGTTACCATGGTGAGGGTAAGAACGTAGATCCTGGTTACCATTGTGAGGGTAGGAAAGTAGATCCTGGTTACCATGGTGAAGGTAGGAACATAGATCCTGGTTACCATGGTGAGGGTAGGAACGTAGATCCTGGTTACCATGGTGAGGGTAGGAATGTAGATCGACTTGTAAATTGAGAGCTTTGCTTTTCGGCTCAGCTTTCTTCACCACGACTGACCGATGCTGTGTCCGGATTGTTGCGGACGTGGCACCGATCCATCTCTCGATCTCCTGCTCCATCCTCCCCCCATTCGGGAACAAGACCCCGTGGTACTTAAACTCCCGTTCCTGACCCGCAGCGGGCATTCCACCCTTTTTACGGTTGAAAACCATGGTCTCGAATCTGGAGGAGCCGATTCCCATCTGACCGCTTCACACTCAGCAGCAAATCGGTCCAGTAAACGTTGGAGATCACGGTTCAACAAAGCCAATAGGACCACATCATCCACATTTTTAAAACAGACTGGTAATTTAATAACGTTATGTGACAGAAATAACAAGTCAAACAATCAAATAACAACAGATATCCGAACAGGTAACCCAAAGATTTTTTCAGGAAGCAGGATTTTTTCAGGACTAAATGAGCACTTTTTAGATGTTGATTTTAGCTGCAAAATATTCTTAAATAAGTGACACTCTGTCCCAAAATTAAATCAGTAGCTTAAGATACACATCCTTCTTGATGAGTGGCAAAGGGGCAGGAAAGGAGGGGCTGAAGTGTTTCTGAACAAGACACCGGAGCAAAGTTTAAAATCTGAGAAGCTCTTTAAGTCACCGGGTGGCTTCCAATCAGATTAAGGTCGTGTTATCAAGGAAGTCAAGCAGCTCATTATTACATGAAGTGCATATTAAAGGAGGATTAGGGAGTAAAAGTGGGATCAAATGCTAATCTGTTCCAACAGGTGTGGAACTATTGATCACAGAAATCCTGCGAGAGTTGGATTTTCCCAATAATTGCTTGCAAAATATAAAACTTTCAGTTTTATCTTTCAAGTGCATGTAATGAAACTGGTTAAAAAACTAAAATGTATGACCACTGCCTCGATCCGTCGTGGTAAAGAAAGAGCTAAGCCGAAAAACAAAGCTCTGGATTTACAAATCGATCTACGTTCCTACTCTCTCCATGGTAACCAGGATCTACGTTCCTACCCTCACCATGGTTACCAGGATCTACGTTCCTACCCTCACCATGGTAACCAGGATCTACGTTCCTACCCTCACCATGGTAACCAGGATCTACGTTCCTACCCTCACAATGGTAACCAGGATCTACGTTCCTACCCTCACAATGGTAACCAGGATCTACGTTCCCACCCTCACCATGGTAACCAGGATCTATGTTCCTACCCTCACCATGGTAACCAGGATCTACGTTCCTACCCTCACTGTGGTAACCAACATCTACGTTCCTACCCTCACCATGGTAACCAGGATCTACGTTCCTACCCTCATCATGGTAACCAGGATCTACGTTCCTACCCTCACCATGGTAACCAGGATCTACGTTCCTACCCTCACCATGGTAACCAGGATCTACGTTCCTACCCTCACCGTGGTAACCAGGATCTACGTTCCTACCCTCACCATGGTAACCAGGATCTACGTTCCCACCCTCACCATGGTAACCAGGATCTACGTTCCTACCCTCACCATGGTAACCAGGATCTACGTTCCTACCCTCACCATGGTAACCAGCATCTACGTTCCTACCCTCACCATGGTAACCAGCATCTACGTTCCCACCTTCACCGTAGTAACCAGGATCTACGTTCCTACCCTCACCATGGTAACCAGCTGTGGGTTGTGACCGAAAGAATGAGATTGCGGGTACAAGTAGCCAAAATGAGCTTCCTCTGCAGGGTGGCTGGGCTTTCACTCAGAGATCGGGTGAGGAGCTCTGCCACCTGGGAGGAGCTCGGTGTCGAGCTGCTCCTCCTCCGGGTCGAGAGAAGCCAGATGGGGTGGTTCAGGCATCTGGTAAGGATGCCCCCCCAGCGCCTCGCTGGTGAGATATTTTGGGTACATCCCACCGGGAGGAGACCAAGAGGGAGACCCTGGACCCGCTGGAGAGACTATGTCTTACAGCTGGCTGGGGAACGACTTGGGATCCTTTTGGGTGGGCTGGAGGATGCAGCCGGGGTGAGAGAGGTCTGAGCTACCCGTCTGAGGCATTTAATTTGCATAATAGTTTGGAACACGGTTCATGCTGTGCCATACAAGCAAGGACCAAGCTGGTAGCAGAAGAAGAGGGAAGTTATTGGGTTAAAACAGAACTGTAACTGGGTCCATTGATGAGGATTTTCAGTGATTGCCACAATTTCTAGCAAACACAACAGTACCATGTTTAGTAGACCTACGGACCCTCGCCGATGCTCACCGGTTGTACAGTTGGTGGTGACCAAAATAACATCATCGCAAAAACATACATCAAAGTAAGCTTCCTCCATGGGGTGGCAGGGCTCTTACTTAAACATACGGGGACGAGCTCGGCCACCTGGGGGTAGTCACTGCTCCTCTGCTTGCAGAGGAGCCAGATGGGTCGGCTGCCCATCAGATGTCTGTATGTTCAACATGTCCAAACTGTTGAAAACCCGGAAGCTAACTTGAGACCTACTCGAGGAACTCTGTCATGCAGCTGGCTCGGAAACGGCTTCGGGTCATAATGGATGAAGTTGATAGATAAGGCTGTTGTAAGGAAAGTCTGGACGCCTTGATAGAGCAGCTTCCCTTGTGACCTGACTCCAGATAAGCAACAATGACACATAAAATGGAAGTTCAATCAGGAAGGACTCAAGAGACTTGATGAACTGAAGCATTTATTGGGTACAGAATTTAGCTACTTGGGCATACTAGGCCCCAGCTTAAGGTCCATTTAGGAAGTATGGGCTAATGAATTAGGTGATTCCGGACTTGACCAAGTCATGGCGGCAAGGGAAAAGAAGGCCCACACATATCATACTCACAGATGTGAGACAAGAGTACAAAGACCTTCCCACATGCAAGAACAAAAAGGTTGCTACCCAAAGCCAAAACCTGTACCAACTTGCCCTGGGACATCCTATCCCTAGACCTTCCTTTGGGGTGAGAAAAGACTCCTAAATTAGACCCTGATCAGGGGGGAAAATGGCAAGAAACCGGTTGATGGAGGGATCTTGCCCCCGGAAAGCCGTAAAAAGAGGGTTGTTGTAGAGGAACCATGTCCTACATCTTCCACTCTGTGGGTAGGTAGAGGGACAATGAAGACCAACGTGGTGAGAGTCAAGCAGATGAAATACCAGTGGTGGTTGGGGAGGAGCAGGGCTGCCAATACGCTTCTGGAGACAGATGGAGAGTAAGTGACGAGTTTTTAAAAGTACTGTTAAACCACTGAAGGCAGAGCGTGCCAGTTTTTTTTTTTTTTTTTTTCTTTTAACATGTTTATTGGTTCTTTTTACAGCATAAATAGCATCACCTTTAAAAACATTGCTCTTGTACTAAAATCTTTTTAAATTTACTGTAAAACCATTTCTATGTTTGTAAAAACGGAGATACAAGTAAAAACCTACAAAAACAGAATGTTTAAAAACAGGTAATACTATTTAAAAAACCTACATGTACTAAAAAAAAGAAGGATTACAGTCTTTAAAATCAAGTAAAATGAAGAACAGTTTCTGCAGGAGCGGGAGGGCGTGTCCTCTAAAGATGAACCTCTCCGCTCCTCCAAGCATTCGGTCTCTCAGGAACCCGTCCGGTGCTCAGAGGGGATCCCCTCCTTCTTGCTCCTTCCCACCGTCCGCACCCGGAGAGCCAGGTCGCCGCTGCCTCGACCTTTCTCGTGTAACACCGGCTCCCACGTCCGACGAGGTACAGACGATTCTTCTTTGCAGCTGTGTCCTAGGCCTGCAGAGCGTGCCAGTAGGGCAGTGCTGGTTGGCGAGGGAAGTGTTCTCGCTAAATCACCTGACAAGGAGAATAGCGAGACTGAATGACCAACAAAGGTCATGAGAGGACAGAGCAGACAGTGTAACGGTGAGCGTAGTCAACCTGACACTTCAAAGACTCCAACGACCAATGGGAAAGTTTTGCTATTGTCTTTCAAATAAAAAAGAAAATCAATTTTCAAAGTGGTTCTCATTCCTGGAGCAGTAAAAATTCATGCTTCCTATAAAACCTTTTTTTTTTTAGGTATATCATTAGTACAAGTGTCATTGCGCAACAGAGGAGAATCATTTCCAACAAAAAGAAATTGAGCTCCACAAGGGCAATCCTCCGCTCCATGGTTGCTATGGTTACTTATGAGATCCAAAGAAGGTTTGAGTGAATGGATGTGCTCTTTTTTTAATGGCATTTTTTATCAGTTAGTTGGAATATACGATTCCATTAAACCCTAATGGTAAGTTCAGCCATGTTTTTAAATCTGTGTGAAACATAAACTACATCAATTCAACATCAGGGCGTGCATCCGTCCCCCAGGAGAGAGACATATAAATAAGTCTCCTATGTCTCAGACAAGCTGTTTCTACATTACTAATGTTGCAAAACCAGCAGAAGCTCTTGGACAAATAATACTCAAGCTGCCAGATGGTGGCCTAACTCATGCATTCATGCCACAGGGCATGTAGTGGCAAGTGGGAAAATTGTGGATGTATGGGGAACCTGTTGAGCTTCAATGCCAGATGTACTTAGAAATCACAGATATGAAAATGACTAAAAATAAAATGTTTTATTTAAAAAAAATCTCTATATATATTGAATTAAATTTGGTGACTGAAATAGACTGGTATGATTTTCCCAAACTTAACCAATCCTCTCCAAGAGGGGAAATAAAATCAGCTGTAACGGTGTGATGATAAGCAGGATTTACTGATTTGAGTCCAGGTAATCTGAGCCAGACGGGCTTTTTCTCTCCACCAGTGCAGACACAACAGCTTTGCCTAATCTATGGATCACAATGGGAATTTATAGAACTCCTTCTCAACTCAGCTTTGCTACGTTATCTCACTTTGGACAGCTGGCTAACGGCACGCTAGTTGCTATGGAAACGCACTCAGTTTCTGACTGTGAAGTAAGACGGGAGCAGTTTTTATCACGAAGACATGAGGGAAGCAGGAGAAGGGATCCCTGCAACTTTCATGAAGGATTGTTTTCTTCAACAACAAACAACTTCCACTCGTGTTATCAGATGCATGTGGGCAGATTTTATGAAAACTACACGTGACTATTAAGAATTGGATGCGTTTCAGGAGGCTTTAACCACTCCTCGTTGAACTTCATCATCGGCTAATTGCGGTGCTGTTTGCTTGCCAGTGACCTCTTTGAAATTTGTGCCCAAGAAAAGCCACAAGGACAGCTGCCAGGTTCACAGAAATAAGAATATCCCAAAATGGTTTTAAGGACGTGCACAGATGGTTTGCATTTCCTGTTGCCTTTAAACTTCTAAGCAACCTTTCTCTCGTTTCACTTGCTCTTTTTCTTCCTCCTTCTGAAAGGCAACAATTTGCTGACGATGATGTGCTACTTGATGCTGAGACAACTTAAAAACGATTCAGGCAGTTTTAAAAGCATTTGAATGCAAGAAGCACGTCTATGCAGGATAAGGTTGATCAACCAATAAAGACAAACAACTCTAACGCCTGAATTCAGGCTTTAAAAAAAAATCTTTCTTAATTATGCAACTAGAGTCTGAGATCTGGTGGGAGTAGTCAGAACTGTTGGCTGGTGGACAGAGTAGAGTAGCAGTCTGTCCGCTCCAAACAAAACTGCTGCTCCAACCGACAGAGCGAACACAGCCAGGAATTTCTGATGTAAGATGTTGATTTGATGGTAATTTTTCATGGAGGTTTGCCATTTGTGATTAAAAATTTGGTAATAAAGATGCTTAAGCAAACCAAACTGGGATGTGCCTTCAGTGGGCCATCTCGTTAGGACACAATAAAAATCAGAAAACAAGAACGTCCATCATTTGAAATGAGATAAGAACACATTTGTAATTATTCTTCTTAATCCTGCCAAAATTTTACACAATGTTACTGTTGATCCCCCAAAACATCTATTCAGACAAGAAGCGATGCTTTGCCCAACAAGATCACGAGACATTGCAGAAGGGATAGAATTCTGTCAAAAATATGTCTCAACTCATATTTATTCAGTATTACAATCAAAGTAACATGAACGAATCCAGCTGAAGTTCATTCTCTTTTCCGTTCATTCCGTTCCGTTGTCTTCCACTTATCCGGGGCCGGGTCGCAGTGGCAACAGCCTAAGTGGGAAAGGCAGGCTCCTCTCACCCTGGCTGCATCCTCCAGCTCACCTGGGAGGATCCTGAGTCATTCCCTAGCAAGCTGTGAGACATAGTCTCTCCAGCGGGTGCAGGGTCTGACTCTCCGTCTCCTCCCGGTGGGACGTGCCCAAAACACCTCACCAGCGAGACGCGCATGGGGCATCCTAACCAGATGCTCCAACCACCTCATCTGGGTTCTCTCGACCTGGAGGAGGAGCAGCTCGACATCGAGCTCCTCCCAGATTGCAGAGCTCCTCATCCGATCTCTGAGTGAGAGCCCAGCCACCCTGCGGAGGAAGCTCATTTCAGCCGCTTATATCCTTGAGAATGGCAGTCCCGTGATGCTGTGAAAGAAAAACATAAGGTTTAGCAGGATGAAGAAGGTGGTCATGGTCACCCACCCACAGCTGGTGACCATGGTGAGGGTAGGAACGTAGATCCTAGTTACCATGGTGAAGGTAGGAACGTAGATGCTGGTTAGCATGGTGAGGGTTCGGACGTCAATCCTGGTTACCATGGTGAGGGTAGGAATGTAGATCCTGGTTACCATGGTGAGGATAGGAATGTAGATCCTGGTTACCATGGTGAGGGTAAAAACGTAGATCCTAGTTACCATGGTGAAGGTAGGAACATAGATCCTGGTTACCATGATGAGGGTAAAAACGTAGATCCTGGTTACCATGGTGAAGGTAGGAACGTAGATCCTGGTTACCATGGTGAGAGTAGGAACATAGATCCTGGTTACCATGGTGAGGGTAAGAACGTAGATCCTGGTTACCATGGTGAGGGTAGAGTTGCTCAGTAAAGACGACAACTCTACTACTGAGCCAACGCCCCCGGGACTTTAATATAGCCTTATTGAATTTTGAAATAATTATGTAATGTGTAGACATTTGAAACCAAAACCAAACGATGGAAATGGTTTGTTTCATTTTTTTTTTTTTTTTACACTTTCTTGTTTTAAGAAATTTCCCGTTGGTGATTAATCAATTATTATTTCTGATTCTGATGGTCAAATGGTCCGACCCCCACATTCAAGTTTAAAATTTTTTTCTGTCCATCACACCTGGGAAACATTTCATGTGAGGTAAACAGAAAATTAGGTTCAGGACTCTGAAAATATTTTTTTAGTGTTTGATACTTTTTTTCTGATACATTAACAACACATCTATAAAAAACCCACACAGTGTCAGTCTGTTAGAGGAACCCAGCAGCTCCCATCTGTCCACATGAATCCATCCTTTAATAAATAAATGTACACGTCTACACCTCCTCTCTGATCACCATATAACCTCGAGACCTTATTAAATCCTTTCTATTGTTCGCTGATTGAATCTTTGTGTGTGTTTCTTCTTTTCGTGCAAAAGAAAATAACCTGTTCGTCATCAGAAACATGGATTTGTAGAGAAATCTTGTCCCGTTCAGCCTGCCCTGTTATAATTTTGCATGTATACACATGTAGACACCTGTCTTCTCTCATGCTGCTCACATTTCTTTACATTGTTCCACTTATTTATGAAAAGTTCTTTTCTGTTTTCTTCCACTTATCGGGGGCCGGGTTGCAGGGGCAACAGCCTCAGATGGGAAGCCCAGGCTTCTCATCCTAGCTGCATTCCCCAGCTCACCTGGGAGGATCCCGACGTGTTCCCCGGCCAGCGATGAGACGTAGTCTCTCCAGCGGTTCCGGGGTCTGCCTCTGGGTCTCCTCCCGGTGGGACATGCCTGAACCATCTCACCAGCGAGGTGTTTGGGAGGCATCTAACCAGTTGCCCAAACTACCCCATCAGGCATCTCTCAACTGGAGGAGCAACGGCTCAATTCCGAGCTCCTCCCAGATGGCAGAGCTCCTCCTCCCTCTGTCTCTGAGTGAGAGCCCAGCCACCCAGCCACAAGGAAGTTTACTTTGGCCGCCGGGATCCGTGATCTTGTTCTTTCGGTCAACGCGCACAGCTGGTTACCATGGTGAGGGTAGGAATGTAGATTGACTGGTAAATCAAGAGTTTTGCTTTTCGGCTCAGCTCAAATCTCACCTCCCAGAGATTTGATGAAGTACTTTTGAAATGTATTCTCCCAAATCTGTGCCCAGAAGAAAGAGGTTCGTACAAATGAGCTGAATATTTTACGCCTGTTGTGGTTCCCTTGCCCACCACCAGATGGAACCTGGGTCCTTCTCTCATTTACCTGATTATACACACCTGAAGATCTTAGTGCAGCTACCTTTAAAAAGGCAGCCTGTCTTCCCTTCAGGTGTCGGGTCATACCATCCCTTCCAGCCAGGTCTCCCTGGTTGCCTGACTATGAAACACATTCTGAACAATACCCTCTTGCCATGCCATTGAAACCTTATGTTTTTCTTCCACAGCATCACAGGAATGCCATACTCAAATAAACCATGTTTTCTGTCCTGCAATTGGGTCCTCCTCCTTCCACCTGCACACCGCTGGGTTTTCTTTTGTGATTTGTTTAAACTTTAAAATACTTTAAAACTTTTTAATGCTTCAGTATTTGTTGAAAAACAGACTGTAATTTTCTGTCTAAGAGGACCCTTCGTTTCTCATGCACGAGTCACATTTTCACAATGAACGTATTAGAACAATTTATGACAAGATTTGTTCCATTATTAATACTCTTCGTTATTAATTGATCATAGTGATAATGGTAATGTGTTAGGAGAAAGCCAAGGAAATGGTTGCCCGCTCCTGCAAACTTTCATACGTTCACCAGATGTGCAGGACAGCTGTCTGAAATCATTGATTATAAAGCAGGCGCAGGTGTCGCTCTCCTCTCAGCATCATCTCCATGTTAATTTCTATCTCGCTGCTATTTTCAGATCAATCCGTCTCTGAGAGGCAAATCCGTCCATGTCCAAATATAGATTTGACTTTTGGCTTTTCTCATTGGAAGGAAACCAAACTGGCATTTTTCCGATGCTGATGGCCGCCTGACAGCTTTGGTTGCGTAAATAATAATTAAATTATTACTCAAGATTAGAACAGCATGACCTTGTCTCAAATCTCTGGTTGCACAAAAAATGTGACACATTTAAAGATTTTGTTTTTATTGGCACATTAAGGGAAAACTCGTTACCCGTCTGAGGATGCTTCTGGGATTAAAGCTGCATTCAACAAGCATTCCAAGTGTCAGTCCACATGAAAGACTTCACTCTGAGAGCAGATCAGAAACTGTGTTAGAAGGTCGAAGGTAGACTGGATAACAAGTGGACCCTCTGACCTGCCTGCTGGCACTTTGGGCTTTGTTCCTATAATACACTCACCTGCTCATCTATCTCCCTAACCTCCACCCTCGTCTTCTTCTGATCTTCTTCTCTTTTCCCTCATCTGTACTCTGAAATATAATGGTCAAAAATGGAGCACTCAAATTACTGCCTAGTCTTAAAATAGCCAGTAATTGTGTGTGTGTGTGTGTGGATGGTCCTGTTTTTGCGTCAGCTCTACCATGGCAACGAGGCATTGCTTCCGAGCATCCCTTTTCTTCTTCAAATGTTTCTTCTCGTGAACATCAAAGTGTTTGTCCGTACCAATATGGCTAATTGCGTTCAGTTTGTGGTATGTTATGTAATTATCAAGCATCCTAACGAGCAGATTGAAGAAGTAAACATGCACGCACTTTGTACACAAGGGAGAGCAAAGTCTGACAGGAGTGGAACATGCACTGGGTTACTCAGGAATGAACCAACACTCCGATGAAGGCTAAATGAGTGGTGTTGTGACTAAAATTCTTCACATAATAAGGAACGCAGCAAACACAGCTCTTGTGTTGTTTTTGATTGTGATGAAAGAACGAAAGGAAAAACTTTGAAGCTGCAACATGTTGAGAGAAAACAACTGAAGTGTGTCAAGTCAATTCTATGTCAAGTGTTAGTCATCATGAGGGGGGTTGAACCTCCTGTAGGAGCCTCAAATTATATCAGAATTATTCTCAGAAGGTTGAAAAATGACTCAGAAAAAAACCCAGAATTAAAATATATGTAAATTGATGTTAAAAAAAAAAAAATACGTATACTTTGTATACCACGCTATAGTTCCATATTTATTGGAGGGGTTATATTTAAAAATAACATGCAAAATCTGCAACTATGGCCACCAGCTGTGGGTGGTGACCGAAAGAATGAGATCACAGATACAAGCAGCCACAATGAGCTTCCTCCGCAGGGTGGCTGGGCTCTCACTCAGAGATCGGGTGAGAAGCTCTGCCATCTGGAAGGAGCTTGGTGTCGAGCCGCTTTTCCTCCAGGTTGAGAGAAGCCAGATGGAGTGGTTGGGGCATCTGGTCAGGATGCCCCCCGAGTTCCCACCAAGTCTCCTCCATGTTCTCACCAGGAGGAGACCAAGAGGCAGACCTCAGACCTGCTGGAGAGACTATGTCTCACAGCTGGCTGGGGAACGACTCGGGATCCTTCCGGGTAAGCTGGAGGATGCAGCTGGGGTGAGAGAAGCCTAGGCTTCCGTCTGAGGCTGCTGCCCCTGTAACCCGGCCCTAGATAAGCTGAAGACGACAGAATGGTACGGAACTATAAATGCATGTTAACATGCAGCAAAACCATGTTAGGTTGATTGGTCACTATAAAAATTGCCCCTAGGAATGTGTGTGTTTGTGTGATTGGTTAATTGTGTGTGTGGCCCCGTAGCAGACTGGCGATCTGTTCAGAGTGTCTACTTTCTCTCAGCTAAAATCACCTGGGATTGGCTCCGGCACACCAGTGACTGTGTTAGGCATAAGCGGTTGGCTCGATTCTCAATGAGAGAAAACAGGGATTGAATACCAATTCTCATAGAGCCAGCAAATTTTGTTGTTCCAAACAACTTAAAACAAACTGTGACGGCAGCATCTGCATCACCAAGGTGCATCAACGGTATCGCTTATCAATATAGCAAGCTGATAAAACATACTCATCCAGAAGTTTACGCCAAATAAAAGAAGAAATACTCGACTCAGAACAAGTATGTACGATCAATTTCTTTTTCTGTTACAACTTTAGTTAAACTAAGATTAAAAAAAAAAAAAAAACACGGTGAATCTGGGTGGTAAATATTTGAAGAAGTTTGGGGTTTTTTGAAGTTTCAAGAAGTATATTTGAGTTTTTTTCTTTGCATCTTGGGAACAAGAACAGAATTTCACTTTGACAGATGCACAGTACCTACCCGGTTTGTACTGTAAAACTTCATGAATCAAGTTCATCCTGGAAAATAACATTGTGATTGTTAGATATGCCCATCGTCACCTACTTTCCGGGGTGACTGGCGTGTTTATCCATGCAGCACAAATTAGTTTCCTCTGCAGGATGGCTGAGTTCTTTCTCAGAGACAGAGTGATGAGCATCCGGAATAGCTCTGCTGCTCCTTTACATCCACAGGAGGTAGATGGGGTGGCTTGGGCATCTGGTTAGGAGGCACTTCAGGTGACATGTTAGATGAAACCCAATGGCAGAAATCCAGGGTACTCCTGACAAGTGAAACAAGACAATGTCATATCCTGAACTGTCCATGTCAGGCATGGGCAAACTACCGCTGCGGGCCACATGCGTCCCGTTAAATGTTTTAATCCGGCCCACCGAAGTTGAAAAAATTCAATAATGAACCTTCTTTGGTAATCTAGCAGTTACCAAAGTGTGCCATCCATCTGATCCTGTTCCGCACCCCTTGTCAAATGTTAGCACTCAATGTGGCCAGCGAGACAAAAAGTTTGCTATCAACTGCTATCAAATCAAAATGAATGGAAAAGCCGAACCCGTATGAAATGGAAGAAGACAACATGAAAGATATTGGTCATCGTGACACAAACCTGCAGCCCAATTTGCCAGTTTGAGTTCACGTGTTCTTTCTGTACATGTGTGGGTTCTTTCCAGCATTTTGAACATCAGCAGAAATATGTATCAGATTGTTTAATCATTGTAGATTGTCAGACAGGATGAGTGTTTAATTGTCTGTTCCTATGTGGCTTACAACAATATGGCGACCTGTTCCGAGTGTGCCTTGCCCCTCACCTGCATGCTTACCGGGTGAGATCGGTTGTGACTTTTGCTGCAATCCATTCCTGGACCAAATAATAAAGAAAATTGATGGAAAAAAGAGGGCATCCAACCATCTCTGGCTGTTGGGAGCTGAAGTCCATCCCGGCCAGTTTAAGGTATGAGGGACAGATGACTTCTTCTTTCATAATTTCCCTTCAGGGGGCACCACAGCAAGTCAGTTTCTTCCATCTAACCCTATCTGCTGCATCCTCTTCGGTCACACCAACTATCTTCATGTCTGGAAGATTGTATCCATGAACCTCCTCTTTGGTCTTCCTCTAGTCCTCTTTCCTGGTGGTTCCAAACCCAGCATCCTTCTTCTGATGTACTCTCTCTCTCTCCTCTGCACATGTCCAAACCATCTCAGTCTGACCTCTCTGACTTTATCTCCAAAACGGATAGACTCTGAATAGGATTTCAGTTTGTTGCAGAGTAGGAATGGGAAATGGAAAATAAATTGGACTGAGAGAAAGGACAAAAATCCACTGATCAATTGAAGATATCAGAGTGTATCAAACAAATAACAGTGATGTAGACGCAGCAGATGGGGGTTCAGTGCACCATACCCGTCCCTGCCTTTGGGTATGGTGTCGTTCAAAGCTTGTTTTTATTTTCATGCAGTCATTACTTTGCCGCCCTCTTTGGTGAATTGTAAAACTGTTCTTGGCTTGTCTTCCTCCCTTCAGGTTAATTTTGTGCACGTAGGCGTGGGCTTACCTGCCAGTGCGTTTGAACAGTGGGACTCATGCCAAACTTCCTACACTTTAATCAGCCATATGCAGGATGCTGTAATTGTCCTGAGGTTTGTTCAGCATGAAAATAATCTTGAAATGTTATCCTGTGTGTGTTAGCAGTTTGCCAGTAATTTTATGGTAATTCAAAGGCAGTAAACTAGCCAGCCATGTTGAAAGCTGTTTAAATAAAAGCCAATGAAGAGTTATTTTCTGAAAGTATGTTGCTTCCAAACTGACATATCAGCTGAAGGTCTGAAGTCTTCTCATTCTTAGTGAGAAAACACAGCGTTTTTCTACCTTTAGACAATGATGTTTGCAGATGACATTGTGATCTGTAATGAGAGGAGGGAAGAGGTGGAGGAAAAGCTGGAGAGGTGGAGGTTTGCACTAGAAAGAAGAGGAATGAAGATTAGTCAGAGTAAGACAGAGTACATGTGTGTGAATGAGAGGGATCCAAATGGAAAAGTGAGGTTACAGGGAGAAGAGATAAAGAAGGTGGAAGATTTTAAGTATCTAGGATCAACAGTCCAGAGCAATGGAGAGTGTGGAAAAGAGGTGAAGAAGCATGTGCAGGCAGAATGGAACGGGTGGAGAAAAGTATCAGGTGTGATGTGTGATTGAAGAGTTTCAGATAAAATGAAAGGAAAAGTGTAGAATACCGTGGTGAGAGCGGCCATGCTGATTGGTCTAGAGACAGTGTGGTGAGAGCGGCCGTGCTGATTGGTCTAGAGACAGTGTGGTGAGAGCGGCCCTGCTGATTGGTCCAGAGACAGTGTGGTGAGAGCGGCCATGCTGATTGGTATAGAGACAGTGTGGTGAGAGCGGCCATGCTGATTGGTCTAGAGACAGTGTCACTGAGGAAAAGACAGGAAGCAGAGATGGAGGTAGCAGAGATGAAGATGCTGAGGATCTCTCTGGGAGTGACCAGGATGGACAGGATCAGAGGAACAGCACATGTTAGAGGTTTTAAAGTCAGAGAGGCCAGACTGAGATGGTTTGGACATGTGCAGAGGAGAGAGAGAGAGTACATCAGAAGAAGGATGCTGGGTTTGGAACCACCAGGAAAGAGGACTAGAGGAAGACCAAAGAGGCGGTTCATGGATACAGTGAAGGAAGACATGAAGATAGTTGGTGTGACTGAAGAGGATGCAGGAGATAGGGTTAGATGGAAGAAACTGAGTTGCTGTGGCGCCCCATGGAGGGAAATGATGGAAGGAGAAGAAGAACAGGATGTACTCCTATATGTAAAGAGTACATCCTGTTCTGTTTGGATGTACTCTTTACATGTACATCCATGTAAAGAGAAGAGGATGATTTTGGAATCAACGATCCTGTGGAGTGAAGATTATTCTGTGTGAAGATGGCGTTAGACTTGAACTCGTGGTGTTGTAACATGTGAGTCGTGTGGTCTCAGAACCCTCATACATCACACCTGTGGTTCCATTTTTAAACACTGTGATTTCCTTTATTGAGTATTCTTTTTTAGGGCAGCACAGGTGGTCTTTTTGGGTTAGTTTTATATTTAAACTGCTATTTTTAAAGCACACCTGCATCTGTCCACCAGGCTACATCTACAGCTTAAAGTCTAAATGAGGTTAGAAAAACATCCCGTAAATTTTTCAAATAAAATTTTATTTATAAGCACTTTTCCAACGGAAAGTTACTCAAAGTGCTGAAAAAAAACAAATAAAAAAGTAAACAACATTAAAATCCAGGCCATTAAAAAAAAGTAAGTCAAAACCAAGCATCCATTAAAAATCACACACTCATTAAAAACACTGAACACATGCATCGACATTCACACAGCCTCCCGCCCCCTTCATACGCCCATCCTTCCCCAACCCCCATTTTCCCTGAACCACTAGCTACTGTCTCTTCAACTGAAATAAAAACAAACATTTAGCCTGATAATGCTGTGAGGAAACAATAACTGGGGATCAATCCACACCAGGAGTCGGCCTGCCCATGACTCCAGCGGCCAAAACCACAGGGGTCCACATGCAGTTTTGTCTGCTGGTGCCTGTGTCTCCAGCTCCAGGAGACACGGGCACCCACAGAAGCCACCTGGCTAAAGTGAGGCACCGGCACCACCCAGGCTAGTCAGACACAGAGAAGACCCCACAGACTGACTAGGCAGAACTCGTGGGATGGAACTCATCATCATCAACATCAAACTTGGTTTGAAAAGGTGATAAATTCAGCACAACGTGTGTAAACTTGATCGTACTTTTGGGCGTGCTGAGTAAGAGAGTATTTTTACTGGTCCTTTGTTCAAAGTGTGACAGATCCACCAGAGTTACAGAATGAGACGAGTCTGACAGCGTGGGAAAATGGAAGTGATGGGAAGAATCTATAAAGACCAACAGAACAAAGACAAGATGTTTTCTTTTTACGGAAAATATATCTGTTTTCATTCTAACTTTCATTTGATTGACATGCTGTGAGAAATATAAACATGGCCGCGGAAACGTGGGCCAGAAAACAAGCCTGGCATTCTCTACATAAATTTGTTTCATCTTGAAAGCGTTTGGTCAAAACATCTATTTGTGTCGCTGATCCTTTGCAATTTCATGACAAATGAAACTGGAATAGCTTTGTCTGTTTTTCCTCTCCGAAGCCTGCGAGAGGGCAAGAAAGTTTTTTTTTTTCCTCCCACCAGAATCACACATTCAGAAAGATAAAACACAGGGCCTGAGGGGAATTAAGTTGGCAAAATTGACGGATGGAATCAAACAGTGAAATCAGATGAAAGACACGATCTTTTTGAGTGTGTGCATGTGAGAAGGAGATCAAAGCACATCTCACCTCTCCTCAAGGCAATCCCAAAAAACACATTGTCACCGTTCATCCAGAAGACGCCTCTCGTATCGCTCTGATTAGAATCTTCTGATGAAGAAAAACCAAAGACAAGGCTGTCGATAAGAGGATGACCAGAAAACCCAAAAAAGAAAAACTTGAAATTTTACAACCCTCTTCTTACAATATATATATATATATATATATACTGTATATATATATATATATATATACAGGTAAAAGTCAGTACATTAAAATATTTTGAAAAACTTGATTTATTTCAGTAATTGCAGTCAAAAGGTGTAACTTGTACATTATATGTATCGTAATTTCACGGCCATTAGGCGCACCGTACGAAAAGGCGCAGCCTCAGTTTTGTGCGCCGTTGCTGTATTTAACACACACATAAGGTGCACCGTACGAAAAGACGCAGTCTCAGTCACACACCGCCTTACAACAACACACACGCAAGCATGCAAATGTGTGTATTAAAAAATAGATCGGGAGCAAAACTGAGTTTGGTTGTACTTTATTTAAGTAGTAACGATACTAAACAAGCACATTACCGGTAATAGTCTTTATTCAAATTCGTCAAAGTCCTCATCCTCTGTTTCGGAATCGAACAGCTGCGCAAAATCCAACAGAGCAGGTCCACTTCGCTCCTCGCTGTCAAAGTCACTGTCTGTACTGTGCGGCTCCTCAGAAAGGATACCAGCTTTTGAGAAAGCTCGGATAACAGTACCAGCAGACACGTTAGTCCAAGCATCTACAATCTACTGGCAAACTGTAGCATAACTCGCCCGGCGCTGCCTTCCACCCTTCGTGAAACTGTGGTCTCCTTCGGTCATCCATCGCTCCCACGCCGCTCACACTTCACTCTTTAACGTTCTCATGTATTTTCTTTCAGGTCCGCCTCGCAGGCACCGCGTTTTCTTTTAGGTCCGCTTTTTCTCACACACAAGGCGCACCGCACAAAAAGGCGCACCGCTCATTTTGAAGAAAATCTGAGACTTTTAGGTGCGCCTAATGGCCGAGAAATTACGGTATTCATTGCACACAGACTGATGCAATAAATGTGTATTTTATTTAATTGTGATGATTTGAAGTGGCAACAAATGAAAATCCAAAATTTCGTGTGTCACAAAATTAGAATATTACTTAAGGCTAATACAAAAAAGGGATTTCTAGAAAAGTTGAAAATGAAAAATATGAGCATGTACGATACGCAATACTTGGTTGGAGCTCCTTTTGCCTCAATTACTGCATTAATGCGGCGTGGCATGGAGTCGATGAGTTTCTGGCACTGCTCAGGTGATATGAGAGCCCAGGTTGCTCTGATAGTGGCCTTCAACTCTTCTGCGTTTTTGGGTCTGGCATTCTGCATCTTCCTTTTCACAATACCCCACAGATTTTCTATGGGGCTAAGGTCAGGGGAGTTGGCTGGCCGATTTAGAACAGAAATACCATGGTCCGTAAACCAGGCACGGGTAGATTTTGAGCTGTGTGCAGGCGCCAAGTCCTGTTGGAACTTGAAATCTCCATCTCCATAGAGCAGGTCAGCAGCAGGAAGCATGAATTGCTCTAAAACTTGCTGGTAGACTGCTGTGTTGACCCCGGATCTCAGGGAACAGAGTGGACTGATGCCAGCAGATAACATGGCACCCCAAACCATCACTGATGGTGGAAACTTCACACTAGACTTCAGCCAACTGAAGTCTAGTTGCCTGACCACACGACTCACATATGTTACAACACCATGAGTTCTAGTCCGTACTGGTGACTTGTCCATGGTGTACCCTGCCTCTCAGCCTCTGTTGCCCGACATAAGATCCTCATAGTTCTGTTGTAAGACATTCTGTCCAGAAAATGACTGAATGAATAGCAAACTTTAATTCTTGTCTTGATCAATCTTTTTCTTCTTTCAATTTTAGCCACCAGGAGGCGCACCAGAGAATCAGAGGCCTTCATCTATCCCTGTCTCCTGCAACGTCTTCTCTCATGCCAGCTTCCTTAATTTCTTCCTTCAATATATCTATAGACTATCATTGGCTTTCTCAAGGGATCCTGCCTGCACATGTTTCTTCACCTCTTTTCCTCACTCTTCATTTCTTGACTGTTGATCCTAGGATTTCAAAATCCTCCACTTTTTTAATCTCTTCTCTCCGTTACCTCACTTTTCCACATGGTGCCTCTCATTTACACACATACACTGTGTCTCACTGCGGCTAACCTTCATTCCTCCTCTGTCCAGGGCAAACCTCCATTTCTTCATTCATAATGTTTTCTAAATAACAAGCCAATTCCTCTGGAAGCTGGGAGATCTATGTTGTTCTCATATCCAACTCTTTGTGGTATCGGCTTCTCTGTGACTGGATTCTTGGCCCTGATGTGTACCACTTCCTTCCTATAATAAAAGGAAATGAGGATGGCTTCCTGACAGAAACGGGTTTGCTTGGAAGATAACTGAGTGCAGAGTTCATCATAGTGAAGACAAACAGCTAGAGTGGTTTGTTAAATAATAGACATCCATGTGTTTGCTGAGATTCTTAGACTCCTGGTCATGAAGTACAAGGAGATAAAAACATGTTACTTTTAGTCCGTCTTCATTTCTATCAAATAATTTTAAACACTACCTAACAGTTGTCTTTGTTACATCCATCTATTTCCATTTTATGTCCAAATAAGCAGGTATTATTTTGACCTGAAGGTTCCCGTCACCTTCCTGCTGCTCCTCGCTCTCCTGCAGTTTGGCTGCACCTGTTCCTGCTGATTGTTTCTTCACATAAACCTGCGTTCAGCCTCGTTCAGCCGCAGTTTGTCTACTTACCAGCATTTTGGCGACCAGTGACTCTTCCTTTGTGGTTTATAACTGATCTGCTTTGTCTTGTCTCTACAGTCTTAGTTTGACCGGTAACAGCACAAAGCTCTGTATTCTCATCAGATGCTGGAAAACTTTATTATGAAGTCAAATGAATAAATCATAAACAAGTTAAAACCTTATTGTTAGATCCACCACATGGAGCAGAGACAATGGTCTGGTTCTGAACTCCTCCAAGACCAAGGAGCAGGAAGCCCCTTCATCAACCTGTTCTGATCGACGAGAGAGCAGCGAGGTTGGTAACACCTATAAATATCTGGGTGTTCATCTTGACATCAAACTGGACTGGTCAGAGCAGGCTTGGGCCCTGCATAAGGAAGGACAGAGCAGGCTGTTTTCCTTAAGAAGGATTAAAACTTTTGATGTGTGTGATGACATGTTGAACATCTTTTATCAGTCTGTCGTTGCGGTCGTCTGCTGGGGAGGCAGCTTGACCGCAAGGGACAGCAATAGGCTGGACAGACTGGTAAGAAAGTGTGCATCTGTGGTGGGAAGAGATGTGGACTCTGTGGGAGCTGTTTTGGAGGGGAGGATGAGGGCTTTAATGCAGGGTATCCTGAATAACCCCCGTCACCCTCTACATGATGTTACTACGACCCAGAAGACGACCCGAAGTAACAGGTTCCTGTCACCGTGCTGCAGGACTGATCGCTTTAGGAGGTCGTTCATCCCTTCAGCCTCAGGTAGATGTTTCTGGAAGGAACTGAGTCCTATTTTATTTTGTATGTGTGTTGTTTTTATTTTGTATGTACTTGATTTCTGTTGCTGCTGGACACCAGAATTTCTCCTGCGGGAGATTAATAAAGTTTTTACCTACCCACCCACCCACCCACCTACCTACTTACCTACCTACCTACCTGCCTACCTACCTACAGTATCTATCTATCTATCTATCATCTATCTATCTATCTATCTATCTATCTATCTATCTATCTATCTATCTATCTATCTATCTATCTATCTATCTATCTATCTATCTATCTGTCTGTCTAAAACTCAATCTAAACTTTCATTACGGCACCTTGGTAGTAGTAGTAGTCAAATAGTCTGACCTATTGAAGATTGAAGATTAAAGCCTGAAGATTGAATGGAAGATCTTTATAAATACATTTTTTGGAATTCTACTAAAATCTACCTTCTGTGGCCGGAGTTGTTTTTGTAAATAAGTGGACTGAAAATGAAAAATCTATTTTACCTCAGCCAATTTTTGTAAGATGATCTGACTTAGACATTTCACCCTTGTTTCCACAACAGTGTTTAGATGTTTAAAAGTTGAGGATTAAATCTGTATTTCTAACCTCAACGTTGCTTATAAATCAAAAGCCCACTTTCAACAATTAAAGTTTTTGGAATAAAATTGTTAATGGACTCTCCACTTGCGCAAACATCGGAATGTTTTTCATTAAACACAATGAGATCACTTGACAGTAATTGCTCGAGTTTCCATTTCAGCCATCCAAGGTCTTTCAGCACCACATGACCTTCCATGAGTCACTCAGCAAATGGACTGTGACTCTGATCAGGCAGCTTATGATTGGCTCTGAAGCCGGAGCACCCAGAGATCACCACAACACTTCTAATCAGACTGACCTGGAGCAGAGAAACCACACAGCACGGTGAAGAATGTATTCTTTGAAACGTGCCAATTGGAACTGGAAGAGTTAGTGAATCAATAGCTATGAATAATTCACATGATTATAAATGGTATCTAGTGTTTCATCATGAATGGTCTGATAATGAGCTGCTTTTATTTTCTTTCAACTAAAAGGATTTTAAATCCACAGGAAGATTCAACATTCCTGGAGTTGTCAAATGTCTAACAAACAGAAGCCACAATGTTAGCTTGTTCAAAACCCATGTTAAGATGCAAGAATTTACACTCTCAACTTCAAATTTGAAGAATTCGGGAAACAAGTAGTCATTAGATGAGAGGCATGGTCCACCCAGTTTAGAAATATTTTACAAATAACTAGCTTAGTTAAATATTTGTGAAGTAACTTGTAACCGACAGCATGAACGAGGATTTCACTCTGATACACAAAAAGAACAATTTATTTTTTCTTAGTTTGTTTTGGACATAAAAGGTGGTGCAGTGGTGGGTAGCACAGAGGCCTCAAAGCAAGAAGGCTGTGGTTCGAGTCTTGAGTGAGATGAGGTTTGGGATGCTGACCTTTCTGTGTAGAGTTTGCATGTTCTCCCCGTGTATGTGTGGGAGTGTTTCTCTGAGTACTCTGGCTCCCTTCCACCCAGAAACATACATGTTAGGTTGATTGGCCGGTGTGAAATCGCCTAGAAATGAGGGTGTGGATGGTTGTGTGTGTGGCCCTGTGGCAGACTCGTGACCTGTTCAGAGTGTACCCTACCTGTAGCATTAAATTAGCTAGGATAAATATTTCTTGCAATTAGGAAGACGAAACGCAACATTTTTTTTACCACAGGTCCACTGACGTCAGACGAAGTCAGACGAATGAATATCCAACCATCCATCCAACCAACCATCCATCTGTCCATTCATCCCTCCATCCATCCAATCAGCCATCTATCCATCCAACCAGCCATCCATCCATCCATCCATCCATCCATCCAACCAGCCATCCATCCATCCATCCAACCAGCCATCCATCCAACCATCCATCCATCAATCCAACCATCTATCTGTCCAGCCATCCATCCAACCCATCCATCCATCCAACCATCCATCTGTCCAGCCATCCATCCATCTATTCAACCAGCCATCCATCCATCTATCCATTCATCCCTCCATCCATCCAACCAGCCATCCATCTATCTATCCATCCATCCATCCAACCAGCCATCCATCCATCCATCCATCCATCCAACCAGCCATCCATCTATCTATCCATCCATCCAACCAGCCATCCATCCATCCATTCATTCAACCATCCATCTGTCCAGCCATCCATCCATCCATCCATCCAACCAGCCATCCATCTATCCATCCAACCAGCCATCCACCCATCTATCTGTCCATCCATCCATCCATCCATCCAACCATCCATCTGTCCATCCATCCATTCATCCATCCATTCATCTGTCCATCCATCCATTCATCCATCCATCTGTCCATCCATTTATCCATCCATCCATTCATCCATCCATCTGTCCATCCATTTATCCATCCATCCATCCAACCATCCATCTGTCCATCCATCCATCTGTAGTGTCTTGTGTTTTTTTCTGTTGTACACTTTTTGTTCATGTCTGCAAACTATGTTGTGCACTTCCTGTTTTATTGTGAAAACTAACTTTCCTCTTGTTTCATGTTTTTTACTTCCTGCCCTACTGTGTTTCCCACAGCTGTGTATGTCCAATTGTCCCTCATTGTTTCCACCTGAGATCCCCTCCCTTTTGTGTTAAATAGTCCTCATCTTCCCTTGTCCTGTGTCAGTGTTTTGGATTATTCTCTTGATCTTGCGCGGAATAAAATTTTGTTTTCGATCTCTGCATCTGAGTCCTGATTATAGTTTGGTCCTGACACCATCTGTCCAACCATCTATCTATCCATCCATCCAACTCTCCATCCATCCATCCATCCATCCATCCATCTATCCATCCAACCATCAATGTCTCCTTCTGCAGCCATCTCTTCATTAAGGCTTGTGGGCAGCTTTGTGTACCTTCTTGTGGCCACAGAGAGAGAGAGGGATTTGATCCCCTCAGCAAATGACCATTGTGTATTTGTGTCCCTGAGCTATTAACCAACAACATATTTGAAATCCTGGTGAGGTTCTCCGAAGCTTCACATAGTATAAAGAATCCGATTTAATGCTCACCATCTTTGTGTGCACTTCTTATGAAAGACCTTGTGGGCTTTCTGTAAAGACCTCTGGAGGGAAAGATGTTAAAACCAGATCCAATTTCATCTCCTTCCACAGCGGAGGCTGTAACTTTATGTCCAGAACAAATGAAATGAGTTTGATTGTTTAAAGCGTGTTGAGAGAATTGAACGAGGCTTTGATCAAATACATTTTATTTAGCTGTTAATAGAACATAAAGATACTCGAAAGAAATGAAAAACATCACATTCATGGATCTTCCATCTGGTTTATGAAATAAGACAACCCCTCTATGAAAGGAATGCTCAGTTTTATAACCAAGCATATGAACATGACCAATAAAAATAAGAGCACATGATTGGTGCATCCTCTCAAAAGGTTGTGGAAAAAAGTGACGTCCAAAAGACGGTTAAGACGTTGAACGACACCATGTAAGAAAACGGCATCCTGTCACATCTCTGTCCACATATTTAGAACTTATTTTGGAATTACGATCAGTTAAAATCTTTACATTTGGTCTTAAAATTTTCTTAGAAAAAAAGCTGCAATCATGCAGCCAATTTGCTTTTGGCCGCAGTTATTAATGCATAATTCTTTGGGCACATAATTAGTCAGTCACCTTCTTAACCGTCTATTCCTTACAGAGCCGCCAGGGAGCCAGAGCAAGGGGCTAGGTACACCCCAAACAGGTTGCCAGTCTGTCGCGGGGCCACACACATTCATTCCTAGGGGCAATTTGGCACCGGCCAATCAACATAGCATACATGTTTTTGGAGAATGGGAGGAAACCGGAGCACCCGAGAATACCCACACATACACGAGGAGAACATGCAAACTCCACACAGAACGGACAGTGTTCCAAGCCTTGTCCCCACTCAGGACTTGAACCCACAACCTTCTTGGCTGTGAGGCTACTGTGCTACCCACTGCGCCACCGAGCCGCCACATAAATAGTTTTTATTTTAATGTTTTAATCAGCGTGAGTGGATCATTTTGTTTCTGACTTATAGGGTGAAAAAGTGTTGGCATCTCGGCTGGGTACTTGTGGATTCTTTTTTACGATGATGGAGTCGAGGGCAACAAATAAAAAAACAAACGGGTAAAATCCAAACTTCAGTTTGCTCAGTAACACAACTTCCACAACTTGTGGGCATTTGTCTTCTCACATGCAACCCCTCAGGAGCACGTCTGGAAAATTTTACTGCTGCTGTTCAAGTGTCAAAGTGACTCGTATGAATTATTCTGATGTTCTGTTTTGTATGTCCAACTCTGTTTTTCAGAAATGAAAGGTACTGTGGGTCAGAAATAAACTCTTTTAAGGTTGGCAAACTGAAACGGGATTTCTGGGAAGCTCAGGAGTTTGTCGGGCCAGTTTATTTACTTAAACGTAAATTAGTAGATTAGACAAAAAAAGAACTTCTTGGAATTTTTATGTTAAATATTTTCCGAGATGTGCTTTTGTCGGCTGAATTTAATAAATGAGGTAATTTAATTATGATTTACATGTCGTTTTTTTGTCTGATTGATGAGTTGGATGACTGTGAATTATGATCAGAGGCACACGCAGTCAGATATCCAGGTGGATTCGATTTTACTCTTTCAATCGTAAGTAAAATATATTTCTGTAAAGATGATTGCTTATTGTTGCTCTTGAATGTATTTGCTTTAAAGCCAGAAAAGTTAAAGTTAAATTATGATTATATCATCCAGTCTGGCTCCATCCAGGCTTCTTCTCTGGGTTTAATTTGTACATCTTGTGGTTTTAAAGTTTTTAAGGCACTTCATATTGAAAAAAAAATCCACAGGCTTCTTAAGCAATTTTATAAACGGTGTAAATTAGGAATGAAAATTAGTCAGAGTAAAACAGAGTACATGTGTGTGAATGAGAGGGATCCAAATGGAAAAGTGAGGTTACAGGGAGAAGAGATAAAGAAGGTGGAAGATTTTAAGTATCTAGGATCAACAGTCCAGAGAAATGGAGAGTGTGGAAAAGAGGTGAAGAAGCGTGTGCAGGCAGGCTGGAACAGGTGGAAAAAGTATCAGGTGTGATGTGTGATAGAAGAGTTTCAGATAAAATGAAAGGGAAAGTGTAGAATACCGTGGTGAGAGCGGCCATGCTGATTGGTCTAGAGACAGTGTGGTGAGAGCGGCCATGCTGATTGGTCTAGAGACAGTGTGGTGAGAGCGGTCATGCTGATTGGTCTAGAGACAGTGTGGTGAGAGCGGCCATGCTGATTGGTCTAGAGACAGTGTGGTGAGAGCAGCCATGCTGATTGGTCTAGAGACAGTGTAGTGAGAGTGGCCATGCTGATTGGTCTAGAGACAGTGTGGTGAGAGCGGCCATGCTGATTGGTCTAAAGACAGTGGCACTGAAGAAAAGACAGGAAACAGAGATGTTTGTAGCAGAGATGAAGATGCTGAGGATCTCTCTGGGAGTGACCAGGATGGACAGGATCAGAGGAACAGCACATGTTAGAGGTTTTAAAGTCAGAGAGACCAGACTGAGATGGTTTGGACATGTGCAGAGGAGAGAGAGAGAGTACATCAGAAGAAGGATGCTGGGTTTGGAACCACCAGGAAAGAGGAAGACCAAAGAGGAGGTTCATGGATACAGTGAAGGAAGACATGAAGATAGTTGGTGTGACCAAAGAGGATGCAGCAGATAGGGTTAGAGTGAAGAAACTGACTTGCTGTGGCGCCCCCTGAAGGGAAATGCTGAAAGAAGAAGAAGATAAACAGTGTAAATGAAAATTGCTGCTTTCTTAAACAGCAAGCTGAGTATTGACATGCTAGACAACCGTAATGGGGATCCCATCTTAACATTTTGAAACACTATTCAGTGATTTTTCAAAGTAAAATCTACCCTGAAGGCTTCAAACCAGTGAAAATCAAAACTAGAATCCATTCCAATTTCTGGTACCATGCACGATCTTTATTCACAAACCCAAAGTAACTCTGATACTTCCAAACCAAGACAATTAGGGAGGCGGGTTCTGTTATGTGTGGTTCGGTTCTGAGTGGATTTTTCTTAATCAAGATCTCAGAAGATAGTCACACAAATTCCTTTTGAAAGCTTTTCCCCTAAAAACCTCATTTAAAATTTAGTTGTACGTTAGGTGGACGAGCATGACAGACAGGTCTTCCCCACCCCACAGGGCTTCACAGTGACAGAGGATGACAGGTGATGGTCCTCCGAGGCTTTGGCCACAAAAAAAGGAAACACAATTGACAGATAGTAAATTTTTCATGGAGCTGTTCAGGGTTGTCTGATGTTGTTTTTGTCCTCTTTATACTTCAAGAGACTTTTAAAAAATAAAAGAACAAAAAAGGAAAAGCAGGCCTCAAGTTTACTTTAGCCCCTTTTTGGACGTGACCAGCTGACGGCAGTGTGTGTGTGTGTGTGTGTGTGTGTGTGTGTGTGTGTGTGTGTGTGAGAGCTTTATTTTATATTTAAAACTCTATGGAGTTAATTTACTGATCAGTTGTGTTTGGAATATATTTTAAGATTTTAGACGCCTGTGAAAACAATACTTGATGTGGAAAAAGAATGTAAACAATCAAACATTTATGAACAAATTGGCATGAGATTAAATTTTCTCTGGATTCAAGTACGGCAAGGCGAGTTTATTTGTAGCACAATTCATACAAAATGTAATTCAAAATGCTTCATAAGGAGGAAAAAAATGCATTAAAAGCATAAAACATTGAATCAAAAAGTTTAAAAAAATAAATAAATAAAATAATTAAAACAGATAAAAAGAGTAATTAATAAAATTCACATTTAAACAGAACTGTTTTCAGCCTAGATTTAAATATCGTCACAGTAGAGGCCTCAGGAAAATTGTTCCAGACTTTTCCGTTCGTTCCGTCATCTTCCGCTTGTTCCAGGGTCCGGTCGCGGGGGCAACAGCCTCAAACGGGCAGCCCAGGCCTCTCTCACCCCGGCTGCATCCTCCAGCTCACCCGGAAGGATCCCAAGTCGTTCCCCGGCCAGCTGTGAGACATAGTCTCTCCAGCAGGTCCGGGGTCTGCCCCTTGGTCTCCTCCCGGTGGGACGTGCCCGAAACACCCCGCCCGCGAGGCGCTCGGGGGGCATCCTGACCAGATGCCCGCACCCCATCTGGCTCCTCTCGACCTGGAGGAGGAGCGGCTCGACACCGAGCTCCTCCCAGATGGCAGAGCTCCTCACCCAATCTCTGAGTGAGAGCCCAGCCACCCTGCGGAGGAAGCTCATTTCGGCCGCTTGTACCCGCGATCTCATTCTTTCGGTCACCACCCACAGCTGGTGACCATAGGTGAGGGTAGGAACGTAGATCCTGGTTACCATGGTGAGGGTAGGAACGTAGATCGACTTGTAAATTGAGAACTTTGCTTTTTGGCTCAGCTCTCTCTTTACCACGACGGACCGATGCAGCGTCCTAGTTATTGCTGATGCTGCACCGATCCGCCTCTCGATCTCCCGCTCCATCATTCCTCCACTCGTGAACAAGACCCCGAGATACTTAAACTCCTCCACTTGGGGCAGGACCCTGTCCCTGACCCGCAGGGGGCATTCCACCCTTTTCCGGGCGAGGACCATGGTCTCGGGTTTGGAGGCGCTAATTCCCATCCCGGCCGCTTCACAGATTTTTGCGACATAAAACTGAAATGCAGCTTCTCCATGTTTAGTCCTGACTCTAGACACCAGCAGGAGGCCGGTCCCAGAGGTCCTCAGAGTTCTAGATGGTTCATGTTTAGTCCTGACTCTAGACACCAGCAGGAGGCCGGTCCCAGAGGTCCTCAGAGTTCTAGATGGTTCATGTTTAGTCCTGACTCTAAACACCAGCAGGAGGCCGGTCCCAGAGGTCCTCAGAGTTCTAGATGGTTCATGTTTAGTCCTGACTCTAGACACCAGCAGGAGGCCGGTCCCAGAGGTCCTCAGAGTTCTAAATGGTTCATGTTTAGTCCTGACTCTAGACACCAGCAGGAGGCCGGTCCCAGAGGTCCTCAGAGTTCTAGATGGTTCATAAGGTACTAACTTTGGTGCTAGACCATGAAGAGACTTAAACACAAGCAGAGCAGCTTTAAAGTCTATTCTCTGAGCCACAGGAAGCCAGTGCAGAGACTTGAGCACAGGACTAATGAGATCATATTTTCTAGTTCTTGTTAGGACTCGAGCAGCAGCATTTTGAATAAACTGCAGCTGTTTTAAGGCCTTTTTGTTCAGACCATTAACAATAATCTAACCTACTGGAAACAAATGCCTGGATAAGAACCTCTAAATCTGTTTTAGAAACTAAACCTCTGATTTTGGCTGTTTTTCAGGTGGTAAAAGGCTGCTGATGTAATTGATTTGATGTGACTGTTGAAGTTAAAGTCTGAGTCCATTATTACTCCCAGATTTCTAACTTGGTTTGTCGGTTCTAGAGAGAGAGATTGAAGGTAACAGATGACACTTTCTCTTTGTTTCTGTGGGCCAAAGACAATGATTTCAGTTTTAAGTAAAGCTTATTACAATCCTAGCTCAAAGACAGTATGGAAGATTTTTTATTGCTGACAAAACAACAGCTGTTCGTAAATACTGACAAAGGGTTAAAACCAACCCTGGTCTCTTCTGCCTTCTCCTGGGTCTGTGCCTCAAACCAAAAAACAACCCAAAGCAGGGGTTTGGGGATATATCAACTTTTGGATTTTGAGTCCCTCCTCGCCCCCCCTTTTTTTTTTGGTATTTCTGTTCAGGATCATACTACTGAATCTTCCATTTAAAAAATGTATGAGATGATGTCTTCATAAGTACAATTGAACACAGATTTACATGTTTGTTTACGCTTTAAACGACTCTTCTCAGCAGTCAGACATTGGTGAGCAAATCCCGAATGTTTTCTCCCTTCAAATTTGATCCTCTTCCCTAACTCATCGCACCTGGTCCCAATTTTCTCTCCCTGATGTCTTCATCTGTGTCTTGTCTTCCCCTGGATTATTTAAGCCCTGGTGTCCTTCGCTTTGGTGTCAGATTATCCCTGCTGTGCTGCAGGCATACACTCCTACTGTAGCCATGATGGCGTCACTCCACGACTGGTCCTTCACCCTGCTGAGCTCTACGTCTGGTCCTTCACCCTGCTGAGCTCTACGTCTGGTCCTTCACCCTGCTGAGCTCTACGTCTGGTCCTTCACCCTGCTGAGCTCTACGTCTGGTCCTTCACCCTGCTGAGCTCTACGTCTGGTCCTTCATCCTGCTGAGCTCTACGTCTGGTCCTTCACCCTGCTGAGCTCTACGTCTGGTCCTTCATCCTGCTGAGCTCTACGTCTGGTCCTTCATCCTGCTGAGCTCTACGTCTGGTCCTTCACCCTGCTGAGCTCTGCGTCTGGTCCTTCACCCTGCTGAGCTCTACGTCTGGTCCTTCACCCTGCTGAGCTCTACGTCTGGTCCTTCACCCTGCTGAGCTCTACGTCTGGTCCTTCACCCTGCTGAGCTCTACGTCTGGTCCTTCATCCTGCTGAGCTCTACGTCTGGTCCTTCACCCTGCTGAGCTCTACGTCTGGTCCTTCACCCTGCTGAGCTCTACGTCTGGTCCTTCATCCTGCTGAGCTCTACGTCTGATCCTTCACCCTGCTGAGCTCTACGTCTGGTCCTTCACCCTGCTGAGCTCTACGTCTGATCCTTCACCCTGCTGAGCTCTACGTCTGATACTGCACTCCTGTTACCTGCAATAAACTGGTTAAAACTGGCGGTGCATCTGGGTTCTACTTCACCAACATCATGACAAATATTTCAAATAGTAGAACAATCAACCCCACAAATTGTTTAAAATGTTCCTGTAACTAAAAAAAAAACGTACTAGGATTGTTGAATATGTTAAACTAAAACCTGATTATTTCGTACCACTGATGTGACAGATTGAAAGGTGAACCTCCCGGTGAAGAATCTACCTTTCAGTGAAACAAATTGTCATCAACTGACAGAAAAGATGGGAAAAAATAAAGATGACCTGAGTTTTGGCAACATGGTGACATTTGTATGACTTTAAAGTTTGGACAGAGTGTCTTCTGGAGTGCAAAGCTATTTCAGTGTGATGCCATCACCAATTTGTCACTTCACTTGCAGCAGGAGGTGACACGGACAAGACATGCGGCTGATTCCTAGAAAATAAGGCACAGTGGAAGTATGACGCAAAACAGGTCGAGAAGCATCTCCACTGTTTTAAAAACTGGAATAATAAACGGAATAAAAACAGATGGATATTGTTCATTTATGTGGGAAAAAAGGTTAGTTTTTACAAGTGGTGGGTTATCATTATCCTCTTCCCTTTCAGAACATTTTCTCCCTCCAAATCCCGCCCTGGGCGCTAATTCATTACGCCTGGTCCCAATTTACTCTACCTGATGTCCCCACCTGTGTCTCATCTTCCCCATGGTCATTTAACCCCATCCTCCCTCTGTCGTCCATCACTCTGAGGCCAGATCATCTACTGTTCTGCTTTCACGTTGCAGCCAAGATGGACGCTCCTCCGCATTGTCTGGTCCCCTTCATGTTGTTTTCCAGGCTGCATATGCCTACACGTTTTCCTGAACACCTGGTTGTCAGCAATAAACTGTTTGGAACTGGCTATGCATCTGGTCCCTACGTCTCCACCTTCACCACCTCATGACAGGGGTGTATCAATCTAAACATGGGCAAATGGGCAAATAAAAATTTTGGATTCACTTATTTGTTTAAAAGTACTTGTACTGAGGGGGAGGCATTAGCTCAGTGGTAGAAAGTCTTTGGACAGTCTTTGTATTGAGAGAAGCCGGTTCGATTCTCGATGAACTGATGCCTAAGTGTTCCTGGAGAAGACACCTTATTGCTACCACCATAGGTGGTGTCATGGCTGCCTGCTGCGGTGCAATGCAGCAAATTAATTTCTCCATGAGGGATGAATACAGTATGATAAATGATGTAGGTATCACTGATACTGGACCATATTCAATCAGTATTGAGACCGGTTTGTTTGGTCTCGAAACATTAGCACTGAAGAAAAGACAGGAAGCAGAGATGGAGGTAGCAGAGATGAAGATGCTGAGGATCTCTCTGGGAGTGACCAGGATAAACAGGATTAGAGATGAGTACATCAGGGGAACAGCACATGTTAGAGGTTTTGGGGATATAGTTCGAGAGGCAAGACCGAGATGGTTTGGACATGTACAGAGGAGAGAGAGAGAGTACATCAGAAGAAGGATGCTGGATTTGGAACCACCAGGAAAGAGGACTAGAGTAAGACCAAAGAGGAGGTTCATGGATACAGTGAAGGAAGACATGAAGATAGTTGGTGTGACTGAAGAGGATGCAGCAGATAGGGTTAGATGGAAGAAACTGACTTGCTGTAGCAACCCCTAAAGGGAAAAGCCGAAAAAGAAGAAGAAGAAGATTGAATCAACATCAACATTTGAAGTATCACACTGCAATTTTTTTACAACACTGATACTTCACTCCATATGAATATAATTGTATCGTTGTTATTTCTACGCGCTGGAAAGAGTTTATGATAATGTTTACAAAAAAAAATCAATAAAGCAGCCTAGTAGAAAATATCTCTGTCTACTAGGTGTCAGGATCCCTCACCTGCCGCCAGAGGGAGTCCTGGATGTTCCTAATCAACCTGATTAGGGTCACCTGAGGATGATTCCTGATTCCACATATTTGTGCACCCTGCCATCTATTTAAGGGCAATCACCCCAGACTTTCCTGTTGGGTCATACCCAGTGGCGGCTGGTGGTAAAAAAAACTGGGGGGGCGCACAATGTTCAAACACACACAAATTTTTTTTTTTAGATATATTATATAAAAGATATCACATGCCAGTAAATAAATATTTAAAAGCTTTATTTTCACGCGAATATGATCCACCCTACTTGAACAGAAATTTGGCCCTTCTTTCTTTCTGCTCTGGAAATTTTTCAATCACCTTCTGATTAAAGTCCCACATACAGTTTCTCAAATCCTCCTTGCTGTAGATGACTCCAAGCTCTGACTTCAGCCTGTTTCCAAAGAGGGCAGGGTATGCATTTAAGGTTACCCCCAATGCTTGCTCAGGGAATACCTCAGCATATTCTTCAAACTTCTCAGCTTGAAGCAGGGTGGCACTAATGAGATGATCCGTGAATGAAAATCACTCTGTTGTGTGCACAAGGATGTTGTCACAAATTTTAAAAACAGAGAAAATTCAATCAGTTATTTTGTCATAACATTGTTTTTGTGATCAGACATATCAGAATAAATTCAAGACTTAAGATTAAAGTTAAGAAAAAAATGAAGTCTACATCCATTTAATCAGACTGTGTTTATCTCTTATTATCTCATATTACCTCTTTCTCCATGCCTCTGTCAACTACAGGTGGAACACAATCTACTCCTTTTAATGAATAAACTTGACTTAGCCCAGAATAAAAGGGCAGAACTGCAAGTACATTGTAGAACACTGCAACTGTTGTGTAGCTGGATTCCAAGAGGGCCACATGTTGCCGTCCTGAAATGAACAGTACACAGTATCAGAAAATAATTTTATTTTTGTATTTTACTTACATCTTTAGCAATTTTGCCACACTCTTCTGGACCACACATGCTGCTCCTCTTTCCTAGATCATTTTCAATGCTCTGATTTGCAGCAATTAAGCCAACAGCACCTTTATAGGGTCAAACGAAACATTGTTTTACTGTAACAGAACAAACTTTTGACACATCATTCAATTCATTTTCGTCACACCCAAAATAACAAAAGCAATTCATTGCAGTAAAAATATCTTACAGTAGAAAAAAGAATGTTAAATTCAAATTTGAAATGAACATTTCTATAAAGTTTTACAAAAGAAAATAAAGAGCTAAATTAGATTAAAAAAAATCTTGTCAAGCAAACATTTTAACACCAATAATCAATATAATTTCTAATAAACAACATTATTCTTATTTAATTGAATCTGTGCTCAGACACAAATACAACTAATGTGTCTTATTTTAGTTTCAATAACACAACAATAGTCTAACATATAAAACTATATGAAGAGAGGAAGTTACTCTACCTGATTTTCTGTATTTCTAGTTGGAACTGTTGGATGATCCTTCTTATGTAGACAGACTCTCATTTTTCTTCTTCAGAACGCTAAGAAAACAGATTCTGTAGAAGCCACGACACTAAATTCTCTTTTAAAAAGTAACTTGAATTGTTAACTGAACTTAGCTTCAGACGCCATGATGAACGTCACTTCCCAGAAGTCCGCAGTGAAAAGAAAGGGCGTGGCGTGGGTGGGATTTATAGGTCAGCTTATAGCTAATTGATTGGTTCATGTAACAGACTGACAGAGAGGAGAACCTATCACACGCCCGATGGGCGGAAAATCTCTGCGCCCCGCGGGCGTGGTTATGGTTTGCAATACACATGAATGGGAAAAAATTTAGAGCTGACGTCACGGTTTTTCCATAAAAACCGGATGCCACATACACGCCAATACGTTTTCCTGGTGGGGCGGGCCGGGGGTGTGCCCTCTTTCCAGTTTTCGTAGGAAGTAGAAATAAATGAGTAAGAAAATAAAATAAGTCTTCTTCTTCTCCTTTCGGCATTTCCCTTCAGGGGTCGCCACAGCAAGTCAGTTTCTTCCATCTAACCCTATCTGCTGCATCCTCTTCGGTCACGCCAACTATCTTCATGTCTTCCTTCACTGTATCCATGAACCTCCTCTTTGGTCTTCCTCTAGTCCTCTTTCCTGGTGGTTCCAAATCCAGCATCCTTCTGCCGATGTACTCGGTCTCTCTCCTCTGTACATGTCCAAACCATCTCAGTCTGGCCTCCCGGACTTTATCTCCAAAACCTCTGACATGTGCTGTTCCTCTGATATACTCATTTCTGATCCTGTCCATCCTGGTCACTCCCAGAGAGATCCTCAGCATCTTCATCTCTGCTACCTCCAACTCTGCTTCCTGTCTTTTCCTCAGTGGCACTGTCTCTAGACCAATCAGCATGGCCGCTCTCACCACACTGTCTCAAGACCAATCAGCATGGCCGCTCTCACCACGGTTTTGTACACTTTTCCTTTCATTTTAGCTGAAACTCTTCTATCACACATCACACCTGATACTTTTCTCCACCCGTTCCAGCCTGCTTGAACACGCTTCTTCACCTCTTTTCCACACTCTCCATTGCTCTGGACTGTTGATCCCAAGTACTTAAAATCTTCCACCTTGTTTATCTCTTCTCCCTGTAACCCCACTTTTCCATTTGGATCCCTCTCATTCACACACATGTACTCTGTTTTACTCTGACTAATCTTCATTCCTCTTCTTTCTAGTGCAAACCTCCACCTCTCCAGCTTTTCCTCCACCTCTTCCCTCCTCTCACTACAGATCACAATGTCATCTGCAAACATCATTGTCCATGGAGATTCCTGTCTGACCTCGTCTGTCAGCCTGTCCATCACCATAGCAAACAGCAAAGGACTCAGAGCAGATCCTTGGTGCAGTCCCACCCCCACACTGAACTCCTCTGTCTCACCTACAGCACACCTCACCACTGTCTTACAGCCCTCATACATGTCCTGAACCGCTCTAACATACTTCTCTGTCACACCAGACTTCCTCATACAATACCATAGTTCTTCTCTAGGTAAGTAAGAAAATAAAATAAGAAAAAAAATAAATAAAACGGTGTAAAACGTTATTAAAATGCAATTAATCTTCACACAAGACAGTTTTACATACTTACAAAAATATAAATGTTTATATATTTTTTTTATTGTTAGTTTTGGTGACCAGGACACCCCTGCGCCACACGTCACCAGCCGCCACTGGTCATACCATCCCTTCCTGCAAGGTTACCCGGGTTGCCTGAGCATGTTTGAACTTAGTTATTATTTGAACTTTTGAATCCTGAGTTAATCCTGTGCCCTTTGCTTTGCAGACTTACCTGAATCATGTTAATAAACCTTGTTCGATGTCCTGCAATTGAGTCATCCTCCTTCCACATCCTCAGAACCCTGTCACTAGGTTTGCTTATTTTGACCTGAGTTATAAACCACTAATCTACGCACATTGATCCATCTGTTTAAACAGGTTATACGCTTCGTCATGGTGGTAAACCTAACCACCCATGAGCTCACAACCCATTTCTGGTATGTCACCAATTTTCTCTAATTTACAAAGAGGCAGACCTGCTGACTTCCTTTCTGAGGGGCTGAAACAGACATTAGTAAATCTTTTGTATTACTTTTCAACCTTGAAAATGGTAACAAAAAGAACAATAATAATAACGTATTGTACTTCTATAGGACTTTTCAGGACTCTCAAAGACACTTCACATATTCATTTTTCATTCACTTCATACCAGGTGATGGTAAGCTACTGTTGTAGCCACAGCTGCCCTGGGGCAGACTGACAGAAGCAAGGTTGCCATTTTGCGCCATCGGCCCTTCTGACCATCACCACCCAATCACGCACACCATCCAGACTAGGCTACGTGGGTGAAGTGTCTTGCTCAGGGACACAACGGCAATTTAATCCTAATGGTCGTCCCACCGTGACACCTGGGGTTCCAGCGGTCTCCCATCCAAGCACAGCCCGGTCCCAGCCTGCTTAGCTTCTGAGGTCTGACAGAATCAGGCATTGACAGGCTGGTTTGGCCAAACGCCAAATAGAATCATTAAAAAAAAACAAAGGTATTTTCACTGTTGTCTGAATTTATTTTTAGTGCATTGTGAAGTGTTTCCATCTCTGTGTGAAGCTTCGTTAACATTAGTAAATATAAATGATCTCAACATTTTTCAGATGGCCGAGCAGTTTATGAGTGGATCTTGTAATTGCTGATGTAAAGTGACACCCCATTGGTTACAAGATGGAGCTTATAGCCTCCAGGCAATTAGGAAAACCCAATTTACCAAACGAGAGGCAGAACATAGACAGCTGAATGTCACGAGGTTGTCTAAAACAAAGCTGGCATTCATGTTTGATTTATTTTCCTCACCTGGAAACCTGCAAACAACAACTTAAACAAGAAATTCTAAAGAAGAAATGTTTTCTTTATTATTGACCTTTTATTAAGTCAAGCAAAGCAAATTAATCTAAACGTCTAAGAAGTGTCATTTCATGATTGATTGAGTCATTATCGGAGCGTCTGGATGTTCTTTTCTGTTAAAAGCATCCATCTAAAAACCAGGGGACGTGCAATGACTAGCAGGGATTTACACGGTTCCCTTTTTATACCCTGACCTCCATCTAGAGCACTAAGCCAGCCTCCTGAGAAATACTTGACAACAACATTCACTTACTTAATTACCATGGGGCCACACTTCATCTGCTGCGGAGTTCTGCATCAAGGCGCTGCTACATTTGGCATAAGAGCTTAAAACGCCGCTTCAAACCATCATCTAAAACTTTTTACCAGAGGAAGTGACCCTGTTTTATTGAGGGAAGCTCTGAAGCAGGAAATAAAAGCCTTGAAAGGTAGAATAAACACAAGACAAGCAGAAAACTTTAAAGAAAAGTACTCCTGGAATAAATCAGTTATTTTATTACTTAATTCATATCTTTAAAAATATCTGGTAATTAATTAAAAGTTGATTTTTACATTTTAAATAGATCAACTTTACAAGATTAGAAAAGTCTGTTTTGTGGAACTTCTTCTCCTTTCATCATCACCCTTCAGGGGGCGCCACAGCAAGTCAGTTTCTTCAATCTAACCCTATCTCCTGCATCCTCTTCAGTCACACCAACTATCTTCATGTCTTCCTTCACTGTATCCATGAACCTCCTCTCCGGTTACCATGATGAGGGTAGGAATGTAGATCCTGGTTACCATGGTGATGGTAGGAACGTAGATCCTGGTTACCATGGTGAGGGTAGGAACGTAGATCCTGGTTACCATGATGAGGATAGGAACGTAGATCCTGGTTACCATGGTGAGGGTAGGAACGTAGATCCTGGTTACCATGGTGAGGGTAGGAACGTAGATCCTGGTTACCATGGTGAGGGTTGGAACGTAGATCCTGGTTACCATGGTGAGGGTAGGAACGTAGATCCTGGTTGCCATGGTGAGGATAGGAACATAGATCCTGGTTACCATGGTGAGGGTAGGAACATAGATCCTGGTTACCATGGTGAGGGTAGGAACGTAGATCCTGGTTGCCATGGTGAGGATAGGAACATAGATCCTGGTTACCATGGTGAGGGTAGGAACGTAGATCGACTTGTAAATCGAGAGCTTTTCTTTTCGCCTCAGCTCTTTCTTTACCACGACGGACCGTTGCAGCGTCCTAGTTATAGCTGAAGCCGCATCGATCCGCCTGTCGATCTTCTGCTCCATCTTTCCCCCACTCGTGAACAAGACCCATAGATACTTAAACTCCTCCACTTGGGGCAGGACCTTGTCCCTGACCTGGTGGGCATTCCACCCTTTTCCGGGCGAGGACCATGGTCTCGGATTTGGAGGCGCATTTAGGATGTAAAGCATTTAAAATAAAAAAATTAAATAGCAAATCTGTCCAGCAAGAATTAGCATACAGTGGGAATCACCATTCTGATTGTCACAACGCCGTACAGGACAGGGGTACAAAAAAATAAGGCGGTTACACTATAAACAATCTGGTGGTGAAAAAGTCTCTTATAGTGCATACAGTCGTGACACACGAAACAACCCACAAAGTTTAGTTTAGTTAGACGAAATTCCATCTGAATGAAGTTGTATGAGCTGTGATATTACTCGGTCCAGCTGTTCACAGGACAGTTTAAATGAGGAGGTTGTGTTATGGCAGACCCCACACCTGAGCGTGGTCACTGTAGAAAATCTTAAAATCAGACAAAAACAACTTGCATGAAAACAACATCCCCATGAACATCTGATTTACTGTGGCTGGTGATGTTTTATTGAGATTAGTGAAGAATCCGAGCAGCTTCTCTGCTTTGCATTAATTTATCATGACCTCGTTTCCTGCTCGTATTTCACAATAGTTGAAAGGAAATGTGTAATGTTATCTCTCTTCAGCTCGAGAAATGGCGGCTCGATAACAGCAAAACATATCACAGCTCTTTCCTGTGAGAATAAAATGATATTTACTGATATTACTTGGTATTTCTGACTGGTCAATACATGTAACAGTAGATCCACTGAGTGCCGGAGACTGCATTCAGGCTGAGAATAACAGTGCTGTTTCCAAAATGGCTCGCTTTTGTATAAACCACACACAAATCCACATCCAGAAATCCAAATTTCCAGACAGCAGATGCATACATATTGCTCCTGTGCATGCTTCCTCCTGGCTGAACATCATACAGACCAATCACCACACAGCTTGCTTCAGGCGTCCCTGTCAGCTCATGTTTCCTTTGACAGAAACTGGCCCTTTTCACAGCTCCCTCCTCCTGCTGCCTGTTGCCATGTGTGCGAGAAACTCGGCCGCTAGTTGAGACGGCACATACTGTATCTACGGTGCTCAATGGGAGCAGCAACCGCTCACCCGGTCAGAGGATTTGACCATATGTTCCTGCCCTTCTTTTCCTCACTTCTGAGAAATTCTCTCTGAATTCTGCTGTGGTGCGATGGCGTTTTGCTGTCACCTTGGTGTGTCAGACGAGGGGCCATGTGACGTTTTATTAACACAATTGGGGAAGTTGTCATGGTGAGAGGGATCCAAATGGAAAAGTGAGGTTACAGGGAGAAGAAAAAAAGAAGGTGGAAGATTTTAAGTATCTAGTATCAACAGTCCAGAGCAATGGAGAGTGTGGAAAAGAGGTGATGAAGCGTGTGCAGGAAGGCTGGAACGGGTGGAGAAAAGTATCAGGTGTGATGTGTGATAGAAGAGTTTCAGATAAAATGAAAGGGAAAGTGTACAAAACCGTGATGAGACTGGCCATGCTGATCGGTCTAGAGACAGTGTGGTGAGAGCGGCCATGCTGATTGGTCTAGAGACAGTAGCACTGAGGAAAAGACATGAAACAGAGATGGAGGTAGCAGAGATGAAGATGCTGAGGATCTCTCTGGGAGTGACCAGGATGGACAGGATTAGAAATGAGTATATTCAGGGGAACAGCACATGTTGGAGGTTTTGAGGATAAAGTTCGAGAGGCCAGACTGAGATGGTTTGGGCATGTACAGTTGAGAGAGAGAGTACATCAGAAGAAGGATGCTGGATTTGGAACCACCAGGAAAGAGGACTAGAGGAAGACCAAAGAGGAGGTTCATGGATACAGTGAAGGAAGACATGAAGATAGTTGGTGTGACTGAAGAGGATGCAGCAGATATCCTCTTGCTGTCAGATGACTTCTTTCATCTGACAGCAAGTCAGATGAAAGAAACTGACTTGCGGTGGCGACACCTAAAGGGAAATGCCAAAAGAAGAAGAAGAAGGGGAAGTTGTCATTATGCCTGCCTAATCACCTTTGAGCAATGGTGGACCTCATTGAGCCTTTGTACAAACATGTACGAACTGACCCTCTCACGGGGACACAATTTGTCTATCTGGCTGTCGTGTCACATCAGGAACCAAGAGGAAAAGGCAGAGTATGTTCAACACATGTCGGCTTGGCTGAAAACTCCAAGACCAAGTCATCATTGAGGGTTTGTCATCGTGGCCCAAAACCAGTACTTCTCGTTCATTTATTGTGTACATAAATTATCAAAGCTGGAATGAATAAAAATGCTAAGTATCACATGTTATGTTTTGGTTTGAAGTCAGCAGCTGTGTCAAAAAGTTCTCTGTTCCTAACAGATCGACTCTGGTTCTCATGTTTGATTAGTTTCAGATACAAGCTGATGGAGATAATGAAAGATCAAATGGTTGGGTATAGATTCCCGCATCCCCGACACACCCTGGCAGTTCCTGGTATATCTGTATTCCACCTCATTTCTCGCTCTTCTCCTTGTTCTTTTTTCCTCTGCTGATGGTTTGAAAGCTTTAAACTTCCTAATGGTTTGTGATAGGATTGATTTTTATATTGAATCCTTTCTCAGAAGGATCAAATTATACATAAAAGTGATACAAGGAACGAAATGAACCTTATCTGGACTCTCGTCTTGTTATTGATGGGTCTAAGCTTGTTTTTAGGAGCAGCTGCTGTGATGAATAAATGAGCTTAGCACCAGATGAAGGCCGTAAATTTAAAACTTAATGAGGTATTTGGGCTCAGTTGAAAGAAAATGACTCAAAATGGCAAAAAAATAAAGTAAAAAAAATGAAGTAAATTCTTTGTTCTTTCTGATTATGTTGGTTTCCTTCTGCAAAGACATAAATTATGGGTGAATCAATCAGTATAGATTTTCCCGGGAGTGATTGTGAGTGATTGTTTGTCTCTTATCGTTGGGCATGTGATGTACTGGAAAACGATCTTGGATGGTTCCAACATTTCTGCTGCTAATTGCAGGAGTTGCTTCCAGTTTCCTTTGGAGCCAAAATTCAAGTTAATGGCTGCAAAACAAACGAATAGTAAACCAGCTTTAGGTTTTTTTTTTTCACCAATTTATGTCAACTGAATCTCGCTTTCCGTCATCCAGGGTTGAACAGTGTGTTTCACAACAAGGCCCGTAGTATGTCTTTTATCTGAATGTTTTTTTTTTTTTTACTCACTCTATTGATTCCTCACCGGGGAAATTTGTGTGCCGCACTCCTACACCGCAGCAGGCTGCCACCTATGACAGCGCCAATAGTGGGAGAAACGAGGGGTTAGGTGTTTTCTCAAAGGACCTTAGACGTGCAGTCAATGGGATGCGAACCAGCTCTAACCACTGAGCCACCGTCTCCTGATTTACCTGTTACATACCCGTTGTATAGACATGTTTATTAACTATTGTACAACGTGGTATAAATAGCTGCTGTATCACAAATGTATAACTCCAAATGCCGTCACTCACAAACAAACCCACAGCCAATTTAAATAAAAATGGCAAAATTATATTAAAAATGGACAATCCCAGCTAAAAATGTAACATTCCCCAAACGTTCTGGGAAGGTCTTTCATAGGTTAGCAGAACGTTTCTTGAAAGTTTTCTTTGGTTCTATAAAGGTTATATTATTTTTTGGTTTTCAGAACGTTCCTCTAACCTTAATTTTAACCATAACGTTTGGAATTTGGTTCTCAAATTTCTGGGAAGGTTAGGTTCTAACATAACCACCAGCTAACGTTTAGGCCATATTAGTTTTTGGTTAAAAACAAACCTTTAGAGAACCTCAGGCTAACGTTCCCTGGAGGTTCTCTGTTTGCTGGGAAGTCATAACAACAGAAATTTGGATTGGTTGTGAAAAAAACCTATCCACGTTTCTTCTTAGTAATGCTGAAAATCCAGCTTGAATTGGCTACACGACCATGACTGACTGATTTTAGACTGTGTTAAAATGAGTTTGTTTTATTGTAACTCCATGTCCTGATCCTGTGCCAGGTACTGAAAAACCATGCCATGTTTTGCGTTATTTCGTCTCAATCCAAGTAAGATACTTTACAGCCTTCCCCTGCTCACATGTTTCTAACCTGTATGAACATAGAAATACGTTTTCTAGACTTAGCAACCTTCTAAACAATTATCCAGTCAGATGTTCTTCTTCTTCTTTCATCATTCCCCTTCAGGAGGCGCCACATCAAGTTCGTTTCTTCCATCTAACCCTATCTCCTGCATCCTCTTCAGTCACACCAACTATCTTCATGTCTTCCTTCACTGTATCCATGAACCTCCTCTTTGGTCTTCCTCTAGTCCTCTTTCCTGGTGGTTCCAAACCCAGCATCCTTCTTCTGATGTACTCTCTCTCTCTCCTCTGCACATGTCCAAACCATCTCAGTCTGACCTCTATGACTTTAAAACCTCTAACATGTGATGTTCCTCTGATCCTGTCCATCCTGGTCACTCCCGGAGAGATCCTCAGCATCTTCATCTCTGATACAAACATCTCTGTCTCCTGTCTTTTCCTCAGTGACACTGTCTCTAGACCAATCAGCATGGCCGCTCTCACCACACTGTCTCTAGACCAATCAGCATGGCCGCTCTCACCACTCTGTCTCTAGAGTCTAGAGACAGAGTGGTGAGAGCGGCCATGCTGATTGGCCCAGAGTCTAGACCAATCAGCATGGCCGCTCTCACTACACTGTCTCTAGACCAATCAGCATGGCCTCTCTCACCACACTGTCTCTAGACCAATCAGCATGGCCGCTCTCACCACACTGTCTCTAGACCAATCAGCATGGCCGCTCTCACCACACTGTCTCTAGACCAATCAGCATGGCCGCTCTCACCACACTGTCTCTAGACCAATCTGCATGGCCGCTCTCACCACACTGTCTCTAGACCAATCAGCATGGCCGCTCTCACCACACTGTCTCTAGACCAATCTGCATGGCCGCTCTCACCACACTGTCTCTAGACCAATCAGCATGGCCGCTCTCACCACGGTTTTGTACACTTTTGAACCAGTCAGATGTTCTGTTAGTGGAGAAAGTAGGAGGCATAAAAGATTTTATTTTTACAGCGGTATTCTCAAATGAAGTCATACTTAGCCCTCATCGCCGAGTGAAAACGTACAGCTAACGTCAGCTGGCTAAAATTTTCCTGGTGAACATTAATCATTTATATTCACAAAATATAACCAGTTAAAATGTTCAGTCCTAGTAACAAAAAGTAATTCCCAAGCCCTGCTTTCTAAAGACCTTCCATTAAAACAACAATACGCCCCACTGTGCTTCAGCATGTACACTACCAAGTTTAGGATGGTCTAGATTTAGGCAGACTCATTTCTCTCACCACCAAACTGTTGGCAGGGTCTACTGTTTAATGTCTGTGTGTGAAGCACCCAAAGCAGTGAACATACAGAGGTTAACAGCTGTCCCCCCCACCCTAATTTTTTTTATTACATTGAGCTCTTGGGTGGTGACCGAAAGAATGAGATCGTGGATACAATCAGCCGAAAATGCTTCCTCCGCAGGGTGGCTGGGCTCTCACTCAGAGATCGGGTGAGGAGCTCTGCCATCTAGGAAGAGCTCGGTGTCAAGCTGCTCCTCCTCCAGGTCGAGAGAAGCCAGATGGGGTGGTTCAGGTATCTAGTCAGGATGCCAACTGAGCACCTCGCTGGTAAGGTGTTTCGGGCACGTCCCACCAGGAGGAGACCGAGAGGCAGACCCTGGACCTACTGGAGAGACAATGTCCCACAGCTGTCCGGGGAACGACTCTGAATCCTTCTGGGTGAGCTGGAGGATGCAGCCGGGGTGAGAGAAGACTGGGCTTCCCATTTGAGGCTGTTTCCCCTGCAATCCGGCCCCAGACGAACGGAAGATGACGGAACATTAAGCTCTTCTGGAAAAGCTAACTTGGAAAAAGGCCTTGATGGTAAATCTGCCACCAAAGTCGTTTTTACTCCTTCCGTCATTGCAGCCTGATAAAGTTGGAAAACCAATTTTTGATCCGGGCTTTAGCCATACACTCCGACTATCTTTACCAGCTCTTGTCATGAACCCTTCCCCTAGGCACAAGAGGGAGTCCTGGACCTTACCTCATCATCCTGGTTGGGGACACCTGAGGGGGAACTTTCTGAGGACACACACCCGTGGATCCTACTGCCTATTTAAAGGCAATCCCCCAGAATTGTATGTCGAGTCATCGCCAAAGCGCCTCCACCACCACCGCCGCCGTCGTCATTGTCGTCGGTTAATAAATCTTGTTTTGTTGTCCTGCATTTTGGTCCTCCTTTCTTCCACATCCCTAAATCCTGACAGCTCTAGCCACTAGCTGGCTGACTCAGCAGGTCTTAGTATGATGTCACAAAAGTCACAGAAAAAAACAACACAAGTTTAATCAACACTCATTTTGTTTAGATTAGATTTTTAAGGCCTCCAGGCAGACTACCTCCAATTTAACTCTAGCTGGTGATGAAAGATCACTTAAACGTGATTGGTTGAAAGCTTTAATGTAAAAACATGTGCAGAAACATTTGGATGTTTAGTAAATCTATGAAAAACAGCTGTAACATGATTTTTAATTATTTAAAAAGCAATTATGAGCAAACTTAATTAACATCAGTCTGTGACTCAGAGATTTCGTAGGGCGGCAGAGACAGTTTGAAGGTCATGACAAATTGCCAATATTTTCTATTCATGACCAAGCGGACTGATAGACTCTCATTTAAAATGGTTGGTATTTGTTAGCATGTCCGGTAGAGGAGGAGGTTTTAATTACAAAAGAAATTCAACAATCAAAACTCTGACGTGCACACAGAAAATATCATATTGTCATTTCTTAAAAAAACAACACACAAAAACAATGGGATATTTATTGTGTGTGTCAGAGTCGTTGAATTGTTGGTTTCTTACCCACGGCACCACCGTGCAGTGGGTAGCCCAGTGGCCTTACAGCAAGAAGGCTGTGAGTTTGAGTCCCGGATGGAGACGAGGCTTGGAACACTGTCCTTTCTGTGTGGAGTTTACATGTTCTCCCCGTGTCTGCGTGGGTTTCCTCCGGGTACTCCGATTTCCTCCTTGGCCGGTGCCAAAAAAGAAACCCCTAGGAATGAGTGTGTGTGTATGGTTGTATCTGTGTGCGGCCCTGCGACGGACTGGCAACCTGTTCGGAGTGTACTCTGACCCTCACCTTGAATCAACCGGTATGGGGTCCGGCAACCCTTAGAACCTCGGATGGTAAGACGGTTAAGAAGGTGACTTACTGACTGATGTTAGGACTTACAAGGTTGAACATATCCAGCTTTACATGCATGGAAATGCATGGTGGTTATAATCATCATGCATTGAACTTATGCAGCACTTTTCTGGACACTCAAAGATGCTTCAGATATGCTGTATTCATTCACTCCACACTAGGTACACCCATTCACACACACATTCATTCCTGATGATAGAAGCTACCATGCAAGGCATATACCACCATCATCAGAATCTTGCTCAAGAACACCTTGGTGTTAGATTGAACCAGCGACCTACCAGTTACAGGACGGTCACACTACCCACGGAGCCACCCTTCCCCCACTATGTCAAAATGTTGAAACAAGTTGGAAAGATTTCGACATTTAATAAAGTTATGGAAAGCAGCTGAAAGACCATTCCGTTCCGTCATCTTCCGCTTGTTCCGGGGTCGGGTCGCGGGGGCAACAGCCTCAAACGGTTAGCCCAGGCCTCTCTCTCCCCGGCCGCATCCTCCAGCTCACCTGGAAGGATCCCAAGTCGTTCCCCGGCCAGCTGGGAGACACAGTCTCTCCAGCGGTTCCGGGGTCTGCCCCTTGGTCTCCTCCCGGTGGGATGTGCCCGAAACACCCTGCCCGCGAGGCGCTCGGGGGGCATCCTGACCAGATGCCCGAACCACCCCCATCTGACTCCTCTCGACCTGGAGGAGGAGCGGCTCGACACCGAGCTCCTCCCGGATGGCAGAGCTCCTCACCCGATCTCTGAGTGAGAGCCCAGCCAAATCTTTCAGATCAGTCAGTGATGATCATGCAGCCCAAACCTTCCCCAAACTGGTGTAAAATTCCAAACAAAAAATCAAATGTTAATAAATCTAAGAATATGAACAGAGAGAAAGTGTAAACGGAAAGAGAAATTAAGGGGAGGGGGTGGCAGGTCCGCTCATGGGGAAAGTTGAATGAAGAGGAAATCTTTTCCCTCAGGAGGAAAACCAATTCCAGTTACTGTAGAAGCATCTGACCCGGTGGCTTCTCTGGGGAAGGAATGCATGCACAGGAGACAGACAGAGAGATAAACAGGAGCTCATACTGTACAGTGGATCCCCTCCCTCTCTCTTACTCCCTCTCTCACTCGCCCACTTAGTATCATTTCATCTCTCTCTTCCACACACACTCGCACACACACACTTGCAGTCGCTCTGCTCTGACGGATGGGGATACACTGCCAAGGAGGACTCAGGGGTGAGAAGAGTGTGTTTCTCTTCTCCTCTGTTCTGTTTTCTTTCTCTTCCGCCTGGCTTTCCTCATGGGCTGTTAATTCCAACCCTGAAGATGAGGAGGATCTATTTGTGAGGAAAACACAAGAAAGGAAGCGGGAAGAAAGAGCAACAGGGTGGTAAATTCTACAAGCAGGAACCACAAGATCTTTCTCTTTTCTCCAAGAATAAACCAGGTTAGTGAGGTAAACTATGGATGGATTATTTTCTCCTCTCGTCTGCTGGTCACTTTCTTCTATTTTAATTTTTTTTTAAATGGCATTAAACATTAGGGATTTTTTATTGCTCTCTTAAGGGTTTCAAATATTCATTGTAGAGGAGTTCATTTTCCAAACTGAGAACCATTTCTTGCTTGGATTAAAAATGTCTTGTTGTATTTCAGTGATATTTTTTTAGAGTAGGGGTCAGTTGGTAAAGTTTCCCTGTAATTTCTCGGAGGAGCGTCAAATAATTCTCAGGTGGAATATCTCCCAGGGCAAAGTAGGAGAGACTGATCTGCTGGAAGAGGTGACGACAGTTTGCTCTCATTGCCGCTCATGTGCTGTCACTTTACACAGGAGGCAATTAAGCGGGATTGGCAGCCCATGCTGCTGGTAACTTAGGAACAGGCGTGTGGGAGACTCACGGTGGCGGGATTCAGAGGAAAGAGAGAGAGAACCAGAGGAAGGAAGGAAATTCCCTTTGTTCATTCACACAAAAGCTTTTCCTCCGTGCGGATCCAGCTCGCCTCTGTGTGTCTGCAGACACTGGCCCAGGGGCAGCAGTTGTGGGCTTTTATGATTTAGCACGGCACTGAGCATTGTTCAAGTGTGTTCACTTTGAAAAAGCACTAAAAGTGTGTGAACAGTGTGAGATGTACGCTCAAATGCACGGAGATTCTTTGATGAGCATTCATCTTTAATTATTCCAAGTCAGAGAAATAATTCTCTCTTTTAAAAGCAGGATGGAAGCTCTTCATAAATTCTGTTCTTTAGAAAACTAGTTAAATCTGACTTTACTGGTTACAACCATGCTTGTAATGGACTGGGGACTCTCAGCTCTTTGATCTTGTTTAAAGAAGGGCTTTTGAGCCTTCAGAGGGTGGTACACATAAATAAGCATGTACCATTCGTTACCTCAGAAATACAAAAATCTGCTAAAAATTACTCATTAAAAAAACCTTAATTCTGTTTCACTAATGCTTGTGATTCTGGAATTTCCCCCTCCTCTCGCTTCCAGCTAGTCCTGTTTCCTGAGTGCGCGCGCAAAACAGCGTAATTTTTAAAAAGATTTTTTTTGAGGCCACAATCGAGACGGTGGCTCAGTGGTCAGAGCGTTCGCCCATGAACCGGAAGTTAACCGGAACTTCGCAGGTTCGCATCTAGGCTCCATGGATAAGACATCTAACCTCCCGCCCCCGTTTCTCCCACCATTGGCACCGTCGTGGCAGCCTGCTGCGGTGTAATGCAGCACATAAATTTCCCGGTGAGGGATTAATAAAGTATTTTAAATAAAAATTTTAAAGTTAGCACATTTTTTTTAATTCTATGCATTTATAAGCACTCTGTGTTGAAGGGAGAGACTAAGCGTGAGCAGATCACGTGCACAAAAACACTTCTTGTTTAAGTTAGAATGTGGGAACGTTCAAAAAGTTTACAAGATAAATCCTCTAAAAAGTTTATTTTACGCCCAAACAATTCAACAAAAAGCAGTATATATTAAATTTTTGGTCTCCTTGAGTCGTTTGTAAAAAGAAAATAAACCAGAGAGAAGATGCCTTTTACACAATCAGACCCGCAATTATGGACTCCTTTTATTCTGGGCTTTTTATTTGTATTTGTATCAGTATTTGACTGAATAAATCTCCTTGAAACAAACAAAGACCCACTCTGTTCCCCGTTTATCACCCAACCTTCCTGCAGCTCTGTTTGTGTGTGAAGCAGATAAGAGGAGACGTAAAGGTTGGCCCCTTGCTGCTGGCTTAAATGACCATTCAAACAGATAAAAGTGTATAAAATAACTAAAAAAAATCATTGAAAATCCAAATAAACATTTTACTAAACAGGAAATGATTCCGTAGTAGATTATTGATTCTTAATGCAAACGAGAGGACACGATGTGAACTCATGTTGGATTGTGACAAAAAATAGAAACAGTGTTTACAGGGAGAAGAGATAAAGAAGGAGGAAGATTTTAACTACTTAAGATCAACAGTCCAGAGCAATGGAGAGTGTGGAAAAGAGGCGAAGAAGCGTGTGCAGGCAGGCTGGAACGGGTGGAGGAAAGTATCAGGTGTGATGTGTGACAGAAGAGTTTCAATTAAAATGAAAGGAAAAGTGTAGAAATCCGTGGTGAGAGCGGCCATGCTGATTGGTCTAGAGACAGTGTGGTGAGAGCAGCCATGCTGATTGGTCTAGAGACAGTGTGGTGAGAGCAGCCATGCTGATTGGTCTAGAGACAGTGTGGTGAGAGCGGCCATGCTGATTGGTCTAGAGACAGTGTGGTGAGAGCGGCCATGCTGATTGGTCTAGAGACAGTGTGGTGAGAGCGGCCATGCTGATTGGTCTAGAAACAGCGTGGTGAGAGCAGCCATGCTGATTGGTCTAGAGACAGTGTGGTGAGAGCGGCCATGCTGATTGGTCTAGAGACAGTGTGGTGAGAGCGGCCATGCTGATTTGTCTGGAGACAGTGTGGTGAGAGCGGCTAAGCTGATTGGTCTAGAGACAGTAGCACTGAGGAAAAGACAGGAAACAGAGATGAAGATGCTGAGGATCTCTGGGAGTGACCAGGATGGACAGGATCAGAGGAACAGCACATGTTAGAGGTTTTAAAGTCAGAGAGGTCAGACTGAGATGGTTTGGACATGTGCAGAGGAGAGAGAGAGAGTACATCAGAAGAAGGATGCTGGGTTTAGAACCACCAGGAAAGAGGACTAGAGGAAGACCAAAGAGGAGGTTCATGGATACAGTGAAGGAAGACATGAAGATAGTTGGTGTGACTGAAGAGGATGCAGCAGATAGGGTTAGATGGAAGAAACTGACTTGCTGCGGCGCCCCCTGAAGGGAAATGCCAAAAGAAGAAGATTTTTTTTCCTCTCTGGAAAAAGCAGATTTTAAAACAGTTGTTTTGCAGCAGATTAATGAGATTTTTAAGCTGGATGTGTTTAGTTTAGACGTGTTGTGGTTTTCTTCACAGACGGAACTGGACACGAGAAAGGTCAGGAGAGAAGGTTGAGGACATGACCCATTAGCTGAGGAACATAATGTTTCATTTATTGTTCCAGTGTGGACATGCGGTACAGAAAATCACAGGTTAGGTCATGTTTAACGCCGTGGTTCAGGGTGTGAGATGTAGCAGATGGGCTTCAAGGACAGGTAGGGGTTAGAATGAGATGTGGTTAAAGTAGGGGTGGGCACAGCTTTTGACTGGTGGATTATAAAGGGTCCTATTGTGTGACCAAAAATCCAAACCCAGAGCAGAGACATGGTCCGGATTGGCAAGTAAGATTAAAAGAAAACACAAGCTTCAATTTGAGCTTTTTTTAAATTAAAAGCTAAATATTTTCCATTCAAATGTAATCTTTTTTACTCAATTATTATTTAAGATGAACTTCACTCTTATTTGCTGTTAAAATAACTTTTTAATACAAAATAATGTGAATAAAACTAAACTGAATTAAAAAGCAAACGTATCCTCGGGTAAACGCGGTCTGAAGAATGACTTTCTGAGTCAGAAAATTTACAAAAACACCCCAAAAAGTCTGATATTTCCACAACAAATAAATGTATTCCAACATGTTAATAAGTCTGATGGAAAATTCTGTAATTACAGGAAAAAAAACCAAAAGATTTTGTTATGTAATTTTTCATGTTTGGTGAACCGGGTTAAACAGCTATGGCCCTTGGCTCGTAGTTTAAAGACACCCCGCAAAAACGGAACATAAATCCAGTGTGGTTCACTCTCCCAATCACAAAACTGGTGGAGCATCTCTTCGCTCTCAGTGATGCTCACATTTCCTCATGCACAAAATATTAATACACTCATTACGCCGTGTGCTCACAAAAACAAATATGCATGCACACAGAGTCCACACACACACACACACACACACACACACACACACACACACACACACACACACACACACACACACACACACATAAGAAGAGGTGGAAGAAGCAGAGGCGACCGGTTGCATGGTAGAAGCCCTAAAGGTGAAAAATTAAAGCGAGGAGCATTTCAAATTCAGAACAGATGATCCAACCGACGTTGTAACGGCGAAGAAGTTGGCAGCTAAAAGTCAGATGCAAACGGCGACTTGGCAGAAGAAAGAATTTTAAACCTCGAAGGAAAACGTCAAGAGAAATTACTAAGACTAAATATTAGAATCTAGCAAACTGTGGTGCGGGCATCGTTCAGTCAAACTTTTAGTTCTCCAATAAATATTTTGTTTCCTTCTATTCCTGGTGCGGTAATCCATTTAGGCCCTGGCCACATGTAGCCGGGTATTTTTGAAAATGCAAATCTGCTGTCCTCCGTTTTAGGATAACGCTCGCGTCCACACGTAACCGTTTTCAAATTACCGCGTCCACACGGAGTCGTATAAAAACGCTTCTGAGTGCGGTTATGAGCATGCCAGACCAGTAGTTGGCGGTATTGATGTAAACGTAAGTTCTGAGCTATCCAATCAGAGCACTTCTGTCGTCATTTCCGCAAAACCTGAAACATGAAGCCAGGCATCTCGTTTGTGTCGACCGACAAGGAGGTGGAATTGCTTTTAAAAGTCGTCATTGACTATAAAGTTCATAAAACACAGAAAAAAATAGACGAACCAAACAAGGATGCACACGAATGACGTATGTGCATTACTTGTCGCAAGTAGTGACACATAAAAACTCAAAACTCCGTTTTCGCACGTCCACATGCAAACGCAAAAACGGAGTTTTCCAAAATCTCTACTTTGGCCAGAGTTTTTAAAAACGCCGGTTTTGAGTGAAAAAAATCTCGATTTACAAGTCGATCTACGTTCCAACCCTCACATATGGTCACCAGCTGTGGGTGGTGACCAAAAGAATGAGATCGCGGGTACAAGCGGCCAAAATGAGCTTCCTCTGCAGGGTGGCTGGGCTCTCACTCAGAGATCGGGTGAGGAGCTCTGCCATCCGGGAGGAGCTCGGTGTCGAGCCGCTCCTTCTCCAGATCGAGAGGAGCCAGATGGGGTGGTTCAGGCATCTGGTCAGGATGCCCCCCGAGCGCCTAGCAGGCAAGGTGTTTCGGGCACGTCCCAGCGGGAGGAGACCAAGAGGCAGACCCCGGACCTGCTGGAGAGACTATGTCTCACAGCTGGATGCGGAACGACTTGGAATCCTTCCGGGTGAGCTAGAAGATGCAGCCGGGGTGAGAGAGGCCTGGGCTGCCCGTTTGAGGCTGTTGCCCCTGCGACCCGACCCCGGAACAAGCGGAAGATGACGGAACGGAACGGAAAAAATCTCTGTTTTTGTGTGGATGGCAAAACGGATAAAAATATGTGTTTTCAAAAATACCCGGCTACGTGTGGGCACGGCCTCAGAGATATGAAATCAACCAGGAAAGTTTTGTGGGAGTGTACAGAAGCTGAAAGTATGTTTCAGGTCACGTTGCAATTAAATTATGCCCCCTCTCCGTCTCACAAAATGTCAACAACTAAATTAATATTCCATATGACGGCAGAAAGGAGCGTCTGTAGAATACAGCACGGTGTGGAGCTCATTAACGAATCAGTCTGTGTGCCATCACGTGGACGTCATAACCAACCGAGCTGCTACAGATTAAACCTTTTAATCTGTATGAATAATTTTTATTTCATCAAAAAAGCTGTTTATATAAAATGTTTATCTCACAAAATGTGAATTTATTTAATTCTAACAAATCATAAGAAGAAAAGATAAAAGTGAGAACTCTCTGATGTTTTTCTTGTAGACATGTTTAAACCTCGAAAAGGTGTGGAGTAAACCTATTATAAGCAGGTCAAAGGCAGGGTAAACCTAGGAAAGGTCACCAGTCTGTTAGTTTCACAGAACACCCATATGCACTCACAACTAGACATGATTTGAAAATGGCCCATCCATGCCCTGTTCAAGCCGGCAAAAAATGCCTTTTTTGAACAGCTTATGTCTAACGGGGCTGCGGGAATGCTGAAGCCTATCCCAGCTGATTTGAGGCAAGAGGGCTGAATACACCCTGAACAGGTCCTCAGTGTATTGCAGGGCCACAAACACATACACACAACTATCCACAGACGCTCGTTCCTGAAGCAATCTTCATACCAGCCAATCAACCTAACGTGTTTTTGGAGGTTGGGAGGAAACCAGAGTACCTGGACGAAACTCACACATACATGGGGAGAGCATGCAAGATCCACACAGAAAGGCCAGTATTTCAAACCTCGTCCCCAATCAGGACTTGAACCCCAACCTTTTAGCTGGGAGGCAATAGTGCTAACCAAGGCATGGGCAAACTACGGCCACATGCAGCCCGTTAAATGTTTTAATCCGGCCCGCCGATGAAAAGCTTAAAATAAAAAAAATAAAAAAAAAACATGTTAATGTTTCATTTTCCTGCAAATCGATCTTTCCACACTAGATGGCGCCAAAGATACAACAACACTGCACCAATTAAAATGTGTGTGTCTCCGTGATGTGCACGCTGTCAAAATAAACAGTGTATGCAAAGCCATACACTTCCATCGGGCCAATACATGCATGTAAACAAGTGTGTTAGATGTTAAAACAAGCAAAATGTTACATCAAGCGCTTAGAATTCAAACCTAGAGCCGCTAAATGCAGGTTTTTAAGCGCTATCACACTTACCATGGTGAGGGTAGGAACGCAGATCCTTGTTACCATGGCGAGGGTAGGAACGTAGATCCTGGTTACCATGGTGAGGGTAGGAACTTAGATCCTGGTTACCATGGTGAGGATAGGAACGTAGATCCTGGTTACCATGGTGAGGGTAGGAACGTAGATCCTGGTTACCATGGTGAGGGTAAGAAGGTAGATCCTGGTTACCATGGTGAGGGTAGGAACGTAGATCCTGGTTACCATGGTGAGGATAGGAACGTAGATCCTGTTTACCATGGTGAGGGTAGGAACGTAGGTCCTGGTTACCATGGTGAGGGTAGGAACTTAGATCCTGGTTACCATGGTGAGGATAGGAACGTAGATCCTGGTTACCATGGTGAGGGTAGGAACGTAGATCCTGGTTACCATGGTGAGGGTAGGAAGGTAGATCCTGGTTACCACGGTGAGGGTAGGAACGTAGATCGACTTGTAAATCGAGAGCTTTTTTTGTTTTTGTCTGTTTTTCTTTTTTTTTGTTTTATTTGTAATGGTATATTTAAATTTAGAAAAAAAATCAGCCCAAAACCAGACGGTCCAAATCTGACCTGTGTCTGCTTTCCCATCTGAAGGAGACAAGCTTTAATCTAATGTTTGTCAAACAGTAAATGTGATCACTCCAAAAAAAATCTTATTTAACAGGTTCCAGCTGAGAGAATTACTGATTAATGGCATCATGAGTGGCGGGGGTGGCGAATATCCAGCCCCAAAATAAACTGCTGCGTGAAACTCTGCCTTTATTTGGTTTATTCGTTCTGTCATCCTGACATCTCTCTCGGCAGGATTCTCCCTGGACTCTTTTGTCTTTTTAAGTTAAACAGTGCAGGTTTAAAATGTGTGGTTTTAAGCAACACGCGCTTTGTTAGTTAAAAAAAACTCTGAACAAGAACATGTTGACATGAGTTCTGATATTTTTATTAGGTTGTTAATATGGGAGGCATTGGCTCGGTGGTAGAGTGTTTAAAAAGGGGTCCGAATCCCACTGAGTTCTATGTGTCCTAGTAGCAGCCACTTAACCCCACGTTTCTCCCACCATTGGCGCCATCGTGGCTGTCTGCGGCGTTGCAATGCAGCACAGCCATTTCCCCACCGAGGGATCAATATAGTACGTTAAAAAAAAGAATCATACTTTGAATGTGGGACAGCACGGTGGCCTCACAGCAACAAGGTCAGGGGTATGAGTCCCAGGTGGGGACAAGGCTTGGAACACTGGCATTTCTGTGTGGAGTTTGCATGTTCTCCCCATGTATGCGTGGGTTCCCTCTGGGTACTCCAGTTTCCTTCTACCCTCCAAAAACATGCAGGTTGATTGGCCGGTATGAAATTGCCGGGATAGGCTCCGGCACCGACCGCAACCCCGTAAGGGATGGACGGCGAGGAAGACGACTGACTGACTTTGAATGTGTAGTTTTAAAAAGACAGAAACCATTTTTTTTGCTTAAATAATGTGTCGCATTCTCATGATTTATGTCCTCGTTTGGACACCATAGAGTATGACACGTTGATTGGTATAACCGTCCATTTTTTTAAGTGGTGTGATGATCTGATGAGTTATAAAGTATCGGTGGGACTGTTTTTCTCGAGGAGGAAGGATGTCCTTCATAAAGTACTGACGTTTCATCTGTATCAGCTTCCACTGACTGACCAGATCAAATCAAATCAAAGCTTTTAGTGCACCGCACCGTTACCGTCATTTACTATAAGCACACACTTCTCTTCATCAGTCACCAGAGCTGTAACCATTAGAAACCAGCGATAAGCCTGCAGCCCCATCATACTGTCAGTCCTAACATCAGTTACTTTACATGCGATGTTGGCCATGCATTCTTTTTGTTCTCAAAACTGCAATTCTTAATAAACAAGATAAAGAAATGATTTTTTAAAAATAAGAATAGGCCATGTGTTGTTTTTAATAGTCCGAGCGTTTTCTCAGAGATCTTATTGCATCTGTTCTTGTTTCTTTTTTTGTCTGTGCTGAAGAGAGGAAGCTCAGCATCAGAGCATTTCCTGCTTTTGTGAAGCGACTGATATCAGAGGCTAAAGGAACAATCAAAGGACAGATAAGATAAAGTGTCCATTTTGGACATCAATGGGGATTTGATTTGTGTATTCATCTGTCTGTATCTCCGGCTGACACAAAAGATGTGAAAAATGGCCTCGGCTCCTTTGAGCGTTAACCCAGCAGAGACTATTGAATTGAATTGAAAATGCTTTATTATCCCTGAAGGTAAATCTGATGTTGTGGTGCTAACACCTCGATGCCTTCCCGGTCCGCCTACACAGTGTTATAGCTGGCAACTGAACAGTTAAAAAAACAGTCCATAATGAGTTCACGAAGTCAGGCTTCAAAGAAGCACACCAAAGTGACCCCTTCACATTCTTGCTGGGTCAGAACGAACGTCCCAGTTCCTCCATCTTGCCAGCGAGCGTCTGGATGTTACCCATGACAACCGCAGGGACACTGGGCTCAAAGAGTCTCCTTTCTGATCGTCTCCTTCTCAGTTCTGTCGGGACGGCATAGACTCCTCCAGCCACGGTGGATCTTGTTCTGAGAGCTAGCTGCTGGTTGAGTCCTCGCCAAAAAAACTAAACGACTCCATGACCAACAAAACGGAGAGCTAGCCGTTGAAACCAAAAACCGGCTAGCCTATAAACAGCCGTCTGAAGCAAAACAGTGCAGTCCAAAACGACGTCCAAGAGTGCACAAAGTCACATCTCCAGACCAGGACCAAACACAGGCAAAAGACGAACAGAAACCGAGTGGAAAAAATGCAAAAATAGACGACCAGACGCCAAAAAAATAGGAGACACCGCAGCCGACAGCCGCCCGGGGCAGTACCTTTTAACGTTATTATTTATTAGCCAGACATAAGGATCCACCACAGGAGGAAATGTTTAAGGGAATCGATTTCTGGGGTGATTATTTTACAGGTGAAATTATATACATTAGCACATCCAATAAGAAGTCACAGCCCCCAACGCCCCCATTGCCCTGACAGACTCCCCCATCACCACTGTAGACTCTTTCCGCTTCCTCAGCACTACCATCACACAGGGGGGCCATCCATCAGCTCCCTGATCAAAAAGGCCCAGCAGAAGATGAACAAAGTCAAGCTGCCCACCCAGATGTTAGTGCAGTTTTACACAGCCATCATCAAGTCCATCCTCACCTCCTCCATCACCGTGTGATACGCTGGATCCCCAAACATAGACTGCAGCGCATTGTGCGCTCTGCAGAGAAGGTGATCGGCTGCAGCCTTTCATCTCTCGAAGACCTGTACGTCTCCAGGACTCGGGGGCGTGCAGGTCGGATAGCAGGTGACCCTTCCCACCCTGGACATGGACTTTTTGAGCGACTCCCCTCGGGCAGGAGGCTCCGGTCCGTTCGGACCAGAACGTCCCGCCACAAAAACAGCTTCTTCCCTTCTGCCGTTGGACTTATGAATACTTTATAACCCGCTATGCCATTGCACTACTTTTATTTTCATTTCTGAGCACTCTTAGTTTCGTTAAAATGTTTTTTTTTTTTTTTGCATACCTGTACCTTAGCAAGTTCCTCGTCTCTGACCCTCTTCATTGACCATGGCAATAAAAGCATTCTGATTCTGATTGTTTTTACAAAATACCAGTAAGCTGCTTTTTTAAAGTGAAACAACCTTAATTTGACATAATAACATTTAAATTTGTTTCAGCTTTCTCACATATGGTGCTCATGTCACCAGAACGTGCTTAATCTATGCTCTGGATGCCGTCTCCATTTGTACTCAAGGTTGGGGTGACTCGTTCCGCTTCATCACATCTTAGATAAGTGTTATGTGACACGCGATCACTTGTAGTAATCAACATAATGGCCTTTTGCCACATCTCTGGCACCATTTCAGGGGTTTGTCATCTCCGTATACATAAAGAAGATTATAATTACAGGCTGCACTTCCAAGCTTCCTTCAAACTAAGCCCGTACCAAATGAAATATTTATAGTATGTGGTTGTAAGAAAGGCGGGTATATATTTATATAAAATGTATGGGGATTCAAAGTCCCTGTTCTTGTAAACTGCAGGATGGGAGGGATATCTCAGCACACTGCGTTCGCTACTTTACAAAAGACATCTAATGAGAATCTGCTTTTAAGCTCATTTATCTCGGGTTGGTTTTGAAGTGAAGCAGAGAGGATGAAAAGGGGCTTCATGTACAATACGGTTTATATTGAAATGAGGACAGATCTCTATGAAAGAGAATCTTATCTGTGTTTTACTGAAGACGCTGTGATGCCCCTGGATGATTAAACTTTTACTATCATAACACCAATTATTTAAAAAAAAAAGAAGGAACACTTTCTTAAAACGTGTGTTTGGCTGTGAGGGACTCATGCGGCTGTGAGTGAATAACAACTTTGATGTGTTGTGAGTGGACAACGGATTAAATTTAGATGTCAGACACCAGCTGCTAATTACTGGCCCAGAGGTGCTGAGGAGCCTTTGTCACTTCGGCTAAGTCTTGCAAAATACAGAAGCTTTCATCACCAGATATGAGAACGTGTAAAAACACACGATGGTTTGAACCTAATTTTAACCAATAAAAAAAGCCCTGAGGTCTGGATTTAAAGAAGTACTCTTTGAACTGCAAAATCAAAGTTTTGATCTTGTTTGAACGTCTTTTCTACAACAAAAACATACCTGAAGTGGTTTGTGTGGTTGAGTCATTTGTAAGCTCTACAGTTGAGGATTCAGACTTGAAAACCAGGTTGTTCTTGGGCATGGATTTTGTTCTCCCTCATTCTCATATCGACTAGGAAATGCTTTTACAATAATTCTGCTCACACTCTGAGTAAACCGCAGGCTTAAACGAGGAATGTTCCACAACAGAGAGTCGCATTTAAAAAAAAAAAACTTGTCAGAACTAGTCAGGGTGCAAGAGGAGGGGAATTCACAGTGTTGAAAATGGAGTTTTGTTAATACAAGTTCAGAAAAAATGTAAAATTCTTTTTGTGAATTTACATTGTGAACAAAATAAAAGAAAAAGAAAGAAGAAAGAAAAGAAAGAATTGAAACTGAAAAAATATATTTATGCACTTTTTTTTGCGATTATTTTATTCCTGAGCTCATAAAAATTATCATGGATGCCATATTTAATGGAATTTAAAGTACTGTGTTGATCCCCAAAAGGGAAATATGAGTAGAGCAGTACAAACAGAAAAACCAAGAAGAACCAATAATAACTACTACCAGTACGGAGGATGAAAGATTAAACAGTTTGATGGAGGGCGGTAGAAAAGATTTTCTGTCCCATTCCTTTGAGCAGCGGGGTTGCTGGAGTCTGTTATTGTAGCTGCTCCACAAATTCATGGAGGGAGGAAGGGTTTAACACTAATGACTGCCAGTTTTACAATCATTCTGTCCCTCGCCACCTTCTTCACAGAGGCGAGGGGTGAGCCAATCACACGTCCAGCTTTTTTAATCAGTTTGTTTTGTCTGTCGGCGTTCCTTCTTTTCATACCAGCTCCCCAGGTGACCAGAGAAGAACAGAACCCTCGTATTGATGGACTGGTAGAACACGAAAAGAGTCTTGTTGCAGACGTTAAAGGACCTGAGCGTTCTCAGGTGGTACAGTCCACTTTTTAGTAGATCACATCCATGTTGGTGGACCAGTCCAGTTTGCTTAGAAGTAATAAGATAAAAAAAAATTACCCACGAAAGCAGAATGCCCCCGTTTTGTTGAGTGTTTGTAAAATGCTTATTAGATACTATGGAAACCCTATCTAACCATGGTAATATGAAAGGAGGGCGAGGGGATGGGAAGGAGACGTTGATTTATTTTATAATAATGGTTTTGGTTGGGTCATCTGAACTCATCCTCACCATGATTACCATGGTGGTTACCACTCACCATGGTAACCAGGATCTACATTCCTACCCTCACCATGGTAACCAGGATCTACGTTCCTACCCTGACCATGGTAACCAGGATCTACATTCCTACCCTGACCATGGTAACCAGGATCTACGTTCCTACCCTTACCATGGTAACCAGGATCTACGTTCCTACCCTCACCATGGTAACCAGGATCTACATTCCTACCCTCACCATGGTAACCAGGATCTACATTCCTACCCTCACCATGGTAACCAGGATCTACATTCCTACCCTCACCATGGTAACCAGGATCTACGTTCCTACCCTGACCATGGTAACCAGGATCTACATTCCTACCCTCACCATGGTAACCAGAATTTACATTCCTACCCTTACCATGGTAACCAGGATCTACATTCCTACCCTCACCATGGTAACCAGGATCTACGTTCCTACCCTCACCATGGGATCTACATTCCTACCCTCACCATGGTAACCAGGATCTACATTCCTACCCTTACCATGGTAACCAGGATCTACATTCATATCCTCACCATGGTAACCAGGATCTACAGTCTTACCCTCACCATGGTAACCAGGTTCTACATTCCTACCCTCACCATGATAACTAGGATCTACGTTCCTACCCTCACCATGGTAACCAGGATCTACGTTCCTACCCTCACCATGGTAACCAGGATCTACATTCTTACCCTCACCTATGGTCACCAGCTGTGGGTGGTGACCAAAAGAATGAGATCGCGGATACAAACAGTCGAAATGAGCTTCCTCCGCAGGGTGGCTGGGCTCTCACTCAGAGTTTGGGTGCGGAGCTCTGCCATCCGGGAGAAGCTCGGCGTCGAGACGCTTCTCCTCCGGGTCGAGAGGAGCTAGATGGGGTGTTTTGGGCATCTGGTCAGGATGCCCCCCAAGCGCCTCGCTGGTGAGGTGTTTTGGGCACGTCCCACCAGGAGGAGACCAAGAGACAGACCTCAAACCTGCTGGAGAGACTATGTCTCACAGCTGGCCGGGGAACAACTCGGGATCCTTCCGGGTGAGATGGACAATGCAGCCGGGGTGAGAGAAGACTGGGCTTCCCGTCTGAGGCTGTTGCCCCTGTAACCCGGCCCCGGATTCGCAGAAGATGATGGAACGGATCTTAACTTTAGGTGATCATGCAGGACCATATGAATCTCCTCTGTTTTATAAAAATTGTCTGTTCATTGTTTCCTTTACTGGATCACGTTGTGAAAGTCTGAGCGTGGTACTCAAGCTTAGAAATCTGTATAAAACTTAACAGAGTTTTCTGTTTTCACTCTATGATTGTTCATGTTTTTTTTCTCATTGTGGTTTCGGCGCCCTTCTGAATTAGAGAATAAAAATGAGTCTTATTGGTACAAAGCAAGAAAAAAACTAGGATTTGGATAATGGCTGTGAGCGTGTGGGAGGTTTTACTTTGTCTCTCAAAGCAGAAAACGCATATTAAAAACTTTCAGCGGCTGCATGCGTGTGCACGGATCTCCGGTCTGCACATTCATATGCTCACCATAACCACCGATTATATAAACCTCAGTATAATCCATGAGTCATTATGAGCCTGATGAGTATTATATTTGATTCAGCATGTAATGTAATGTTTCACTATAATCCCCTTGTCCCATAATGACTGGTAATTTGAATGAGCTGAAAAATCCCATCCACATATGTTCCGTGACAAACAGCAGGTAACTCTTTTTATTAAAACAGCTTCGATAACCGTTTTCTTACAGATTCTTCTTCTCCAACCATCCTTTCCCTTCAGGAGTCGCCACATCAAGTCAGTTTCTTCACTCTAACCCTATCTTTTGCATCCTCTTCGGTCACACCAACTATCTTCATGTCTTCCTTCACTGTATCCATGAACCTCCTCTTTGGTCTTCCTCTAGTCCTCTTTCCTGGTGGTTCCAAACCCAGCATCCTTCTTCTGATGTACTCTCTCTCTCTCCTCTGCTCATGTCCAAACCATCTCAGTCTGGCCTCTCTGACTTTAAAACCTCTTACATGTGCTGTTCCTCTGATCCTGTCCATCCTGGTCACTCCCAGAGAGATCCTCAGCATCTTCATCTCTGCTACCTCCATCTCTGTTTCCTGTCTTTTCCTCAGTGTCACTGTCTCTAGACCAATCAGCATGGCCGCTCTCACCACGCTGTCTCTAGACCAATCAGCATGGCCGCTCTCACCACACTGTCTCTAGACCAATCAGCATGGCCGTTCTCACCACACTGTCTCTAGACCAATCAGCATGGCCACTCTCACCACACTGTTTCTAGACCAATCAGCATGGCCGCTCTCACCACAGTCTCTAGACCAATCAGCATGGCCGCTCTCACCACACTGTCTCTAGACCAATCAGCATGGCTGCTCTCAACACACTGTCTCTAGACCAATCAGCATGGCCGCTCTCACCACAGTTTTCTACACTTTCCTTTTCATTTTAGCTGAAACTCTTTTCTCACACATCAGTTTTCGTACAGATATGAGAGGTTTATACTTCCCACTCATAACATAATGAGTTTACAGTTGAACTCATTGGCTTTCGGGAAGCATTTCAGGACATGACAGGAAGTTATTATTCACTAAAGCCCTACAAAACAGAGGTGAGTTCACTCATTGTGGGTCAAAAACAGGACGGGCTCATTATAGAGGTGCAATCCCACTGTGACTGCCAGTCACCCAACACGTTCAGTAATAATTGCTGGAACGACCCACAAACGGCTCCCTTATATTTAGTTTTTTTTAACTGGCTGTATAAACCAGCTGCCAAAACACCATTAGCATTTGGATGGTGAGCAGAGGAGAGTGTTAAACGCTCTGATGTATTTTTGGCTTTGTAACAACATTGTCTGACACAGCTGAACTCTGTGACCTTAAAGAGCAAGAGGTGTTTAGGAGCATCTATAAAGGTTATTGAGAGCTAACGCACATGACCGGAACATGGAGCCAGACCTTTGATTAGGAGGGTTAACTCATGACAAACCTCTAAAAGGGTTCTAAAAGTCACTGCTGATTAAAATGTTTATTTTTAATACTGTGTGTAAAAGTTTTTGAGAAGGTTTTTTTTTTTTTTGGTGACACACCAAAACCAGCCACATGCTAACCTTAAAGCAAAGATAAAACGGGGTTTGACGTGTATCTCGTGATGTGTTCCACTTCTGTTCATATCTGTTGAAAGAGCAAGAGAAGATTTTATTCTACCAGCTTTGAAAGTAAAATTTGCACCATAGGATCAACAGTCCAGAGCAATGGAGAGTGTGAAAAAGAGATGAAGAAGCGTGTGCAGGCAGGCTGGAACGGGTGGAGAAAAGTATCAGGTGTGATGTGTGATAGAAGAGTTTCAGATAAAATGAAAGGGAAAGTGTAGAAAACCGTGGTGAGAGCGGCCATGCTGATTGGTCTAGAGACAGCGTGGTGAGAGCGGCCATGCTGATTGGTCTAGAGACAGCGTGGTGAGAGTGGCCATGCTGATTGGTCTAGAGACAGCGTGGTGAGAGCGGCCATGCTGATTGGTCTAGAGACAGTGTGGTGAGAGCGACCATGCTGATTGGTCTAGAGACAGTGTGGTGAGAGCGGCCATGCTGATTGGTCTAGAGACAGTGTGGTGAGAGCGGCCATGCTGATTGGTCTAGAGACAGCGTGGTGAGAGCGGCCATGTTGATTGGTCTAGAGACAGTGTAGTGAGAGCGGCCATGCTGATTGGTCAAGAGACAGTGTGGTGAGAGCGGCCATGCTGATTGGTCTAGAGACAGTGTCACTGAGGAAAAGACAGGAAACAAAGATGTTTGTAGCAGCGATGAAGATGCTGAGGATCTCTCTGGGAGTAACCAGGATGGACAGGATCAGAGGAACAACACATGTTAGAGGTTTTAAAGTCAGAGAGGTCAGACTGAGATGGTTTGGACATGTGCAGAGGAGAGAGAGAGAGTACATCAGAAGAAGGATGCTGGGTTTGGAACCACCAGGAAAGAGGACTAGAGGAAGACCAAAGAGGAGGTTCATGGATACAGTGAAGGAAGACATGAAGATAGTTGGTGTGACTGAAGAAGATGCAGGAGATAGGGTTAGATGGAAGAAACTGACTTGATGTGGCGCCCCCTTAAGGGATATGCCACATTTCAACGTTTAAATGTGGGGTAATAATTCTGATCTCATGGCATTTAAAGATAAACTTGGCACTTCTTTTGGTCCAGAATGCTGTAATTGCCTAAAAAACGTTTACTACCACATTTATTTATTTTGCCCCCAATTCCTTCCTTTTCTCGCTCCTGACTTAGTCCCGCCCCCTTGGCATGTGAATGACTCAGCATAGATCGTGTTTTTTGCTGCAAATACAGTGTAAAGCACATCAAATGATCAACCCAGCTTTTTTTCTGTACGTACTTTGTTGGGGGAATTACAATAAAATGGCACTGCTTGTTGGGACTGAGCCTGAGCAGAGTCTATGCACTACATGGACACTTCCTGCTTGAGTTAGAATAACTAGGGGTTTGAATAGTTTCTTATACTGGACAAAAGAGGCTTCTAAATTGCTTGGTTTATATGTGGGAATAACATCCACACGTGGTAGAAACCAAAAAGTTTATATTGTACGATGATTGCCTTCTAAAGCAGTTTTATTATGAATCTGTTGGGTGCAGTTTTTGGCAGACTCCATCTAGCACCTCCGCTCAGTTTCCTTTCACTCCAGCCACAAGGTCAGGTACTGACATATTAGCGATTGTTTGTGAAATCCACTAAAATGTTCAGCCTATAAGCAAATAGAGATAACGTGGAAAACAAACAAACTAGTATTCGTCTCTGTCGCAGACACCACCCTCCTCTCGCTTTTCTCTGAGCGGAGGTTGTTGCTCCTGTTGAACACGTACCTTTGAGATATAATAAGAGAAAACCAAGATTTTGGTCTTACCAGATAAATTGGCGTAATTATTCCCCTCATTTACTGCAACTTTAAACGTGAGGAAAAGCCTTTCACCAACTTGTTAACTAGAAAATCCTCTGGTGCTCATTTAGAAAATGAATGGATGAACTTCTTCTGTCTTTGAATCTTTGGGCCTCGCTGTGTCTCTTGGCTTTAAAAAGTAGCTTCATTTGTAACATAAAGAGTATGTTTGTGTTTTCCCATAAAGTACCTCAGAGTGTAGGCTCTATCTTTGTGTTTGATTTCATGAAGGAAGGAGATTCTTTCAGGCTATGAGATAAAAGAAACTCCCAGACTGAACTGTTAAAGTAGTTTGTCATGCACCCCTTTTTTTTATCATTGTTTTTTCTTTCATTTTTTAAATTCCCCCTGGACTATTTGTCTGCAAGTAGAAGTTATTTTAAATCTGAGGTCAGCAGATGATGACGGGGAATGTTTCCAAGAGAAACCAAATGAGCCCAGAGTGGGGTGTTAAAGCAAATCCAAACAAACAATCCTGGTCTGTTCCAGATTTTTAGACCAAGTCTGTCTGCATCACACACATCAAAGAACACCGCTTCTAAGCCCATCATGCCCACTTTTCCTGGATGAGACCCCCCTCCATGGGACACTGTGTGTGAGTGGTAAAGCACTGGTTCATGGATGGACAAGGTCTTTGCTGCAGATCAAAGGGCATCGCGACCCTCCACCAAACAACCCCTGGCAGGATTTCGGGGGCTTTAGAAACGACACTACCACAACCAAACTGTTCATTTGTTTATCATACTGTATTAATCCCTCATGGGGAATTCCTTTGCTGCATTGCACCTCAGCAGGCAGCCGATGACGGCGCCAATGGTGGCAGAAGCTGGAGTTTTGGTGTCTTCTTCACAGGCACCAAGGCAGAAGCACAGCAGGATTTGAAACAGCAACTGTTCGGTCCAATGATGGCAGTTTTACCACAGAGCTATGCCTCTCCTCCACTGAGCTATCCCTATCCTAAAGGTGGTATGGAAGATTTTTATAAACTCCGTTCCGTCCCATCGTCTTCCGCTCATCAGGGCCGGGTCGCGGGGCAACAACCTCAGATGGGAAGCGCAGGCTTCTCTCACTACAGCTGCATGCTCCAGCTGACCCGGAAGGATCCCAAGTCGTTCCCCAGCCAGCTATGAGACATGGCCTCTCCATAGGATCCGGGGTCTGCCTCTTGGTCTTCTCCCGGTGCGACGTGCCCGAAACACCTCATCAGCAAGGCGCTCGGGGGGCATCCTGACCAGATGCCCGAACTACCCCATTTGGCTTCTCTCGACCTGTAGGAGGAGTGGCTCAACACTGAGCTCCTCCCAGATGGTAGAGCTCCTCACCCAATCTCTGAGTGAGAGCCCAGCCATCCTGTGGAGGAAGCTCATTTCGGCCGCTTGTATGTGCGTTCTCATCTTTCGGTCACCACCCACAGCTGGTTACCATGAGTGAGGGTAGGAATGTAGATCCTGGTTACCATGGTGAGGGTAGGAACATAGATCCTGGTTACCATGGTGAGGGTAGGAACATAGATCCTGGTTACCATGGTGAGGGTAGGAACGTAGATCTTGGTTACCATGGTGAGGGTAGGAACGTAGATCCTGGTTACCATGGTGAGGGTAGACCCTGAGATACTTTGCAAACTCATACTTGCAATTTTACTTAAGTCTGGCAGGACTCCGCCTTAAAATTTGGAGTACCCCCCCTTCCAAAAAAAAATAAATAAAAATAAACTGGACTCCGTGAAACTTAAATATTTCTGGTTAATGTGCACATTCTAGTGCGTGATCATGTGTAAACAGCATGTTATTGAAGGCCAGGATTTGTTGCTGCTTGGTTAAAGTTCACTCATGCAGTTAAAGAAACAACCAGATTATCAACGTGAACACAATCCATTGCTCGCTATTCTCCAAAACTTCTCTTATCCAGAGATTTTGAACCCATGATATCCTCCTGAAAATGATCACCAAACACCCAGGCTTTGTTTGCACGCTCTGCCTCTTCTGATTCATGCAAATGCCATGATCCGCCGATCCGATCTCAGTGGTTCATACCAGACACCTCTCAAAATGTGCTGAGGACTGCTTGTGGTTTGAATTAGAAACCACAAGCTTCAACAATCTAATTACAAAAAAAGGCATGTTGTTCAAAATCAACTTTCAGGAAGAACCTGTTGAGTGGTTGTTTTAAAATACAGGGTCATGCAAAAAAATTTTTAATCTACTATCTCTCCCGTTCAGTATTAGGGTTCTAGTTGAATCCCAGGTCGTTCTTGGACGTGTGACACCTGCATTCCGACATATCCACGACGTTTTTGCAGCGGCAGCGCTGCACATGCTCTACAATTTTGACGCACTTTGGACTGTATTAGCGGTCTGAAAAGAGATTTACAACGTGTGTGTTTTTCCTCCCAAAGAAGGAGGCTCCCAGATGGGGATTTCCTGCCTCAGGTTAGCCTTTACTTATGCTGTTTGTGTTAAGTCTGATTGTGTTTATGTTTGAGTTACACTGTGTAAAATCTTTAATCACCCATACAGTACTCACCATTTCATCCCTACCCCTCTTCTAATGGAGTCAGGTTCTGAATCAGCCTGGAAATGACCTTTTTTAACCAAAACAAGTCCTTCAAACTGTTTTGTTTAAAGTCTGTTTGCTCTTGTTTTACTTTTATTTTTGCATTAACACATCACCAGGAGGATAATTCTAACCTGTCTCATCCACACTGACTTAAAATAATCATTTTAATCCAAACAAAGTCTTGTTCTTGTAAAAAAAAACTCAGTTAAAGTAAACAGTTTTGACTCATGCAGACGTGTCTTAAACCTTGTTATTAATACGAGGCCTCTTTACAGCAGACTGATGAACCACAGACGGGGTAATAACAACGTGAACGTTCCTGCTCTACCGATGTGACCTAACGAGGCATAATTTGGATTTATATGTTGACATAAAGTTCTTCTTTGGTTTATATGATGTAAAATAAATTCTCCAGATCAAATCCTCTAGATAAAGCCGAGGAAGAAATCTGTTAATGTCTGGTTGCCCTGGAGATGTTCAAGTCACGGTGGAGACCGTAGCACCTTATAATTAGCACCCACAATGTTTGATAGACAAAACAAATACAGTCAGGCTTAGAAATAAAAACTCAGCAGGGTTTCCATGGTGCTTAGGCAGGATTGGGGCAGTATGGCAGAATAATCAGCTTTGTTAGCTTGCAAAGCGGCTACCTTGCTACATGGGTGGTCTCTCTGTTTTTGATGTGGTGCAGGTTTGTCAGCTCAACACACAAGGAAGAAATGTAATCAAACTTGCATCTGCTGCAGACACGCTCTGTCACTACCTGCAGAGAGCTGTCATGCTGATGCAAACCATTCACTTTGTCTCACATCATCAGTGTGGATCAGAAAAGCAGATTAGGAAGTGAAGGACAAACCCAACGGGACATTTCACCAGATAAATACCTCCACTGTTTGGCTCTGTGTTCAGCTTTGGCTACTTAACTTGTTAAAGAACTTCACTGGAGGAAGAATTTCAGCTAATAGTTTTTCAGAGGGCGATAAAAGCATCCATTTGAAAATAAAACTCTCCTGCCAAAGGTTACGTACAGATCAGAGGATTGCTCATTTCAACTCAGAAGAAGATATCTGGTTAGAAAGAGGAAGAATGTCAAAAATGGAGAACGAACGCTTGCTGATGGAGGAAGAATTTCTAAATTTATTAAACAACCAAATGGAAGCTACAAAGCAGGAATTCAACAGAGCGATGTTTGAGGGGAGAAAAGACAGAAACTAGTGGCCGGACTGGAGAAGCTCCGTCAGTCAATAGTGGAATGTGACAACCTCGTGTAGAAGTTGTGCGGTTAAAGAAAAGGGCGAAAACTCAATGGAATGGAGAGTATCTAATAAATCAGATAATCCGGATGTTTCTGATGAGGAGGAAGAAATTCAAACCAAATACCTCAGAAAATTAGCAAATTTTCTGAGTGTGGGTCACTGTCCTGAGACCCACAGTGGTTACCAAGTAACGCCCCACCGAAGGCAGGCGAAATGACCGATAAAACACAATGAACAGCCTTCGAATTCAAACGCAATCACAATTTGAATCTTCATCTTTGTTTTTCAAAGATTCAAATTGTTAGTACAATAGTTTGAAGATTTCAAATCTTCGAACTATTCAAGAATAAATTCAAACACAATTTTTTATGGAGGAAGGTTGGCTCAGTGGGTAGGGCCTTGTAAACAAAGGGTTGCTGGTTCAATTCAATTCAATTTCAATTCAATTTTATTTTTATAGCCCAAAATCACAGAAAGTCCGTCTCAATGGGCTTCACAAGAAAAAGAGGAATGTATTAACACAAATACACAACAAGAAAAATAACTAACAAATGCTAACTAAACAAGACTAGCACATTAATGCACTTAGACTCTCCTTCTCGGTGAGGAAAAACTCCTAAAAAACCCATCAGTGGGGAAAAAATAAGAAACCTCATGGGGATCCACGTGAAAGAGAGATCCCTCCCCCGGGACGAGCAAACAATGTGTCAAAGATTATTGTTTAAATATTAGCTTATTCTAATCTACAGCAAAATATCTAAAGAAGTCAATAAATGTTCTTCATCCTGATGGAAACACTGGGGGCTCCTCAGCCCGGAGATGTCAAGATCGGTTCGGGTTTGATCCCCCGTCCGGAGTTTATCCGAGGTGTCCTTGAGCAGGACGCTGAACCTTTAATTGTCCCTGATGGTGGCTTGCACCTTGCATGCCTGCTTCCACCATCAGGTATGATTGTGTGTATGAATGGGTGAATGTGAGCTTTACTGTAGAGCGCTTTGAGTGCCTACGCAGGTGGAAAGGCGCTTCATAAGTAGAGTTCATTTGCCATTTTGATTTCATTGCTTGTTTAGGTGTTGTACTTTAGAATTTAAGTATTTTTTTTTTACTGTATTTTTTTTTTCAAAAATCTCGTTTTCAATTGTCAAATATAAATATTTTTTTTCTTGTTCAACAATTTTTCTTAATTACAGGGTCTCAAAGACAAAAATTACCAACGAGAACTAAAACTCATGCACGATAACATCAAACTGAAAATAGCGGTCATTTAATACCTGCATGCTTCAGGTTTAATTCTTATATATTATAATCAATTCACAGGCAACTGATAAATTATTCAAACAATACTTCTGATTCAAAAGAGACACAAACAAAGCATCATGATAAATAATCACACGTCTAATCAGCAGCAAAGGAAGTGTCAAGCCAGGTGGATTTATTTATCTAGCGTTTATGCAGAGAAGACTTTTGGAGATTTGCATAATGTCAGATGGAGTTCCAAGAATTCACATCCCCCGGCTGACTTTGAGACCCTGATTGTATAATGAATTCATCTTATTAGTCTCCAGTAGCTGTCTCATTAGCTGTCTCTTTCTGTCTGCTTGCATACATTTTCCTTCATGAAAAAAATCTGATGAAAGCCTCACCCTGTCTTAGATTCTCAGGTGGTCAGGAAAAGACTTTTATCTTTGGTCAAAGGCTCACAGTTGAGTTAAGAATTCTATTTAATATTCATTTAAAAGACCATAAATGATAGGACAGCATCTTACATAAGTGATTTCATATCGTTGCACGAACTAAACAGAACACTGCACCAACAAAATGCCAGTGAGTGGTTACTGGACTTGTAAAAAGTCCAGTTGGAGGTAGAGCCTTTAGCCGCCAAGCTCCTGTTGTGGCTTCAGACGGGTAGCCAAGGCTTCTCTCACCCTGGCTGCATCCTCTAGCTCACCTGGAAGGATCCCGAGTCGTTCCCCGGCCAGCAGTGAGACATAGTCCCTCCAGCAGGTCTGGGATCTGCCTCTTGGTCTCCTACTGGTGGGACGTGCCCGAAACACCTCACTAGCGAGGCGCTCAGGGGGCATCCTGACCAGATGTCCGAACCACCCCATCTGGCTCCTCTTGACCTGGAGGAGGAGCAGCTCTACTCCGTGCTCCTCCTTGATGGCAGAACTCCTCACCCGATCTCTGAGTGAGAGCCCAGCCACCCTGTGGAGGAAGCTCATTTATGGCGCTTATATTCATGATCTCATAATTTCGGTCACCACCAAGAGCTGGTTACCATGGTGAGGGTAGGAACATAGATCCTGGTTGCCATGGTGAGGGTAGGAACGTAGATCCTGGTTACCATGGTGAGTGTAGGAACATAGATCCTGGTTGCCATGGTGAGGGTAGAAACATAGATCCTGGTTACCATGGTGAGGGTAGAAACATAGATCCTGGTTACCGTGGTGAGGGTAGGAACGTAGATCCTGGTTACCATGGTGAGGGTAGGAACGTAGATCCTGGTTACCATGTTGAGGGCAAGAACGTAGATCAACTTGTAAATCGAGAGCTTTGCTTTTCGGCTCAGCTCTCTCTTTACCACGACAGACCGATGCAGTGTCCTAGTTATTGCTGAGGCCGCAGCAATCCGCCTGTCGATCTCCCGCTCCATCCTTCCCCCACTCGTGAACAAGACCCTGAGATACTTAAACTCCTCCACTGGAGGCAGCATTTGGTTTTTAAGAAGTGTTCAGCATTTTTTGACCAGTTTTACGTGACAACAAATGAGTGTTTGCCACAGCAATGATGTATCAGGAGGCATGTCACACACTCCCCTCCCACATGCTACTCCCTCTGTGATTTTTTTTTCTCCCTGAGAAGGAGGCTACAAAGAAAGGGATGTCTGGGTTATGTTTACTTGCACTGATTGGGATGAGTGTGATTATGTTCATGTTTGAATTAAAGTCCATTGAGACTATCTGAGATGTTGAAAGAAAATGAGGATTTAATTTACTTTGTTAGAATAATTATGCATGTTTTGAATGAGATTTAAACTGAGTTTAATCAGCTAAAAATAACTAGAAATATCTTGTTGTTCTCTGTAGTAGATCCCAGTGATGACTTCATATACTGTTACATAACTGGGATTTTAATTGTTTTTCTGCTTGAACTGAAGCAGTTCACTGAGTTCTTCTTCTTTAAGCATGTCCCTTCAGGGGGCACCACAGCAAGTCGGTTTCCTCCATCTAACCCTATCTGGTGCATCCTCTTCAGTCACACCAACTATCTTCATGTCTTCCTTCACTGTATCCATGAACCTCCTCTTTGGTCTTCCTCTAGTCCTCTTTCCTGGTGGTTCCAAACCCAGCATCCTTCTTTTGATGTACTCTCTCTCTCTCCTCTGCACATGTCCAAACCATCTCAGTCTGACCTCTCTGACTTTAAAACCTCTAACATGTGCTGTTCCTCTGATCCTGTCCATCCCGGTCACTCCCAGAGAGATCCTCAGCATCTTCATCTCTGATACAAACATCTCTGTTTCCTGTCTTTTCCTCAGTGACACTGTCTCTAGACCAATCAGCATGGCCGCTCTCACCACACTGTCTCTAGACCAATCAGCATGGCCGCTCTCACCACACTGTCTCTAGACCAATCAGCATGGCCGGTCTTCTATCACACATCACACCTGATACTTTCCTCCACCCGTTCCAGCCTGCCTGCACATACTTCTTCACCTCTTTTCCACACTCTCCATTGCTCTGGACTGTTGATCCTAGATACTTAAAATCTTCCACCTTCTTTATTTCTTCTCCCTGTAACCTCACTTTTCCATTTGGATCCCTCTCATTCACACACATGTACTCTGTTTTACTCTGACTAATCTTCATTCCTCTTCTTTCTAGTGCAAACCTCCACCTCTACAGCTTTTCCTCCACCTCTTCCCTTCTCTCACTACAGATCGCAACGTCATCTGCAAACTGATGAGATAGTTAAATCTGATGGGTAGTTAGAGTGTGTGTCTAAAACCGCAGCAGAGACTTTAGAATTAGCTTTCATTTCTTTAATAATTAGTGAGATTTCATTGGTTAAAGGGGGTATGGAATATAATTCAGATCTAAGCACCAATCAACTCTTATTACAGAAGATTGGACATACTTTACAACCACCACTGGTGGTTGTGGCATCCAGTTTCTTCCAAATTCAAGTCTCCAAGCAACCATGCACGTTCTCCTCTGTTTGCTTGACTACACCTGCATGTTTTCAGACCGTAATGGACTCAGTACTTGGTGCATCAGACCTACTGATCTTACTGTCTGTAAGTAACAATCAACGTTTACTACTACGAACACAACTTCCGATCAAATTAAAGTTATGCTGGTAAAAAGTTAACACGTATGTTATTGTTACAGGGGCTAAATGAGTCTTTTGTTTTTATACTTTTTGTGTGTAACTTGTAAAGTTTGTGAATCTATCCCAGAGGTGGGCAAACATTTTGGTTCGCGGACCATATTGAGTTCTAACATTGGACAAAAGGGCCGGATCAGGATCAGATAGATGGCATGCTTTGGTAACCTCTAGATTTGACCGATAGAATGACGCTAGATTTTAAACAAGTGCTAAATGTTACATCAAGAGCGTTAAATTTCAAATCTAGCGGTGCTAGGTCTGAAATCTAAGCGCTTGATGTAACATTTTGTTTGTTTTAACATGTAACATGCTTGTTTACGTGCGTGTAAACAAGGAGGGAGGGAAATTCTGGAGGAAAAATAAGAATAAGAAGATTCAAAGATATTAAACCTCCAAAAAAGTTGATGTAGCACATTTTGTCTTTAAGTGATCCTCTTGATTATCATTTTAACGACTGAAACATTTTTACAATGTGCCATAAAATGTCTTTTGTTTACACTTACAATAAATTTGTGCAACTGAGAGCAGTTTTTGTGTCACTTTAGTGCTTAAAAATATATCTTATTGGCTTTGGGGTGAAATCAATGCAACAGATTGCGAATACAAGCGGCCGAAATGAGCTCCCTCCACATGGTGGCTGGGCTTTCACTCAGAGATCGGGTGAGGAGCTCTGCCATCTGGGAGGAGCTTGATTTGGAGCCACTCCTTCTCCAGGTTGAAAGAAGCCAAATGGGGTGGTTCGAGCATCTGGTCAGGATGTCTCCCGAGCGCGTCGCTGGTGAGGTGTTTTGTGCATGTCCCACTGGGAGGAGACCAAGAGGCAGATCCCGGACCTGCTGGAGAGACTACGTCTCACAGCTGGCTGGGGAACGACTCGAGATCCTTCCAGGTGAGCTGGAGGAGGTAGCGGGGTGAGAGAAGCCTGGGCTTCCTGTCTGAGGATGTTGCCCCTACAACCCGGCCCTGGATAAGCAGAAGACGACGGAACGGAACGAACGACTCAGTGACAGTATTGAGTCTTTGCTTTTTACAGATGACATGGTTTTATTGGTTTCATTGAGCGTTGACCTCCAACTCTCACTGCGTAGATTAGTCGCCAAGTGTTGACCTGCTTGGATTGGAGTCAGCGGCTTCAAGTATGAGACCCAAGTGCTTGATCAAAGAAGAATAAAGTGAAGGATGTGGTCCTACCGTGAGTGGAGGAGTTTAAGTGTCAGGGTATTTTATAGCTGTGCGGGCAACAGAAAGGCAGATCCCCAATAATTATGACACTGCATCGGTCTGTTGTAATTAAGAGAGAGCTCTGTCAAAAATGGGTCAGATTGATCTACATTCCTTCCCTGCTGTCAAACATGAGCTTTCAGTAGGGTTGGGTCCTTGCTTAGAAACAGAGTATAGAACCCTGCCATCTGGGAGGGGGTTGGGAACGGGAGTCGTTGGTCTTCTCAGTTGAGAGAAATCAGAAGGCGTTGTTCTAGCACCAGATTCAGATGCCTCCAGAAACCCCTTGCGGGTGAGGAGTTCTTGGCCGTCCTACATGGATGAGATCTACGGGCATACCCAGGAACCATTAGAGAGTCTGTGTCTCACAGCTGGCCAGGGAATGTCACGGGATCCTCCCAGATAAGCTAAAGGATGTGGCCCAGGGTGAAGGAAATCTTCTGAAGCTGCTGACCCGAACCGCATGGAACATCATCGTTATCATCGTTTATTTATTCAGGCTGATTCGGTTGATTTTGAACCACTCATCGTTCCGCCCCGTCAGCCGTGTTTGTTACATCACTTTATTTCCCAACACAGATTAATTTTATAATTGAGTTCTGAAGAGCTTCTGGGTGAAACTCTAATGTCATCAAAAGTAAATGAGAACCAATTAAAATGATGCCAACGAAATGAAGCATCGTTTACGGAGATAGCTGTTGATCATTACTTGGTACAAAGCCCATTTACAAAGCTCCGCTCTGCTCCTCTTTTATCCTCCTCCATGTAGCAGGAGTTCCTTCGTAAATCTGGTTCTGAGTTTTTAGGTGATTGATAATGAACATAAACATGGATTAAGGGCAGCGCAGCAGGAAGAGTGTGTTTGTGTGTTTTGAGGGAAAGCTGATAATGAGGCATAGGGGATGCATAAAAATGAAGAAGCCATTATCCAGGAGGAAAAATAGTGTATGAATACCCGAAAAGACTGACCTGAATACGTTTTCTTAAAATAAAGTTTGAAGCAGGAACTTGTAAAGTTGAATTTGAGGCTCTTCGAGTTTAAACTCCACTAAGGCGCATTAACATGTCATGTAGTTTAAAGATAATTCCTGGTCTAAATTATAACTTGGTTGTAGATGTTTGTGGGACGTGCCCAGTTTATCACTGTGTCTAATCTCCAAATAGAGCAAAAAAAAAATCCCTCTGCTCCCTACTCATCAGACCCCTGACAGATTTGGGTCTCCTGCTGCTTTGTGATAAAAAGTGTGCTGTTACTTTCCCAGTGCATGTTGCTGTAATTGGTCACTTCATATTCCTTCCTTTCTGCTGGCACTACAAAGAGGAATAGACAAATCTATCCCCTCCCCATGCTTGAGATGGCAGCGGGAGTTTGGAGATTATGACATCCCTCACATGCACTCAGTGAAGGTACAGAATGATGGCGCATCCTTTATGTACGTCACTTTAATTTTCAACTTCAATGAAAAGAATCCGCCCTCTTTTAGATGTTCACGCTCTATTTTCGGTCACAGGAAGTGTGTATGATGCTGTGCGTTCCAGAGAGCATTCACTTCTGTGTATTTACAGAACGTTTTCTGCCTCACTACCATCAGGCTCATTAGACGAGTAATGCAAACATTGGCTTCTCCCTTGCAGACAACTGCTGCACTCTGAACTTTGCTCTTTTATGGCTGTGATGTCATAAAAAGAACGAGTGCAGTGATATGGTTCTGGGTATGAACGGAAACAAAGCAAGGATGTGTACAAAAGCCAAGCAAACAAGACAGCTGAAGAAATGAAGAAGACAGACTCCTTCATATACTTAAGAAAGATATATGGAATTACCGTAATTTCACGACCATTAGGCGCACCGTACAAAAAGGCGCAGTCTCAGTCACACACCGCCTTACAACAACACACACGCAAGCATGCAAATGTGCGTATTAAAAAATAGATCGGGAGCAAAACTGAGTTTGGTTGTACTGTATTTAAGTAGTAACGATACAAAACAAGCACATTACCGGTAATAGTCTTTATTCAAATCCATCAAAGTCCTCATCCTCTGTTTCAGAGCAGGTCCACTTCGCTCCTCGCTGTCAAAGTCACTGTCTGTACTGTGCGGCTCCTCAGAAAGGATACCAGCTTTTGGGAAAGCTCAGATAACAGTACCAGCAGACACGTTAGTCCAAGCATCTACAATCCATTGGCAAACTGTAGCGTAACTCGCCCGGCGCTGCCTTCCACCCTTCGTGAAACTGTGGTCTCCTTTGGTCATCCATCACTCCCACGCCGCTCACACTTCACTCTTTAACGTTCTCATGCCTTTTCTTTCAGGTCCGCCTCGCGGGCACCGCGTTTTCTTTTAGGTCCGCCTTTTCTAAGAAAATCTAAGACTTTTATATGCGCCTTATGGCCGTGAAATTACGGTATATCTTTATTCCATTCCGTCGTCATCCACTTTTCCGGGGCTGGGTCACGGGTTCAACAGCCTCAGATAGGAAGCCCAGGCTTCTCTCATCAGAGGTGCATCCCGCAGTTGAAGCCGGTTGTATCCCGAGCCGTTCCCCGGCCAGATATGAGACATAGTCTCTCTAGCAGGTCCGGGGTCTTCCTCTGGGTCTCCTCCCGGTAGAACGTGCCTCACACCTCACCAGCAAGGCGCTTAGTAGGCATCCTGACCAGATGCCCGAACTGCTCTTGTTTATGTAAAAACACCAGTCTGAGATATCTGGTAAAAAAATAAATAATAACAATAGCAAATGAGGATCCAGAAAAAACAACAAAATATGCAAATCTTAATGTGTTTTTTTTTTTTAAAGCGTTAGTGTTGCACGCGTTTGTTTCCACCGAGGTTTAATTAAACAGAAACAGATTCGTCCCTTTTTTAAACACATGGTTGTATATCATAAAATAATCAACAGGGAGGGAGGCGTCTCCGAGCTGGGATTAAAGGGGGTTGGTGAGTAATCACAAAAATATCTTTGGGTCTAAATTGGTCTCTTTTTTTCTTGATTTGTTTAAAGGAGGAGAAGAAATATGACACAGATGATCAGGCGTGTGTGTGTTACTACAGGGTAGTAGACAGCAGCATGAGGAACGTTTATAACGTCATAAAGTTTCACTATAAAGACCTGATTGTCTGTTTTTTGTTGAGTATATTTACTAAAAACCTGGCAGTGCTTGTTTGGCTCTTCTAATTACCTCCACTTCCTTTCAGAGTCCAATCAAAAGCTTTGCTTATCCTGCATCATCAAGCATGTCACTGAAATGTAAACGGGACAAAAATTGCTGAGAGATTTTGTTCTGTTCAAGTTTAACAAAATGAATCGACTGCATGAAACAAGAAGGCAGAAAAGACAAAGAAATACTTTGAATATTTATATAATGTTCTTAATCTAATGTCTTCATCTTTAAAACCATCTCTAACAGGGGTCGCAAAACGTCCCCGGGCCTGTCCAAGCAAATTACAAGCGAGAGGCACAGTACACCCCAAACAGGTTGCCACTCTGTTCTGGTCTACTCACACATGAAACCATCCACACACACACTCATTGCAATGATATACACTTTATTGATCCCTCAGTGAGGAAATTTGTGTGCTGCATTACACCGCAGCAGGCTGCCACCTATGATGGGAGAATCAGGGGGTTAGGTGTCTTCACCAAAGACACTAGACGTGAACTTAGTGGGAATCAAACTCGCGAACTTCTGGTCCGAGGGCGAACGCTCTACCACTGAGCTATCGCCTCTTAACAACCAACCTAACATACATGTTTTTAGAGGGTGCAATAAATTTATTTCCTTCCGGGTGAGCTGGAGGATGCAGCAGGGGTGAGAGGAGCCTGGGTTTACCGTCTGAGGCTGTTGGCCCTGCAACCCGGCCCCGGATAAGAGGAAGACAACGGAACGGAATTAAGTTCTAAATATTTGTGACGATATGGATCGTCTTTTATCGCCACCATTAAACATTCACTGGTGGAGGAATAGAAACGGTCATGGCTCTCCACTCATTTCCCTTTGGTGCTTTATTAAGTGCCATCCAAAACCAATCATGAGTGAGGAGAAGTGCCCCATTAAGCCCTCAGACGTAAATACAACGACATTTCCTTCTCGGACTCAAGGAGCAGCACCCGGTACCCCGGCAGTGAAATGGAGACAGTCTAACACACACATGGGAGTTTTGAACAGGGCACTGTTTGAATGCACGCTCCATCAGAGCAGGAATTACAAGAGATGAACTCTGATTATCTCACTAAAGAATCGCCTTGACTTTGTCCCTAAGTCCCCAATTGGGAATTCTTGAAAAAAAGTCAATGCTTCCAGAGGAGTGAGTTTTTGACAGATCATCTTGCTGCCAGTGTCTTCTTGACTTGTACATCCAGTATGCCTACTTTTATAAGACAAACTGTCACACTTTCCCACATACTTTAACCCTACACAGCCTGTTATCTGGTGGGCTTTTGGTTCAAATGAACATTGAACTGTGTTCTGGGTTTCTGCATAAATAATGGACTTTTTGAAAAGAGGGAGGGACTCGCCTCTGCGCAACTTTGTGCAGGATCAGGGACTGTAGCTTTAAAATATCTTGCGATGCCATCTTGGCAATGCTTTGCATTGTTCATTAGTGAATACAGATGCCACCGGCTCATTTAACACTAAGACTGCCGCAGTGGTCAATTTGACTCTACATTACTTTAATATGCTAATTAAATCAAATAAAACAACCTATGAGACCTTTTATGAATTTTAATATAAACATGTTTTTTATTTTATGTCGTTTTTTTGTTATAAAAATGAACATTTCAAAATTTATAAGCATTTTATCTTCTCTAACCTGCTGCACCCCGCAGCAGCTGGGAGGAAGTGTGCATTGGAAGTTGTTGCTATGGCAACAAACACATTGGAATACCCAAACATAGTAAGTGGAGAGAGACAAGCAGGACTTTGACGCCATTACAGAAACATTTTAGAAAGATTGAGTGAGATAATATTGAAGAGACACCATCAAGAGAGCCTTAATAAAGTCGGCCATGTTTTCTAGATAAGTCTTTAAAGTTCTGGTTAACATATTGGAAAATAGCCAATTTATAACGAGGACATTTTTGAAGCAGCAGCGCAAAACGCAGAAAAAAAGTAGGCTATTGACGAATTCGATCATTTTACTTTGATGTTTGCTTTTTTATTCTAGATTTAAAAAGAAATCTATAATAAAGATTGCTTTATTCTAGATTCTAGATATAATAATGGGGTAATAATATTGAGTGGTGGAAAAGTTTGTTTATGAAATAAAGCAACGCAAAACTTGAATAATTACATAAGTGTCACATTGACGGTCATGGCGCTTGCAGGTAGATTTAGAACGTGGCCGTCCTAGTGTTAAAGACCAATTCATACGCACCACACCTTTTGAATGATCCATGTCTGGAGTTCTAGAGGCATGGTTGGGGCAGGATGAATTTGGTGTTGGCTCACACCTTTAATTTGCTGCAGGTGTGATTTACAAAGGTTAAGTTGCCCATGCAGAGTTGTGGTTTTGAAAAATCCCAAATTTTATTGCCTTAAACAATGTTGTTGAGCCTAAGAAAAATGATTGCCCAGCCAGAGATCAACGTAATTCTTAATAAATGAGGTCCAAAGAATGCAATTTTTTTTTGTGGCTGTCAGTTGGACTCAAGAGGGGGCAGGTCACCAGAAGCATGTTTAATTTTATGGGTTTTTTTTTGTTCACATCCTCTCTGTCATTAAAATGATGGCATGTCAGACTCTACGGTTGGACGGTCTCATAAAAAAAGTCAAAATGGCATTTTTTCAGTTTGATATTTTATTGATTTGATTCACAGTATTTTATGTGTTGGTTTTGATTGTTGGACATGACCCAATTATACGTTAACCCTAGAATACAACAGCTATTTATATTAGCTATCATTGAGGCCGTTGTTTGTTTTAACCCAATTAAACAAATTTGTCTTCAACAAAAAACTATGTTTTACATGAGTAATTTTTTCTAAAGAATTTGACTACTAAATACTTTTTTAATTACTTCTTCTTCCATCATTCCCTCCAGGGGGCGTCACATCAAGTCAGTTTCTTCCATCTAACCCTATCTGCTGCATCTTCTTCAGTCACACTAACTATCTTCATGTCTTCCTTCACTGTATCCATGAACCTCCTCTTTGGTCTTCCTCTAGTCCTCTTTCCTGGTGGTTCCAAACCCAGCATCCTTCTTCTGATGTACTCTCTCTCTCTCCTCTGCACATGTCCAAACCATCTCAGTCTGACCTCTCTGACTTTAAAACCTCTAACATGTGCGTTTCCTCTGATCCTGTGCATCCTGGTCCCTCCCAGAGAGATCCTCAGCATCTTCATCTCTGTTACCGCCATCTCTGTTTCCTGTCTTTTCCTCAGTGACACTGTCTCTAGACCAATCAGCATGGCCGCTCTCACCACACTTTCTCTAGACCAATCAGCATGGCCGCTCTCACCACACTGTCTCTAGACCAATCAGCATGGCCGCTCTCACCACACTTTCTCTAGACCAATCAGCATGGCCGCTCTCACCACACTGTCTCTAGACCAATCAGCATGGCCGCTCTCACCACACTGTCTCTAGACCAATCAGCATGGCCGCTCTCACCACACTGTTTCTGGACCAATCAGCATGGCCGATCTCACCACACAGTCTCTAGACCAATCAGCATGGCCGCTCTCACCCCGGTTTTTTAATTATATATTTTTTAAACATTGCCTAAATTTGAGAGATAAAGTTCCTATTTTACTGAATGTGGAACACCTGTTAAATACAGATTTTCATCTCTTTTATTGCTTTTTTTAAATGTCTGCATCTCAGAACAAATGCTGCAATAACAGCACAAGTTCTGGGATTTACTCAACTCTTTATGTTTCATAAAAACATACTCTTAGTGTTTGAAATATGAAGCAGATTAGAGAAAACGAGTCTCTTCCCGGTCGTTTACGTTGTTAATATACAAATGCTTGACTGAAGCAACGCTTTACGACGTTCCCCCTAAAGAAAAATTGGTGATGGAGGATTTGCCAGCTTTTAAAGCGAATGACAAGATTAAACTGATGTGATCCTCTGTTGTTTTATTTTTCATAACGTACATGATGGCCTCTGCGCGCATGTTGTCGCTCCTTATAAGTGGTTCCTATTTGCTGTCAGCTGCCATCAGCTCTTCAATAATTCAGCAGCAGAGTTTTGAAATGTTTTCCATGCACTCTGCAGAGGAGATGTGAGAGTTTCTCTACATGTACATGAACTGAATGGCTGAGGGTGCAGAAGCAGACACTTTTAAATTCATCTCATAAATATCTGAGGTATAACTGTTTGGATTCTCCACTTCAAACATTCAAACTATCCTTGCTGCTTTTTATCCCGGCTCGTCCTGAATTGCTTTGTGATAAGTGGCTGATACGACCAATCCTAAAGCCACACAAGGTTAGCTTTGTGGTGCTGTTTGTAAACAGCTTATTGACAGAGTTTGTAATGATTGTGCATAACCAAATGTAAGAACTGGAATCTGTTTTTTCTTCTTCTTGTTAGGAGGAATAAATTTGCCCTCGAACAGAAACAAGCTTGTCTAAGCAGATTGTGCCGGCACCCCATTAATCTCTCTTATCATCAGCGTAGGGATGACAATGACAGAGCCTCCAACTGTATCTGTACAGTAATACTGAGGAGAAGGAATTCATGAACTCTTGCGTTGCATTATTTATAAGCAAAGTGCTTCTTTACAGCTTCGCAATCAAATCTCCACACTGTGCTGACGGAGCAGATTACGAGTGGTTCATGTGATGTTTGATAAATTAATAAATAAAGATCACGTTTATCAGAGTTCAGTACCTCGAAGTACCGGTACTCTTTGTGCTGTGTCATAGCATTAAACATGCTTTAATTTATGCTTTAATTTGGTCAAATTTAACTGTTTTAAAGTTTAATAGTTTAAGATTTATAATGCGTTGTATTAATAAAGCACTTTTCAGGACTCTCAAAGACGCTTTATGTAGGCATCATTAATTCCCTCCATACCAGATGATGGTAAGCTGCTGCCATAGCCACAGCTGCCCTGGAGCAGACTGACAAAATCCATCGGCCCTTCAGACAATCACCAACCAATCACATACACCCCATTCAGACCAGGCAATGTGGGTGAAGTGTCTTGCCCAGGGACACAGCAACAATTTAATCTCAACGGCCATTCCACCGTGGTACCTGGGATTCCGGCGGTCTCCCATCCAAGTACAGCCCAGGTCCAGCATGCTTAGCTTCTGAGGTCTGATGGGATCAGGCATAGATGGATTTGAGATATTTTCTCGATAACTATCTCGTAAATTATATTAAAATAATTACATAGACTCTTTTATGGTAATCTGTAATCTCACTCTCTGGTACATTCTACCTGTCCGTACCGGGGGAGGTTGACTGAGATACTGTAACTCTGTTTTGATGGATAGGTACTTTATTAATTCTGTTCTGTCATCTTGGGGATGAGGCTTGGAACACTGTCCTTTGTGTGTGGAGTTTACATGTTCTCCTCGTGTCTGCGTGGGTTTTCTCCGGGTACTTCAGGTTCCTCCCACCCTCCAAAGACATGCTAGGTTGATTGGTCGGTGCCAAAATGCCCCTAGGAATGAGTGTGTGTGTGTGCATGGTTGTATGCACGCACGCACGCGACAGACTGGCGACCTGTTTGGGGTGTGCCCTCGCCTTGAATCAGCCAGGATGGGCTCCGGCACCCCCCGCATCCTCATATGAAGGTGACTGACTGACTTTTTGCATCAAATCTTGGAATACTAACACTTTAATTTGCATGTTGAGACGCGGTCTGCTGGTCTGGTTTGGTCTGGTTTTGTTCTGCCATTTTTTCTAAAGACTTAGTCTCTTAAGGGATTAAAACAGCATATTCTATTCTCCTCTTTTTAGACTCTTACGTGTTTCAAATATCTTGTTTTATTTGTTCAGTAGAATAAAAAAAGAAAAATCTTGAAAGCATATGAGACTCCAGCTCCCCGGCCACTGGGATAGCTGTTGGTCGATCAAAAAGCTTTTAAAGACATGAAAGGTAAACAGAGGAGAACAAGGCTGTGTAGGGAGGAAAATTCCCAAGATGGTGCATCAGGTGTTAGAAAAAGAGACAAGTAAGGACAACCTGTGGCAAGGTCAGTGTGGGAGATTCTTCTTGTGGTGCAAACAAGAAGCTGCTGACAGAAATGAGAAACAAACTTGGGTTTTTATCCAGTTGCTTTCAATTTGTTTTAAATTCCATGGCAGTAAAAAAAAACAAGGAAGGTCATCTCTAAGATCTCCAAACATGGAGGAAAATTACTTAGACAAAAACACACAAAAAGACCCTGCACAGATCAGTACAAGTAATAACTAAACAGAGCCTCCTTCTCGGAGAGGAAAAAAACTCCTTGAAACGCACTGATGGAGACTCAGTTTAAAAGTAGCTGACCATCCTGACCAGATGCCCGAAACAACCCATCTGGCTTCTCTCAACCTGGAAGAGGGGCGGCTTGACACCGAGCTCCTCCCGGATGGCAGAGCTCCTCACCCGATCTCTGAGTGAGAGCCCGGCCACCGAAGGAAGGTCATTTTGTCCGCTTGTTTCTGCGATCTCATTCTTTCGGTCACCACCCACAGCTGGTGACCATAGGTGAGGGTAGCATCCTGGTTACCATGGTGAGGGTAGGAACGTAGATCCTAGTTACCATGGTGAGGGTAGGAACGTAGATCCTAGTTACCATGGTGAGGGTAGGAACGTAGATCCTAGTTACCATGGTGAGGGTAGGAACGTAGATCCTGGTTACCATGGTGAGGGTAAGAATGAATGTCCTGGTTACCATGATGAGGGTAGGAACCTAGATCCTGGTTACCACAGTGAGGGTAGGAACGTAGATCCTGGTTACCATGGTGAGGGTAGGAACTAGATGCTAGTTACCATGGTGAGGGTAAGAACGAATGTCCTGGTTACCATGGTGAGTGTTGGGATGTAGATCCTGGTTACTTGGTGAGGGTAGGAACATAGATCCTGGTTACCACGGTGAGGGTAGGAACGTAGATCCTGGTTACCATGGTGAGGGTAGGAACGTAGATTCTGGTTACCATGGTGAGGGTAGGAACATAGATCCTGGTTACCATGGTGAGGGTAGGAACATAGATCCTGGTTACCATGGTGAGGGTAGGAACGTAGATCGACTTGTAAATCAAGAGCTTTGCTTTTCGGCTCAGCTCTTTCTTCACCACGACGGACCGATGCAGCATCCTAGTTATTGCTTACATCACATGGATCCGCCTGTCGATCTCCCGCTCCATCCTTCTCTCACTCGTGAACAAGACCCCGAGATACTCAAACTTCTCCACTTGAGGCAGGACCCTGTCCCTGTTCCATTGATCTGATCCTGAGGTCACCAAACCGGATCCCTCCAACGCCTCGGCTGCGCCTAGATTAAGATTTTCTTAAAAGTAATTTGTTAAACTTTCCCTTTTGACTCTGTTTTAAAACTTTTTTTTAGTGACCTTGTTTTGTGGGTTTTTGTGACATCAGGTATATTTTCTAGCTGAGCGGGCGGTTGTTTTGTTTTACGGACACAGCGTTTTTGTTGATTGAATTGATTAAAGGGACGAACATCACCTCCAAGACCTGCTTCTGTCTGTAATGACTTGATCAAGCTCTTCACCGCTCAGTGGTTTTGCTGATCGATGTAAGTTACGCAAAACTGTACTTCAGCACAAAAACTTGGGAAAACATCAGATTGCATTTTTCAATCAAAACAAATGCCAAGTGAGCTGATTGTGTAAGATGTTTAAAAGACATCACAGGTGCGCCCTGCCAGGAAAGCTGTCCACAAAGATGGCTGGACTTCCAGAAATCCAAATCAAATGACTTAATCTTTTCTTCTCTTCTTGTCTTGTTTCCCATCAGGAGTCCCAGCTTCCAGCAGCAGCCATGTGAGAGGAGCTGTCAGAAAGCAGAGGATGCCAACATCCAGCTAAAACAGGACAGCCCTCCCCATTCCTCCCCTCCCTCACGCTCCCTCCTATCCTCCACATGAGGACAAGAAGATGACTATCACCAGCCGGCAGTCCTTTAATGTCCTGACGGTCATCTTCCTCCTGCTGTCTTCTGCAGGTCGGTGAAGCTTAGTGTCCACCTATCAGTGAGTCCACCGACCTGGCCCTCAAAAGTTCTGACTTGTCTCATTACGGAGGCTGCAGAGTCACAGAAACTCAGAAAAGATATTTCAATTCTTTTCAGAGAGAATCAGTAAAGCCTGGAGTAAAAAACACAAGAGTTCAATGGAGAGAAGAGGGCTAGAGATGTTGATGTGTGATGGCCACAAGTTGAGTCAGACGCTTCATATCAAGGCACAAAAATTTGCAGCCAAATCCTTGTGTTGGTTGGCAGGAAAAGCCTCTGAACTGTAGGGTGCTCTTTAAACGAAGCCATACGGCATATGCTGTAAGGAGAGCAGATTATTACACAGAAGCACCAGAGAACATCCCAGTGAGAAACACTGAGAAGGAAAACAGACCATAGAAAAGTGGAGGAAAAGTCCTGACTCTGAAGGAAACGAAACACACAGCACAAAAAACCAAAATGAGTGTAACGAGAAATTTAAATGAGCAACCGTAATGACTGTGAAAGTTTTTCAGAGTCACCGCGTTGCATTTCTCACACTAGTTTTAACAGTTCATTCGTTTCTCAAAACAGTTACTACAAACTGCAAAAATCTGGTGGATAATCTGAAAAATATTCAAAATAAATCAATCCAAATAAATAATGCTCAAAATAAGAAGTTCCTCCTTAAAAATGAAGTATTTGGTAAAAGAAAGCCAAATGTGGGAGGACTAAAACACTACCAAAAAAAACCCCTTCCTGGGTATGTTAGACCAGAGGTGGGCAAACTTTTTGTTTTAACATCTAAGACGCTTGTTTACGTGCGTGTATTGGGCCCGATGGCTTTCCATATCTGTGCACACTGTTTATTTTGACAACGTGTGCATCACAGAGACACACTCATTTTAATGGGAGCAGTGTTGTTGTATCTTTGGCGAGGAAACATCAGAAATACAGGGAAATAAAACATTAACAAGGCCTATTTATTTTAATTTTTCAAGTTTGGCGGGCCGGATTAAAACATTTAACGGGCCGTATGTGGTCCGCATGTCGTAGTTTGTCCATGCCTGTGTTAGAAATTGAGCATGGTGGAGAACAAAATCCGTGGCCAAGAACAACTTGGAGTTTGAATAATATTTGAATATGCAACAACAAAGATAGCTAATTTCTCAAATACACTTGGATAAAAAAAATAAATAGAAAACCAAATTTTTAAAATGGTAGAAACCTCCAAAAAAAAAACCCTCATTAAATATGCTCTATTTTTTTAAGTGGTTTGATCCGATCCGCTGGATGATTCACCGGAACTCATTCCAGTCACTAAAGGTTATATTCCACCTTCTCCAGTCCACCAATCCACTACAACATTTTCCATGCTGATTCCTCGTCAGCTATACTTTTAATTTTGCAGACATGCAAGCATTTGGATCTAACCAAAATCTAACCTGCACACACACGGCAAACATGAAAAGGCTCCACAGAAACATTTGTAAGCCTGGTTTTGCTGCTTGAACTCTTATTGCGAGCATTCGTTTTCTCCCGGGTCTTTAACACGATTATCCTACAATTTCATATCAAACTATATGATGTTTCCAAAAGAAAAATGAGGCGATGGGTTTAGAAAAATCATCTTATCCTGTTTAATCCGTTGTGGAGATCCGTCTTATTTTAATTCACATCTATACATTTATAGTGTAAAGCAGCTGGGATGGGAATCAGCTCCTTCAAATCCGGAGCCATGGTTCTTGCCCCGGAAAAGGGTGGAATGCACCCTCCAGGTCAGGATCAGGGTTCTGCCCCAAGTGGAGGAGTTTAAGTATCTTGGGGTCTTGTTCACGAGTGGAGGAAGGATGGATAGAGCGGGAGATCGACAGGCGGATCGGTGTGGTGTCAGCAATAACTAGGACGGTGCATCGGTCCATCGTTGTAAAGAAAGAGCTGAGACGAAAAGCTAAGCTCTCCATTTACAAGTCGATCTACGTTCCTACCCTCACCATGGTAACCAGGATCTACATTCCTACCCTCACCGTGGTAACCAGGAACTACGTTCCTACCCTCACCGTGGTAACCAGGAACTACATTCCTACCCTCACCGTGGTAACCAGGAACTACGTTCCTACCCTCACCATGGTAACCAGGATCTACGTTCCTACCCTCACCATGGTAACCAGGATCTACATTCCTACCCTCACCGTGGTAACCAGGAACTACGTTCCTACCGTCACCATGGTAACCATGATCTACGTTCCTACCCTCACCATGGTAACCAGGATCTACGTTCCTACCCTCACCATGGTAACCAGGATCTACGTTCCTACCCTCACCATGGTAACCATGATCTACGTTTCCACCCTCACCATGGTAACCAGGATCTAGGTTCATACCCTCACCATGGTAACCAGGATCTACGTTCCAACCCTCACCATGGCAACCAGGATCTATGTTCCTACACTCACCATGGTAACCAGGATCTACGTTCCTACCCTCACCATGGTAACCAGGATCTACGTTCCTAACCTCACCATGGTAACCAGGATCTACGTTCCTAACCTCACCATGGTAACCAGGATCTACGTTCCTAACCTCACCATGGTAACCAGGATCTAAGTTCCTACCATCACCATGGTAACCAGGATCTACGTTCCTACCCTCACCATGGTAACCAGGATCTACGTTTCTACCCTCACCATGGTAACCAGGATCTACGTTCCTACCCTCACCATGGTAACCAGCTGTAGGTGGGGACGGAAAGAATGAGATCTCAGATCCAAGCAGTTGAAATGAACTTCCTCCGCAGGGTGGCTGAGCTCTCACTCAGAGATCGGGTGAGGAGCTCTGCCATCCGGGAGGAGCTCTGTGTCGAGCCGCTCCTCCTCCAGGTCGAGAGGAGCCAAATGGGGTGTTTCGAGCATCTGGTCAGGATGCCCCCCGAGCGCCTCGCTGGTGAGATGTTTCGGGCACGTCCCACCGGGAGGAGACCAAGAGGCAGGAGGGACTATGTCTCACAGCTGGCTGGGGAACGACTTGGGATCCTTCCGGGTGAGCTGGAGGATGCAGCTGGGTGACAGAAGCCTAGGGTTATGTCTGAGGCTGTTACCCCCGCGACCCGGCCCCGGATGAGCGGAAGACGACCATCCGTAACATCTATACATGTTGGTATAGAAACGTTTCCAAACTGCAGAGGTTTAGCTTCTTAAAATAGAATTCAAACTATTCTCTTAGAAGAATTTCGTCTATTGAAATTGTGGTTATCGGTTGAGTCCAACCGTCTAGCGTTTGTTTCTAGTGTTGTTGTAATTAAGTCTAAGGTCCACTTAAATCCAAGCCTTTCAATAATCCCAGAAGGAGAAAAACTGTCTCAGAAAGGGAACAGCCGCGGGGTATAATAAGGTTGGTGTGTCCAGATTTCTGCGGTTCAGCAAACCCAATTTCACCAGCAGGAGGTTTGCTGGGAGGAAGTTGTGTTGAAGATCACAGCAGGACTTGAAACCTTAGGGGGCTGATGGTGTTGGAAACTTCTTTGATCCCCAGATCGACTTGAGGAAACAATGCACGAGCGGATAGAGAGTTCAGAAAGAGTCTTTTTACATGAACGGCTGCTTTCAGACAAACAAACACACCTGCTTCATTTCATTACCACCTGTCTGAGATTAGGTGCACAGTCTGAATCTTGTATTACACTTAGACCGATAGACTGCGATAGATTTTAAACAAGCGCGCTAAATGTTACATCAAGAGCGTTAAATTTCTAATCTAGCAGTGCTAGGTTTGTAATCTAAGCGCTTGATGTAACATTTTGTTTGTTTTAACATCTAACACGCTTGTTTACGTGCGTGTATTGGCCCTGATGGCTTTCCATATCTATGCACGCTGTTTATTTTGACAATGTGCGCATTAAGGAAACACACATTTTAATGAGAGCAGTGTTGTATCTTTGCCGCCATCAAGTGATGAAACATCAGAATTACAGGAAAATAAAACATTAACAAGGTTTATTTATATATTTATTTCAAGTTCGACGGGTCGGATTGAACCATTTAACGGGCCGCATGTGGCCCACGGGCCGTAGTTTGCTTTGCCTGGTCTAAACTCTGACTTCTTCATTAAAAATAAAAATGAAAGCATCGCTTCAACATCTGCTTTTCTACTGAAACTGACTTTAGATTTGTTTCCTTTCTTCGACAATTAGACGGATTTAAGTGAAGAAAACATTCACATTAAATTAGAATGAAATAACTCAGCAACATGAATAACAGACAGACGGACAGACGGACAGACGAACAGACGGATAGACGGACAGATGGACAGACGGATAGACGGACAGACGGGCAGACGGGTAGGTGGGCTGATAAATTTTCTCACTCAGAGACCTGAACTGATTGACAGGAGAAACCTCCAAACCTTCCCTGTCGTTGTTGTGTTTTCAGTCCTGAGGTTGTGTAACTCTGTTCAGAAGTAAAGGTTATATAACATGAAATAAAAACAACTGAGGCAGAATTTTATAAAGCACAGATATCAGCAGTTTGTGTTTTAAGCACTTATTAAGAGGAGAACACAGGGAGTGGTGCATTACACACATTCTGAATAACAGTGTCCTCCGCGCAGTTTTACATCCAGGAGTTTGTTTTTATTTTCAGACAAATAAGATGAAGAAAATTTGTCTTAAAACGCTGCTTACTCAACAAATACTGAGAAAAAAGTCGCATATTTGTGAACATCGAACAAGCTTCATAAAATTATACAAGCAAGTTGATTTTTTGCGGATGATGTGGTCTTGTTGGCTTCATCGGACCATGATCTCCAGCTCTCACTGGATCGATTTGCTGCTGAGTGTGAAGCGGCCGGGATGGGAATTAGCACCTCCAAATCTGAGACCATGATCCTCACCGGGATAAGGGTGGAATGCCCCCTACGGGTCATGGCTCCTGCCCCAAGTGGAGGAGTTTAAGTATCTCGGAGTCTTGTTCACGAGTGGGAGAAGGATGGAATGGGAGATCGACAGGCGGATCGGTGCGGCATCAGCAATAACTAGGACGCTGCATCGGTCCGTCGTGGTAAAGAGAGAGCTGAGCCGAAAAGCAAAGCTCTAGATTTACAAGTCGATCTACGTTCCTACCCTCACCATGGTAACCAGCTGTGGGTGGTGACCGAAAGAATGAGATCGCAGGTACAAGCGGCCGAAATGAGCTTCCTCCACAGGGTGGCCGGCCTCTCCCTCAGAGATCGGGTGAGGAGCTCTGCCATCCGGGAGGAGCTCGGTGTCGAGCCGCTCCTCCTCCAGGTCGAGAGGAGCCAGATGGGGTGGTTCGTACATCTGGTCAGGATGTCCCCCGAGCACCTCGCCGGCGAGGTGTTTCGGGCACGTCCCACCGGGAGGAGACCAAGAGGCAGACCTTGGACCCGCTGGAGAGACTATGTCCCACAGCTGGCCGAGGAAAGACTTGGGATTCACCCGGGTGAGCTGGAGGATGCGGCCAGGGTGAGAGAAGCCTGGGCTTCCTGTTTGAGGCTGTTGCTCCCGCGACCCGACCCGGGAACAAGCGGAAGATGACGGAACGGAACGGTTGAATTTTAAAGTAGTTATTTGTCAAACACGGCATCCCTTTCCAGATTGCACACTTTCTTAACCATCTATCCCTTACTGAGTTACGGAGGGTGCCGGATGATTCAAGCCAAGGGGCAGGGTACACCCCAAACAGGTTTAAATTTTTATTTTAAGATACTTTATTAATCCCTGAGAGAAGGCAGATGGGGTAGGAAATTTGTGGGCTGCAAGAACCCTAGACGTGAATTCAGTGGGAACCCGCGAACTTCCGGTCCACGGGCGAACGCTCTAACCACTGAACCACCGTCTCCCTTGATTGCCAGTCTGTTGCGGCGCCACACACATACAACCATACACACTCATTTCTAGGGGCAGTTTGGCACCGGCCAATCAACCTAACATGCATGTTAAAAGGGCTCACATCCCCTCCCCCATTTTATTCAATTTGCATTGGCTCCCCATTCAGTGGCGCATTGATTTTAAATACTTGTTTTAACGTACGAATAGAAAGACCCCATAACAGATATCTGACCCACTCTGCCGCTACGTCCCAGTTTGTGTCGTCAGATCTTCAGATCAAAATCTTTTAAAAACAGTCAGAACAAAATTTAAAACCAGGGATGAACGGTCTTTTCAGGCCACAGCCCCTAGATCAGGGTGGGCAAACTTTTTTTTTTTTGCCGGCCACATTGAGTTCTAACATTTAACCAGGGAGTGAAAACAGCTTCAGATGGATGGCATGTTTTGGTAACCTCTAGATTAGACCAAAAGAATGACGCTAGATTTTAAACAAGCGTTAAATGTTACATCAAGAGAGTTAAATTTAAAATCTAGCGCTGCTAGGTTTGAAATCTTAACGCTTGATGTAACATTTTCCTTGTTTTAACATCTAACACGCTTATTTACGTCAGTGTTGTTTATGTCAACGATGACGACAATGAAATGATTTTGTTGACAAAACATTTTTTTATGACGATGACGATAATGAAATAAATGCGACTTTTTGGTGACGAAAATGTGACGAGACGTTTGCAAGTTTCTGTTGACGAGACGAAAATGTAACAAAATAAGAGTCAGACTTTCACATTTCTGTCTGTGAAAAGAAAAACCACAGCGGGTGCATCTGTCTCTCACAGCAGCATGCCCCCCACAATGCTGCACGTTCACACCGTCTACACAACACACCTGCAGCCACGAGAAAGTCACATACCGTGGCAGCAGCAAAGAGGCTTGGTGGTCAGAAACTTAAAGTTTTACACATATTTTGCAAAACGGCATACCGACTTCAAGCTAATGCTAGCTTGTCGGCGCTGCTAACTTCCTAGTTAGTTTGGTTGCGCTAACGACTGATTTAAATGCATTCCAATGTTTACTTTGTTTACAGGGTTATTAAGAGGTGTCATTTTTAAGTATGAATAAGTTACAACGTTCCTCACTCACTGAAGAATTTCAATTTATTTTACGTTGTTTTACAATGTTTTTTTTGTTTTGCAAAAGTTAAAGCTCGGCAGGGTTGTCTTCGTTTTTTTTTAAAAACAATTTTACACTAAAACTAGGCTAAAAACGTTCTCAGTCTTCACTGACAAAAAATAGACGAAAACTCTTTCGGGTTTTCATCTCTGCTACCTCCATCTCTGTTTCCTGTCTTTTCCTCAGTGACACTGTCTCTAGACCAATCAGCATGGCCGCTCTCACCACACTGTCTCTAGACCAATCAGCATGGCCACTCTCACCACACTGTCTCTAGACCAATCAGCATGGCCACTCTCACCACACTGTCTCTAGACCAATCAGCATGGCCGCTCTCACCACACTGTCTCTAGACCAATCAGCATGGCCGCTCTCACCACACTGTCTCTAGACCAATCAGCATGGCCGCTCTCACCACACTGTCTCTAGACCAATCAGCATGGCCGCTCTCACCACACTGTCTCTAGACCAATCAGCATGGCCGCTCTCACCACACTGTCTCTAGACCAATCAGCATGGCCGCTCTCACCACACTGTCTCTAGACCAATCAGCATGGCCGCTCTCACCACGGTTTTGTACACTTTCCCTTTCATTTTATCTGAAACTCTTCTGTCACACATCAGACCTGGTACTTTTCTCCACCCGTTCCAGCCTGCCTGCACACGCTTCTTCACCTCTTTTCCACACTCTCCATTGCTCTGGACTGTTGATCCTAGATACTTAAAATCTTCCACCTTCTTTATCTCTTCTCCCTGTAACCTCACTTTTCCATTTGGATCCCTCTCATTCACACACATGTACTCTGTCTTATTCTGACTAATCTTCGTTCCTTTTCTTTCTAGTGCAAACCTCCACCTCTCCAGCTTTTCCTCCACCTCTTCCCTCCTCTCACTATAGATCAAAACGATGATTTTATCTGTAATAAGTGCTCTATAAATAAAAAGTACGAACTTACTTATAACGAAGAATTATTGACAGACGGTGTGTTTGATAAAAATCTATTAAGGTTGAAACTCCGAGATATTGAAAAACCTTTTTGTTTTGCAGTTCCTCGAAAATAAACTAGACTTCTCTAAGAATCCTTAGATATTAGGTTTCCAGTTATTTTAAAAGTGTATGTTTGCCTTGTTTTTATTCTAACATTGTTTTATTACATGATTCTCTGCAGTCACGCTTGCTTAGTAGCTTTTGAAGAAAACAAAACATTCATTATTTTGTAGCCGACATGAGCAGAAAGGTCTTACGGAGCAGTTCTCCATCAATAAATCCGATGAGGGATTTAGAGATGAACATAATTTCTGCTCTAAAGGTCACGAGTTGAATTTGTATTGAGTGCGTGTACCCGTGTGTGCTGATTAACGCACAGTTATTTTTGTGTCTCTGCAGCTCTATCGGCTCATTTCCGGGTGTGTGAACCTTACTCTGATCACAAAGGGCGTTATCACTTTGGCTTTCACTGCCCACGCCTCTCAGACAACAAGACCTACATGTTCTGCTGTCACCACAACAACACGGCCTTCAAGTACTGCTGCAACGACACCGAGTTCCAGGTCGTCATGCAGGTCAATCTCACCACCACCCCGGACGGTTACGCACACAAGTGAGTAAAAAACAAACAAACGTGTTGACTCGTATACATTACACACTATTTAACCTCGTTTGGATGCTGCTTTTCTTTCACTAGTGGGGAAGAATGGAGTGGGAGATTGACAAGCTCTCAATTTACAAGTCGATCTATGTTCCTACGCTCACCATGGTAACCAGATCTACATTCCTACCCTCACCATGGTAACCAGGATCTATGTTCCTACCCTCACCATGGTAACCAGGATCTACATTCCTACCCTCACCATGGTAACCAGAATCTACGTTCCTACCCTCACCATGGTAACCAGGATCTACGTTCCTATCCTCACCATGGCAACCAGGACCTACGTTCCTACCCTCACCATGGTAACCAGGATCTACGTTCCTACCCTCACCATGGTAACCAGGATCTATGTTCCTACCCTTACCATGGTAACCAGGATCTACGTTCCTACCTTCACCATGGTAACCAGGATCTACATTCCTACCCTCACCATTGTAACCAGGATCTACGTTCCTACACTCACCATGGTAACCAGGATCTACGTTCCTACACTCACCAGCGGGAGACAACAGCATGGAATGTTGTTTCTTTAAACAAGTTTTTATGTGGCCAAACTATTCACGTTTGGTTGGTTTCATTAGATATTAACATTTCATGCACTAAAATCAAAAATAAAAATGGTCTAATTATTATTTAAAATATTCTATACACAAACACGTAGTTCTATTTTTCAAGTAGAGAAAATGAATCTGTGTTACAGTTGGAGCCGGTGAGAGAATCAGTACCTCTCAGGATGACATTTGTAAAGCTCATATAAAACAGGTGTTAATGCCCATGTTCACTTTCAAGCAGCTCCTTACTCATTGACACCGTTTACCTCCTGTTGAGAGGGTTCACTGACATTGATCTAGACCAAGTGAGGCATTCAGAACCAGCGCAGACGAGGGCAGACGGTGAAACCGTTTGTTGTGAAGGAGACACCCACACACATTACAGCAGGTCAGGTATTAATGTGGAGTCTCACATCAGGTAGGAGCAGAGTTTTCTGGATAAAAACTCGGCATTGAAAATACCTGCAAGAAACAGGCTTACATGTTAATGTAGATCTTTTCTTTTGAATGTTTACAGGATAAAAACAGGATTAAATTATTACATATTATAAATGAACTTGTAAAAGTTCTGCCATCCGGGAGGAGCTTGGTGTCGAGCTGCTCCTCCTCCACGTCGAGAGGAGCCAGATGGGGTGGTTCGAGCATCTGGTCAGGATGCCCCCCCGAGCGCCTCGCTCTTGGGCTGTTTTGGGCACGTCCCACCGGGAGGAGACCGAGAGGCAGACCCCTGACCCACTGGAGAGACTATGTCTCACAGCTGGCTCGGGAACAACTTGGGATCCTTCCGGTGAGCTGGAGGATGCAGCTGGAGTGAGAGAAGCCTGGGCTTCCCATCTGAGGGTGTCGCCCCTTTGACGTAGCCCCGTATAAGCAGACAACAACGGAATGGAACAGAAAATGCAATTCCGGATATGATGCGTAAAGCTGGCTCATCTTGTTTCTTCAAATGGGTTTTAACATAATTTTGTTTAAAAAGAAAGGAGAGCAATTATTAATTTTAATACTTACACATATTTAGGTTTTTAAGATAAATCTTTAAACAAATTTGAGATCAATTTAGTGAGCAGCATAATGTGTGTTTCAAAAAGAAAGAAAAAACATCTGGTGAGGAAACAAGAACTGAATTAATGTCAATACCTCAATAAAACTGGTCATAAATATTGTTGGCGTTTGGTCACATTTTGGGAGGAAAGACATGAATTCTTTCTTTTATCGACCGTCAGATGAAGTCAGAAGGACTTTATTCCGTACATCAGTTTGGATCATTTAAAGTAAAATAAAATGTGGCCGGGGTCCTAATAAAAAATATAGTGCAGACAAACTAGAAAACAACACCCCATGAACATAAAGACGAGTGAATGGATGAAAAACATCTCTGTTTCTTTGTGGGAGCTCTCAGTGGGAGGTTCGTGGGACAAAATCACACTTCTTTGTAGTAATGCCCTCCCAGCATGACACAGCCTTGAACAGTTCACACTGCCCTTCAGCAGGTCACGATATTTCATTTTTCGTGCTGATGGCCTGTCGGGTCACTCTTTTATCTTCCCCCAATAGCTGAGAGGACTGCGGAGTTGATATTTACCACAAACCAAGCAACCAACAGAGAGCCCGCTCTTCTTTGTACCCATCACTTGCTGAAAATACTGTAGTTTAAATTCAGACTTCTTTGAAGATTTTACAAGTTTGTGTCGTGTTTTTAGAAACTTGACAGTGATTGGACGAGCAGACAGATGAGGTTAGGAGTAACAATGTTTGCAGATGACATTTTTGGATGTACTGAGAACAGGAAACAGCTTCAAAAGGATGAAACTGATGAGCCAGGTATTGAGGTACACAAGAAGAAATATAAAAGAGTTTCAAAACCGTGGTAAGAGCGGCCATGCTGATTGGTCTAAAGACAGTGTGGTGAGAGCAGCCATGCTGATTGGTCTAGAGACAGTGTGGTGAGAGCAGCCATGCTGATTGGTCTAGAGACAGTGTGGTGAGAGCAGCCATGCTGATTGGTCTAAAGACAGTGTGGTGAGAGCAGCCATGCTGATTGGTCTAGAGACAGTGTGGTGAGAGCGGCCATGCTGATTGGTCTAAAGACAGTGTGGTGAGAGCAGCCATGCTGATTGGTCTAAAGACAGTGTGGTGAGAGCAGCCATGCTGATTGGTCTAGAGACAGTGTGGTGAGAGCGGCCATGCTGATTGGTCTAGAGACAGTGTGGTGAGAGCAGCCATGCTGATTGGTCTAGAGACAGTGTGGTGAGAGCGGCCATGCTGATTGGTCTAAAGACAGTGTGGTGAGAGCAGCCATGCTGATTGGTCTAGAGACAGTGTGGTGAGAGCGGCCATGCTGATTGGTCTAAAGACAGTGTGGTGAGAGCAGCCATGCTGATTGGTCTAGAGACAGTGTGGTGAGAGCGGCCATGCTGATTGGTCTAGAGACAGTGTGGTGAGAGCAGCCATGCTGATTGGTCTAAAGACAGTGTGGTGAGAGCAGCCATGCTGATTGGTCTAGAGACAGTGTGGTGAGAGCGGCCATGCTGATTGGTCTAGAGACAGTGTGGTGAGAGCAGCCATGCTGATTGGTCTAGAGACAGTGTGGTGAGAGCGGCCATGCTGATTGGTCTAGAGACAGTGTGGTGAGAGCAGCCATGCTGATTGGTCTAGAGACAGTGTGGTGAGAGCGGCCATGCTGATTGGTCTAGAGACAGTGTGGTGAGAGCAGCCATGCTGATTGGTCTAAAGACAGTGTCACTGATTCAAAGACAGGAAACAGAGATGTTTGTATCAGAGATGAAGATGCTGAGGATCTCTCTGGGAGTGACCAGGATGGACAGGATCAGAGGAACAGCACATGATAGAGGTTTTAAAATCAGAGAGGTCAGACTGAAATGGTTTGGACATGTGCAGAGGAGAGAGAGAGAGTACATCAGAAGAAGGATGCTGGGTTTGGAACCACCAGGAAAGAGGACTAGAGGAAGACCAAAGAGGAGGTTCATGGATACAGTGAAGGAAGACATGAAGATAGTTGGTGTGACCGAAGAGGATGCAGCAGATAGGGTTAGATGGAAGAAACTGACTTGCTGTGGCAGTGCTAAGGGGGGAAAGTAGAAAAAAAAATAATTTGAAGAAAATAAGAAAAAAATATGAGCATCTGAAAAATAAATGCGTTCGACATCTGAGATTCAAGATTTAACAGAAAACTCAACTAAAGGATCTGAATCCTTGACAGAAAATCAATTACATCTAAAACTTTAATGGCATTTAGATGAATTCCTTCTGAGGTGGAGGATGTTTGACGAGACTTAAAAACTTTTCAGTCAAATGCATATTTTTTTTAACAAATAAATAAATAAATAAATCATTCTCAGTAATAAAGTCTTAATTTTTAAAGTAAAAATATTTGTTGTTCTTTGCTTTTTTTTTTTTTTTTACACTAAAACGAGACGAAAAACATCTTCTCTGATTAAAACTTGACTAAAACTCTTGAGTTTTTGTTCCATTCTGTTCCGTTGTCGTCCGCTTATCCGGGGCAGGTCGCGGGGGTAACAGCCTCAGATGAGAAGCCCAGGCTTCTCTAATCCTGGCTGCATCCTCCAGCTCACCTGGAATGATCCCGATCCCGGCCAGCTGTGAGACCTAGTCTCTCCAGCGGGTCTAGGGTCTGCTTCTTGGTCTCCTCCTGGTGGGACGTGCCCGAAACACCGCACCGGCGAGGCTGGTGGGAAAGTGAGCTGTCAAACGATCTTTTGAGTTTTCTTCGACTAAAATTTGACTAAAACTTAAATTAATTTTTGTTCCAAAGACTAAAACTAAAACTCAGATGGCTGCCAAAAACAACATTGCGTGTTGTAAAATGTTTCTACTTGGACATGTTTATCAGCAGGGCAGCAAGACGCAGATGTAGTTTAATGGTTGCTAGCAGCGTGCTTGGAGCCATGTGCTAGGAGAGGCATGGTGCACTAAGTGTCTGGTTTTTATTTTCTTCTAGTTCTCCTCTATCATATCCAAACAGTTCAAACGTCTGCTTTAAATGAACATGTTTAAATAAACATCCCTGGGGCGGCATCATTTCCAGACATAAGTGGATTCATTTGATTTACCAAAAATAGAAGCGCTGTAATCAAAGTCTTCATGGTGCCAAATTAAAGAGGTCTTCCTTCAAATCTGTCTCTCCTTTCAAATCCTCGTCACACATTTCTCAGGATATGTTTTAATTTCATCCATATTCCTCGACTAAACGTCCTCGGTGGCACTACAAGTAGACATATCACACCTAGAGGTAATTCTGTTTGAAATACTCCTTCTCAGGGCTTCTCAGGAAACCAATGTGCAGCTATTTCTGCTCATTTACCTTGTTATATTTTATGGATGTGGGCGGATTAAAAAAAGAATTCAAACATGCCCCATATAAATCCGACTGGATCGTGTAATACAGGGAGAAAATTTATGAGAGGTGCAAACAAGAGAGCAGATTTGGAAAGAAACTGTGTGGGAGCCAACGTGAGACGGATCAAAAAGTCTCTGCTGCTAATGAAACTTTTTGTCCAATTTAGGAAGCTGAATTTAAGAAGCAACAAATGGAACAGATGGAAGGTTTTTAAGCTATGTAATTTATCAAAGGAGGATTTAATGAGCTTCCTCCGCAGGGTGGCTGGGCTCTCACTCAGACTGAGGGTGAGGAGCTCTGCCATCTGGGAGGAGCTCGGTGTCGAGCCGCTCCTCCTCCAGGTCGAGAGGAGCCAGATGGGGTGGTTCAGGCATTTGGTCAGGATGCCTCCCGAGCACCTCGCTGGTGAGGTGTTTCAGGCATCTCCCACAGGGAGGAGACCAAGAGGTAGGCCCCTGACCCGCTGGAGAGACTATGTCTCACAGCTGGCCAGGGAATGACTCAGGATCCTTCTGGGTGAGCTGGAGGATGCAGCCAAAGTGAGAGAAGCCTTGGCATCCCATCTGAGGCTGTTGCCCCCGCGACCCGGCTCCGGAAAGGCGGAAGATGACGGAACAGAACAGAAGGATTTAATGAATGATTTGTGCTCAGTGGGAAAAACAAATCACACCTGGCAGCAAACTGTAGTCTTTGGGATTTAAAGAGTCTGCTTAAAGATGTTTGGATGAAAAGTTTGAGCATGTAAGGAGGGTTGATCAGTTTAATATTTCAGTTTAATTATGCTAAAGCTCTGAGTTTTCTTTTACAGTAACTACACAGCCCTGGTTGGAGTGTGGATCTACGGTTTCTTCGTCATGGTGCTGTTGGCCCTGGACTTTCTCTATTACTCGGCCATAAACTATGAGCTGTGCCGGATCTACCTGGAGAAATGGGGTCTTGGAGGACGTTGGCTAAAAAAGGCGCGGAATCAGTGGCAAAGATCCATGCAGGATGAAAGTGAAGTGCAACCCCAGCCTATGGTCCGCAGCCACTATCAACCCAGACATAGTCTCAGAGGAGAAAGCCACAGTCCAACGCTTCTGCCCTACAACACGTCCACCGCCTGGTGAGTCAATCTGTCCCACAATCACTTCAGCACATAGAACTCAGACAGTATCACACCAACATCCTTTAGTCATCCACAGATGACTTACTGGTATAGAAGCCTAACCGGGACAGTTTAAAATGGTAAATTTCCACCTGCGTCAGCACTCAAAGTGCTTTACAGCGTACCTCATGTTTACACACACATATACTGACCTGACAGCGGAACTGCAATGTAAGGCAACCCATCAGGAGGGACGTATGGGTCGGCCAGTCATGAAACTTTGTCCCGTCAACAAGTCCAGGGTCTTTTTGAAAATTCTCACCTGGGAGGACATGACTGGAGCGCTTCACCTGGTTTGCTTCCAGAAGGCGTTCTGATCAGATGCTCGAGCCACCACACCAACCTATTCCATTTTTCCAGTTACCACTCAGAGATCGGGTGAGGAGCTCTGCCATCCAGTAGGAGCTCGGTGTTGAGCCGCCCCTCCTCAAGGTTTAGAAGAGCCAGATGGGGTAGTTCGGGCATCTGGTCAGGATGTTCCCCGAGCGCCTCACTGGTGAGGTGTTTTGGGTACGTCCCACAGGGAGACCAAGAGGCATACCCTGGACCTGCTGGAGAGACTACGTCTCACAGCTGGACAGGGAATGACTGGGGATCCTCCTGGGGGAGCTGGAGGATGCAGCTGGGGTGAGAGAAGCCTGGGTTTCCCTCTGAGGCTGTTGCCCCCGTGACCCAGCTCTGGAGAAGTGGAAGACGACAGAACGAAACACACTCACATTGAAGACGAATTCACGTTCAATGTTTTAAACACAATAACTTCGGCCTTTGATTATGGTATTATGATGACAAGTTACAACACTGATAGTTCTTCTTCTTCTTCTTTCGGCATTTCCCTTTAGGGGTCACCACAGCAAGTCAGTTTCTTCCATCAAATCCCATCTCTGAGAGTTGAACTCTGAGATACTCTGACAACTCTGAGAGTTGAAGGCTTTAAACATCTAAATGACAAGATGAATGTGTGACGGTCCATTCATTCTGAAGTCAAAAGAAATAAAAGAAAAGTTTTAGACATTCATTCTTACATCAAAACAATGGAGATTTAAAATACCATGATTATTTGCTCTTAGAAAGACTCCAAACTGACAAACTGTTGACATTTGGGAAAATTGGGGATAAAATCAATCTTCAGAGATATCGCTCATTGGCTCCAAAGTGTCTTCAAGACGGTGTATTTGATGATCGAGACATTATCATTTTTAATCTGAGTTCAGATTGAAAATGATTTCCAGATGTAAGCCGAAACATCTCGATCATCAAACCCACTGTCCAGAAGACACTTTGAAGCCTTTTCCAGGATGGATCACTCCTGGATGAATGAGGGATTAAACAGACTTCAGAGAAACCCTAAAGAAAATATAGTCTTCTGTCTTTTGTGCAAATTTTTTAGTTTCTTCGTCTTCTTCTCCTTGCGGCATTTCCCTTCAGGGGCGCCATAGCAAGTCAGTTTCTTCCATCTAACCCTATCTCCTGCGTCTTCTTCGGTCACACCAACTATCTTCATGTCTTCCTTCACTGTATCCATGAACCTCCTCTTTGGTCTTCTTCTAGTCCTCTTTCCTGGTGGCTCCAAATCCAGCATCCTTCTTCTGATGTACTCTCTCTCTCTCCTCTGCACATGTCCAAACCATCTCAGTCTGACCTCTCTGACTTTAAAACCTCTAACATGTGCTGTTCCTCTGATCCTGTCTATCCTGGTCACTCCCAGAGAGATCCTCAGCATCTTCATCTCTGCTACAAACATCTCTGTTTCCTGTTTTTTCCTCAGTGCCACTGTATCTAGACCAATCAGCATGGCCGCTCTCACCACACTGTCTCTAGACCAATCAGCATGGCCGCTCTCACCACACTGTCTCTAGACCAATCAGCATGGCCGCTCTCACCACACTGTCTCTAGACCAATCAGCATGGCCGCTCTCACCTCAGTATTGTACACTTTCCCTTTCATTTTTCTCTTCTCCCCCTGTTCCAGCCTGCCTGCACACGCTTCTTCACCTCTTTTCCACACTTTCCATTGCTCTGGACTGTTGATCCTAGATACTTAAAATCTTCCACCTTCTTTATCTCTTCTCTCTGTAACCTCACTTTTCCATTTGGATCCCTCTCATTCACACACATGGACTCTGTTTAGTGTCCGCAAATCTTTGTGACTGTAGCCGGTTGAAATGACAACTTTTCTTCCAAAGGACGTTGGTAGCAAATTTGTGCCTAATAATTTACTATTTTTACTTAGTCTTAATTATTTTCGGCTCCTTTGGAAGTCATTTTAATAACTGTATGAAAAATGTTTTGCTTCTTCATCTCTGACTCATTCTGAAAGGATTTTGGGTCATGCAGGAAGTGTGTTTAAACTCCTCAGAGGTAAAACTCTACCTCCTCTCTGAAACAAAGTGATTCTTTTTATTTCCCCAGAGAGCAGTCACAGGGGTTTCTGGGTGTGCCAACCAACATGTGACTGCTTTAAAGACAAACAAGGTGATTTACGATGCCAACAGTGAACCATAACACAAGGTAGCTACAGGGAACGTCTCCTCTGCTGCCAGACGTTGTTCAACTTTGATGATAGGACTGCACAATTGGCTCAGCTTGAAGAGACACACAATTTCACACACTCCACTTTTCATTGAGGTTTCTGACTCACATTCTGTCTCCTCTCCAATCTGTTTTTATTGAGCTCTAGTCTCTTCGTGCTGGTCAATAGATCACTGAGGTCATGATAATTCAATGTTGCAGAGGTTTGACGAATAGCTTTAAAAAGCAAAGTGGACTGTCCAAGCCAGAGATGAAGGAGCTGGGATGTAGCAGGTGGAACCCAGGGTCCGTTCCGCAAGTGGAAACATTGTTAAGTTAGACCGAGCATATCCACAGAGCTTCCTCATTAGACCTGAAGTCTGTTTGGTATGATAGGACTCATCAATCCTCTGCTAGCGGAGCTCCTCGGTAACGGCTGCATGCCAGCATAAGGCAGAGCATCCCAGTGTATTTTAGCAGACTTTAAAAAGAACTGAAAGCTAATTTAATTTGATTTAATGCGGCTAAAAAAGTAAAAAAAGACCACTTTCGGATTAGTTTTTAACAAGAAAAAGTGACAAACGGTTGGAGCTAAATTCAGTCGCAAGCAGATTTTAGAGATAAGAATAGAACCGCTAGTTTGTGGTTTCACACAGAAAAGCACTTTTTAGATCCTGGAAAATGCCGACTCTTCTTCTATGTCATCATAGGAAGCAAGAATAAATGACTCTGTAAGTTAGTCATGTGTTATCCACGCAATGCGTCATCCAGTGGCCTGCTCTTCATGTGCAGGGTACAGATCATTATCCCCAGGGAAGATGCTGGGTAATGGTTCAGAAAACAGAGTTCTCTTACTCCAACATCTGCTGGCCAAGTGTAAACAAACTGAGCCAGGGTCAAGTCCCCAAACTGGCATCTAAAAACAGCCCAGTCGCATAGAAACTCACAAATCCTTCGTAAATGGCAAATAAAGCAGTATAAAAGAAATGACTTCTCTAGACGTCCAGGGAATATGTGTGGGAAGACGTAGTCACCCAGCATATCACACTACAGTGTGGTGTTCACAGAAAGGGTTAATACTTTATCTAAAAAAAAAAAAAACTTTGAGTTTTTGTTAAAATGACAAGATTCAAAATGTAAATAACATTACAAGTTAAGAAAAGACTGAGCACAAAATAGAATCACTGGTCTTTCTGTGTGGAGTTTGCATGTTCACCCTGTGTATGTGTGGGTTTTCTCCCAGTACTCTGGTTTCCGTCCACCCTTCAAAAACAGGTTAATTGGCCACTATGTAATTGCCCCTAAGACTGAGTGTGTGGCGCTGTCACAGACCGGTGACCTGTATTGGGTGTAACCTGCCTCTCGCCTTGAATCAGCCGGGATAGGCTCCGGCACACCTCGCAACCGCATTAGGGATGGACTGTTCAGAAGATGATGTGCAGAAAATGATAATCTACATTTTCTACACTCCGTCTTTGACCGAAAGAAGAATGTGGTACACTGGTTCCTCATTGCTCGTGGAGAATATGTTCTAAAAAATAAACCCCAATATGCAAAATGTCGGAACTAACCAATATTTTTTCAATTATTATAGATGTTTTTAAAGTTTTTTAAACAAGTTCTGTCAATTTAACACATTAAAAAAATTAATTGTGACACAATAACGGTGGCGAGACAATGCTTACGCATTTGAATTTCGGCCTTTTGAAGGACCCGTAGTCTTCTCGGCCGTCCTACATTGCCTTCTTCTTCTTTTGTCTTCTCCCTTCAGGGGGCACCACATCAAGTCAGTTTCTTCCATCTAACCCCATCTCCTGCATCCTCTTCGGTCACACCAACTATCTTCATGTCTTCCTTCACTGTATCCATGAACCTCCTCTTTGGTCTTCCTCTAGACCTCTTTCCTGGTCCTTTTCTTCAGTTCTACTGTTTCTAGACCATTCAGTATGGCCGCTCTCACCACAGTTTTCTACACTTTCCTTTTCATTTTATCTGAAACTCTTCCATCACACATCACACCTGATACCTTCCTCCACCCGTTCCAGCCTGCCTGCACACGCTTCCACAGGCCGTCCTACATTGCCTGTGCTGGCAAATTAACAAGGCAGCAGTGGAGACTCAGGAGGATGAGACAGTCGGGCCACTGAACGGCAAGATTTTATACAAAAATAATAAACATGGGACAACAAATAAAAACATAGTAACTTGTAGTTTTTTCAAAAAGGAGTTCTCTTATCATCGGAGCAACTCCAGCCTGACATACCATCTAAATGTAAAACATGTTCAGGTAAGTTCCTCTGTAGCGAGTGTGGCTACCCGGAGCTCGCTCTGCCAAACCAAGCTAGCTGAATTTGGCAAGCGAATGAGCGAATCCACAACAGAGAAATTAACAAATACTATCACAAAGGGGGTTGCTGCTGATTGCAGGACGATTTCTATTCTTGAAGATAAGAACAAACCATTAACGAACCCTAACGAACCCTAACCCTGCACCTGACCTCATGAGGCCGAGTTCACCAATAATAAACTGGATTTAAAATCTTCTCTTCTTACTGGATTCAGTTGATTAGTCACACAGTACATTTTTTTAATTGACTGACACCACGAGTTTAAACCCTTAAGAAACACTTTTTTGACTTTCATCAAACAGGGACGATCATTTTCAAGAAAAATATAAAGAAGTTAAAACAGTGACAGCTTCCATTGGATTAGAACGATGTGCACGTGCCGTGTGTGACAAAACTAAATGGTAAAATAGTGTGTATTAAACAAGAATTGAGCAACCCTTTACTTTGTTTTACAGCATTTTCTCAAAAAAATTGAAAAATCTTCGTCACATTAAGGGAAAATTTTGAAAAATTTGGCAGTCACGTAACCCAATGGAGGTCCATAGAAATAACACTGGGGGTTGGATGGATGTACACTCCCCGGGTCTACATCTTGTACAGCCAATCAGGACGTTAAATACGACACAGACGACAATGCGTTATAAAAAATAAGGCTGCAAAACTTCAGACAGGGCTGCGAAAAATTTAACCGCATTATAACGAGGAACGACTATGTTGCTAGGCGGCACGGTGGTGCAGTGGGTAGCACACAGTGGTGGAACGTAACGAAGTAAATGTACTTCGTTACTGTACTTAAGTAAAAAAAATTGTGTATCTGTACTTTACTTTAGTAAAATTTAAGACCGGTACTTTTACTTTTACTTCACTACATTTTTAGAGCAAATATCTGCACTTTTACTTCACTACTTTTCAAAAGTGTGTTTTACATTTTTTGTTACATTTTCATTCAGGAATTTGAAAAATACACAGTTTATGTTTTTAGCACATCTTGAAGCCGCATCGCCAAAATCTAAAGAAGCAGTTGATCGGGAGAAGAAGTCATGAATCGAGAAACATTTTCCATTCATTCAAAAACCTAACATCAAATATAAACAAATTAAAAAGAGTCAGAAGATCGTTGTTCGTTGTGTTTACTTCTAAATAAAAAGTTGAGCCATCATTACACAGAGCAGGGGCGGATCTAAAATTTTCCAAAGGGGCGTGGGGCTTTGACAAAGCCAATATATAGTGACTGTGGGCCTCTCCTCCCCCCCAAAACATTTTAAAAAATAAGTGTCATTTTCCTCCATTTTGGAGCCCATTCACTGGCCCTTTAAGAGGATAGCTTGACTTGTCCCCTTTCCTTTTATTTTATTTATTTATTTTTTTTGTGGAGCAAAAGAGGCAGGAGAGGGGGGCGGGGGTGTCACACCCCTGCAGAGTATTTATCCTAGTTACCATGGTGACACCCTATAGCACAAAAAATAACATTTGAATTATGATCAAATACTTTTACTTTTTACTTAAAAAGTACAATTTACACCAATTACTTTTGTACTTTTACTTAAGTACAAAAAGTGAGTACTTCATCCACCACTGGTAGCACAGTGGCCTCACAGCAGGAAGGTCATGGGTTCAAGTCCCGGAACGGGACAAGGCTTGGAACATTGGCCTTTCTGTGTGAGTTTCCATGATCTGCTCGTGTCTGCGTGGGTTTCCTCCCACCCTCCAAAGACATGCATGCTAGGTTGATTGGCTGGTGCCAAATTGTCCCTAGGAATGAGTGTGTGTGTGGATGGTTGTATGTGTGTGGCCCCGCGACAGACTGGCGACCTGTTTGGGGTGTACCCTGCCCCTCGCCTTGTATCAGCCAGGATGGGCTCCGGCACACCCCGCAACACTATAAGGGATAGACGGTTGAGAAGGTGACTGACCAACTGACTGTGTCTCTTTAAAATAGAAGAGTGAGACAGTCTGTGGATAAAAATGAACTAATGAGACCTGCAGAAAATAAAGAAGCCATAGTGCACTATGTTTATTTCAGCTTCTGAATCTCAGCGGTTTGCTTGCAGCTAATTCCGTTTCTAGCTGGCCTGGTTAAAGGTTTTCCCAAAAAGGAACGTTTTAATCATAACCTGTGATGGAATAAAAATCCTAGAAACCCTTACAGTCTGTATTTTGTAAGCAGAGTTTTGAGTTTTAGGTTACTTGTAGTTTGTTGTATGACGCGTCATCATCAGTGTACCCTGAAACTTATTTTAAAAGGAGCGAGAAGTTAGAATTTTATTTCCAGTTTCATCACCGTGTTACACATTCCTTTTGAGGTGCTGACATGTCTGATCTGCTCTTGACATTTCAGCCCAAACTTCACCACATATGCAGGAGGAATTTAGTCAGTACAGATCAGCACGGAATCTCCAAACATTTCTGCACAATCTAAATGAAAACAACTCTGTCCTTTGCGTGTGTTTTTGAGGCAGATTTAAAAACACATGACTCATTACTTGCTTTGTATTTGCTGAGCATCTGCCAGAAAGCAAGTGGATGAAGGTGGATGGAATTAGATGTTGAGTAACATGAAATGACACCGCTGCACTTCAACCAGAGCTCGTCACTGATTTTTTCTGGCGCGTGATAAATCATTCTGCACCAAGTTGCTGCAGCTCTTCGTGCCAGCATCCACCCACTCACTCAGGGCTGTTAGCTTAGAGGTCCAGCTGAGCTAATGCATGGGAAGAGTGATCCGTGTGAGATGGCATCTGTCACCACTCACCTGTCATCGTAACACTGCTTCTTACAGTCAGCTTGCACTGACTACGTGTTAGCAACAAGTGGAGTATTGCCATCTCCCTCTTGTCTGCTGCATCCCTCATTCCTTTGGTCTCATGTGGAGTCAGGCAAGTTATTCTAAAACTGTACAAGGATATAAAATAAATATATAACGTTACAGAGATTAAAATTTAACACGTTTGTATGACAATATTACTGTTTCCGAAATTCAGAGTTACTCTGCTTTAATAAGTCCGTGTAGGAGTGATCCATAGTAGAAACAATAGGGTGAGAACGTCCAAGAAACGAGAGAAGAGGGAAACAGAAACTGAGAAGAGGAAAAATGGAGTCTCTATTCCCTACGTGTCAGGACTGTCCGAGAAGTTACAGAGAATCTTCAGACAACATGACATCCCGGTTTTCTTTAAACCGGTCAACACATTACGGCAGAAACTAGTACATCCTAAAGACAAGATGCCCACAGAAAAACAGAGCAATGTAGTTTATTCGATCCGATGCAGTGAAGGGAGCTGCAAAGAACACTACATTGGGGAAACGAAGCAGCCACTCCACAAAAGACTTTACCAACACAGAAGAGAAGCCTCTAGTGGTCCACAGTCTGCTGTACATCTGCATCTTAAATCCACCAAACACACTTTTGAGGACAGTGAGGTGAAGATTCTAAGTAGAGAGAAAGGATGGTTTGAAAGAGGGGTGAAGGAAGCCATCTTTGTGATGAAAGAGAATCCCTCACTGAATCGGAGTGGAGGCGTTAGATACATTCCGCCCGGTATTTACAGCAGCCTTTTGAAGCCGTGGACTAAAGATGACACCTCGTGACCCAGTTTCACGCCTCTTGTTAGCAGGAATTTCTATTCACTAGGCTTTTAGCATTTTTATAATAGGGTTCGTTTACTGGTCTGTGGTTACAATAGGAGCCATTCACGGTCATCATAGGTAACACAGGCTCATTGGTTGAGCCCTCCTTACTATTTTTTTTTAACCTTTTACTCAGGTTAGTATAAATAGATCCAGTTTTCAGTCCATTTCATTCAGATTGAAAATGATTTCCGGATGGAAGTCGAAACGTCTCGATCAAGAATTAAACTGTCCAGAAGACTTTTTCAAAACTTTTTCTACTATACTCTGCTTTAAGTTACCCGTGTTTTCCCGACCAAAAGGTGCACCGTATTAAAAGGCGCAGTCCCACTTTCATGTGCTCTGTATTTAACACACACATAAGGCGCACCTGATGACAGGGCGCAGGTTTTATATACATATCCTCTACTACATACGTCCACCTTACAACAACACACACAAGCAGACAAGTGTGTGTATTTAAAAATAGATCAGGAGTAAAACTGAGTTTGTTTGTCTTTATTTAAATATTAGTTACAGTCGTCATAAAGTCATTAATTAAAACCATCCAAGTCCTCATCCTCTGTTTCAGAATCTAACAGCTGTTGTAAATCCAACATAGCAGGTTCACTTTCCTCACTGTCAGAGTCACTTTCTGTTGAGTGCGGCTCCTCGGTAGCTCGGACCACAGTGCCAGCAGACACGTTAGCCCAAGCATCTACATGTAACTCGCCCGGCGCTGCCTTCCACCCTCCTCCTCTGGTCATCCATCGCTCCCACGCCGCTCGCAGCCTTACTTTGAACGGCCGGTTCATGCCGATGTCCAGCGGTTGGAGTTCCTTTGTCAGACCTCCCGGAATCACAGCAAGCATAGCGTTCATCTGCTTCACTTCACTGCTTCACACTGCACGATAGGGCGCGCCGCTCATTTAGAAGAAAATCTAACACTTAAATATGCGCCTTATGGTTGTGAAAATACGGCATATGTTGTATTATATTGTTACATTTTTACTTCCATGTAAGCTTTCATGAAGCTGTTTTTCTAAATCTACCGTTCTGTTTTGTACTTGAAGTTACACTCAACTTTTTCTGCTTCACCGAAGAGGCTGAAAAAGCTTCTCATGTATTTTTAATGTTGCTGATGAAAGTCCAGCTCTTTCTCCTGGTCATCCAGGTCCATCTATGGACTAATAATAGACCTGCGTCCTTGTGTGTCTCCTTACAGACAGAAACAGCAGGACCTTGTCTTCGTTTTGCCCTGCTGTTCATGTGCTCTGAGTTAATCACCATGCTGGACAAACAGATGAATATTATGCTTTGCAGCTTTTTAAGCAGAAGAACAAATTTAGCTCTTTAAAACTTGAACAATGACCTCTGATTTTAAACAGCTGCATTTCATGTGTTTCCTAGAATAATAACATTTAACTTTTTTTTTCAAAAATCCTGACGTGACCCTTTTACAGGAATAAAAGGCTGATTAATAATAGATTGAGAAAAGTGGAGATGTTTGTATTTCTATTGGTCCACAACCAAAATTCCAGAAAAGCTGTATGCTGAACAAAATGAAACTAAAACACCTTCAGAAGCTAAAATTACATTTATAACAATAACAGGTTCCAGAACTGAAATAAAGGTGGAAATGAGCTGAGGTGAAACGCTATTCTGGATACTCGATCTGTTACACTGGAGGGCTACGGATGGCTGAAAAAAAATCTTCTTCTTCTCCTTCCATTATCTCCCTTCAGGGGGCGCCACATCAAGTCAGTTTCTTCCATCTAACCCATACTGCTGCATCCTCTTTGGTCACACCAACTATCTTCATGTCTTCCTTCACTGTATCCATGAACCTCCTCTTTGGTCTTCCTCTAGTCCTCTTTCCTGGTGGTTCCAAACCCAGCATCCTTCTTCTGATGTACTCTCTCTCTCTCCTCTGCAAATGTCCAAACCATCTCAGTCTGTCCTCTCTGACTTTAAAACCTCTAACATGTGCTGTTCCTCTGATCCTGTCCATCCTGGTCACTCCCAGAGAGATCCTCAGCGAGGACGCTAGCGAGGACGTGCCCTCGCTAGTGAAGTGTTTTGGGCACCAATAAAATTGTTCCTAGAAATAAGTTTGTGAGTCATTATTTTTTGATGACAGAAAATCATTGTTGCCAACTTCGCAACTTTGACGCTAAATTTAGCGACCACTTAGCCGCTCAAAAAAGCGACTAGTAGCAAATTTGTTTTATGGAGCACTTTCACCCACCAGACTAAAACCCGGAAGTCGGCCAGGATCAGGATGAAACTATCAAAGTATTATTTTTGTTTTCTTCTCCACTCGTCAACCCACTGTTGACGGGTGGAGAAGATCGTTATACAATACGAAATAATTTATTTTCAATGCCTGCAATTCACCCCAAGTTTCTACTCAGCTGCAGATCTGAAGGCTAGACGTCATGAGTGACGTCATCAACCCGAATGCTGATTGGATAAGCAACCGTAGTTTTTAAAATAAATTCTCTAATTGGCTGTGGATCAAGAGGAACTAACCAGGACTGACATTAGTTTTAATACCGGCTGGAAAAATCTGTGGTGGTTTGCAGGACGTGTTACTGGTAGATCTCAAGAGGTTTGCTACTTGAAAAATAGATCTTGGGACAAGAAAGGTTGGGCACCCTTGTTCTAAAGAATAAGTGCTTCAGAAGAACAAAACAAATAGACACTATAGCGTCTTAAACACGTGGACAGAAGCTCTGGTAACACTACAGCTGGATAATGAATTCTGATTTATTTCACAAGTTCCAAAAATCATCTGTCAGCAATTTATACAGGTGACGAAAGTGAATTTAATATGTTTACTTGTTTTTCACAACTGAGTTCATTTTTGTTTCTCACACGATGAAGACCACATGAAGTTCACAAATCTTGTGTGTGATTTGTTGAACAGTTAACCAGAGTTAACCAGCCCATTGTTTCATCGTCGCCTCAATGAATTCCCTTTTGTTCCAGAGCCATCTGTGCTCCAATGTTCCAAACCCAAAATAAAATATGTACTTTTAAAATTTTATTTGGCTGAGTTTGTGATCATGTCGTGTCAGTGTGAGACCTATTTGTGTTTGTTCCTCCTCCTTGTTGGTGATTTAGATTTGAAATTTTTTATCAAGCAGTTTAATCAAATCAAGCACTAAGGATAGTTTTCATAACATGACGTTACAAAAGAGTTTTTGTCTTCATGAAAATGTGTGATTCATAAAACTGTAACTAGGAAAAAAAACAGTAAGAAGAAACTTATTTTTAACCTACTGCATTCATCCTTTAAATGGGGAAATTTCTGCGTTGCATTGCACCACAGCAGGCAGCTAGGACGGCAGAGAAACACTGAGGTGGGAGAAACGGGAGTTTAAGTGTCTTCTCCAAGGACACTTAGGCATGGGACCAATGGAAATCGAACCGGAGTCACCCAGTCCAAGAAAATCCTTCCTTGGATTGGGTGATGTAAAATAAGAGTAAACCACACTTTCTGCGTCCATCTTGCTATAAGCTTTGTGGTGGCTCAGTGGTAGAGCGTCCGCCCTCAGACCGGAAGTCAACCGAAGTTCGCGGGTTTGATTCCCATTGAGTTCACATCTGGGGTCTTTGGAGAAGACACATAAGCCCCCGTTTCTCCCACCATTGGTGCTGTACTGGCAGCCTGCTGTGGTGTAATGCAGCACCCAAATTTCCCCGGTGAGGGATGAATAAAGTATGTAAACAAAAAACCATCAAATGGTTGTGAGCACACAGTACACGAAACTAAACCAGGTACAATCAGGGGGCAAACATTTTGGTTCACGGGCCACATTGAGTTCTAACATTTGACCAGGTGTCTGGAACAGGATCAGATGGATGGCATGTTTTGGTAACCTCTAGATTAGACCGATAGAATGACGCTAGATTTTAAACAAGCGCTAAATGTTACATAAAGAGTGTTAAATTTCAAATCTAGTGGCGCTAGGTTTGAAATCTAAACGCTTGATGTAACATTTTACTTGTTTTAATATTTAACACGCTTGTTTACGTGTGTGTATTGGCCTCGATGGCTTTCCATATCTGTGCACACTGTTTATTTTGACAGCGTGGGCATCATGGAGACACACACATTTTAATGGGAGCAGTGTTGTTGTATCTTTGTCGCCATCTAGTGACGAAACATCCGAATTGCAGAAGAAATAAAACATTAATAAGGTTTATTTATTTAATTTTTTTAAGTTCGGTGGGCCGGATTAAAACGTTTGATGGGACACATGTGTCCCGCGGGCCGTAGTTTGCCCATGCCTGGGTACTATCTTCTTTTAATCATTGTAATCACTTTCATGTCTGTTAATTCTTCTTTGTTTTTTTTTTCTCTTTGGACAGAATGAGGCTGTGAATTGATGGACAAGAGTAGCAACACCTGGTTTCCTTACATGGTACAGAAGAGAAGGAAATGTTCCACATTCACTTTTCTCCAGATTGCAGATGTAAAGCCACCATTGGCCCGGCCATGCTGTAGTTTAGTGACTACTGCCCCTTTCAAAGAGCACAAAACACCTGCTGATCGACCGAAGCAGCCAAAAATGGATCAACAAAGGACACTCCTCCATTGCTGCTGTCACAGTGGATAAAAGAAGAATGTGTTGGCTGTTTAAAGGATTTTAGGAATCCCCTGAAATGGCTGGAAGGTCTGCAAACAAATCCAGGCTGAACTGGATGAACTGTCCTCGGAGAGTAAAGAAGCCTGCCTGTCTTAAAGAAGCTCATCTTTCTGGTTATAAAATGTTTATAACACTGCTGTGTCACTTTGTGTTCAGTAGCAGTTAGACACAGTGTGGGTTCTATCTATTTGGTGATTTATTTATGTGAACTAGTCAGAGAAGTACATGAGTGGCTAATTTTCTGAACCTGTGACGGCGTAGGTTGATGCTGAGCATCTCACGTAGAATGTAGTCTGTTTTTGTTACCTACTGAAACCCGACAGTATGTCTCTGCAGCCACGCTGAAAAAACATATTTAGACTCCTTGTCCTTAAAACATGGGATTCCTCTGCGAGAATCGAGCGCCATAAACTGCTTCTTAGCAACGATTTTTCACATAAACTAACCAAGAGCCCCATCTCTTATTACAAACATTCAGCGGTCATTTCACAGCTTCATGCCAAGTTGAACATGATAAATAAATCTATAATAAAAAGCCTACAAACCTCCAACTAAAACGAGGGTAAGTGTGTTACGAGCTGCAGGTAATAGAGCAAAATTAGCAATATGATGTAAAAATAACGAGGAGCCGTGTCTGTCCTGCATCAGTAACAGATAATTAGCCATAACAGAAAACATGAAGCATCCATCAAAAGCCCATTGATATCAGCAATAATGTACAGTGGTTTAATCAGAGGGATGACGTGGTTAGCAGAGAGTTCCTACTGAGTGACCATCGAGGCGTCACTCAGTCTGCGTCCAGTAAGAGCGAGAGGTTCACAAAATGAAACATTTCTCTGGATAATAAACTTCTAAAAGTCCTCAAAAGATCTCTATTTCTAGAATTTAAAAAAGGGACATTTCTTACGTATTAACACCTCTTACTGAAAAAAAAAAAAAAAAGACTCTATTCGCAGTATTTATAACTACAAGCAGGTGAAATTGTTGCTTTTTTAGAAAAAATCTACACCCATTGTTTAATATTTAATTGATCATTTATAAATGGTCCAGGTCTCGTTCCGTTCCGTCGTCTTCCACTCATTCGGGGCCGAGGACAACAGCCTCAGACGGGAACCCCAGGCTTCTCTCACCCAGCTGCATCCTCTAGCTAACCCAGAGGAATCCTGAGTCATTCCGCCGGCCAGCTATGAGACATAGTTCGGGGTCTGCCTCTTGGTCCTCCCAGTGGGACATGCCCGAAACACCTCATTAGCGAGGCGCTCGGGGGGCATCCTGACCAGATGCCCGAACCACCACATCGGGCTCCTCTTCACCTGGAGGAGGAGCTTCTCGGCACAGAGCCCCTTCCGGATGGCAGAGCTCCTCATCTGATCTCTGAGTGAGACCCCTGCCACCCTGAGGAGGAGGCTCATTTCGGCCGCTTGAATCTCATTCTTTTGGTCACCATCAACAGCTGGTTACCATGGTGAGGGTAGGAACGTAGATCCTGGTTACCATGGTGAGGGTAGGAACGTAGATCCTGGTTACCATGGTGAAGGTAGGAACGTAGATCCTGGTTACCATGGTGAGGGTAGGAACGTAGATCCTGGTTACCATGGTGAAGGTAGGAACGTAGATCCTGGTTACCATGGTGAGGGTAGGAACGTACATCCTGGTTACCATGGTGAAGGTAGGAACGTAGATCCTGGTTACCATGGTGAGGGTAGGAACGTAGATCCTGGTTACCATGGTGAGGGTAGGAACGTAGATCCTGGTTACCATGGTGAAGGTAGGAACGTAGATCCTGGTTACCATGGTGAGGGTAGGAACGTAGATCCTGGTTACCATGGTGAAGGTAGGAACGTAGATCCTGGTTACCATGGTGAGGGTAGGAACGTACATCCTGGTTACCATGGTGAAGGTAGGAACGTAGATCCTGGTTACCATGGTGAGGGTAGGAATGTAGATCCTGGTTACCATGGTGAGGATAGGAACGTAGATCCTGGTTACCACGGTGAGGATAGGAACGTAGATCCTGGTTACCACGGTGAGGGTAGGAACGTAGATCCTGGTTACCATGGTGAGGGTAGGAACGTAGATCCTGGTTACCACGGTGAGGGTAGGAACGTAGATCCTGGTTACCACGGTGAGGATAGGAACGTAGATCCTGGTTACCATGGTGAGGGTAGGAACGTAGATCCTGGTTACCATGGTGAGGGTAGGAACGTAGATCCTGGTTACCACGGTGAGGGTAGGAACGTAGATCCTGGTTACCATGGTGAGGGTAGGAACGTAGATCCTGGTTACCATGGTGAGGATAGGAACGTAGATCCTGGTTACCATGGTGAGGGTAGGAACGTAGATCCTGGTTACCATGGTGAGGGTAGGAACGTAGATCCTGGTTACCACGGTGAGGGTAGGAACGTAGATCCTGGTTAACAGGGTGAGGGTAGGAACGTAGATCCTTGTTACCACGGTGAGGGTAGGAACGTAGATCCTGGTTACCATGGTGAGGGTAGGAACGTAGATCCTGGTTACCACGGTGAGGGTAGGAACATAGATCCTGGTTACCAGGGTGAGGGTAGGAACGTAGATCCTTGTTACCACGGTGAGGGTAGGAACGTAGATCCTGGTTACCACGGTGAGGGTAGGAACGTAGATCCTTGTTACCACGGTGAGGGTAGGAACATAGATCCTGGTTACCATGGTGAGGGTAGGAACGTAGATCCTGGTTACCATGGTGAGGGTAGGAACGTAGATCCTTGTTACCACGGTGAGGGTAGGAACGTAGATCCTGGTTACCATGGTGAGGGTAAGAACATAGATCCTGGTTACCACGGTGAGGGTAGGAACGTAGATCCTTGTTACCACGGTGAGGGTAGGAACGTAGATCCTGGTTACCACGGTGAGGGTAGGAACGTAGATCCTGGTTACCACGGTGAGGGTAGGAACGTAGATCCTTGTTACCACGGTGAGGGTAGGAACGTAGATCCTGGTTACCACGGTGAGGGTAGGAACGTAGATCCTGGTTACCATGGTGAGGGTAGGAACGTAGATCCTGGTTACCATGGTGAGGGTAGGAACGTAGATCCTGGTTACCATGGTGAGGGTAGGAACATAGATCCTGGTTACCATGGTGAGGGTAGGAACACAGATCCTGGTTACCATGGTGAGGGTAGGAACATAGATCCTGGTTACCATGGTGAGGGTTGGAACGTAGATCGACTTGTAAATCCAGAGCTTTGTTTTTCGGCTCAGCTCTGTCTTTACCACAGTGACCGACTCAGCATCCTAGTTATTGCTGACACCGCACTGATCTACCTGTCGTTCTCCCCTCCATCCTTCCCCCACTCGTGAACAAGACCCTGAGATACTTAACTCCTCCACTAAGAGCAGGACTCTGTCCCTTACCTGCAGGGGGCATTCCACCCTTTTCCGGGTGGTTCAGTGTCATCATCTTATAAATTAATCCTTTGCATTCTTGTATAAAAAAAAGTATAAGAACATCTTCACATTTGTCCATATTTGAAACCAAATTTAAGCATCGTTTTGGGCTGTTTGTAAACTCTGGTCGAAAAAAAAAAAAATTTAAAAAGAAAAATGTAGAAGTGATTTTTGACACTAAAGTGAATCATTTTGAACCCTTAAGGATTAATAATGCTGACTAATCATCCAGTCAAGTAAAAGTTATTGCTCCAAATGGGTTTGAGTCTTAATAAGCTGTAAAGACGGACTCCAGAAAATTCTGTCCTCATGTGTGAAGCAGCTGCCGCTGCCAGTTTTCATCCATGTGACAAGGCGTAGCGTCCATGCCGACAGAATGTGGATACAGTAGGAGGAGCGTGTCAGTTCTAATCTACCATCTGCAAATTATAATCTAGTATCCCTGTCTGTTAAAACTCAGACCAAATGGGGGATAAGATTAAAATTACCTTTTAAAATTCTGAATCTTTGATAAAAAGTATCAACATAACGAACCTGAATCCACGTAGTTGTGTGTACAGTGTGTAACCTGTGTGATCCATGAAGTTTAAGTGGAACTTAAGCAGCCTGCCAGCGTCATCCCCCTTATCTGCAATAATATTCAAATTTGCTGAGTTGTTACAGCAATTTATTCACTTTTCAATGGCTGAAGTTTAATTGCATGTCTGGCCCCGGCAGACTCGTGCCATCACCTCTGGGGGCAGAGAGGAAGTATGTGTCCATGTAAAATAATTGGCCTGGAGTTCAGCAGTGGATCTAAATGACTCTGACTTATTCTCCGAATTTCCAGAAGTATTTCAACTGGTCCAAAAGAACAGAATAAATTAACCCTCAATGTTGGATAAACTGGGGAAAATGTGATGTTACAGTCAAAAAAAGTTCTTTTTCAAGCCCCACAAAGTTTATTTTGACCTAGAGTTAAAACAAGGACATCTGCTCGTTTCATCAGAAATGTAAATCACTAGTGACACCCAGGGAATTCAAAATAAATCTAAAAAAAATTAACCATAACAGGGTCAAAGATGGATTTTTTAAGAGGTCTTCTCCTTCCTCTGATTTAATGTAACAACTTGGTTTCGTGATGTTTTCTGTTTTGTTGAAAACAGTCTTGACTCTGGCCTGACGTGATGTGGTACTGTAATTTGTATCGGCTCACCACTTCTTCCCTTCTGAAAAATAAAGATTTAAAATATTCTGTGACGAAGGAAGCACACATCTGTTTCAGTCTCTCCAGGTTGTCATGGTAAACAGTTGCCTTACAGTTGAATACCCACCTGTACACAGAAGCTTTGTAGTGATTGATACTTCACTTTTTTTGGGTGTGGTGGTGATGGCGGTGACTTGCAAAGCGTTCTGTCTATGTATTTAGATAGAATGTGCTGTATTCGGTTGGATTGTTATTGCACTTGTTGACTTTGTATTGTCACAACAGGGAGAAATAAAGTTTTATCTTTTCCAGTGTGTTTAAAACCCTTTGTGTCCATTTTCTTCAAAGAATAAAAACATAGTAGTTACAAAAAGCTAAACAACTACATTCACTGTGTTGGAGCACCTCAGGGCACTGTGTTGGAACACCTCAGGGCACTGTGTTGGAACACCTCAGGGCACTGTCTTGGAGCCCTCAGGGCACTGTGTTGGAACACCTCAGGGTACTGTGTTGGAGCACCTCAGGGTACTGTGTTGGAACACCTCAGGGCACTGTGTTGGAACACCTCAGGGCACTGTGTTGGAACACCTCAGGGCACTGTGTTGGAGCCCTCAGGGCACTGTGTTGGAACACCTCAGGGCACTGTGTTGGAACACCTCAGGGCACTGTGTTGGAACACCTCAGGGCACTGTGTTGGAGCCCTCAGGGCACTGTGTTGGAGCACCTCAGGGTACTGTGTTGGAGCACCTCAGGGTACTGTGTTGGAGCACCTCAGGGCACTGTGTTGGAGCCCTCAGGGCACTGTGTTGGAACACCTCAGGGCACTGTCTTGGAGCCCTCAGGGCACTGTGTTGGAGCACCTCAGGGTACTGTGTTGGAGCACCTCAGGGCACTATGTTGGAGCACCTCAGGGCACTGTGTTGGAGCACCTCAGGGCACTGTGTTGGAGCACCTCAGGGTACTGTGTTGGAGCACCTCGGGGCACTGTGTTATCCCCCTTCTCTTCACACTCTATACCACCAACTTCCAGTACAACTCAGATACATGCAGAAATTTTCAGACGACACTGTAATTGTAGCATATGTAAGAAAAGGGGAAGTAGGCGAGTACAGAGACCTAGTTGAGATTCGAGAGCTGGTATGAACTGAATAAGCTCCAGCTGAAAATCTCCAAAACCAAGGAGATGGTGCTGGACTTTCAACGAGCCCCCTCCACCGTACGCTCTATTGCCATCAAGGATGCTGAGGTGGAGGTGGTGAGCTCATATAAGTATCTGGGTCTTCAGCTCGACAACAAACTGAACTGGTCTAAAAACATGGAGTCTGTGTACAAGAAAGGCCAGAGCAGAATGTACTTTTTAAGGAGGCTGGCCTCCTTCAAGGTCTGTCCCACACTGCTGAACATGTTTTATTGTGTCCAGTGTTTTATTTTATGCAGTTGTGTGTTGGGGGGGGCAGTGTGAGGAAAAAGGACGCTCAGAAGCTGGACCGCATCATTCGAAGGGCTGGCTGTGTGGTTGGACTTGGTCTGGACTGTGTGGAGAAGGTGGTGGAGCAGAGGACATTGGCCAAGTTAAGATCTTTCCTGTCCAACCAGAGTCACCCGCTGCACACAGTCTTTTCCAAACAGAGGAGCTCTGTGAGCACCAGACTGACAGACTGCGCTCACTGAGATGCTCCACAAACAGACTGAAGAATTCTTTTGTACCTTATGCCATCAGACTTTTTAATGCAGCCACGTCGGACAGGAGCAGTAGAGAGCTGCAGTGATTTTACTGATTGTTTTTACTGATTGACTTTTACATTCATTTAGAAGCACTTTATCATTTTTAGCCTTTTACTCATTATATTTTGTGTATTTAGCGACTTTTACTTATATATTTTATCTTTTATCTTGAACTGTTATAATTGTGTGTCCTGATGTATGAATGGGAGCAATAGATATCATGACAATTTCCCTCGGGATCAATATAGTATTTCTCTATCTTATCAACTAATTTCCTCCTGTTTTTAGGAAGTTGGAAAGTTCAGACTTTCAGCTCATCTGGAGGAATCCCAAAATATTCTTAAGTCAGGTTTTCCTAAAAATATTCCATCTGGGACAACCTTTAATCAGGGATGTATCCAACGAGCATCTAAACCTGAGTACCATCTTAGGAATTACGATGCAAAAAAACAACTACAGTAATTTCCAGGCTATACAGCACACCTGGTTATAAGCCTCACCTTGATTTTTGGAGAAACACACATTTTGTACATACATAAGCCACACCTGTCTACAAGCCGCACGTGGCCACTTTGAAACAGGAGATATTTACAAAGAAAGATGGTACACAGAAAGAGTTTTCAAAGTTTTAATAATATACGTTAGCTTTTTTTTTTTTTTTTTTTGGTGACTCACCTTTGGTCACCAGTTGTGGGTGGTGACCAAAAGAATGAGATTGCAAATACAAGCGGCCGAAATGAGCTTCCTCCCAGGGTGGCTGGCTTCTCACTCAGAGATCGGGTGAGGAGCTCTGGCATCCAGGAGGAGCTTGGTGTCGAGCCACTCCTCCTCCAGGTCGAGAGAAGCCAGATGGGGTGGTTCGGGCATCTGGTCAGGATGCCTCCCGAACGCCTTGTTGGTGAGGTGTTTTGCACACATCCCACCAGGAGGAGACCAAGAGGCAGACCCCCGACTGGCTGGAGAGACTGTCACACAGCTGGCTGGGGAACGACTCGGGATCCTTCCGGGTGAGCTGGAGGATGCAGCCGGGGTGAGAGAAGCCCGGGCTTCCCGTCTGAGGCTGTTGCCCCTGTGACCCGAACCCGGATGGGCGGAAGACAACGGAACATAACCTTAGCTTTTCTTTCCAAACAGTGCCTGTGACGCGGCATTGACACAGCAGGGATACGGTAGCACGGCACTAACAGGGCCGGTTAAAAAAAACACCAGTTAAAATCACTGAGAGCCGTCTTCATCTGAAACCATGGAAGTCAGCTCTGTTTCCTTCTTTATCAGCCAGCTCGATTGCTTTTATTTTGAAAGCTACGTCATGTGCATTTCTTCTTGCATTTTCCATGATGAGGGTCTGTTCATGCTAATTTTATTCACGGACAAAGTGCAAGGCTACATTAAACTTGCATCTTCCTCGACACATACACTATATTGCCAAAAGTATTCGCTCACCCATTCAAATGATCGGAATCAGGTGTTCTAATCACTTGGCCTGGCCCCAGGTGTATAAATTCAAGCACTCAGGCATGCAGACTGTGAAACAAGACATTTGTGAAAGAATGGGCCGCTCTCAGGAGCTCAGTGAATTCCAACGTGGAACTGTCATAGGATGCCACTTGTGCAACAAATCCAGTCGTTAAATTTCCTCGCTCCTAAATATTCCACAGTCAACTGTCAGCTCTATTATAACAAAATGGAAGCGTTTGGGAACAACAGCAACTCAGCCACGAAGTGGTAGGCCACGTAAAGTGACGGAGAGGGGTCAGCGGATGCTGAAGCGCATAGTGCAAAGAGGTCGCCGACTTTCTGCACAGAGCTACAAACTTCATGTGACCTTCAGATTAGCCCAAGTACAGTACGCAGAGAGCTTCATGGAACGGGTTTCCATGGCCGAGCAGCTGCAGCCAAGCCACACATCACCAAGTGCAATGCAAGGCGTCGGATGCAATGGTGTAAAGCACGCCGCCACTGACCTCTAGAGCAGTGGAGACGCGTTCTCTGAAGTGATGAATCACGCTTTTCCATCTGGCAATCTGATGGACGAGTCTGGGTTTGGAGGTTGCCAGGAGAACGGTACATTTCAGACTGCATTGTGCCAACTGTGAAATTTGGTGGATGAGGAATTATGGTATGGGGTTGTTTTTCAGGAGCTGGGCTTGGCCCCTCAGTTCCAGTGAAAGGAACATTTAAAGCTTTAGGATACCAAAACATTTTGGACAATCCCATGCTCCCAACCTTGTAGGAACAGTTTGGAGCGGGCCCCTTCCTCTTCCAACATGACTGTGCACCAGTGCACAAAGCAAGGTCCATAAAGACGTGGATGACAGAGTCTGGTGTGGATGAACTTGACTGGCCTGCACAGAGTCCTGACCTGAACCCGATAGAACACCTTTGGGATGAATTAGAGCGGAGACTGAGAGCCGGGCCTTCTCGACCAACATCAGTGTGTGACCTCACCGATGCGCTTTTGGAAGAATGGTCAAAAAATCCTATAAACACTCTCCTCAACATTGTGGACAATCTTCCCAAAAGAGTTGAAGCTGTAATAGCTCCAAAAGGTGGACCGACATCATGTTGAATTCTATGAGTTAGAAATGGGATGGCACTTCAGTTCATAGAATGAGTAAAGGCAGGTGAGACAATACTTTTGGTAATATAGTGTATATTCAATCTGTCTCACTGTTATCTTTTCTCCTCGAGCGCCCTTGGCGGGCGTTAGAAAAAATGCATTGAAAAAAAGAAAAGATGCATAAATTAGCCACATCATTGCATAAGTCTCGGCGATGAAAGCCTGTGACAAAAGTTGCGGCTTATAGCCCAGAAATTACGGTAATCTAGCAAATCTAAATGTGGAAGAATAGTGACTTATAGATGACCCTATAGATCCAGGTTTCCCTGCAGAAGAAACTCCCTTTGTCTACTTGGATTCATGACCTGGTTCTTTGGGTCATCGTCCACAGCTGAGGACAGGAACAAAGAAGGCCTGGTTAATCACGATTTTCACTTCTTTGGGCCAAGTCTTTCTTCACCGCGGTGGTCTGATGCAGTGTCCTAATTACTGTGATCACTGCAGCGGTGGGTGTCGAAGGCAACGTGTTAAAACAACTGATATGTTAACAAAGCAGATCTAAGATTGAAATTGGTCCAGAAGGAAGGACGTGTGAACAGCTGTCAGCCCAAATTTCACAACCCTGTCCAGCTTCACTTGAAACGTCTTTAAAATGACAGACTGTACATCTGACATTTGTCACACCCCTGCCTCCTTCTGGCTCTTTTAGCTTCCCTTATGTTTTATCCTGTACCCTGGTTCCTCATGCCCGGTCCCAATTGCCTTTCCATAATGTTTGCACCTCATTTCTTTGTTAGGTCGCCTGGTTTGTTTTTCTTGTCTGGTACCTCCATTTCTGGTCTCGACCAAATCTGCCAAGATTAGCAATCAGATGAACACGGTGTGTTGCCTCTGTAAACTGGCCGTAGAGAGGTGTTGGCTCAGTGGTAGGGTGGTTGTTTTTGAACTGGGAAAAGCTGGTTTGAATCCCACCAAGCCCACGAGGTGTCCCTGGAGCACATACCTATCCCCCTCAGGGATGTCAAACTCAGAATACTTTTCGGTCAGTTCCTGGAGGGCCGGTGTCCCTGCAGGTTTTCTATGTGTTCTTACATCTACACACCTGATCTAGATGTTTGAGTCAACATGCCAAATTTGATTGGCTGTTAATTTCACTTTATGGGCATCAGCTTTGTTGAACCAAGAAGACATGGAAAACCTTCAGGACACCAGCCCTCTAGGACCGGAGTTTGACACCCCTGTTGGTCCCACCATTGGTGCCATCGTGGCTGCCTGCTGCAGTGCAATGTAGCAAAATAGTTTCCCCATTGTTGGGCTAATAAAGGTATTCTGGTGGATGGGCATTTGGGTTCTACCTTCCATCCCCACATGTTGACACCTCCAAATCTATTATCCCTCCTCCTTCAGTGATTGTTGGCTCATAAAAAGCACACAACACCATTTAAATTAGCGGAAACAACTACAAATACCACCATCTGGCTTTAGCCGGTAAGATTTGTAACTGTCTTATCATTAGACAGACTCTAACGTCTGCATATGTTTGGTGATGTAGGCTGTGGAAGCACAAAGGCCTTCAGGACACAAGTTCAAAATCTAATTGGTTGAGGAAAATGTTGTGCAAGAGCAGAAGCAGAAGAGATTTTGAAGAGTCGCAGGCAGATTTCTTCAAGTCTTCTTCTTCTCCTTCCATCATTTTCCTTCAGGGGGCGCCACATCAAGTCAGTTTCTTCCATCTAACCCTATCTGCTGCATCTTCTTCGGTCACACCAACTATCTTCATGTCTTCCTTCACTGTATCCATGTCTACCTGCCAACAAAAGGCAGTTAAAATTTTTGTTGTCAAATATCTTAATATTAAAAGATGAATTCGTAAACAGCTTAGAAATATTCTGGAAGGAAGAAACGAACATTTGAAGGATTGAACTCATTCTTCCAAAAAAATACAGTTATAATCTATATGTGATTCAGGTTTTTTAGACCATTAAAGAAGGCTTTACGTCCCAAACCACCCACCGCTATTCAGGGTATGCATTATAAAATTCAGCATTCAGATGAGGATTTGTCTGGTTGAGACAGACACTCTTCTGGAGAACACTAAGCAAACTATTAAAGAATGAAGATGATGGCAGAAAAACTGTCTGATTCGTTGTGTTCTGCTTATCTGGGGCCGGGTCGCGGGGGCAACAGCCTAAGACGGGAAGCCCAGGCTATCACCCCGACTGCATCCTCCAGCTCACCCTAGAGGATCCCGAGTTGTTCCCTGGCCAGCTGTGAGACATAATCTGTCCAGCAGGTCCAGGGTCTGCCTCTTGGACTCCTCCCAGTGGGACGTACCCGAAACACCTCACCAGCGAGGTGCTCGAGGGCATCCTGACTAGATGCCGAACCACCACATCTGGCTTCTCTCAACCTGGAGGAGGAGCGGCTCAACACCGAGCTCCAGCCAGATGAAGAAATCAAGAAAAACTGTCTCTTCAAGACAAATGATTACAAACCATATCAGAACATCCCCCTTTGCTTCAGTATGTACCAATATGTGTGTGGCCCCGCGACAGACTGGCGACCTGTTCGGGGTGTACCCTGCCCTTCGCCTTAAATCAGCCAGGATGGGCTCCGGCACCCCCCGGAACCCCAAAAGGGACTGACGGACAAGAAGATGACTGACTGACTGACCCTTTGCCTCAACCTCTGCTTGTCTGTCTTCGAACCACCCAGGAAGCTTGTTACCACCTTGTCAAAGTTACTCTGAGCTTTTTAATAAGCTCTGAGTTACACTTTGATTCAATCCTCTGAAACTTCTGCTGGTTACGCTGCCCTCGTCTTTACACTGGTACATTATCCTCCTATGCTAATGTAATCATACTCTCCTCTTCCTGTACGTTAGTAACCATAGCTCCTTCCATCTGAGCTCATAAAAACCCACTTCCATTCATCCATCACCATTTAAAACCCATTGTCGGGTTTCTCATATCATGCTGTTTCCGAGGAGTCTCAGATACATCCTGCCAACATTTATCTATTAAAACTCCATCAGACTTTGGCTCAACAAAACCCAGAACTTCTCACCCAACAGATAAAAATACACCAACATGGATATTAATGGTGTCATTGATGAGGTTCATTACTGCTGCTGTACCGAAGAGACATCCGAGGAACAGCACAGAAAATAAAAGAGAACATTTCTTCATTTCTAAACCTACTACTTATGACCAGTTCTAGTTTTAAACAAACCACTGCAGAAAAAAAACAAAAAAAACACCAGAATCCTAAATTATGTTTATTTTTTGATCAGATCATCATGGAGTAGTTTGACATAAACGGACGGTGGTTTGGTCTGTGGCCTCAAACGCGGGAGGTTATTGGGTCCAAGTCGATTTAAGGATGATTAAATGGTGGCTTTGTTATGTAGAATTTGTTTTTGTAAGTCATGCATGTCAGGTTAAATAGTCACTTTATGCTCCCCATCAGAGCCACTGTGGATGTGAGAGGTTGTTTGTTTCTCTATGTTCCCACCACTGATGGAGTGGCAACCTGCCCAGAGTGCACCCCGCCTTCAAGAAGAAACACTTTTTGGCTTCAGTTCATTCGCAAGTTTAAAAAAAGGACATGGAATAATAATCCATCCATCTGTCCACAGATCCATGTTCTTTCAAACATCATCCTTCCAATAATCCATCCAATCATGTATCAATTATCTGTCCATTCATTTCTAATTCATTTGTCCATCCGTCTGTCCGTCCCCCAGACCCCTTTCAATTCATCCATCAATATTCATAGTTAAAAATTCAATTATCTGCATATCAATTTATTCAACCGTGTACTTAATCATCTATTCATTGTTCAATATTTTTCAATCAATGCTTGCTTAAAAAGCGAACAATAAAACCTTCATCTTTTCAGCCTATCCAGTCATCCATGTATTGTACCCCTCCATGTATCTCCCAAATACAGAGTGTTCAAATGGTCAATTTTACTGTTAAACCTATATTTTGATTAAAAATAGTTCAAATGGACAAAAAACAAGCTTAATTCTGTTTAAGTCTTATTGAGTATCAGTTTGTGATTTGTGTGTCAAAGCAGAAAGTTAGAGAAAGATCACAGACTGTTTTACATTTTATGTCAGCAACGTCTCACAAGCTCTGTTCTGTTCGGTCGTCTTCCGCTCATCCGAGGCCGGGTCGTGGGGGTAACAGTCTCAGACGGGAAGCCCAAGCTTCTCTCTCCCCGGCTGCATCCTCCAGCTCACCCAGAAGGATCCCATATTGTTCCCCGGCCAGCTGTGAGACATAGTCTCTCAAGCGGGTCCGGGGTCTGACTCTTGGTCTCCTCCCGGTGGGACGTGCCTCACCAGCGAGGTGCTGGGAGGGCATCCTGACCGGATGCTCGAACCCTTCGATTTGGCTCTTCTCGACCTGGAGTAGGAGCATCTCGACACCGAGCTCTTCCCGGATGGCAGAGCTCCCCACCCGATCTCTGAGTGAGAGACCAGCCACCCTGCAGAGGAAGCTCATTTCAGCCGCTTGTATCCGCGATCTCATTCTTTTGGTCACCACCCACAGCTGGTTACCATGGGTGAGGGTAGGAACGTAGATCGTGGTTACCATGGTGAGGGTAGGAACGTAGATCGTGGTTACCATGGTGAGGGTAGGAATGTAGATCCTGGTTACCATGGTGAGGTTAGGAACGTAGATCCTGGTTACCATGGTGAGGGTAGGAACGTAGATCCTGGTTACCAAGGTGAGGGTAGGAACGTAGATCGTGGTTACCAGGGTGAGGGTAGGAATGTAGATCCTGGTTACCATGGTGAGGTTAGGAACGTAGATCCTGGTTACCAAGGTGAGGGTAGGAACGTAGATCCTGGTTACCATGGTGAGGGTAGGAACGTAGATCCTGGTTACCATGGTGAGGGTAGGAACGTAGATCCTGGTTACCATGGTGAGGGTAGGAACGTAGATCCTGGTTACCATGGTGAGGGTAGGAATGTAGATCCTGGTTACCAAGGTGAGGGTGGGAACAAAGATCCTGGTTACCAAGGTGAGGGTAGGAACAAAGATCCTGGTTACCATGGTGAGGGTAGGAACGTAGATCCTGGTTACCATGGTGAGGGTAGGAACGTAGATCCTGGTTACCATGGTGAGGGTAGAAACGTAGATCACCTTGTAAATTGAGAGCTTTGCTTTTTGGCTCAGCTCTTTCTTCACCATGACGGACCGATGCAGCGTCCTAGTTATTGTTGACAACGCACCGATCTGCCTGTCAATCTCCCGCTCCATCAGTCTTACAAGCTGTTCCATAAAAAAAAAAAAAAGCCTTTACTTTGGGTTCAAATGCTTTCTAAGAAAACAATAGTACAGGAAAGAAATTATGCAAATCTCCTGTGAGTAATTCTGTTTGCATTTAAAAATGCTCTTTGGCAACATTTTTTGCAACACATTCAGCTCCGAAAGAGTCACAGAAACAGCAATGAAAGCACAAACAGATCCAATACAAACACTGTGCCTGACATTTATCAAGAAAAGAGAAATAAAAACTCAGCTCTTTGGAATTATTCAAAAGCATAAAAAGTACACACGTTCAGTGGTAAATAAAATATTGTTTCAAGTGTTTTCTGTTGATTTACAGACAGCACCGAGTCACATTAGGGATGGATTAATTATTTATTAATTATTTATTATTAATTACTTTTTGTACTTTAGAAAACGTGACATGTTCTTCTTTCATCATTCCCCTTCAGGGGGCACTACAGCAACTCAGTTTCTTCCATCTAACCCTATCTGCTGCATCCTCTTCGGTCACACCAACTATCTTCATGTCTTCCTTCACTGTATCCATGAACCTCCTCTTTGGTCTTCCTCTAGTCCTCTTTCCTGGTGGTTCCAAACCCAGCATCCTTCTTCTGATGTACTCTCTCTCTCTCTCCTCTGCACATGTCCAAACCATCTCAGTCTGGTCTCTCTGACTTTAAAACCTCTAACATGTGCTGTTCCTCTGATCCTGTCCATCCTGGTCACTCCCAGAGAGATCCTCAGCATCTTCATCTCTGCTACAAACATCTCTGTTTCCTGTCTTTTTCTCAGTGTCACTGTCTCTAGACCAATCAGCATGGCCGCTCTCACCACACTGTCTCTAGACCAATCAGCATGGCTGCTCTCACCACACTGTCTCTAGACCAATCAGCATGGCCGTTCTCACCACACTGTCTCTAGACCAATCAGCATGGCCGCTCTCACCACGCTGTCTCTAGACCAATCAGCATGGCCGCTCTCACCACGCTGTCTCTAGACCAATCAGCATGGCCGCTCTCACCACACTGTATCTAGACCAATCAGCATGGCCGCTCTCACCACACTGTCTCTAGACCAATCAGCATGGCCGCTCTCACCACGGTTTTGTACACTTTTTCTTTCATTTTATCTGAAACTCTTCTATCACACATCACAGCAGATACTTTTCTCCACCCGTTCCAGCCTGCCTGAACATGCTTCTTTTTAGAGCCCAAACGTAAATTATTTTACGTTTTAGAAAACATAATAAAATCGGGTGAAAAAAATGATGTAAGTAAAAGTACTGAAGTAATAAATGTTTAATTTAATTTTAAGTAAAAAGATTCAAACCTTATTCAAGATTTGTCTTTATTTATGCATTAAAGCTATGAATAAATATCAGTTGAAAAATGCTCAACTTTTTTTTCAAACCTAAGTACAGTAAAGAAGAGGGATCACAGCCGCTATGTGTAAGCACAGTAAACAAAGATCTGATACAGTGTGAATCTCAGGACAGTTAGTTATTTCTTATTCTAGATTCTTTTAATAATTGTGGTTAAACTTTAACAGGAGATTGTTTTAAAGTTTCTGAGTGAGGGTCCAGCGAGCTGTGCTGAACAGTCTTTAGCATGCAGTAGAAGCAGGTAAATATAGGTTCTACTTTAAAGATAGAATTGGGAATGCTTCATGATGTCACACGTCATGTTTCTATTCTCCAGTTTCTTTGCTTTACTTCAACATCACTTCATACAGTTAACTTAGATGACATGTGATCTGTAGTGAGAGGAGGGAAGAGGTGGAGGAAAAGCTGGAGAGGTGGAGGTTTGAAGATTAGTCAGAGTAAAACAGAGTACGTGTGTGAATGAGAGGGATCCAAATGGAAAAGTGAGGTTACAGGGAGAAGAGATAAAGAAGGTGGAAGATTTTAAGTATCTAGGATCAACAGTCCTGAGCAATGGAGAGTGTGGAAAAGAGGTGAAGAAGCATGTGCAGGCAGGCTGGAACGGGTGGAGGAAATAATCAGGTGTGATGTGTAACAGAACACATGAAGGGAAATGCTGAAAGAAGAAGTGAAAAGAACATTTTGTTTTTATTCCTGAAGCATGAGAAATTTTCCCGGAAACGTGTTTGTTCCTTCTCTGTTTGGCCTTCCTTCTCATTCAAACCCACAAACAAAATCAAAACATGGAAAATAATGTGTGATCTGTAACTACAATACTTAAAATAGACATTTATTGGATTAAAAATAAGCACCCTCACCATGGTCCCCTGCTGTGGGTGGTGACCGAAAAATGAGATCGCGGATACAAGCGACCGAAATGAGCTTGGTGGCTTGGTGACCCTCCAGATCTTCTGGTGGAAGACCTGGAGGGAGGCTGGGCTCTCTCCCAGGGTGGCTGGGCTCTCACTCAGAGATCGGGTGAGGAGTTCTGCCATCCGGAAGGAGCTCATGTCGAGCCGCTCCTCCTCCACCACGAGAGAAGCCAGACGCAATGGTTCCCGAGCACCTCGCTGGTGAGGTGTTTTGGGCACGTCCCACCGGGAGGAGACCACGAGGCAGACCCTGGACCTGCTGGAGAGATTATGTCTCCCAGCTGGCTGAGGAACAAATCAGGATCCTTCTGAAGACGACGGAACGGAATAAGTAGTTCAGAAGACGAAAAAAAACTTGTGCAACCAACAGTAAAACGCAGCTGACAGTCTGTTGGGAATTCTGTTCTGTCGTCTTCCGCTCATGCGGGGCTGGGTCACGGGGCAACAGCCTCAGACGGGAAGCCCAGACTTCTCTCACGCCGGCTGCATCCTCCAGCTCGCCCGGAAGGATCCCGAATCATTCCCCGGCCAGCTGGTAAGAATAATTTAACACATTTTTTAAAACAAACAATAAATAATATCAGTCAGTGATTGATTTTCGGTATTTTATTTCCTCACACAAGCATCAGGCCAGATGTCTGTTTTACTTAGTTATATTTTAAATAGACAGTTGCCAGCTGAGTGTGTGGGAGGGTGTGGGTGTGTGTGGGCATGTGTGGATGTTAATTCATGTGTGTGTTGTTTGTGCAAGATGTACACGCAAGCACAAAAAAAAAAAAAAAAGAGGATGCATACACATCCAATACATGTGGTGCCATGAGCTACTAGTGCATAAAATCTTACCTTTGTGAAGAATGCAGGTGGGAACATCTGTGACAAGACGGAGATAAACAAACATGTCCAGAGGGACAAAAGCAGAAACTACTTCCTGGTTTCTTGTCATTTTACAGAGGAGATGTTTTTCTTCTCAACAAAAACCCCTCCTGAGGTGGGATAACAACTACGGCCTGAACGGGCTGCTTGTGGAAGTACACAAGCAGAGAAAGGAATGATAACTGACGTAATGAAGACCTGGAGGGACTGAGATTGAATAAAAACTAGTCTATTAAATCTTTTTTAAAAGATAAACAGACATTTTTATCAATGATATGTTAACACAAATAAACGAATAGAAAAGTGAGGTTACAGGGAGAAGAGAGAAAAAAGCTGGAAAATTCTAAGTACTTTGGAGCAGTGGAGAGTGGGGAGAAGAGGTGAAGAAGAGTGTGCAGGCAGGCTGGAACGGGTCGAGAAAAGTATCAGGTGTGATGTGTGACAGAAGAGTGTCAGATAAAATAAAAGGGAAAGTGTAGAAAACCGTGGTGAGAGCGGTTTTCTACACCATGTTGATTGGTCTAGAGACAGTGTGGTGAGAGCGGCCATGCTGATTGGTCTAGAGACAGTGTGGTGAGAGCGGCCATGCTGATTGGTCTAGAGACAGTGTGGTGAGAGCGGCCATGCTGATTGGTCTAGAGACAGTGTGGTGAGAGCGGCCATGCTGATTGGTCTAGAGACAGTGTGGTGAGAGCTGCCAAGCTGATTGGTCTAGAGACAGTGTGGTGAGAGCGGCCATGTTGATTGGTCTAGAGACAGTGTGGTGAGAGCGGCCATGCTGATTGGTCTAGAGACAGTGTGGTGAGAGCGGCCATGCTGATTGGTCTAGAGACAGTGTGGTGAGAGCGGCCATGCTGATTGGTCTAGAGACAGTGTGGTGAGAGCGGCCATGCTGATTGGTCTAGAGACAGTGTGGTGAGAGCGGCCATGTTGATTGGTCTAGAGACAGTGTGGTGAGAGCGACCATGCTGATTGGTCTGGAGACTGTGTCACTGAGGAAAAGACAGGAAACAGAGATGTTTGTATCAGAGATGAAGATGCTGAGGATCTCTCTGGGAGTGACCAGGATGGACAGGATCAGAGGAACAGCACATGTTAGAGGTTTTAAAGTCAGAGAGGTCAGACTGAGATGGTTTGGACATGTACAGAGGAGAGAGAGAGAGTACATCAGAAGAAGGATGCTGGGTTTGGAACCACCAGGAAAGAGGACTAGAGGAAGACCAAAGAGGAGGTTCATGGATACAGTGAAGGAAGACATGAAGATAGTTGGTGTGACCGAAGAGGATGCAGGAGATAGGGTTAGATGGAAGAAACTGACTTGCTGTGGCGCCCCCTGAAGGGAAATCCCAGAAGGAGAAGAAGAAACTAAACCAAGCCTCTCTGTAAAGTCTCGTTTAAATGAGAAAGTGTCAAATTGTTCTTGTGTTCCTTCATTTTTCTGTATTAATAACCATCTTTCAGAATAATCATCAGCTCTACGGGTGAATTTTAAATAGAATCTCTTACACATTTAGGATTCTTAGGTTCTCTAAATTGTCGCTGCGGGTCTCATGACTGACTGCAGAGATGAGTGTGAAGCGGTGAAGTTTTGGCCGTTTTCCCAGATTGTGTAACTACAGTTTTTATACTACTGGTGAGAGCAAATTACCCACCCCCCCCTCCCCAAACAATGAACTACAACAGAAAAAGATTTCTGTATTTGTTTTCGGATGTGAGGATTTCATCGATCTGTGTCATCTGTCTAAAATAGATGAAGCCTATCTCCAACATCCCACTATGATACACATAGATGGTGGGGAGACGGTGGCTCAGTGGGTAGAGCGTGCGCCCGCGAACAGGAAGTCAACCAGAAGTTTGCGGGTTTGCGTCCCACTGATTGCACCTCTTGGGTCCCTTGGAGAAGACACCTAACCCCTTGTTTCTCCCACCATTGGCACCGTCATAGGTGGCAGCCTGCTGCGGTTAAAGGGCAGCACATACATTTTCCAGTGAGGGATCAATAAAGTGTATTAAAATAAAAAAAATTAGATCAAGTAATTTGATCCCAGGGATCATTTTCTGGGATTTAAGGGAACAGATCTCTCCTCCAATTGAACCTCTATCAAGTCTTTTCTTTTTTTTCCTTCTCAATATCAAACACAAATAAGGCCATCATCACCGATGATTCTTACAGCAGGTTTATTATATCTGCAGCTTTATGGATAACAGAAGGTATTTTATTTGTTGGAGCTGATAAACAGTAACTCTCTCCCGTTCCACTGGTACACCTGTGGTTTCATACACACCCCTCTCTCCTGCCACCAGCTCAGCAGTGATTCCATTACTGACATAACAATCTGCTTAAGTATTCTTTAGTGATGCCAGACACTCTCCTATTGTTGATCAAAAAAAGTAAAGCAGTTGTTAAATTATTCACATCTGGTATCACTTTAGTTTTAACTGTCATGACGTGGAATGCAGGTGGAAGGAGGAGGAGGAGGACACAACTGCAGAACAAGAAACACGATTTATTGAATGAAGGAGTTCATTATAGCTGTAAAAAAAAAAAACACGTGGATCAGTGGAAATGAAGTTACTGTTCAAAGTATCTTTCATGGTCAGGCAGCCAGGAGGGAAGACCTGTCTGGGATGGAAGGTATCACCCAACACCTGAAGGGAAAACAGACTGCCTTTTTTGAAGCCAGCTGCACAAAGATCTTCAGGTGTCTAAAATCAAGCAGATGTGGGAAGTTCCCGGGATCCCTCTGGTGGTGGGCAATGGATCCATGACAGTACCTCTCCTTGACTGACCACCTCCAGGTGGCCACGTGGCACGACGTGGCGTGACTCGGCGCGAGACGTGGCTTGACTTGGGATCCTTCCAGGTGAACTGTAGGATGCAGCTGGGATGAGAGAAGAGAAGTCTGAGGCTGTTGCCCCCGGGACCCGGATCCGGATAAGCGGAAGATGATGCAACAGAACTTCAATCTGAAAGAAAATCATTCTTTAAGAAGATTTAGAAACGTGGCAGCACGGTGGCGCAGTGGGTAGCACAGTGGCCTCACAGCAAGAAGGTCGTGGGTTCGAGTCCCGGGTGGGGACGAGGCTTGGATCACTGTCCTTTCTGTGTGGAGTTTGCATGTTCTCCCCATGTTTGTGTGGGTTTTCTCCGGGTACTCCGGTTTCCTCCAAAGACATGCATGCTAGGTTGATTGGCCGGTGCCAAATTGCCCCTAGGTGTGTGTGTGTGTGTGTCCGCAACAGACTGGCAACCTGTTTGGGGTGTACCCTGTCCTTTGCCTTAAATCAGCCGGGATGGGCTCTGGCAACCCCAAAAGGTACAGACGGATGAGAAGATGACTGACTGAAGATTTAAAAACTTTCCATTTATTTAATTTCACAATCCAAGAAATTTTAAGGCCATAAAAACTCAAAAAAAGCTTTCATAGAGAAAAAAGTCTCAGTAGAAAAGAGATTCCTGTGTTTTTGCTTGTGTTTGAGAATCTGCAGGGAGGTCTTAGATGTAAAATCAGCAGCAGAATGGCCCAGTGGAGAACTTCAGATCCCGAATCCCGAAGCTAGGGCGAATGGTTTCTTTTAAAAAGCAACAAACAACATTAAAAGTTTTTCTTTTCATCCACACAAGCAAATGTTTTTTTAAATAGTGTTTTTCTTCCAAACCAAAACCATTTTCCGTCGTTGGCTTGTTTTTAATGTGCGGATGCATCTGCTTTTTGTGACTTGAAAGGCTGACATTATTCATGTCTCTTGTCAGTGGTTTGGACACACTCCAGTAATAATTTGCAAGGAAGAAGCAGCAGGCCGCAGTTGCTTTCCTCAGAAACTATTTATGGCTAAAATATGTGCTGCTAATGGAGGAAAAACAAACGGGCTGTTAATTGGTAAAAAACAGGATTAAAATCAGAGGCATTTGGTCAAAGAATGTTCGTGTTTGTGGTGTTCGGTTGCCCCGTTTCGTTTTGTCATCTTCCGCTCATCCGAAGCTGGCTAGTGGGGGTAAAAGCCTGAGATGGGAAACCCAGGCATCTCTCACCCCGGCTGCATCCTCCAGCTCACCTGGAAGGATCCCGAGTCGTTCCCCAGCCAGCTGTGAGACATAGTCTCTCCAGCGGTTGCAAACTATCAAATCAGATTTGTGACTTTGTGATTGAAACTAATGCAAGAGTTAAAAGGATTTAATCTTTTTGAAAATAATCCTCAAACAAAATGATCAGTTAGAAAAACATAAAAACAGTTTGATTCTAATTTGTTTGCAGTATTTTAAGAGAAGGAAGGAAGAAATCCAGAGGATCCAAATGAAAAAATGTCTCTCAGAGTTTCTTTTTCGGCTCCTTCATCCAACCATATTTGAAACTCTTTGATCTAGAGGTGGGCAATCTATGGCTCAGGGATCATTGACCTGTTAAGCCTGGACCCTCTTAGAGATTTTTCCCATTATGCGGGCTCAGTGACTGACACCTGATACTTTTGTAATCCATTCCATTCATTTTATTGAAAACATTATTCAGAGTGTGAAGCAGCCGGGATGGGAATTAGCGCCTCCAAATCTGAGACCATGGTCCTCGCCCGGAAAAGGGTGGAATGCCCCCTGTGGGTCAGGGACAGGGTCCTGCCCCAAGTGGAGGAGTTTAAGTATCTCGGGGTCTTGTTCATGAGTGGAGGAAGGATGGAGCGGGAGATCAACAGCAATAACTAGGACGCTGCATCGGTCCGTCGTGATAAAGAGAGAAGCCGAAAAGCCAAGCTCTCTATTTACAAGTCGATCTACATTCCTACCCTCACCATGGTAACTGTGATGGCTACAGCCACACAACCATTTAGTTTGTAAACTTTATAATTTATTCACTTTATGAATATAATTTAGATATTTTGTTTGTTAAACCACTTTTCTTTACTTTGGATTTAATACAAGTTTAGATTAGCGCACATGTGTGATTTATGTTGTTGATTCACATTAATTTGATTTTCTTGAGTTTTGCAGGTGCTCCAGTTCCTGGGCCGAATGATCACCTGCTGTCCTGGGCTGGAGTCACCTAATTGGACTGAACCATTTATTTTCTTTAGGGGTGAAATTGGTTTTGTTAGCTTAGATTTAGTTAAGCTGTTTTGTTAACCCCCCCTTCTTTGTGTTGGCAGTGGTTTAGTATTCTTTCATTTAAGGTCATGCTGTTCTCAGTCAGAGAGGTCTGTTTGTTTGAGTTAATTCTCTTTTGTTAAACCTTATCTTGAGTTGAGTTAGTTATTTTGACCTCTTTTATAATTGTTGAACATTTGATATTTTTTTGGGTTCAATAAAAAGACCCCTTTTTTACTTAAAACCTTGTGCCTGTCTATTTGCACTGCTTGGTCCATCACAAGTGGTGTCAGAAGTGGGATCTTGCAGATGAAGGCACAGGGTTGTTTTTTTTTTTTCCCATAATCACTTCCTGACTGAACAATGCCAAGATCTAGACGGAGCGGCAACGGAGTGAAAGGAGATGGTCAAAACCAGCCTGTTGAAACAGCAACCCAAGGAGAGGAAAATGAAGCCTCTGGAGGGGTGGATGGCACTGAGGGCTACGGTAAGGAGCCAACAATATCGGAAGTGATTTCTATTCTTCGTTCTCATATGGGTCAACAGGAGGCCCATGAAGCAAGACGAAAGGAGGAATTCACCCGCCAAGAACAGCGGTTCAGAGCATTACAACATCAGTTTCAGCTGTTGCAGGTGGAAGTACAAACTCGTACATCCCCAGCTCCAGAAAATAAAACGGATGAACCTGAACCTTCCGATGTGGAGCCTTGGGAAGCTGAGGACAACTGCTCTGCTACTAATCATAAAGAGCATGTTCAAGCAGGTCAGTTCCACTTTCAGGCCCCAACACTGGAAAAATTAACAAATGATGATGACATTGAACATTTTCTAATGACCTATGAACGTATTGCCCTCGCTTGCCGATGGCCAAAACAAGACTGGGTTTTTCGGCTGATCCCCCTGCTAACTGGCAAGGCAAGAGGTGCGTATGTTCACATGGATGTGGATGATTCATTAGATTATGATAAAGTGAAAACAGTCATCCTTGAGAAATATGACATTAACCCTGAAACGTTTCGTCAGAGATTCCGTTCTCTAGAGGTAAAGTCAGATGAAAGCCCAAAAGAACTCTATGCACGTTTAAAAGAATTGTACAGCAAATGGATTAAACCAAATGGAAAAACGGTGCAGGAAATTGGTGAGTTCTTCATTCTGGAACAATACTTGAGAATGTTGTCTCCTGAGTTACAGATATGGATTAAAGAGCGTAATCCAAACACTGCTGCAAAGGCTGCACAGCTGGCTGATGTGTTTGTAGCGGCACGGGAAAAAGGGCAACCGTGGAGTCAGACGGCTTGGAAAATGAAGGACTTTAAGAAATCTCAAACCTACCAGACAGGGGTGAGTAAACCTCCAAGTCAGTCCATCACAGTGCCCTCAAGATCCAAGACGGTGATTTGTTATTTGTGTGGAATGGAGGGCCACACAAAGCCAATGTGCCCACAAAATTCAACAAAAATAAGCCAAATGTGTTTTGTCCCTCGTCAGCAGATCACCCCAACGATAGACCTGCAGAGTGGTTTAAAGGTGGCGCTGGTTGAGCTAAATGGTAGAACTATAAAAGCTCTAATTGACTCAGGAAGTACCCAAACCCTTGTGCACAGAGACTTTGTTCCTGTAGACAAAGTCAACGTTGCTGATACAATCCCAGTTCGCTGTGTACATGGGGAGGAAAAACTATATCCAACAGCAGAAATGTACATTAAGGTACAAGGACAAACATTTCTACTAAACATCGGAGTCTCTGAGAATCTGCCATTTCCAGTTGTGTTAGGTCGAGATCTACCTGTGTTGTCTGACTTGCTTGATTCTAGCCAGGCATGCAATGTTGCTGTAACCAGAGCTCAAGCGGTGAAAAGAGAAGAATCTTCACATATACTTCATACTTTGCCCTTTCCTGATGCAGACCTGGAGACAGCACCAGGGAAGTCTCGTAAGTCTTTCAGACAAAAGAGTCAAGATAAATTCAATCACACTGCAAAACTATCTGCTAACACTGAGTTGGAGTTGCCTTTGGGTTTCAAGATTCCTGAAAACATCATTGAAATGCAACATGAGATTCAACTCTAACACCTCTTTTTCAGAAAGCAGAAGGGAAACAGAGATCTGAAAATCTCTGCAGCAAAGAAACCTTCTTGATAAAGGAGGGTGTACTTTATCGTCAACAGGGATCAGTTTTGCAGTTGGTGGTTCCCCGGAAGATCCAGCAGGTGGTGCTGTCTCTGGGGCACTCAATCCGAGGGGCCGGTCACCTTGGAAAACGTAGGACCGTGGATCGCATCAGAAAGCACTTCTATTGGCCTGGATTGAGGACAGATGTTGCTCAGTACTGTGAAAGCTGCCCTCAGTGCCAAAAACCCTCTCTTAGTAAGAGTCCAGTTTTGCATAGCCCTGATTTTGACAAAATGTTTGTCCTTCAGACTGTTGCTTCGGAGAGGGGTTTGGGAGCTGTCTTGATGCAGGGACCATCAGAAGAGCGCCACCCAGTTGCCTTTATCAGCCGCAAGCTGTTTCCAAGAGAGGTCCGGTATTCAACTGTGGAAAAGGAGGCATTGGCCATCAAGTGGGCACTCCAATCTTTCAAGTACTATCTTCTTGGACGTGAATTCATTCTGGAGACAGACCACAAGGCTCTGCAATGGATCAAGAAGATGAAGGACACAAATGGAAGAATTACACGGTGGTACCTGGCCATACAGCCGTACAAATTCATTATTCACCACATTCCCGGCAGAGACAACGTCATTGGAGATTGTCTTTCTCGCTGTGTCAGCGAGAAATCTGAAGAGGGGGCGTGTGTGATGGCTACAGCCACACAACCATTTAGTTTGTAAACTTTATAATTTATTCACTTTATGAATATAATTTAGATATTTTGTTTGTTAAACCACTTTTCTTTACTTTGGATTTAATACAAGTTTAGATTAGCGCACATGTGTGATTTATGTTGTTGATTCACATTAATTTGATTTTCTTGAGTTTTGCAGGTGCTCCAGTTCCTGGGCCGAATGATCACCTGCTGTCCTGGGCTGGAGTCACCTAATTGGACTGAACCATTTATTTTCTTTAGGGGTGAAATTGGTTTTGTTAGCTTAGATTTAGTTAAGCTGTTTTGTTAACCCCCCCTTCTTTGTGTTGGCAGTGGTTTAGTATTCTTTCATTTAAGGTCATGCTGTTCTCAGTCAGAGAGGTCTGTTTGTTTGAGTTCATTCTCTTTTGTTAAACCTTATCTTGAGTTGAGTTAGTTATTTTGACCTCTTTTATAATTGTTGAACATTTGATATTTTTTTGGGTTCAATAAAAAGACCCCTTTTTTACTTAAAACCTTGTGCCTGTCTATTTGCACTGCTTGGTCCATCACAGTAACCAGGATCTACATTCCTACCCTCACCATGGTAACCAGGATCTACGTTCCTACCCTCACCATGGTAACCAGGATCTACGTTCCTACCCTCACCATGGTAACCAGGATCTACGTTCCTACCCTCACCATGGTAACCAGGATCTATGTTCCTACCCTCACCATGGTAACCAGGATCTATGTTCCTACCCTCACCATGGTAACCAGGATCTATGTTCCTCCCCTCACCATGGTAACCAGGATCTACGTTCCTACCCTCACCATGGTAACCAGGATCTACGTTCCTACCCTCACCATGGTAACCAGGATCTACGTTCCTACCCTCACCATGGTAACCAGGATCTATGTTCCTACCCTCACCATGGTAACCAGGATCTACGTTCCTACCCTCACCTATGGTCACCAGCTGTGGGTGGTGACCGAAAGAATGAGATCGCGGGTACAAGCGGCCGAAATGAGCTTCCTCCGCAGGGTGGCTGGGCTTTCACTCAGAGATTGGGTGAGGAGCTCTGCCATCCTGAGGAGCTCGGTGTCGAGCCGCTCCTCCTCCATGTTGAGAGGAGCCAGATGGGGTGGTTCGGTGCAACTGGTCAGGATGCCCCCCGAGCGCCTCGTGGGCGAGGTGTTTCGGGGATGTCCCACCCGGAGGCGACCAAGGGGCAGACCCCGGACCCGCTGGAGAGACTATGTCTCACAGCTGGCCGGGGAACGACTTGGGATCCTTCTGGGTGAGCTGGAGGATGCAGCCGGGGAGAGAGAAGCCTGCGCTGCCGGTTTGAGGCTGTTGCCCCTGCGACCTGACCCCGGAACAAGCGGAAGATGACGGAACATCATTCAGTCCCAATTACCCTGCTGTCTCTACAGTTCAGATTTTTTATCCTAATTTGACCCACAAGTTCTTAAAACCTAAGAACTGGAGTGAGAGTTCACCCTACACGGGGCGTTTGACAGGTTGGATTGACAGTTTTTATGTAGACCGGGAATCGTATGGATTGGCAGAAGTTGAGAATCTTCTGTGGCAGGACGTGTCTATTAAAAATGCTTGATCCTGAGTAGCAAAGCTACGCCATGCAAACGCAGATGGGTCCAAAGACTCTGCCTCCAAAAATTTAACCTGGTGCTGTCTTCTTCTTTTTGCATCTCCCTTCAGGGGGCGCCACATCAAGTCCGTTTCTTCCATCTAATGCTATCTCCTGCATCTTCTTCAGTCACACCAACTATCTTCATGTCTTCCGTCACTGTATCCATGAACCTCCTCTTTGGTCTTCCTCTAGTCCTCTTTCCTGGTGGTTCCAAACCCAGCATCCGTCTTCTGATGTACTCTCTCTCTCTCTCCTCTGCACATGTCCAAACCATCTCAGTCTGGCCTCTCTGACTTTAAGGTGGTGTCCGAGGTGTCCTTGAGCAAAACACTGAACTTCCAATTGCTCCTGATGGTGGCTTGCACTTTGGTTCCACCATCAGGTATGAATGTGTGTGTGAATGGTCGAATGAGAGCTTCACTGTAGAGCGCTTTGAGTGCCTACGCAAGTGGAAAGGAGTTTCATAAGTAGAGTCCATTTACCATCTTTATTTCATTGCACGTTTAGATGTTGTAATCCTCAGTGAAACATCTAACTGCTAACCATCTAAATCGGAGGTGCCCAACCGGTCGACCACGGTCTACCGGTAGATTGCAGACTGGTCCCAAGTCGACTGCGAGACTCGTTGAAAAAAAACTAAGAAACAAAATTTTTTTGACAATTTTTTTTTAAAGTCAGTGTTGCCAATTTAGCGACCATTTAGCCGTTCAAAAAAGCGACTAGTGACAATCTAGCCCCTTTCTTGTATTACAGAGTGCTTTCACCCACGTGACTAAAACCCGGAAGCCAGCCGGGATCCTTCTCCACCAGTCAAGCTACAGTTGACCCCGAATTTCTGCTCAGCTGCAGATCTGTAGGCTAATAAAGGAGTGGATGTAAACTTCCGGGTAGAACATCATGCGAGACGTCATCAACCCAAATGTTGATTGGATAATCAACTGTAGTTTTTCTAAATAAATTTTCTAATTGGCTGTGGATCTGGAGGAAGTACTCAGGACCGATGGTAGTTTTAATATAGGCTGGAAAAATCTGTGGCGGTTTGCAGGACGCGGGACGGGTAGATCTCAAAAGGTTTGCTGTCAAGGTTGTGAGGATGTGGAAAGAGGAGGACCCAAATGCAGAACTTCAAACATGGTTTATTAACTTAATTCAGGAAAGTCTGCAAAGCAAGAAGAACATGATTAACTTAAGGTTTCAAAAGTCCAACTAAAATCAAAATACAAAACATGGTCAGGCAACCAGGGTGACCTGGCTGGAGGTGAAAGTAAGACCTGACAAAGAAGACAGGGATGGTTCCCCTTAAATAGTTAGCAGGAAGCACAGGTGAGTGAAATCAGGAATTACCCCAGGTGATCCTTATCAGGTCGTTGAGAGACCTCTATGGCTCCCTCTTGGCTGCAGAAGAGGAGATCATGACAGTTTGCTACTTGAAAAGTAGATCTTGGGACAAAAAAGGTTGGGCAGCCCTGATCTAAATGGTTGTGCAATGGGCATTAGCCCAGATAATCACAGAGGTTGTGTCAGGAAGGGCATCCGACGTAAAACCATGCTTAATCCAAATACACAAGTCAGTTGGAGAAATAACATGGCGCTGTCTATAGTCGCAAAAAATGGTGATTGAAAAGGTTTCGTTTTGATGGAGTACAGTACAATCAGTGATGTCCACCTCAGTAGATTCATCCCGTCTGGAGTCAATGGGTGTGTTTGTTTAGTCGTTTCCTAAATGGAAATATTGAGTTTTGAAGAAAACCAGAAATACAAATATAGATTTTTGCAATAGTCAAAGAAAAAAAAGTGTCAGTGGTGCAAAAATGAAAAATAATTAAGTTGCATTTTGTCAGAATGTGCTTTGTTGGAACTGCGTCTATTGTCTTTTTTTGTCACCGCAGGCTGCAGCTTTTCTGCTGTTGTAATGAAAAAAAAGAAGAAAAAAAGACAAACGGAGTCAAAGAAAAGAACAAAAAATTACACGGTTTATTAAGACATGTAAAAAAAACTGCTTTAGTCCAGCTTTAAAAGATTAAAATAATCTGATAAAATAATAAACTCTGAATAAATGAAAAAATTAACATGAGAAGCAAACATTTGTTTTATTTATTTAATTTATTCTGTCAAGATTAGTCAGAGTAAAACAGAGTACACGTGTGTGAATGAGAGGGATCCAAATTGAAAAGTGAGGTTACAGGGAGAAGAGATAAAGAAGGTGGAAGATTTTAAGTATCTAGGATCAACAGTCCAGAGCAACGGAGAGTGTGGAAAAGAGGAGAAGAAGTGTGTGCAGGCAGGCTGGAACGGGTAGAGAAAAGTATCAGGTGTGATGTGTGATAGAAGAGTTTCAGATAAAATGAAAGAAAAGTGTAGAAAATCGTGGTGAGAGCGGCCATGCTGATTGGTCTAGAGACAGTGTGGTGAGAGTGGCCATGCTGATTGGTCTAGAGACGGTGTGGTGAGAGCAGCCATGCTGATTGGTCTAGAGACAGTGTGGTGAGAGTGGGCATGCTGATTGGTCTAGAGACGGTGTGGTGAGAGCGGCCATGCTGATTCGTCTAGAGACAGTGTGGTGAGAGCGGCCATGCTGATTGGTCTAGAGACAGTGTGGTGAGAGCGGCCATGCTGATTGGTCTAGAGACAGTGTCACTGAGAAAAAGACAGGAAACAGAGATGTTTGTAGCAGAGATGAAGATGCTGAGGATCTCTCTGGGAGTGACCAGGATGAACAGGATCAGAGGAACAGCACATGTTAGAGGTTTTAAAGTCAGAGAGGTCAGACTGAGATGGTTTGGACATGTGCAGAGGAGAGAGAGAGAGTACATCAGAAGAAGGATGCTGGGTTTGGAACCACCAGGAAAGAGGACTAGAGGAAGACCAAAGAGGAGGTTCATGGATACAGTGAAGGAAGACATGAAGGTAGTTGGTGTGACCGAAGAGGATGCAGGAGATAGGGTTAGATGGAAGAAACTGACTTGCTGTGGAGACCCCTGAAGGGGGATGATGGAAAAGAAGATTTAAAAGCTATTATTTTCTCACTGCATGTAAAACGTTACTCAGTAACAACCTGGACAAGTTTCTTTTAAATTCTTACACAAGACAGTTACCTTCATTAAATTAGCTGAATACAAAATAAAATCAATCAAAGATCCAAATATAAACACACAAAGTCTCATTTTTAACATCTGTTAAAACAAGAAATTGACAACTTGAAACTATGTGATCTCATTTATTAAAACAACCAATCAAATGCTTCCTTTTTGTTGTTTTTAAAACCATATTTTAAATCTTTTTGTGGTGGATTGAAGCGTCATGTACATAAACAGACTCACATCATCTGGTTCTATTAGCCTCGTCTTGCAGCCAGATGTACACATTCATAACTTTCTACGTCTTATAATCAATTTACTGATGGACTTCTGCCAAACCCATTTGCCACTGCAGCTGCCTCCATTAACCCAGCTTTGAACCATGATGTATTTGTTACTGGCTGGTTAATTCCAGGCAGATACAGTCTTTTGAATAGGGTTTGTTTTTGTGAGAGAAACTGAAATTTTAGGAATGTATTTCTGAGTGAATTCAGCAAATATTCTACTGATAGTATGATGGGTTTTTTTTATAAGTCTGTTCATTTCTTTTCACTCAAACTGGACACATTAAATTAGATCAGCTAAAAAAGTGCATTCGAAATAACTCCACTTGAGTTTTAATGAGCATGAGTAATAGTCGAAATCATGAAACTTGGCTGCATGTTCGAAACCAGAACGACCCCTTAAATCAAACTGAATGGCAGCCAATTTTCTAACAACCAAATACCTCCTCTCAAGCTTGTTTGTATTCCCAGTTGCTAAGATCCTCTTCACCCGTTGTCCCTTCTTATTTTCCTTTGTACTTCTTGAAAAGGGCGTAGAGGACCTTCAAGGTGGCGGCGGTGTCCTGGGACACGATGTCTGTAACAGGAGACATGAGGGAGAAGATGTCAGGGCTTTTACCAGCATTAGCTAATAGCTTCTCTCATAAGCTCCGCTAACGGCTCAGAGATCAGAAGGACCAAAATATAAATAAAATCATTAAATAAAAACCTAATCTGCGTGTCCTTGGTGAGATGAAATCTCAACAAACTGCATGACTTTGTGAGATGGACTAAGTGGATGAATATGACCTGAAGATGTGTCCCACCTCGTGCTAAGCTGATTATGCAAGCAGCGTGCTTTCGTTTCAAACCCCCGGTGCTGGATTACTTTTATCCATCATAGCAATTATACTCTTAATTAAAAGACAGTAAAAATTAATTAGATTAGCCACTTGCCCCTAGCTTGGTTTAACTGTGCATAAACAGTCATCGTGCTGAGGATTTATTTTATATCCCACACAATGAGGCCTGTGGGCAATACTGGGAAAAATTTAGCATAGAGGCTGAAGTAAAATGAAGAGATCAAGTTGCCAAAAATGGACCCATTAATCTATGTGCAACATGTGAATAGCTTGTTTGAATTCCCCAAATGTAGAGAGGGTGTCCCTTTTGTGGGGTAGTCGATCTGTTCCGTTGTCTTCCACTTATCTGGGTCGGGTCGTCAAGGCAACAGCAACATCTTTAAAGCCCAGGCTTCTCTCACATCATCCTCCAGCCCATCCAGGAGGATGAAGAGGTGTTCCCTAACCCATAGTCTCTCTAATGGGAGGGACCGGGGTCTGTCTCTGGGTCTCCACCTCACCAGCGAGGCATTGGGGAGGCGTCCTAACCAGGTGCCTAAACCACTCCATCTTTCAACCCAAAGGAGAACCTGCTCTACTTCCAGCTCTTCCTGATGGCAGAGCTCCTCACCCCATCTCTGAGTGAGAGTCCAGCCACCCTGTGGAGGAAACCCACTTCGGTAGGTTGTATCCACGATCTTGTTTTTTGGGTCACCACCCACAGCTGGTGACTATAACTGAGGGTAGAAACTTCACCACGATGGACCAATGCAGCATCTTAAGCATGCTTATTGTGGACGCCGTACGGATCCGTCTGTCGTTCTCCCGCTCCATCTTTCCCCCACTCGTGAACAAGACCCCGAGATATTTAAACTCCTCCGTTTGGGTCAAGAACCTGTCCCTGACTTGCAGGGGGCATTCCAACCTTTTCCAGGCGAGGACCATCGTCTCGGATTTGAAGGTGTTTATCTTATTGCATAACTAAACTGGATAAACACCAGGAAAACGCAGACGTCTGCCAGCATCAGCGGAAAAGGCCGCTCCGTTTTCCTGCTGCCAACTGTTGCAGGTTAACAAACAAACAGAACAAATAGAAACCTGACACATACTAAGGTTTCCATGGAGACGAGAATTCCGATGTCCTCTGCTCCGTCTCTTAAACTGCCAGCATGTGACATGACTATAGATCCGGGGTGGGCAAACATTTTTGTTCGGGAGCCACATTGAGTTCTAGCATTTGACAAAGGGGCAGGAACAGGATCAGATGGATGTCATGTTTTGGTAACCTCTAGATTAGACCGATAGAATGACGCTAGATTTTAAACAAGCATTAAATGTTACATCAAGAGCATTAAATTTAAAATTGAGCAGCGCTAGGTTTGATCTAAGAACTTGATGCAACATTTTGTTTGTTTTAACATCGAACACGCTTGTTTACGTGTGTGAATTGGGCCGGATGGCCACCTAGTGAGGAAACATCAGAATTGCAGGAAAAATAAAACCTTAACAAGGTTTATTTATTTAATTTTTCAAGTCCCAACGGGCCTGATTAAAAAGTTTGACGGGCCGCATGTGGCCCGTGGGCCATAGTTTGCCCATGACTGCTATATCCTGACCAAATCCACACCCCCAAATTTGGCCATTTCTCCATCTTCCCAATGCTGATAAATCCTGAAAATTCGAGAAAAATCTATCCATATTTTTTTGTCGTTATCTTGTCCACACATGTACTCGCTCCCCATCATCTAAACCCCTGGAGGAAATAATAAACGTAGTGCCTTTTAATTTGAAATGAAATATTTGCTAACAACAACTGACGAATACATTTGTTGCCTTTCAGCTGCATTATTTTACTCTCCCTCCCGTCGGAGTGCTCGAAGGACACAACATAACTCCTATTTGAAGCTGCAAATATGGATAAAGTGAATCAAGTCGGAAAATCCACCACCTACACCCTGTTACCATCTGGTCGTAGGTTCAGATCCCTCGCACTTAAGACCAAGAGAGCCATATTGAGCTTCATACCCACCTCAATACGACAGCTGAATGGCTGAGGGGCCTTGTGACGGGTGGCCATGTACTGAAGAAATGATAAGTAAATGTTCTTATTTATTGATTTTATTGTTTTATTCTATTTTTATTTATTTATATTTTATTGTTTTATAATGTTTTTAATGAATGTGGTTTTGTATGCATTTGTCTGTGTTTGTCCGGGCGCTCTCGCTGTAAAGGAAGTTCCTAACGGATAAATAAAGTCATAATTGAATTGAATTTACTTTTATGTTCTTATGTTAGTATATTTAAATGGAAATAGTGCTTCCTGTTGGAACAGAGAGTGTGTATGCTGCAAAAACACTTCCTGTTGACTTAAAATGTGGGAAGAACAAAATCCTTGGCTAAGAGAAATCTTCTGTTTGAATTGTGTCCCCATGCTGGCGAAGAGAGCTCGCAAACTGCTTAAACAGACATGAATTAAATATAAAAACACTTCCACTGTGTAAATGAAGTGGACATAATGTTCAAATGTGGTAAAAATCTCCAAAGGATTCAGTTTGCATTCTAATTAATGTGTCATACATCACTGGGAAGTTTTTAAAACACTGCGTTAATCTTTCAGTGACTGAAATACAACCAGTTTTTACGGTTAACAAATCCAAATGCAGGCGAGCAAAGAAAAGTAAACAACCTAAATCAAATTAATTGGACTAAATTCTGATTTGACTTGACCTAATTATGCAGAGTAAAGAGAGCTCTGAGGAAAAACAGACTGTGTGAACATTTGGTGGCTGACTGACTGTTCTCTAAGAGTCCTCTATGTTTTATTTCACCACTAAAACAAATAAAATAATGTTCTTTAAATGTTAACCAGCAGACTTCTGACTGTCTCTTTAAATTTTATCAACCTCTTGATGTTAAAGCCTTCAAAAAGTCCTGCCTTCCGCAGGATTCCGACCACGACAAACTCAAAGTTGTCTCAACAGGAAGGCGTTGGCTAAAAGATAGCGTGTTTGTCCTCCAACCTGGTGACGCTGGTTTGAATCCCACTGAGCCCTGTAGGTGTTGGTGGAACAGACACCTAACCCCCTAGTTACACCAATCATTGGTGCCGTTCTGTGGCTGCCTGCTGCGGTGCAATGCAGCACAGTCATTTCCCATAATTTGTCGTCAGTTAGAGCGAAACCTTTAAAATTCATTCTCCAGGCCTTAAGCAGCACAAAGAAAACAGCAATGAGATTTTAAATTCTATCTCCCTGATTCTGAGCTGGTGGACGAAAGGTTTCAGAGTTAACCCAGGTTGTATTATTGTATTCAGACCTCCTGATTGGGTACAAACCATAGCCTGTACTGATCTGACCGGGAGCATTGTTCTATTGGTGCAATAGATATTTAATTATTCTAAATTTATTTCAAGGCAAATCTTTTAAGAAAAACTGGACTTTAAAAATAATTCTGTCACTCACAGCTGGTCACATCTGTGCCAAACTTGAAAATACAGGCTTAAATTTCTGCAGTAGCGTAGAGTACAACCCGAACAGGTCGCGAGTCTGTCATGGGATCACACACATGCAACCATACACTCATTTCTGAGGGCAACGATGTAGCGGCCAATCAACCTATCATGAATGTTTTTGGGGCATGGATGGAAACTGGAGTACCCAGAGAAAATCCACACATACATGGGGAGAACATGCAAACTCCACACAGAAAGGCCAGTGTTCCAAGCCTTGTCTCCACCCAGGATTCGAACCCCTGACGTTCTTGCTGTGAGGTCACCTAGCTAACCACATCACCACCGTGCCGTTGCCCAATACAGTCATATGCCCACAGGGCATGCTGGACTCTTTCCTGGCAGGGTGGCAGTGGCAGGGTGCACTCTTAACAGATCACCAGTCTGAAGGACCCATGGAGAATTATTTAAAATTCAAAGGTTGTTTTTTAGTTTCCAACAAGGTCTGAGGGTTTCTTACTCAGACCACACTCTGTGTTGGAAACACTAATGAGATTTACAGCACACAGATACAATCAGAGTATCCTGGGCGTGTCCATGAGAGCAGACTTGTTTCCGGAAGCTGCTGAATATTGATAACATCTCTTCATCTTTAGACAGACATTCACACAGTGAATACAGCTGCAGGAGCAAGGTTAAATCTCTCAGTCTCTGGAGCGCAGTGACTTTGTCCTCTTGAGACCGTCTCTCCCACCACTTCCCTCTAAATGAATGAGGATGGCCTCAGACAATCATCTGCAGCGATACTCATCAGAACATGAGATGTGCTCATTTATATTCAAGAAGTAAATCATTCTTTTCCTGCAAAACACTGTCAAGTACTCACTCAGTGATACAGTAGATTTATTCTACCTTCTGTACCACTCCTCCCATGAACTAGTAATACTAATGGCTTTCTGCATCTCTGTGTCTTTCAGGTAAATATCTCTATTAAACGTTCCGTCGTCTTCCGCTCATCTGGGGCCGGGTCACGGGGGCAACAGCATCATACGGGAAACCCAGGCTTCTCTCACCCCGCCTGCCTCCTCTAGCTCACCCAGAAGGATTCTGACTCGTTCCTCAGCCAGCAGTGAGACATAGTCTCTCCGAAGGCTGGGGTCTGCCTCTTGGTTTCCTCCCGGTGGCACGTGCCCCGAAACCCTCACCAGCAAGGCGCTTGGGGGAATCATGACCAGATGCAGGAACAACCCCGTCTGGCTTCTTTCAACATGGAGGAGCGGTGGCTCGACACTGAGCTCCTCCTGCATGGCAGAGCTCCTCATCTGATTCCTGAGTGTGTGCCCAGCCACCCTGCGGAGGAAGCTCATTCCGGCCGCTTGTACCCACAATCTCATTCTTTCGGTCACCACCCACAGCTGGTGACCATAAGTGAGGGTAGGAACGTAGATCCTGGTAACCATGGTGAGGGTAGGAACTTAGATCCTGGTTACCATGGTGAGGGTAGGAACATAGATCCTGGTTACCATGGTGAGGGTAGGAACGTAGATCCTGGTTACCATGGTGAGGGTAGAAACGTAGATCCTGGTTACCATGGTGAGGGTAGAAACGTAGATCCTGGTTACCATGGTGAGGGTAGGAACATAGATCCTGGTTACCATGGTGAGGGTAAGAACATAGATCCTGGTTACCATGGTGAGGGTAGGAACATAGATCCTGGTTACCATGGTGAGGGTAGGAATGTAGATCCTGGTTACCATGGTGAGGGTAGGAATGTAGATCCTGGTTACCATGGTGAGGGTAGGAATGTAGATCCTGGTTACCATGGTGAGGGTAGGAACGTAGATCGACTTGTAAATCGAGAGCTTTTCTTTTCGGCTCAGCTCTCTCTTTACCACGACGGATCGATGCAGCCTGCTAGTTATTGCCGACGCGGCACCAATCCGCCTGTCGATCTCCCGGTCTATCCTTCCCCCACTCATGAACAAGACCCCGAGATACTTAAACTCCTCCACTTAAACAAATAAAGGCCACTTTTTAAATTAGTTTAACATCAGCCTGAAGTTTGAGTAGGTTTTTTTTTTTGAGTTTCAGTCATTTTCCAGCCGTTTTGTGTGATTTTTGTTTTCAGAACCAGGATTGTTGAGTTCATGAAGTGGAAATGATTTGATGTCACAGTATATGAATAGAAAGTGTGTTTTTCTCACCTTGTGGATCTATCATGGGAAGCTGGACGTCTATATCACTCAGGAGATCCATCGCCAAGGTTACATTATGGAGCTGAAGAAAAAAACACACTAGTTTAGAAATAAAAAAAAATTGTATTCATATGTAACAAAAAATGAAAAGTTAACTACTTTTACACTTTTATTTTGAGTTCTGAACCGTCCATCTCCAACGGGGTTATGGGAAGTGCCGGAACTTATCCCAGCTCATTTAAGGTGAGAGGCGAGGTACATTACGAACAGGTCACCAGTCTGTCGCAGGGCCACACACCCCACCATCCACACACACACTCATTCCTAGGGTTGATTTCATAGCAGCCAATCAACCTAACATAAATGTTTTTGGAGGGTTGGAAGAAGCCTGGGTATCCCGAGGAAACACGTACATAGGGAGAACATGCAATGACATGGAATGTCTGTTAGTAATCATCATACCATCTCAGAAGTGTTGATGGGGGTCAGGTGGAAATCAAAGAGTGGGATGAAGAAGCCCCCCAACTGACCAATCAGCAGCAGGAGAATCACTCCATCAGAAAACTAGACGGAACACATGAAGAAATAAAGAAAATAAAGACTATTTTCCTTCATATTGAACTTAATGAAACATGAGAGATCGGTGCGGCATCAGCAATAACGAGGACGCTGCATTGGTCTGTCGTGGTGAAGAGAGAGCTGAGCCGAAAAGAAAAGCTCTCGATTTACAAGTTGATCTACGTTCCTACCCTCACCATGGTAACCAGGATCTATGTTCCTATTCTCTCCATGGTAACCAGGATCTACATTCCTACCCTCACCATGGTAACCGGGATCTACGTTCCTACCCTCACCATGGTAACCAAGATCTACGTTCCTACCCTCACCATGATAACCAAGATCTACGTTCCTACCCTCACCGTGGTAACCGGGATCTATGTTCCTACCCTCACCATGGTAACCGGGATCTATGTTCCTACCCTCACCATGGTAACCAGGATCTACCTCCCTACCCTCACCATGGTAACCAGGATCTACATTCATACCCTCACCATGGTAACCAGGATCTACGTTCCTACCCTCACCATGGTCACCAGCTGTGGGTGGTGACTGAAAGAATGAGATTGCGGATAGAAGCGGCCACAATGAGCTTCCTCTGCAGGGTGGCTGGGCTCTCACTCAGAGATTGGGTGAGGAGCTCTGCCATCCGGGAGGAGCTCGGTGCCAAACCGCTCCTCCTCCAGCTCGAGAGAAGCTAGATGGGCTGGTTCGGGCATCTGGTCAGGATTTCCTCCGAGCGGCTAGCTGGTGAGATGTTTCAGGCACGTTCCACCGGGAGGAGACCAAGACGGAGACCCCGGACCTGCTGGAGAGACTATGTCTCACAGCTAGGAGGTAAACAACTCAGCATCCTCCCGGGTGAGCTGGAGGATGCAGCCGGGGAGAGAGAAGCCTGGGCTTCCTGTCTGAGGCTGTTGCCCCCGCGACCCAGCCCTAGATGAGCGGAAGATGAACAGAACGGAAACATGAGAGAGTTTATGTGTACCTGTTTGTCCATGTCAGCAACCTGAAGACCCACAGCAGCCATTTTTTGGTTGACAAAATGTAGAATGGCCTGAAAATGTTAAATTTCAAGTTTAAAAAAAAGTGTAGACAGATCGACAGATCGATTGTACACTTTATAAAACAATCTGAAGAAACATGGCAGTCAGTTTCCAAAAAGAAAAAAAATGTTGTAAAAAACATCTGAATTCCAAATTTCTGATTCTTAACATCATGTCCATTTTATGAAGGACTACTTAGTGAGAACATACTTCCCAGAATGCACAGGGATAGAGACGATGAAACGTTGCCATGTGAATAAATTGATAGAGCTATTAACAGATTGCACGTCTAATGCCTCGGGATGTTCCAAATTAATGGCCGACTAAAGGGCTCCCTTCTTTCCAGAAGCCGGACAAGAGATGAATACTAAACATCCCAAAGAGCACACATTATGGGATTTCTCCAAGGATGGTTAAACACGCCACACAAAGAAACCCATATTTACAGAGAAGTGAGGTCATTAGTCCACCTTCATGTGATGTTTTGTAGGACATTTGTCCCTCTGTGTGAATTCTGTATTTATTCAAACATCTAAAACAATTCCAGCATGTCTCCTGCCATCCTTGTTATACCTTCTTCACCGTGTTGACCTTGTGAGCCTCCAGCTTAAGCAGTGACTCGATGGGATCTTGCCCTTAGTGCGACACGGTGAGAAAAAAATGTGTTAGAAGCTTTTAATGGTGTTAGGATGACATTCGAGAAGTCACATCAGTCCAGCTTCTGAGCACTCACTCTGTAGCCCGTCGGAGGAGGCTGTATCCCTGGAGAGAAAAACAAGATTAAAAAATACAAGCTGATTTTTTTTCCCCTAAAGTTCACAAGATGACACATGGACTGTAAATCCACTCACCTGTTCTCGGTGAGGACTTCTGTCTCTACGAGTGATTTGATTCCACTTCTGTCGACCTGGGTGAGAATTAAAGTTAACCCCGCATACGCAGCAATCCTACAGTGTGTGTGTCTCCGGCTACTCTGGAGCAGAGAGGGTGCTTCAGCCACTCACTTCAACAATTACAACTTCAACCTTCACATCCGGGGGTAGATCCAGCTCGGGCTGGAATCGTTTCACCATGGCAACCAGCAGATGAATTGTGGCCAGAAGATCTTTGTTGTGGATGACTGACCGGCAAACAACGAAGAAGAAAACACAGAAGTCATCTTCTATTGATGTGATAAGACACATTCAGGATGGAAACAAAGCAGGCTGGGGAGAATTCAGTCATAGATGACTGTGTTTACGGTTATCACTGATCAGCATTATGTTGGACATTTTAGAATCTGGTTGACCGCGATCTAACGGTAGATCGCGGATTGGTCCCGAATTGACCACGAGACGTGTTGGAAAAAAATTGAGCAAAAAATATTTTATAACTTTTTTTTTAATGATAGAAAATCAATGTTGTCAATTTAGTGACCATTTAGCCGCTCAAAAAAGCGACTACCGACAATCTAGGACCTTTGTTGTATTATAGAGCGCGTTAACCCAAGTGACTAAAAAAAGAGAAAGAGGAGGAATGAAGATTAGTCAGAGTAAAACAGAGTACATGTGTGTGAATGAGAGGGATCCAAATGAAAAAGTGAGGTTACAGGAGAAGAGAGAAAGAAGGTGGAAGATTTTAAGTATCTAGGATCAACAGTCCAGAGCAATGGAGAGTGTGGAAAAGAGGTAAAGAAGCGTGTGCAGGCAGGCTGGAACGGGTGGAGGAAAGTATCAGGTGTGATGTGTGATAGAAGAGTTTCAGCTAGAATGAAAGGAAAAGTGTACAAAACCGTGGTGAGAGCGGCCATGCTGATTGGTCTAGAAACAGCGTGGTGAGAGCGGCCATGCTGATTGGTCTAGAAACAGCGTGGTGAGAGCGGCCATGCTGATTGGTCTAGAGACAGTGTGGTGAGAGCGGCCATGCTGATTGGTCAAGAGACAGTGTGGTGAGAGCGGCCATGCTGATTGGTCTAGAGACAGTGTGGTGAGAGCGGCCATGCTGTTTGGTCTAGAGACAGTGTGGTGAGAGCGGCCATGCTGATTGGTCTAGAGACAGTGTGGTGAGAGCGGCCATGCTGTTTGGTCTAGAGACAGTGTGGTGAGAGCGGCCATGCTGATTGGTCTAGAGACAGTGTGGTGAGAGCGGCCATGCTGATTGGTCAAGAGACAGTGTGGTGAGAGCGGCCATGCTGATTGGTCTAGAGACAGTGTGGTGAGAGCGGCCATGCTGATTGGTCAAGAGACAGTGTGGTGAGAGCGGCCATGCTGATTGGTCTAGAGACAGTGTCACTGAGGAAAAGACAGGAAGCAGAGACGGAGGTAGAAGAGATGAAGATGCTGAGGATCTCTCTGGGAGTGATCAGGATGGACAGGATCAGAGAAACAGCACATGTTAGAGGTTTTAAAGTCAGAGAGGTCAGACTGAGATGGTTTGGACATGTGCAGAGGAGAGAGAGAGACTACATCAGAAGAAGGATGCTGGGTTTGGAACCACCAGGAAAGAGGACTAGAGGAAGACCAAAGAGGAGGTTCATGGATACAGTGAAGGAAGACATGAAGATAGTTGGTGTGACCAAAGAGGATGCAGCAGATGGGTTAGATGGAAGAAACTGACTTGATGTGGCGACCCTTGAAGGGAAATGCCGAAAGAAGAAGAAGAACCCAAGTGACTAAAACCCGGAAGTCGGGCGGGATCAGGATGAAACCATCAAAGAAATATTTTTTTTTTTGACTGGTGGAGAAGATCCGTATACAATTCTATATCATTTATTTTCAAACAATCCCGATTTGACGCCCGCAATTCACCCCGAATTTCTACTCAGCTGCAGATCTAAAGGCTAATAGAGGAGTGGACGCACACTTCCAAGTTGTTGACGCCATAAGTGACGTCTCCACATGAAGTAGCGGGACTGGTAGATCTCAAGCGGTTTGCTCGTTGAAAAGTACATCTTGGGACAAAAAAGGTTGGGTGCCCCTGCTTTAGAAGGACTATCATCACAGATTCAATATGTTTGCCAACCAGGGCAATATTGAGGGGAATTAATAACCTGATACCCTGACAAAAACATAAAGGCCACCAGGGTTTATATAACAAAGAACGATGAGACACAGGTGCAAAAAATAGGGGGAGCAGGTGTAAGGAATTAGGATAAAGGGCAGAAAAAGGAGGAAGAAGACAGTGCCAGAAATGAGGAAGATCATGAAGTAAACAAACTTAAATGAGGCCCCAGGACTTTAGTCTGCTCAGTTTTAAAAGAACTGTCTCAGACAATACCCTCCTGCCCCTGTTTCCAAACTCCTTCTCCCCTACATAATTGGTCAAACCTTGACTGGGCATCTCCTCATTACCATAGAACAGTTTATGCCCAAGGTAGTGGATACCAGGTAGGGATATGCCCATAATGGCAGGTTGCAGATACAGACAGGTGGTTCTCGTGTGGTTTATAAGTAATGTGTTATTGTCAGCTCTGTTCCGTTGTCTTCTGCTTATCCTGGGCCGGGTCGCAGGGGTAACAGCCTCAGAAGGGAAGCCCAGGCTTCTCTCTCCCCGGCTGCATCCTCCAGCTCACCCAGAAGGATCCTGAGTCGTTCCCCAGCCAGCTGTAAGACATAGTATCTCCACCAAGTCCGGGGTCTACCACTTGGTCTCCTCCCGGTGGGACGTGCCCGAAACACCTCACCAGCGAAGCACTCAGGGGGCATCCTGACCAGATGCCCGAACCACCCCATCTGGCTTCTCTTGACCTGGAGGAGGAGTGGCTCGACACCGAGCTCCTCCCGGATGGATTATTGTCAGTAATTGGTTTATTTGAGGGTGATTATAAATGTATCATGTTATTTGTACTATCCATATTTGGAGTTCTGGGGGCATTTTTGGGGTGAGATAGATTTCAGGTCAGCTAAAGCCTGAAACTTGCTGTAAGTGTGATTCCTGAAGCTTGAGTTGCGTAAGGAGAGATGAATCCTGAGTTTGAACTTTCAGCAGGTTGTTTTGACCTGTCAGACAGTGAGAAACCTAACCATTAAATCACAAGGAATAATAATAATGTATACTTTATTGATCCCTCACCAGGGAAATTTGTGTGCCGCACTCCTACACCGCAGCAGGCTGCCCACAATGATGGTGGGGTTTTAAGTGTCTTCTCCAAGAAGTCCGTGTAGTCCCTCATTCATCCAGGAGTGATCCAATGTAGAAAAAGTTTCAAAAAAGTCTTCTGGACAGTTTAATTCTTGATCGAGACGTTTCGACTTCCATCCGGAAATCATTTTCAATCTGAATGAAATGGACTGAAAACTGGATCTATTTATACTAACCTGAGTAAAAGTTAAAAAATAGTAAGAAGGGCTCGACCAATGAGCCTGTGTTACCTATGATGGCCGTGAATGGCTCCTATTGTAGCCACAGACCAGTAAACGAACCCTATTATAATAATGCTAAAAGCCTAGTGAATAGAAATTTCTGCTAACGAGAGGCATGAATCTGGGTCACGAGGTGTCATCTTTGGTCCAGGGCTTCAGAATGCCGCTGTAAATCCCAGACAGAATGTATCTAACGCCTCCACTCCGATTCAATGAGGGATTTTCTTTCTTCACAAAGATGGCTTCTTTCACACCTCTATCAAACCATCCTTTCTCTCTATTTAGAATCTTCATCTCCAAGGACTCTAGACATGAACTCAATGGGATGCAAACCCGCCAACTTTCGGTTGACTTCCGGTCAGCGAGCGAACGCTCTAACCACTGAGCTACCATCTCCCCTAAACTTAGTGATTAAATTACCAGGGATGAAGCTTGAAATGATCTCAGAGAACTACAGAGTGATAAAAAATGTCAAGTGTATCTCTTACCAAAGCTGTCTGGTTTCTGTTAAACTTATTCAATTGGTTAAATTTAACTTCTGATTATTTACCAAGGGGCCTTTCACAAGACAGAGAGTCAAGAAGGATGTAGACGTAAGACTGTGGAGTTCTAATATAAACCAAAGTGGCTGAACACACACAAAGAAAAGCTCAAACAGCACGGTGAGAGACATGAACAGGTCAGAGAAGGACTGGTTATTAAAAAATCAACCATTTATTTATCAGTGAAGGAGATGGAAAGTTGAGCTTTTGTAACAGAAACAGAAATCCAGTTAAAACGAGATGAAGAAAAGAAACACGATGTAACACATGAAAAAGAATTGATTTAAAATAGAAATACAGAAAGTAAAACACAGTGAGTCACTGTGTTTACGCTGGAGTTTCAATAGAAATCTAATTTAAACCAAAAAGCAGAACCAAAACTCTCATCAGTGGTGGATGAAGTTCTCACTTTTTGTACTTAAGTAAAAGTACAAATTATTAGGCAAAAAATACTTAAATAAAAAGTAAAAGTGCCGATAAAAAAATCTACTAGTAAAAGTAAAAAAGTAATTGGTGTAAATTTTACTTTTTATGTAAAAAGTAAAAGTATTCAACCATAATTCAGATGTTATTTTTTGTGCTGTAGGGTGTTACCATGGTAACCAGGATAAATACTCTGTGTAATGATGGATCAACGTTTTATTTAAAAGTAAACAAATCGAACAACAATCTTCTGACTCTTTTTTAATTTGTGCTACATTTGATGCTTGTTTTTTGAATGACTGCCGAAAATGTTTACTCTCGATTCTGATTGGTCCTCGATTCGCTGCTTCTTCTCCCTCTAGGAGACCGCAGGCGATCAACTGCTTCCTCTACAGGTTGACTTTGGCGATGCGGCTTCAAGATGTGCCAAAATTATAAATAACTATGTTTTTCAAATTCCCGACCAAAAATGTAACAAAAAATGTAAAACACACTTTTAAAAAGTAGCGGAATAAAAGTACAAATATTTGCTGTAAAATGTAATGAAGTAAAAGTAAAAAGTAAAGGTCTCAAATTTTACTTACGTATAGTACAGATACACATTTTTTTTACTTAAGTACAGTAATGAAGTACATTTACTTCGTTACGTTCCACCTCTGAATCTTTGATTTAATCACAGAGATTAATTTAATCAGTTTGTTAAATGTTATTTATATAGTTTTAAATATTTTATCTTGTATTTTTTGCCGATAAGACCACGTTGTTTTGTTCTGGCCAAAATCTAAATGAACTGGTGGTGATGGACAGAAAACTTACTAAATTAAAGAGTTGCTTTGCTTTGAATAAGTTATCAATAAACCCTAGTGTAACTAAATACTTCCCACCGACTCACTCTCAATGGATCAAAGACTCACTTTCATTTATGAAGCTGGAGAAAATGAGACATTCCCTCAGTGGCTCTGATTCTAAATTAAATCTAAATCTAAACTCTGGTTATCCTTTTCACAACATGCCATGTCCTTGACTTTAGGAGCAACCCCGTGAACCGGTGGGACTGTTGTGGTTCCCTCCACCACCACCGGAGGGAGCCAGGGACCATCTCACCTTTCCCCCAATTCTGGCTGACTGGTACACCTGCTCTGATTAAAACACCTGCACCTACTCTCCCGGCTGCCTACTTAAAGGCAGCCTCACCAGCATTCCTCGTCGGGTCTTCATACCTCCAGCCCTGGCTGACTCCCGACCCAACTGACTTTCTTGATATTGACTTTGATACCTTTTGTTCCTTCTCCTTGATTACAGCTTTGCTGATTCCTGGTTTAATAAACCTTGTTAAGTCCTGCATTTGGGTCCTCCTCCTTCCATGTGCACTCCGCATCACAACAGGGACAAAGCAGATATTGGTTGACTGAACCCAGCACTCATATATAGGTAGCACACTGTATTGCACGTATGCTTTTGTTTTGTTTGTTTGTTTGTTTTATTTATGTGCATTATGTTTTCTGTAATTTTGTGTTTCTAAATTTTGCCTTTGTATGTTTTTTGTTATTTAAAAAACCTTTAAATAAATCATACGTAAAACGATTAAACAATTTAATTACAGACGAGAAAGTTAACCTACTGGCTTGTTTACTGTAACCACAGCAACCCTCTCATTCTTCTCCTCTGCCTCTCTGTTTATTCAGTTCATTTATTCATAATTTTGAGACATTAAAAAAATTGTGCCTGTTTCACATTTCAAGCAAAATCAATTTTTCAGAGCTTTTTATTTCCTAATATTTTTGTTTAAACTTTGAATTTGTTGCCAAAGGGGGTTTTGGAATGATTCAGCGTTTTTTGGTAAAAATAGAGTCAGTAGTTCTGCCTCCAAAAATGTGACAATGAACTGTGATGATGCATTTCTGTATTAAGAATGACTTCACAAACACTCCACAGAGTGTCACAGCTCCACCACCGTTTCCACCTCATTAATACCTGAACAAAAGTAACACCTTCACAAATATATCAGTACCTCAGCGAGCAGTAATGGCTGGCTTCATTCTGATATGCTTTGATTTAGCTTTGCTTAGCTTATCCATTAGACATGAACCGTAATTTCACGGCTATAAGGCTCATATAAAAGTCTTAGATTTTTTTCAAAATGAGCGGTGCACCTTTTCGTACGGTGCGCCTTGTGTGTGAGAAAAGGCGGACCTAAAAGAAAACGCGGTGCCCGCGAGGCGGACCTGAAAGAAAAGGCATGAGAACGTTAAAGAGTGAAGTGTGAGCGGCGTGGGAGCGATGGATGACCGAAGGGTGGAAGGCAGCGCCGGGCGAGTTACGCTACAGTTTGCCAATGGATTGTAGATGCTTGGACTAACGTGTCTGCTGGTACTGTTATCCGAGCTTTCTCAAAAGCTGGTATCCTTTCTGAGGAGCCGCACAGTACAGACAGTGACTTTGACAGCGAGGAGTGAAGTGGACCTGCTCTGAAACAGAGGATGAGGACTTTGATGGATTTGAATAAAGACTATTACCGGTAATGTGTTTGTTTAGTATCGTTACTACTTAAATAAAACACAACCAAACTCAGTTTTGCTCCCGATCTATTTTTTAATACCAACATTTGCATGCTTGCGTGTGTGTTGTTGTAAGGCGGTGTGTGACTGAGGCTGCGCCTTTTCGTACGGTGCGCCTAATGGTCGTGAAATTACGGTAAGTTTAGTAATGTGGAGCTGATGCCACAGCGGTGCTCGGGTTCTAACGCCATTGTCTTGATTCTGATCTTGTGTCAAGATGCGCTCCCTCATCAAGCGCAATTAACGGCCCTGCTTATCAACTCAGCATTTGTTGCCAGGTTGGCTAAAAAAACCTGAGTTTCCATAAAAGCTTTCTGAGTGTTCACAAAATAAATGGCAATGAAACCTTCAATCTGATTTGGAGCTCGTCTTCCAAAGTCTTCTTTTACGTGCCTGTCACAGATGATTGAAGATACAGTACTGCGGCTGTAAAAGTTTTTTATCAGCGCTCATAATTTGAACCGGGAGGAGACCAAGAGGCAGACCCCAGACCCACTGGAGAGACTATGTCTCACAGCTGGCCGGGGAACGACTTGGGATCCTTCCAGGTGAGCTAGAGGATGCAGCCAGGAAGAGGGAAGCCTGGGCTTCCCGTTTGAGGCTGTTGCTCCTGCGACCCGGCCCCGGATGAGCGGAAGATGACGGAACGGAACAAAAATTGAAGGAGGAACACAAACTAATTGGGTAACTGATTTAGTTTTTAAATAATTTTTGAGACCTTTCAAAAGAAGTTGAAGAAAGTAAAGAAACTTGTGTAGCATGGGACCGAAAATGGTGTACACATCTAGCCTTAGCGGTCCTTGTGCCATGTTGACTCACTCCTTCTCCAATACCAGTTGTCTGTCTAAGTCTACTGTACGTCCACACTTGTGCAGAAATATGAGTGGAAGGTCTGGGGCTTTTAATATTGGTGAAGAGAAATAGATTTTACCAGGAAATAATCTAAGTTTTTGGTAAGTAAAATTTTATAATCAAATGTTACTGAATGTTACTCTCACTCAGAGATCAGGTGAGGAGCTCTGCCATCCGGGAGGAGCTCGGTGTCGAGCCGCTCCTCCTCCAGGTCGAGAGGAGCCAGATGGGGTGGATCGAGCATCTGGTCAGGATGCCCCCCGAGCACCTCGCTGGTGAGGTGTTTTGGACACGTCCTAGCAGGAGGAGACCAAGAGTCAGACCCCAGACCTGCTGGAGAGACTTTGTCTCACAGCTGGCCGGGGAACGACTCAGGATCCTTCCGGGTGAGCTGGAGGATGCAGCCGGGGTGAGAGAAGCCTGGGCTTCCCGTATGAGGCTGTTGCTCCCGCGACCCGTCCCCGGATGAGCGGAAGACGACGGAACGAAACGGAATGTTAATGAGATCTAAGTTAATGAGGTCTTTATGGATGGTTTTGTACGTATGTTGTCACTGTGTGTACAAAAGGAGACTTCTTCAGCATTTGATTGTTTATAAAAGCGTTTATTATGGAGTTTTTTATGCGAAATGTCCACTAAATTATGTCAGTTGTTGACTTTATTGGACTGTGATCTCCAGCTCTCATTGGACCGATTTGTGGCCGAGATGTGAATCCAAATCCAAATCAAGGACCGTGGCCCTCGCCCGGAAAAGGGTCAGAGACGACGGAACGGAATTATGTTTTCTGGTTACTGAGGCTCTGATTGGTCCAGGTGGAGCACTGCTGAATGTATGTACGTATATGCTGTATTTTTTGTTCTAAAAGTCATAGGTTCTTTTTTTATATAGTTTGGTCAGGAACGACTCAACTCCGGATTGAATTATATACACAGTATGTTTTCCCCCTTTTTTTAATGCATCTTGGCTGGTGCGACTTCTAGTCCAAAAATGTGACTTCATTCCTGACCCACTAAAGCGTGCTCCATCCTTTTCCAGTTAAGGAGCGTGTTTTTAAATGTGGAAGTTCTGAAACTTCAGGAACAATCTAATATTGTGGACTCAAACAAACCACCATCACGTTGGTAAATCTCATCTCCTCTAAACTCCCTCACAGTTGGTCTTAGCTTAGCCGTCCTCCCACCGCTGGCACTGGGTTCTGGTGTAACATTAAGCTGATGCCAGGAACAACATTTGTTCACTTGTTGCTTTGCCGTTGAGTCTGATGCATGACTCACGTTTGACGTTCCATTTGATCAGACTGCTGTCCTGCAGACACAGACTCTTGTCCAGCTCCTTCAGGACCAATTCCAGCTTGCAGAGCTGAGCCGAGCTAGTCAAAGCGATTTCCTCCACATCCACGTTCACACCAGCCAGCCTGGCTGCAGATTATCAGAATATAATACTCTGGTTCAGAAAGTGCAATTTCATCCATTTCCTTTCTATAAATGTATACTAACACAAATCCACTTCAAATTTTGATTATCGTCGTTCTAAACGTGCTCATCTTACACAGCAGGTGGTGAATCACCAGTCCATCATAGAGATCCTCCTCCAGACTCTGAACCACGATGTGTTCAGATTTCAAAGTCCTATTGATCCAATTAACCAGCGCCTGGCACGACACAATTAATCCCAGTCAGAAACATTAAACATGTTCATTACACCACAGATTAAAAGGCAGCGTGAGCTTTAATCATCTTTTATAAGTTTCAGGAGGAAAAAATACAGAGAAGGTAGTGAAATCTTCATTTTATAAGTTCTTTCTGTGATGTTTTCAGATCTCGATCATTAAATTGAATACATTTTCTTAAACCGTTGTTGTGATCTTAATAAATTATGTTGTGTTTTCAAAATCAACTTATACATCTGTTTAGTGTGAGTTAATGAAGAACAGAACAGAAAAAAAAGCAAAATGAATGACAAATTACGTCTTACCTCTTTTAGTTTTTCAAATGTTGGTTCTTTTAAAGACGCCGACTGAATGACTTTACTTTTTTGTCCTTGTTTAACAAAGAAAAAAAAATCATATTTAAAATTAAACAATGCTTTATATTTATTAGACAAATTTCTGTCATTTCTGTGGTTTAGTGGCTCATATTCAACAGTCCAGAGCAATGGAGAGCGTGGAAAAGAGGTGTAGAAGCGTGTGCAGGCAGGCTGGAACGGGCGGAGAAAAGTATCAGGTGTGATGTGTGATAGAAGAGTTTCAGATAAAATGAAAGGAAAAGTGTACAAAACTGTGGTGAGAGCAGCCATGCTGATTGGTCTAGAGACAGTGTGGTGAGAGCGGCCATGCTGATTGGTCTAGAGACAGTGTGGTGAGAGCGGCCATGCTGATTGGTCTAGAGACAGTGTGGTGAGAGCGGCCATGCTGATTGGTCTAGAGACAGTGTGGTGAGAGCGGCCATGCTGATTGGTCTAGAGACAGTGTGGTGAGAGCGGCCATGCTGATTGGTCTAGAGACAGTGTGGGGAGAGCGGCCATGCTGATTGGTCTAGAGACAGTGTGGTGAGAGCGGCCATGCTGATTGGTCTAGAGACAGTGTGGTGAGAGCGGCCATGCTGATTGGTCTAGAGACAGTGTGGTGAGAGCGGCCATGCTGATTGGTCTAGAGACAGTGTGGTGAGAGCGGCCATGCTGATTGGTCTAGAGACAGTGTGGGGAGAGCGGCCATGCTGATTGGTCTAGAGACAGTGTGGGGAGAGTGGCCATGCTGATTGGTCTAGAGACAGTGTGGTGAGAGCGGCCATGCTGATTGGTCTAGAGACAGTGTCACTGAGGAAAAGACAGGAAACAGAGATGTTTGTAGCAGAGATGAAGATGCTGAGGATCTCTCTGGGAGTGACCAGGATAGACAGGATCAGAGGAACAGCACATGTTAGAGGTTTTAAAGTCAGAGAGGTCAGACTGAGATGGTTTGGACATGTGCAGAGGAGAGAGAGAGAGTACATCAGAAGAAGGATGCTGGGTTTGGAACCACCAGGAAAGAGGACTAGAGGAAGACCAAAGAGGAGGTTCATGGATACAGTGAAGGAAGACATGAAGATAGTTGGTGTGACCGAAGAGGATGCAGGAGATAGGGTTAGAAGGAGGAAACTGACTTGCTGCAGTGCCCCCTGGAGGGAAATGCCGACCACGTTTTCACAAAAATAAGTGATGTCTAACATTAGCAAATTAAATTGAAAACGTTGCCCCCAGGAGATCCTCGATGGTCATAGAAAACAAACTCAAGCTACTTTCCTGCAGTTGCCTCGTCTTTTAGAAAAGCGAAATAAGAAAAAAAAAAAAGCCCTTTCTACTAAAATAAGCTAATGAGAAACAGTGTATATGATGGTTTTGTCAATTTACAATCTTACGCTACATTTCTGTGACTGTAGTGAGAGCAATACCTGAGGGGAGGGACTGTGGTCAAATGGCGTTCATGCACTGCTGACCAAATGACACCCTAAAACATAAACTGATGTTCGAATTGTGTCTGAATACCGGACGTAAAAGCTTGTAAATTACAGTCAATAATGTTCAAACAGTAGAAACCTCTAAAGTTTATTTATACCCCATCTTTAAGATACACCTTGCACCTGTCTGACTCCTGGCTCATGTTTTAGAGCGGGGGTGTCCAACCGGTCGACCGTGGTCTACCGGTAGACTGGTCCCGAGTCGACCGCGAGACGTGATGGGAAAAAATTATAAACAAAAATTAAAAAAATTTTTTTTTAATGACAGAAAGTCGGTGTTGCCAGTTTAGTCAACCCACTGTTGATTGGTGGAAAAGATCCTTATAAAATTCTAAATAATTTATTTTCAATGCCTGGAATTCACCCCAAATTTCTGCTCAGCTGCAGATCTGAAGGCTAATAAAGGAGTGGATGACGTCATCAACCCGAATGTTGATTGGATAATCAACTGCAGTTTTCCTAAATAAATTTTCCAATTGGCTGTGGATCTGAAGGAAGTACTCAGGACCGATATTAGGTTTAATACAGGCTGGAAAAATCTGTGGTGGTTTACAATGTTGCGGTGGGACTGGTAGAACTCAAGAGGTTTGATACTTGAAAAGTAGATCTTGGGACATAAAAGGTTGGGCACCCCTGTTTTAGAGCCTTTTATGGTCCACAAGCGGAAAAGGTTTCTCTCTCCTGTTCTAAGATAGGAAGAGACACAGACCAAAGAACATTTACTGTAAATAATAGTATTATTTTATACATATGTCAGGGTTGACCCAGAGGGAAATGAGCCCGGAGTGGGGCAGTGAGAGGAAAGGGTTAAAAGGATCAAAATCATTTTTTAAAAACGCAAGAAGGGATGAGTACTGAAACATCCTGGTGATAATGACACATGAGTGGAGGGAAAAGCTGAAAGTAAAAGAACAAGACAGCTGATAAAATTATTCATAAGGTTATTAGATGTACTCATACCCTGAAAGGACTCTAAATCCAGAGTGTCCTCTTTCTGATAGTTGGGGAAATCATCCGCCATCTTTTTTCCTCACGGTGAAACGTTCAGTCCTGTAAAAGTTATCTGTGATCAAATCCCTTCAAAGGGAGTGATTAGAAGTAAGAAACACCACATTAAAGTTTCCCACTCAGTAGACAAACCGTCCTTGATCACGCTGTTCCCCTTGTTTAGCTGAACCAGCACTGATGGTTGTAAACTCAGACTAAATGACCTGAATACTTTTATTTTCATCTCAAGTACATTTGATCCTAATAAAAGTGTTCTGAGTGAGTTGATTTTACTAAGTAAAAATACAAAACCATTGATCTACTTTAAAATGTGTCACAAAGAGAAGGCAAGCTGTAAATTCACTTCCTCTTTTTGGTGTTTCAGTTTCACACGTCACCCATTAAACCCTGTAAATCCATGATTTTACCCTTAAATCCGAACATTTTGAACCTTGTGGTTTAAGACGGAGTACAGCAAAGGATAAAGTTCTTCATTCTGACAAGCCAGACGTAACCTGGAGCATGTCAAGCAGTTGTTTCCTGGATCTGGAGGAGAGAAATACCTCACAGAGCAACTTTTCTTCCCCTCTTTGTTTTAAGTGCACGTGGCTTCCCTTTCCTGAGGTTGACAGCCAGCTTTAAACAGGGTCATAAACAAGAAGTATTTTCAAATAAGCTTACCTTCAGCAAGAATAACAGCAACTGCACCAGAATCCAGAAACCGCTGCTGAACCCAGTTTTCTTCACTGATGTCAGCTCAGCTGTCAAAACTGGGGTGGGAGAGTTTGAGGGGTGCAGTGAAACCTGAGGGAAAGCTCCTGTGAGATCCAGCAGAGCAACAGGCCTAAATGCATTCGGTTTAAACTGTTACTGAGAAGAAAAATAGTGTCAAAAGGGAAGATGAGCACAAATGAGAGGATGTGGCTGAGAAGAAGGTGGCACTTCCTACTTTTGCTCGAGGCTTTGCAGCAGAGTTACAGAATGTGTTCAGGATCATAATCTTTGTTTTTACACTCTAAAAGTCACAGAATGTGTCCAAGATTGAGAATGAAAGATTTAAAAAATCTGCTATGTTTATAGTATGTAGCAGGAGGGATTCATCCAGACCGGGAGGAGGTGGTGAGATAGAGGTTCTTGAAATCAACAAGTGAGAATGTCACACCTGTGACAAATCCAAGGCTTAATCCAAGGTGATGATCATCACACTTAGAAAAAAAAAAAAAAGATCATTCTGTCATGATCCTCTCTCCTGCCGCCAGAGGGAGCCCTGGATGTTTTCCACCAACCTGATTAGGGTCACCTGAGGATGATTACTGATTCCACACATCTGTGCACCCTGCCATCTATTTAAGAGGAATCACCCCGGACGTCCCTGTCAGGTCATACAATCCCTGCCAGCCAGGTCTCCCTGGTTGCCTGACCAAGTACATATTCTGCCAATAGCCTTTTATCGTTCCGTTCGTCCGTTCCATTTCGTCATCTCCCGTGATCCGGGGCCGGATCGCGGGGGCAACAGCCTCAAATGGGAAGTCCAGGCTTCTCTCACCCCAGCTGCATCCTCCAGCTCACCCGGAAGGATCCCAAGTCGTTCCCCTGTCAGATGGGAGACAATCTCTCCAGCCGGTCGAGGGTCTTCCCCTTGGTCTCCTCCTGGTGGAATGTGCCCGAAACACTTCATCCACGAGTCGCTCAGGGGCATCCTAACCAGCTGCCCGAACCACCCAATCTGGCTCCTTTGGACCTGGAGGAGGAGCGGCTCTACACCGAGCTCCTCCCGGATGGTAGAGCTCCTCGCCCAATCTCTGAGTGAAAGCCCAGCCACCCTGCGGAGGAAGCTCATTTCGGCCGCTTGTATCTGCAATCTCATCCTTTCGGTCACCACCCACAGCTGGTGACCATAGGTGGAGGTAGGAACGTGGATCCTGGTTACCACGGTGAGGGTAGGAACGTGGATCCTGGTTACCACGGTGAGGGTAGGAACGTGGATCCTGGTTACCACGGTGAGGGTAGGAACGTAGATCCTGGTTGCCATGGTGAGGGTAGGAACGTAGATCCTGGTTACCATAGTGAGGGTAGGAACGTACTAGATCCTGGACCACATCATCCACAAAAAGCAGATATCCGATCCTGAGGTCACCAGGATCGGCCATGCTACCAAATGTTTTCTGTCTACAACTGGATCCTCCTCTTTCCACCTGGACACCGCTTCATGACACATTCAAATCATGGAATGTGTAACCAATCGTTTTCAAATGAGCCGGTGCCACCTGTCACGTCTGCAATAATCTACACTTTGCATAACTTGTGAACTTTCTAAATCGCTCAAATTGCATTGTAGTTGGCATTTTGCGCACAGTTTTGCGTATTCATGTTTTATTAATGAGGTCCCAGATGTAAGTGGGGCAACCACAAGGAGCCAGGCATCTGGAGATGCCCTTGCTCGTCCAAAAGAGAGGAGGGGGTTTTGTGAATAGTGCTGTATTAACTGGTCAGTCAGTCATCTTCTTAACCGTCTATCCGTTCCATGATTGCGGGGGGCCGCCGGGGCCGATCCCAGCTGATCTAAGGTGAAGGGCAGGGTACACCCTGAACAGGTCGCCAGTCGATCGCTGGGTCACACACATACAACCATCCACACACACACTCATTCCTAGGGACAACACCGGCCAATCAACCTAACATGCATGTCTTAGAGGGTGGGAGGAAACCGGAGTACCCGGAGGAAACTCATGCAGAAACGGGAAGAACATGCAAACTCCACACAGAAAGAACAGTGTTCCAAGTTTCGTCCCCACCCGGGACTTGAACCCACGACCTTCTTGCTGTGAGGCCACTGTGTTACCCACTGCGCCACCGTGCTGCCCTTATATTAACTAGAGATACAAATCTTTCTCATTTTATTTAAAATAATGATGAAAAATGGTTGAAGAGAGATTAAAAAAAACAGATGACAGACGTTCAGTCCACCGGACTTTCCCCAGCTTCTGATTCCAAGCAGTCTGTTAGGAACTAATAAGGTTTTTCTTGGAAAGTTTACCAGGCTACGAGAAGGGTTTTAATCCTGACCTTGAATGGAGAGCCTGACTCCGCCTCTCTCACAATAGAGCCTTGATGGGTAAAGGCTCTGTCTCCACCTGGACTTTTAGAAATCCCACCGACCACAAACAACCTTGTCTGTGAAATTATCTTGAGGATGAAAGACCAGGTCGGATGGAAAAATCTTTAGAAAGTTGAGATAGAGATGATACTAACCTAGCCTGAACTACTCCGACTCAACTGGGACACCAGTCTGTGACTTAGCAGTTCATGTGCCCTCCAGCCGTCTCCATCCGACACGTACAACATCCTAAATAAAAAAAATAGGAAAGGAAAATGGTTGACACCACCAAAAACTACTGTCGGGTGTTTGCCGGTCGTGTGGGGAGAAAAAAAAATCCCCCATCAGAGAGATGAAGGGGCAATTTGGGAGATGTAGAAAGGTTACCATAGCAACCGAGCTATGAGACAAGAAAATAAAAGCCTAAAATAAACCCGTAATTCCTTTAGCTAAAGCCAAATTGAAGGAATTGGCTGTTCCAAAACCAATCTTACTGGAAAGCCGAAGCAAATCTAACCTCTCACACACATAAGAGATCAAATAAAACCCTCATTCACTTTGATTCCAGGCGTTTATTTCTTGATGGGCAGGAGGAAGAACGGAGCACGAGCCTGAGTTATCCAGTGCTTTCCTGAACCAGATTGACTCATCCATTCCCTCAATTATTTAGTCTGGCTGTAAAATGCATGAGAGCACAGTGCATGTTAGCAGGTCCTCAGGTGGCACCGCGGGGCCTGCTCAGCATCAGGAGTGCAGTCATGTCCAGGTCCTCCTCAGAGACTCATCACCAAGACCGTCAGTGCAAAAAAACCCAACATACATGACGCAAGAACTAAAGTTTTTGAGGGGGAAGGATGGCGCAGCGGGTACAGCTAGCAACTGTAACTGGAGGATTGAAGGTTTGAACCTCGCTTGGAGCTCAGGTTGAGGTGTCCTTGAACATTTAAAGTTTCTCAAAGTAAAAAAAATGTCCAGCAATATTTAAGTTGTGTAAAAAGTGGATTATCAAGAAAATAAAAAAAAAAAAACGTGTGAATTCCGTTCCGTTGCGTCGTCTTCCGCTTATGTGGGGCTGGGTCGCAGGAGCAACAACCTCAGACAAAAAGCCCAGGCTTCTCTCACCCAAGCTGCATCCTCTAGCTCACCCGGAAGCATCCCGAGTCGTTCCACAGCCAGCTGTGGAAACCTCTAACATATGCTGTTCCTCTGATCCTGTCCATCCTGGTCACTCCCAGAGAGATCCTCAGCATCTTCATCTCTGCTACAAACATCTCTGCTTCCTGTCTTTCCTCATTGACACTGTCTCTAGACCAATCAGCATGGCCGCTCTCACCACACTGTCTCTAGACCAATCAGCATGGCCGCTCTCACCACACTGTCTAATCAGCATGGCCGCTCTCACCACACTGTCTCTAGACCAATCAGCATGGCCGCTCTCACCACACTGTCTCTAGACCAATCAGCATGGCCGCTCTCACCACACTGTCTCTAGACCAATCAGCATGGCCGCTCTCACCACACTGTCTCTAGACCAATCAGCATGGCCGCTCTCACCACACTGTCTCTAGACCAATCAGCATGGCCGCTCTCACCTCGGTTTTCTACACTTTTCCTTTAATTTTAGCTGAAACTCTTCTGTCACACATCACACCTGATACTTTTCTCCACCCGCTCCAGCCTGCCTGCACACACTTCTTCACCTCTTTTCCACACTCTCCATTGCTCAACAAAAATCTCAATCTCAACAAAAAACGAACACAATTCAAATCTTTTTTTATTTCTTTATTGTGTTTTTTTATGAATAATTTTACCACTTAAATATGAAATCAAACAAACAGAAGATTATTTCATTCCGTTTAACATGTAACTGTCGTTAATATTTTTAAAAGGGCTATCAGCAAATATAAGCTTACAAACACCTTTAATTTCATCGTTTCCTACACGTGGCTGTAAAAATCCAGAACGACATAATCAAACATCTCCTTCAAAGCAGGTAACTTTCCAGGATGGATGAATAAATACTGACATTTAGAGACGTTTAAACATGACCATTTGTTTCCATCTGGGTCGGTAACAGCGCACAGTGACGTTTTCCTGCTTGAGGTGGTCTCTCCTCTGGATTCCAAACATCGACGAAGGCACAGCGAGGCGTGAAGAATAATATCAGGAGGTAAAAATGAGGAAAGTTAAGTTTCAGTCTGAGTTTTTATAGTTGCTGAACAGGTTGTAGAGAACTCTGAGGGTCGATTTCAGGTTCAAGTTGACAACATCTGGTGATTAGAAAAGAACAGGAGATTGATTTAGAGCCAGCAGATTTCAACATACTTTAAGGAAAACTCAGTCTCAAGTCGGCATCTAGTTTGTGTTTTTCTAGGAAATAAAAGCGGTGGAGGACAGATGATCTGCTAACATCTGAAACATAACTGTGGGTCTTTAACTTCATCTCATCTGAACCTAGTTCTTACCAACTGGAATAAGTTTTTTTTTATCTTTATTTTGAATACATTTTTTCCATATTTTATAATAAAATACAAATTAAAACAACTATTCGAAAAGGAGTAGGTTGAAGTAAAACTTATCTGTGTCCTAACCCTTTTTCAACATTAGAAACACACACACATACCCATACAAATATACACTCAACAAAAATATAAACGCAACACTTTTGTTTTTGCTCCCATTTTTCATGAGATGGACTTGAAGATCTAAAATTCATTCCAGATACACAATATTACCATTCCTCTCAAACATTGTTCACAAATCTGTCTAAATGTGTGATAGTGAGCACTTCTGCTTTGCTGAGATAATCCATCCCACCTCACAGATGTGCCACATCAAGATGCTGATATGACATCACGATTAGTGCACAGGTGTTCCTTATACTGCCCACAATAAAAGGCCACCCTAAAATGTGCATTTGTTTTTGCTTTATTGGCGGTCTGGGGACTCAGAACCAGTCAGTATCTGGTGTGACCACCATTTGCCTCATGCAGTGCAACCCATCTTCTTCGCATAGAGTTTATCAGATTGTCTATTGTGACCTGTGGAATGTTTGTCCACTCCTCTTCAATGGCTGAGCGAAGTTGCTGGTGCACGCTGTCGTATACGCCGGTCAAGCACAACATGTTCAATGGGTGACATGTCCGGTGAGTATGCTGGCCATGCAAGAACTGGGACATTTTCAGCTTCCAAGAATTGTGTACAGATACTTGCTACATGGGGCCGTGCATTATCTTGCTGAAACATGAGGTGATGTTCATGGATGTATGGCACAACAATGGGCCTTAGGATCTCATCACGGTATCTCTGTGCATTCAAAATGCCATCAATAAAATGCACCTGTGTTCTTCGTCCATAACAGATGCCTGCCCATACCATAACCCCACCACCACCATGGGCCACTCCATCCACAACATTGACATCAGCAAAGTGCTCACCCACACGACGCCACACATGCTGTCTGGCATCTGCCCTGAACAATGTAAACCGAGATTCATCCGTGAAAAGAACACCTCTCCAACGTGCTAGACACCATCGAATGTGAGCATTTGCCCACTCAAGTCTGTTACGGCGACGATCTGGAGTCAGGTTAAGACCTTGATGAGGACGACGAGCATGCAGTTGAGCTTCCCTGAGACGGTTTCTGACAGTTTGTGCAGAAATTGTTTGGTTATGCAAACCAATTGTTTAAGCAGGTGTCTGAGTGGCTGGTCTCAGACGATCTCAGAGGTGAACCTGCTGGATGTGGAGGTCCTGGGCTGGTGTGGTTCCTCGTGGTCTGCGGTTGTGAGGCCGGTTGGATGTACTGCCATATTCTCTGAAACACCTTTGGAGACGGCTTATGGTGGAGAAATGAACATTCAATGCACGAGCAACAGATCTGGTTGACATTCCTGCTGTCAGCATGCCAATTGCACGCTCCCTCAATGCTTGCGGCATCTGTGGCATTTTGCTGTGAGACAAAACTTCACATTTCAGGGTGGCCTTTTATTGTGGGCAGTATAAGGAACACCTGTGCACTAATCGTGATGTCAGATCAGCATCTTGATGTGGCACACTTGTGAGGGGGGATGGATTATCTTAGCAAAGCAGAAGTGCTCACTATCACACATTTAGACAGATTTGTGAACAATGTTTGAGAGAAATGGTAATATGGTGTATCTGGAATGAATTTTAGATCTTGAAGTCCATCTCATGAAAAATGGGAGCAAAAACAAAAGTGTTGCGTTTATATTTTTGTTGAGTGTAGATATACTGTATACACACACACACACTGTAACAATTCAGCTTAAATAATCCATATTCCATCATTTTCTCTATATTTACAAAAACACTTTTTTTTTTTTTACATAGCTGTTGAAAATATTGTTTTTAAACTGTATTTTTAATTGTTTTAAATTCACACTCATTTTTATTTCATCACTTAACCCGTTCCACAAATCCACCTCAGAATTGGAAAGACATAATCTTTTTTTTTTGTTGTATGAATGAGTTGCTTTTTAAAGTTTAACCTTTAATAAGTCCACAATAACTTGGCTTATTGCTTCATTCTGATGCTTCCCACTAAGTGGCGCTCTATTGAAACGTTGGGGTGCATTAATGAGACGTTTCCACAGTTAAAAAGTCATATTTCACCTGCTTCGACGGCACTAAACAATACAATCATCCTATTAATGTTTCCTCTTAACAGCCCCAAAAAATAAAGGGGTTTCATCAGTCATCGCTCTCTCATTCAGACAGTTCTTCATAGTTTGAGTTCAAAAGTAAAAAATGGCTTCAAAATGTGACAAAAATCTTCTCAGATATGATTTTACACCAAACAGAGTTATCTGTTCATTAGTAACCACACATACTGTACATATAGACCTGGTGGCACGGTGGCACAGTGGCCTCACAGCAAGAAGGTCGTGGGTTCAAGTCCCAGGTGGGAACGAGGCTTAGAACACTGTCCTTTCTGTGTGGAGTTTGCATGTTCTCCCTGTGTCTGCATGGGTTCCCTCACATCCTTCAAAAACATGCATGTTAGGTTGATTGGCCGGTGCCAAATCGCCCCTAGGAATGAATGAGTGTGTGTATGGTTGTATGTGTGTGGCCCTGCGACAGACTGGCGACCTTTTCGGGGAGTAACCCTTTGCCTTGAATCAGCCGGGATGGGCTCCCTCAATCCCGTCAGGAAGGGGTCCTCGAGGGCCGGCGTCCTGAAGGTTTTCCATATGTTCTTGCATCTACACACCTGATCCGGTTAATGGAGTCATTGTGCCAAATTTTATTGGCTGTTGATTCACTTTCTGTGCATCAGCAAGTTGAACCAGGAACGTGTGGGAAACCATCAGGACACCGGCCCTCGAGGACCAGCTATGGACACCCCGGCCGTAAGGGGTACACGGTTAAGAAGGTGACTGACATATACAGACCTACGAGCAACGTGCTTTATTATTTTATAATCCACACAAAATGAAACTAAAGAAATACTCGGTTCGTCTTCCCTAATGAAAATACAGGGGCGCCGGAGCCTACCCCAGCTGATTGGACCTAAGAGGCAGGATACACCCCAAACAGGTCACCAGTCTGATGTGAGGCCACACACATGCTCATTCCTATGGGAATTTTTTGTAGTGGCCAATCAACCTTACATGCATGTTTCTGGAGGGTGAGATGAAACCGGAGTACCTCGAGAAAACCCATGTATACACGAGGAGAACATGCAAACTCCACACAGAAAGGCCAGTGCGCTAAGTCTTGCCCCCATTCCGAGACTTAAACCCTTGACTTTCTTGCCGTGATGCCACAGAGCTGACCCCTGCACGACCGTGCAACCCCAAAGAATTATTTTATCATCTTATTTCCTGTTATCGACACACATGTTAATTACACGGGTTATGAGGAACATAACGAAGCGTGCACAGAGAATACGGAAGATGATATTATTTACATTTAAATTGAGAAAAAGGTTGGAGTCCATGTAACAACGGGATTTAACGTCCTTTTGAGTTTCTTTAATTAAAGTAAGTGAAAATAAAATGAATCAAGGAAGTAAACTGTGGTGAGAGCGGCCATGCTGATTGGTCTAGAGACAGTGTGGTGAGAGCGGCCATGCTGATTGGTCTAGAGACAGTGTGGTGAGAGCGGCCAAGCTGATTGGTCTAGAGACAGTGTGGTGAGAGCGGCCATGCTGATTGGTCTAGAGACAGTGTGGTGAGAGCGGCCATGCTGATTGGTCTAGAGACAGTGTGGTGAGAGCGGCCATGCTGATTGGTCTAGAGACAGTGTGGTGAGAGCGGCCATGCTGATTGGTCTAGAGACACTGATTCAAAGACAGGAAGCAGAGATGTTTGTATCAGAGATGAAGATGCTGAGGATCTCTCTGGGAGTGACCAGGATGGACAGGATCAGAGGAACAGCACATGTTAGAGGTTTTAAAGTCAGAGAGGTCAGACTGAGATGGTTTGGACATGTGCAGAGGAGAGAGAGAGAGTACATCAGAACAAGGATGCTGGGTTTGGAACCACCAGGAAAGAGGACTAGAGGAAGACCAAAGAGGAGGTTCATGGATACAGTGAAGGAAGACATGAAGATAGTTGGTGTGACCGAAGAAGATGCAGGAGATAGGGTTAGATGGAAGAAACTGACTTGCTGTGGCGCCCCCTGAAGGGAAATGCCGAAAGGAGAAGAAGAAAGAAGTAAATGTGAAATAATAATTCTTTCTAGCTAGGGATCACAATTATACAACTACATAAAATTATTTAAAATCTAATTAGTGTTTATGAATACATAAGTTTAAGTAAATGTTGAGTTTTAAGGTTTTATCCTTCTTAGAGAAGAGATGATATTTTTAACTGGTAACATTTTTCCGAAGAATAAAACTCATGGTCGGTTTGAATTTAAAACAAGGTCTCCCCCTACTGGACAAACTGATGATTGTTTTTATCAAACAAACGTTGCACCCTCAGTTCAACTATTTAATAATGTAAAAACTTATTTAACAATAAAGCTTTTTATTTATTCATTCATCTCCTGAACTGTTTATTCCCGACGGGCGAGGATGTACCAGAGCCTATCCCGGCTGTTTACTGGCGAGAGGCAGAGTACACCCCAAACAGGTTGCTAGCGTTGTGATGTGGAAGGACGGGGACCCAAAAGGACATAATCAGGGTTTAATTAACAGAAGTCAGGTAAGGCTTTAAGGCAAAAGCATAGGATTAATCCAAAGGAATGTTTTTAAAGTCCAAAAATATAACAGTTCAATGAAAAACATGGTCAGCGAGGACGACCTAGCTGGGAAGGACGGCGGCGACGACCCGGCTGGGAAGGACGGCGGCGACGACTCGGCTGGGAAGGACGGTGGCGACGACCGGGCGGGGAAGGACGGCGACGACCGGGCTGGGACGGACGAAGGCGACCACCCGGCTGGGAAGAAGGACGGCGACGACCGGGCTGGGAAGAAGGACGGCGACGACCCGGCTGGGAAGAAGGACGGCGACGACCTGGCCGGGAAGGACGACAGCGACGACCTGGCAGGGACGGAAGAAGGCGACGACCTGGCAGGGACGGAAGAAGGCGACGACCTGGCAGGGACGGAAGAAGGCGACGACCTGGCAGGGACGGAAGAAGGCGACGACCCGGCGGGGACGGATGGTTGTGACCTGACGTAGAAGTCAGGGGAGACTGCCTTTAAATAGGCGCCAGGATCCACAGGTGTGCGTCATCGGATTCATCACCCTCAGGTGACCCTAATCAGGCTGATGAGGGAAGGTCCAGGGCTCCCTCTTGTGGCAGGTGAGGGGATCATGACAGCTAGTCTGTTACGGAGCCACACACACATTCCTATGAGAAATTTCTCAGCGGCCAATAAACCGAAGAGGGAACCCACACGTACACAAGAGAGCATGCCAACTGCAAATAGAAAGACCAGTCCTTCAAGCCTCGCACTACTACGGAACTTGAACCCCTGACCTTCTTGCTGTGAGTCCACCGAGCTAACCAGTGTGCTATGTTACAGTCATTATGTTAGAGAAAAAAAACAGAAGAACGTACCTTCTGGTCTGGCTTTTGGTTTCTTCAGGCCTCCGTCCTGCATGAGTTCAAATGCAAACGCTACATTGTGCACCTGAGCAGGAATAAAAAAAAGTTATTTAAGTTGAGCTGATTTTTTTAATTTTTGTCAATCAGTCAAATAAATTTTAGGGTAAAAAGAAAATCACCTTTTGTTCAAAGCTCTCAGGTGTTAAGAAGAAGTTGTAGAGTGGGACAAAGTAGTCCTCTAAGAGACCCATCAGTAAAATCAGGTACACGCCATCAGCAAACTACACGAGAAAAAAACACGAAACATAGAGAGACGTGTTAGATCAGCAACTCTTTATAGGAGGAAACATCTGATTTACAAGTCGATCTACCTCACCATGGTAACCAGGATCTAAGTTCCTACCCTCACCATGGTAACCAGGATCTAAGTTCCTACCCTCACCATGGTAACCAGGATCTAAGTTCCTACCCTCACCATTGTAACCAGGATCTAAGTTCCTACCCTCACCATGGTAACCAGGATCTACATTCCTACCCTCACCATGGTAACCAGGATCTAAGTTCCTACCCTCACCATGGTAACCAGGATCTAAGTTCCTACCCTCACCATTGTAACCAGGATCTAAGTTCCTACCCTCACCATGGTAACCAGGATCTAAGTTCCTACCCTCACCATGGTAACCAGGATCTAAGTTCCTACCCTCACCATGGTAACCAGGATCTACGTTCCTACCCTCACCATGGTAACCAGGATCTAAGTTCCTACCCTCACCATGGTAACCAGGATCTATGTTCCTACCCTCACCATGGTAACCAGGATCTACGTTCCTACCCTCACCATGGTAACCAGGATCTAAGTTCCTACCCTCACCATGGTAACCAGGATCTACGTTCCTACAGTCACCATGGTAACCAGGATCTACGTTCCTACAGTTACCATGGTAACCAGGATCTACGTTCCTACCCTCACCATGGTAACCGGGATCTACATTCCTACCCTCACCATGGTAACCAGGATCTAGTACGTTTGTACAGTTACCATGGTAACCAGGATCTACGTTCCTACCCTCACCATGATAACCAGGATCTACGTTCCTACCCTCACCATGGTAACGAGGATCTATGTTCCTACCCTCACCATGGTAACCAGGATCTACGTTCCTACCCTCACCATGATAACCAGGATCTACGTTCCTACCCTCACCATGGTAACAAGGATCTACGTTCCTACCCTCACCATGATAACCAGGATCAACATTTCTACCCTCACCGTGGTAACCAGGATCTACGTTCCTACCCTCACCATGGTAACCAGGATCTACGCTCCTACCCTCACCATGGTAACCAGGATCAACATTCCTACGCTCACCGTGGGAACCAGGATCGACGTTCCTACCCTCACCATGGTCAACAGCTGTGGGTGGTGACTGAAAGAATGAGATCGCGAATACAAGCGGCCAAAATGATCTTCCTCTGCAGGGTGGCTGGGATCTCACTCAGAGATCGGGTGAGGAGCTCTGTAATCTGGAAGGAACTCAGTGTCGAGCCGGTTCTCCTCCAGGTCAAGAGGAGCCAGATGGGGTGGTTCGGGCATCTGGTCAGGCTGCCCCCGAGCGCCCCCCGAGCGCCAGGTGAGGTGTTTTAGGCACGCCCCACTGGGATGAGACCATGGGGGAGACCCTGGACTCGCTAGAGAGACTATGTCTCACAGCTGGGGAACAACTCGGGATCCTTCCGAGTGAGCTGGAGGATGTAGCGGGGTGAGAGTTTCTGGCTGTTGCCCCCGCGACCCGGCGCCGGATGAGCGGAAGACGATTGAACGGAATTTAAAAAACATCAAAATCTGGTTCATTTTTTACATGTTTTTTTCTTAATCAGGTACATTTCTTACCTGAGATTCCAGCTCAGTCACTTCCAGGTTGAGTTTGTTCAGGTGTTTGTTTACAAATGTGATCAGAGACTGAAAAAAAAAAAACAGAAAGTTTTTTTTTTTCATAATTTCACTTCAGCAAATGAGTGAAAAAGACTTTTGTTTACCGTTTTGACCACATTAAGTTTGTCTGGTGCGTGATCCAGCAGCGTGTCAAAAGCATCTCTTTCTAGTCGAGACAAAAAACAGACGTATTCAGAAAATTTTTATCTCATTTTGTTTTCTGGGAATTTAAAATCTACATTTCTGTCTCCAGAAACTTGGATTTTTACATTTTAAAGTCGTGTGAAAGAGAGGAACCCAAATGGAAAGGTTTGCTGTAGTGCCACCCAGAGGGCAAAGCCAAGGTTACAACGAGAAGAGATGAAGAAAGTGGAAGATTTTAAGTATCTAGGATCAACAGTCCAGAGCAATGGAGAGTGTGGAAAAGAGGTGAAGAAGCGTGTGCAGGCAGGCTGGAACGGGTGGAGGAAAGTATCAGGTGTGATGTGTGACAGAAGAGTTTCACTTAAAATGAAAGGAAAAGAGTACAAAACCGTGGTGAAAGCGGCCATACTGATTGGTCTAGGGACAGTGTGGTGAGAGCGGCCATGCTGATTGGTCTAGAGACAGTGTGGTGAGAGCGGCCATGCTGATTGGTCTAGAGACAGTGTGGTGAGAGCGGCCATGCTGATTGGTCTAGAGACAGTGTGGTGAGAGCGGTCATGCTGATTGGTCCAGAGACAGTGTGGTGAGAGCGGCCATGCTCATTGGTCTAGAGACAGTGTGGTGAGAGCGGCCATGCTGATTGGTCTAGAGACAGTGTGGTGAGAGCGGCCATGCTGATTGGTCTAGAGACAGTGTGGTGAGAGCGGCCATGCTGATTGGTCTAGAGACAGTGTGGTGAGAGCGGTCATGCTGATTGGTCCAGAGACAGTGTGGTGAGAGCGGCCATGCTCATTGGTCTAGAGACAGTGTGGTGAGAGCGGCCATGCTGATTGGTCTAGAGACAGTGTGGTGAGAGCGGCCATGCTGATTGGTCTAGAGACAGTGTGGTGAGAGCGGCCATGCTGATTGGTCTAGAGACAGTGTGGTGAGAGCGGCCATGCTGATTGGTCTAGACACAGTGTGGTGAGAGCGGCCGTGCTGATTGGTCTAGAGACAGTGTCACTGATTCAAAGACAGGAACCAGAGATGTTTGTATCAGAGATGAAGATGCTGAGGATCTCTCTGGGAGTGACCAGGATGGACAGGATCAGAGGAACAGCACATGTTAGAGGTTTTAAAGTCAGAGAGACCAGACTGAGATGGTTTGGACATGTGCAGAGGAGAGAGAGAGAGTACATCAGAAGAAGGATGCTGGGTTTGGAACCACCAGGAAAGAGGACTAGAGGAAGACCAAAGAGGAGGTTCATGGATACAGTGAAGGAAGACATGAAGATAGTTGGTGTGACCGAAGAAGATGCAGCAGTTAGGGTTAGATGGAGCGTGTGAAAGAAAGAAAAAACAAAACAATACATTTTAGCTTATGAACCCAGAATCTGACCGCCAGGGTCCCTGCCATTGGTTGCCAACCATCTCTTCATTCACCCAACCCCTACAGCCTTATCCTGCAGGTGGTGAGTCCACTGGAAGGTAGGTCATGTTCACTGTTCAGGCTGAGACCGTCCAGGTCCCATTAGTAATTGCCCGGCCACCAGGCACGACAGATATTTATATTTACACATAAATATGGTGTAAGTACAGTATGAAGTAATAATACTTACCAAATCTGCCCATCATCATCCTGAAAAAACAACAACAAATCAGAAATAAAACTTTTAAATACTGAACTGAAAGGTAGCCATCTCTTACTCTGTGGTGCTTGTCAGCTCCTTGGTGACTACCGCCGTCTGCAGGATTCCCTCACGTTTCTGCACAATAAAATTTATAATTCAGTGTCATTGGGTTGTTTATGAAACACGGAAAACAAAACCTAGACGATGACTAAAAGTAATTAAATCAGACACATCGAGACGGAATCCATTACAAAACATCAGAGTTTAATGAGTTGAACTGAACTTTATTTTCTTACAAATTGTTGATTTATGTTTGTTTAAATATATAATATAGTTTCAAAGCTTCAAAGTTTTAAAGCTCTCGATTTGCAAGTCGATCCACGTTCCTACCCTCACCATGGTAACCAGGATCTACGTTCCAACCCTCACCATGGTAACCAGGATCTACGTTCCTACCCTCACCGTGGTAACCAGGATCTACGTTCCTACCCTCAGCGTGGTAACCAGGATCTACGTTCCTACCGTCACCATGGTAACCAGGATCTACGTTCCTACCCTCACCATGGTAACCAGGATCTACGTTCCAACCCTCACCATGGTAACCAGGATCTACGTTCCCACTCTCACCATGGTAACCGGGATCTACGTTCCTACCCTCACCATGGTAACCAGGATCTACGTTCCTACCCTCACCATGGTAACCACGATCTACGTTCCTACCCTCACCGTGGTAACCAGGATCTACGTTCGTACCCTCACCATGGTAACCAGGATCTACGTTCCTACCCTCACCATGGTAACCAGGATCTACGTTCCTACCCTCACCATGGTAACCAGGATCTACGTTCCTACCCTCACCATGGTAACTACGATCTACATTCCTAACCTCACCGTGGTAACCAGGATCTATGTTCCTACCCTCACCATGGTAACCAGGATCTACGTTCCTCCCCTCACCGTGGTAACCAGGATCTACGTTCCTACCCTCACCATGGTAACCAGGATCTACGTTCCTACCCTCACCGTGGTAACCAGGATCTACGTTCCTACCCTCACCATGGTAACCAGGATCTACGTTCCTACCCTCACCATGGTAACCACGATCTACGTTCCTACCCTCACCATGGTAACCAGGATCTACGTTCCTACCCTCACCATGGTAACCAGGATCAATGTTCCTACCCTCACCATGGTAACCAGGATCTATGTTCCTACCCTCACCATGGCAACCAGGATCTACGTTCCTACCCTCACCATGGCAACCAGGATCTACGTTCCTACCCTCACCATGGTAACTAGGATCTACATTCCTACCCTCACCGTGGTAACCAGGATCTATGTTCCTACCCTCACCATGGTAACCAGTATCTACGTTCCTACCCTCACCATGGTAACCAGGATCTACGTTCCTACCCTCACCATGGTGACCAGGATCTATGTTCCTACCCTCACCATGGTAACCAGTATCTACGTTCCTCCCCTCACCGTGGTAACCAGGATCTATGTTCCTACCCTCACCATGGTGACCAGGATCTATGTTCCTACCCTCACCATGGTGACCAGGATCTATGTTCCTACCCTCACCATGGTAACCAGGATCTATGTTCCTACCCTCACCATAGTAACCAGGATCTACATTCCTACCCTAACCATGGTGACCAGGATCTACGTTCCTACCCTCACCATGGTGACCAGGATCTACGTTCCAACCCTCACCATAGTAACCAGGATCTACGTTCCTACCCTAACCATGGTGACCAGGATCTACGTTCCTACCCTCACCATAGTAACCAGGATCTACGTTCCTACCCTCACCATGGTGACCAGGATCTACGTTCCAACCCTCACCATGGTGACCAGGATCTACGTTCCTACCCTCACCATAGTAACCAGGATCTACGTTCCTACCCTCACCATGGTAACCAGGATCTATGTTCCTACCCTCACCATAGTAACCAGGATCTACGTTCCTACCCTAACCATGGTGACCAGGATCTACGTTCCTACCCTCACCATGGTGACCAGGATCTATGTTCCTACCCTCACCATGGTAACCAGGATCTACATTCCTACCCTCACCGTGGTAACCAGGATCTACATTCCTACCCTCACCGTGGTAACCAGTCTAAGTAAAATCTTAGTAAAATGGGTTTTACATTGCCCACTCTACCGTTTTCAAATTGATACATACATACATAAGCTTTCAAACAACAACACATTGGGCGCACCAGGTCATAAGACTTTTATGTACGCCCCTGTGGTCATAAAACAAATGGTACATTTTCTGTGCAACCCGACTCAAACAGAATCAAGAAGGACTGAAGACACCGCCACCGCAGTGCTTCCATTAATTCTTCTAAAAAATACTTCAATAAACAATTACATAAAAATAAAAGATATATTTAATATGTACACAGTTTTAAAATGATGTATATTATAACTTCCTTCCTCATGATGATACTGTATGTGTTACCTTGACAACCACCACCTGGACGGAGACATGTTCAGGAAGTCTGATAGGTGCCAGGAAGTGCATAGCGAGGGCCACCAGCAGGTAAACTATGGACACCAGGTTTTTGGAGTGTATGGCTGTGACAAAAAAAAAAGAAAGGTTTGTCAGACGAAGTATTTGAAATTTAAAATGAACTGGATTTGTTACATTTTACAAATTAGAAAATGTTTTTTGTCACCGTACACTGTACAGTAGACACGTATCTCTGTGTTTATACTGTACATCTGGATATAATACTTACAGTATTTTCACGACCATGAGGCGCATATAAAAGTCTTAGATTTTCCTCAAAATAAGCGGTGCACCCTAATGTGCAGCGTGCGCATGGCGCCCTGTGTGTGTTGTGAAAAAACAAGTGAAGCAGATGAACACTACGCTTGCTGTGATTCCGAGAGGTCTGACAAAGGAACTCCAACCACTGGACATCGGCCTGAATCGGCTGTTCACAGTGAGGCTGCAAGCGGCGTGGGAGCGATCGATGACCAGAGGAGATCACAGTTTCACGAAGGGTGGAAGGCAGCGCCGGGCGAGTTACGCCACAGTTTGCCAGTGGATTGTAGATGCTTGGGCTAATGTGTCTGCTGGCACTGTTGTACGAGCTTTCAATGAGCCGCACGGTACAGAAAGTGACTCTGACAGTGAGGAAAGTGAACCTGCTATGTTGGATTTAGAGCAGCTGTTAGATTCTGAAACAGAGGATGAGGACTTGGATGGTTTTAATTAATGACTTTATGACGACTGTAACTAATATTTAAATAAAACCAACCAAACTCAGTTTTACTCCTGATTTATTTTTAAATACACACACTTCTGTGTGTGTTGTTGTAAGGCGGACGTACGTAGAAGAGGATATGTATATAAAACCCACGCCCTATCATCAGATGTGTGTTAAATACAGAGCACACAAAACTCGGACTGCGCCTTTAATACGGTGCACCTTTTGGTCGTGAAAATACAATAGATGTTATCACCATCGGAAAATCTAACACCCTTACTGAATAAACAGAACTCACAGTCTACACTCCACTCTATGGTCCAGCCATGAGGTCTCAGCAGGTCGTTTACAGCCTCCAAAACAGTCTGAAGTTTCTGTTTCTGTCCGATCTCTGACTGAGTCACCTCCGCCACGTTTAGCTTCCTGCCCGACAGCTTCTCTGTGAACATCATCAGACACAGAGGTAGACAAATGACACAACTCTCTTTTTAAATTAGACACAGTTTCTGCGGATTATCTGTAATTTTAATCAATTTAGTTCATAAATTCAATTGTTAAGTCAGTCAGTTACACAGCTTTGCAGATGATACACAACTCTATGTGTGACGGCAGCCTGATGGACGAACTGTGTCAGCAAAAAAACATTGAAATAAAAGATCAAAAGCAGTTATTTTTTGTAGAAAGTGATCAATAGTGTTGAAACATTCTGATTCTTGAGGTTTTTATTGATTATAAAAAGTAAAATATTTGATCAATGTTTCAGTTTTTCTCACCAAAAAGCTTCTGGAGAACTTGTCCATCGTAGCAGTCCTCCTCCAGATCTTTGACGATGATGCGGTCCTCCTCCAGCTCGTTGTTTATCCAATCCACCAGCACCTAACGATGAATTCACAATCATCCTGGTTTTCTTTAGGAAAAAAAACACCGGATCATGGATTACCTTCAGAAGATCCTTAAATTTAGGATTTTCTCTCGATGTCGGATTCAGCATGACTCTTTCAGCATTTTCTTCTGTGGAAAAAAAAAACGAAAGCTCAAACTTTATGACAGAAAAAAAGACCCGTGAAGCTAATTTAAACATGCATGTCAGGTTGATTGGCCGCTCTAAAATTGCCCCTAGGAATGAGTGTGTGTGTGTAGCCCCACAAAAGGCTGGCGACCCGTTTGGGTTGTACCCTGCCTCTCGCCTGATATCAGCCAGTATAGGCTTCAACATTCCCCACGACCCCATTAGGAATAAGCAGTTCAGAAGACGAAACGTATTAATACGAATTGCAAAGTTCAACATTATTTTATGCATTTGACAAAGTTTATATAAATATTTGACTTTTTTTTATATTATTTTTACTCACTCCATTCATCCCTCACCCAGAAAATTTGTGTACTGCAGTAAACCACAGCAGGCTGCCATGACAGCGCCAATGGTAGGAGAAGCAGGGGTTAGGTGTCTTCTCCAAGGACCCTGGTCGTGAACTCAGTGGGAATCTAACCTGCGAACTTCCGGTTAATGTTCGCGGTCGAACACTCTAACCACCGAGTCACCGTCTCGCTTCTATTTTGGTTGGCTGTTCACCCCTACGCCCCGGCCCCGGATAATCGTAAGACGACGGAACAGAACAGAACATTTTGATTCCATTTGAATATAAATAGATTATTTTAACTTGTTTTATCTGTAGCTCACATACTGTAAAAGTGTGAAGTACTTTTTCAATCCACCAGATTAAAGAACTTTTAGTAGGACATTAGACTTTTAAGTGAGAGGCGGTGGCTCAGTGGTAGAGCATTTACCCTCAGATCAGAAGTTCGCTGGTCCGATTCCCACCGAGTTCACGCCTAGGGTCCTTGGAGAAGACACCTAACCCCCCGTTTCTCCCACCATTGGCACTGTCATAGGTGGCAGCCTGCTGCGGTGTAATGCAGCACACAAATTTTCCCGGTTAAGGGTCAATAAACTACAGATTATTATCATTTTTTTAAATTCTTATTAAGTTTCATGTCTTCCTCTGCAGGGTGGCAGGGCTCTCATTCAGAGATCGGGTGAGGAGCTCTGCCATCCAGGAGGAGCTTGGTGTCGAGCCACTCCTCCTCCAGGTCGAGAGGAGCCAGATGGGGTGGTTCGGGCATCTGGTAAGGATGTCCCCGAGCGCCTCACGGGCGAGGTGTTTCTGGCACGTTCCACCGGGAGGAAACCAAAGGGCAGACCGCGGACCCGCTGGATAGACTGTCTCACAGCTGGCTGGGGAACGACTCGGGATCCTTCAAGGTGAGCTGGAGGATGAAGCCGGGGAGAGAGAAGCCTGGGCTTTCCAGTTGAGGCTGTTGCCCCTGCGACCCGGCCCCGGAACAAGCGGAAGATGACGGAACGGTATTAAGGTTTTTATCTTCTTCTTTTGGCTTTGCCCGCTGGATGGCGCTACAGCAATATATGTTTCCTCCAGCATCGTCTACAGCTCGCAACCAGCTGTCTTCATGCCCTCCTTCACTACGTATTTAAACGTTTTCTTTGGTCTTCCTCTGGATCTCCAGAGTTCCAAACTTAGCACCTCCTGCTGATACATCTCCTCTCTCTCTTCAGCAACTGTAGGCTTTTAAAACCATCTCTACCCCATGCCAACTTTAATTTTCTGCTGCTCTGAATGCCCCATCAGTCAGAGATACAGACATAATCCCAGCGTCAGTATCTCTGTCAGTAAAGAGAAGCTCTTCACAGTCACATTTATCTTTTTTCAATTTTTTTTTGTTTAGAAATCTTCAGAAATGAATCCATGGACTCACATCTGAACCTCTCCATTAAATCCAGAACATCATCAGCTTTCATTCATCTGATCCTGAAAAGGGTCCTTCATGACTTTCAGTAGGAATTAAACCAGCCACAGGACCTCCTGATAGGTTCCTGGATCAGTTTAGACTTCAGCGAAGGTCTTTAGGGCATTAAAAACGATCATCATTGTATCTCAATGGTTTAGGACAGAGCTAATCAGTGGTGGCACGTAACAAAGTAAATGTACTTCGTTACTTACTTAAGTAAAATGATTGTGTATCTGTACTTTAGTAAAGTAAAATTTTAGACTTGTACCTTTTACTTTACTACATTTCAGAGCAGTGGTTCTTAACCTGGGTTCGATCGAACCCTAAGGGTTCGGTGAGTCGGTCTCAGGGGTTCGGTGGACCCTCCGCCCCGGAGGTAAACTCCTCAGTCTAGTCTGCAGTTAGTGGGCACAGTCATTGAAAGCTTCCTGCTCTGGGATTTCCTACCGGTCCGCTTAGAGGTCACTGGTTTAAGCAGCAGAGTGAGACCTCCCTATCAGACCGCTTAGAGAGGGCTGGATATGTGTCTGAGTGAGACTCCCTACCGGTCTGCTGGATAAGCAGCAGAGTAAGACCTCCTATCAGACCGCTTAGAGAGGGCTGGATAAGTAGCAGAGTAAGACCTCCTATCAGACCGCTTAGAGAGGGCTGGATAAGCAGCAGAGTGAGACCTCCCTATCAGACCGCTCAGAGAGGGCTGGATATGTGTCTGAGTGAGACTCCCTACCGGTCTGCTGGATAAGCAGCAGAGTAAGACCTCCTATCAGACCGCTTAGAGAGGGCTGGATAAGTAGCAGAGTGAGACCTCCTATCAGACCGCTTAGAGAGGGCTGTATAAGCAGCAGAGTAAGACCTCCTATCAGACCGCTTAGAGAGGGCTGGATAAGCAGCAGAGTAAGACCTCCTATCAGACCGCTTAGAGAGGGCTGGATAAGTAGCAGAGTGAGACCTCCCTATCAGACCGCTCAGAGAGGGCTGGATATGTGTCTGAGTGAGACTCCCAACCGGTCTGCTGGATAAGCAGCAGAGTAAGACCTCCTATCAGACCGCTTAGAGAGGGCTGGATAAGCAGCAGAGTAAGACCTCCTATCAGACCGCTTAGAGAGGGCTGGATAAGCAGCAGAGTAAGACCTCCTGTCAGACCGCTTAGAGAGGGCTGGATAAGTAGCAGAGTGAGACCTCCTATCAGACCGCTTAGAGAGGGCTGGATAAGCAGCAGAGTGAGACCTCCCTATCAGACTGCTTAGAGAGGGCTGGATAAGTAGCAGAGTGAGACCTCCTATCAGACCGCTTAGAGAGGGCTGGATAAGTAGCAGAGTGAGACCTCCTATCAGACCGCTTAGAGAGGGCTGGATAAGTAGCAGAGTGAGACCTCCCTATCAGACTGCTTAGAGAGGGCTGGATAAGTAGCAGAGTGAGACCTCCTATCAGACCGCTTAGAGAGGGCTGGATATGTGTCTGAGTGAGACTCCCTACCGGTCTGCTGGATAAGCAGCAGAGTAAGACCTCCTATCAGACCGCTTAGAGAGGGCTGGATAAGTAGCAGAGTGAGACCTCCTATCAGACTGCTTAGAGAGGGCTGGATAAGTAGCAGAGTGAGACCTCCTATCAGACCGCTTAGAGAGGGCTGGATATGTGTCTGAGTGAGACTCCCTACCGGTCTGCTGGATAAGCAGCAGATTAAGACCTCCTATCAGACCGCTTAGAGAGCGCTGGATAAGTAGCAGAGTGAGACCTCCCTATCAGACTGCTTAGAGAGGGCTGGATATGTGTCTGAGTGAGACTCCCTACCGGTCCACTTTGAGAGCGCTGCATAAGCACCAGAGTGAGACCTCCCTATCAGACCGCTTAGAGAGGGCTGGATATGTGTCTGAGTGAGACTCCCTACCGGTCCGCTGGATAAGCAGCAGAGTGAGACCTCCCTATCAGACCGCTTAGAGAGGGCTGTATAAGCAGCAGAGTGAGACCTCCTTCTCAGTCGCGTTTAACAACACCTTCTTTAATAACCCTCCGTCTGACCAGCGGTGTGTGTCAGTGACGTTGGGTTAGCGTTAGTGACTCTAATCCCACGTCCACCTCCAACCGCCACTACGTGTGACTGTCGGTGTGTCGTGTGATTTCTTACGAAATATTTTAATCCATGCTTTTTATGTCGGGCAAAAAAAGAAAGTGAAAAAATCAGAAACTAATGTTTTAAATGTGGAAATAATGACTTTTTTGTAACATTTTATTTTTCTGTACTGATAAATTCCCCTTTTTGGGTCAGATTAGATTCCATAGCAGAACAATTTTTGGTTTCACAGGCTTTGTGTTTGACTCTCGTGAGATAGGACCAAAGTCCATCTGTGAAATGTCGGTCTCATTTGAACCATCTGGAAGTCTGAGAACCTCCAAAACAGACTTCTCACTTTTTCCTAATTAATTTTCTAAGTAAATTCAAACCAGACTTTCTAATAATTAGAGACAATATCTACTCTGTTAAACTTTAGATCCTAGAGATGAACTTTTATTTATTTGTTTTTACATACTCTATTGATCCCTCACCAGGGAAATTTGTGTGCTGCATTACACCGCAGCAGGCTGCCACGACAGCGAGGAAACAGGGGGGTTAGGTGTCTTCTCCAAGGACCTTAGACATGAACTCAGAGGGAATCGAACCCGCGAACCTCCGGTTAATTTCCCGGTCCGTGGGTGAACGCTCTACCACTGAGCCACCGCCTCCCGTTTAGCTATTAAAAATAACTTTATAATTAGTTTGCCATTTTTTTCCTTTTACTTTAATTTCAGACAGAATTATTTTAATTTTTTTTAGTATAAAATATTTTTTACTAAAAAATGAACTCGTCTTTTTAAAACATTAAATAAACACATAAAGATTTATTTGTTCCAAAAAAGAACTTTCCAGCTCCAATTTATGTGTTTTTTTATCCATCTTGAATCCCGGGGTGGAGGTGCACTCACCCAGCAGGGTGTCTTCAGGATGAATATCTGCTCCTGATGGGAGCATCGGTGCGTTGATGGCATTTTTTCCTTCTTCATGAAGATCGCTCACTAATGACAAATTTAGAGAAAAAAAAATCACATATTTAATAGTAAAAACAAAGAAAATAACAGTACATTTTATTTAAAAAGCACTTTGAAAGTAAAAAAAATCAATATGAATTAATAAAGTTTATAAAAAAAAATAAGATTCTTGTAGGAATAAAGGTACATCACCGCAGCATCGGTCCGGTCCGTCGTGGTAAAGAAAGAGGAGAGCCGAAAAAAAAGCTCTCGATTTACAAGTCAATCTACGTTCCTACCCTCACCATGGTAACCACGATCTACGTTCCAACTCTCACCATGGTAACCAGGATCTAAGTTCCTACCCTCACCATGGTAACCAGGATCTACATTCCTACTCTCACCATGGTAACCAGGATCTACGTTCCTACCCTCACCGTGGTAACCAGGATCTACGTTCCAACTCTCACCATGGTAACCAGGATCTACGTTCCAACTCTCACCATGGTAACCAGGATCTACATTCCTACCCTCACCATGGTAACCAGGATCCATGTTCCTACCCTCACCATGGTAACCAGGATCTACGTTCCTACTCTCACCATGGTAACCAGGATCCATGTTCCTACCCTCACCATGGTAACCAGGATCTACGTTCCAACTCTCACCATGGTAACCAGGATCTACGTTCCAACTCTCACCATGGTAACCAGGATCCATGTTCCTGCCCTCACCATGGCAACCAGGATCTACGTTCCAACTCTCACCATGGTAACCAGGATCCATGTTCCTGCCCTCACCATGGCAACCAGGATCTACGTTCCAACTCTCACCATGGTAACCAGGATCTACATTCCTACCCTCACCATGGTAACCAGGATCTACGTTCCTACTCTCACCATGGCAACCAAGATCTACGTTCCTACCCTCACCATGGTAACCAGGATCTACGTTCCTACCCTCACCATGGTAACCAGGATCTACGTTTCTACTCTCACTATGGTAACCAGGATCTACGTTCCTACCCTCACCATGCCCCCTGAACGCCTCGCTGGTGAGGTGTTTTGGGCACGTCCCATCGGGGGAGACCAAGAGGCAGACCCCGGACCTGCTGGAGAGGCTATGTCTCACAGCTGGCCGTGGAACGACTCGGGATCCTTCTGGGTGAGCTGCAGGATGCAGCTGGGCTGAAAGAGGCCTGAGTTTCCCGTCTGAGGCTGTTGCCCCTGCGATCCGGTCCCGGATAAGCGGAAGATGACGAAACGGAATAAAGTAATTTCATTTTTGTAATTTTTAATCCTCCAGATCGAGAGAAGCCAGATAGAGTGGTTCGGGCATTTGGTTAGGATGCCTCCTGAGTGCCTTGCTAGTGAGGTGTTTTGGATTGAAACCTGCTGGAGAAACAGCCGGCCTTGGAACACCTTGGGATGCTCCTGGGTGAGCTGGAGGATTGAGAAAAGCCTGGGTTTCCCATCTGAAGCTGTAGCAACCCGGCCCTGGCTGGGAGGTGACGGTTGCGTCTGAGCTGTTGAAGCGGTTTAGATGAAAAAACTGTGAATTAAGATAAAACGGAGGTTCATGCATGCCTGCACCGCTGGTACTGGTAACACGAGGTGGGTTCCTCTAGGTTTGTTTTCTGGGTTCATCTCATTTTGCTTCGTAAAACCAGAAGATTAAAAGAAGGAAGATAACTCTTATCAAATGTTTATTTAAACTTTTAACAGAAGCTGCTGCGTCAGTTCTCATATGTTTATCACTCCCCCGCTTTTTGGGTTTTTTTCCCCCCATTTGCTTCCTTTTTGACACAGATATCATTTGTCTGATGTTTTTACAGCAGAGAACCGCCGTGGACACATTTCCCCTAAAGTTCAGTGGAAAACATGTCCAGAGCTTCATCATCCAGCTGATTTCATTAAGGTTTAAAGATCCAAGCTTTTTTTTTTTTTTTTTTTGTCTAGTTTTTGTGTGAGAACATCTCTGCTGACTGCAGCATCCTCCTGAGATTCAGAGGCTTTTTATCTCTAATGATCACAAAGCTTTTATCGTCCATCTTCTGCTTTTTTAGTTTGGACATTTTGGCTGAGCACCGATCCATAACCTCAAAATTAGAAAACATGGAAAAGATTTTCAGGTCTTTGAATAGAAAGAAAAACAACTAATTCTTCTTCTCCTTTCCTCATTTACCTTCAGGGGGCGCCACAGCAAGTCAGTTTCTTCCATCTAACCCTATCTCCTGCATCCTCTTCGGTCACACCAACTACCTTCATGTCTTCCTTCACTGTATCCATGAACCTCCTCTTTGGTCTTCCTCTAGTCCTCTTTCCTGGTGGTTCCAAACCCAGCATCCTTCTTCTGATGTACTCTCTCTCTCTCCTCTGCACATGTCCAAACCATCTCAGTCTGACCTCTCTGACTTTAAAACCTCTAACATGTGCTGTTCCTCTGATCCTGTCCATCCTGGTCACTCCCAGAGAGATCCTCAGCATCTTCATCTCTGATACAAACATCTCTGTCTCCTGTCTTTTCCTCAGTGACACTGTCTCTAGACCAATCAGCATGGCCGCTCTCACCACACTGTCTCTAGACCAATCAGCATGGCCGCTCTCACCACACTGTCTCTAGACCAATCAGCATGGCCGCTCTCACCACACTGTCTCTAGACCAATCAGCATGGCCGCTCTCACCACACTATCTCTAGACCAATCAGCATGGCCGCTCTCACCACACTATCTCTAGACCAATCAGCATGGCCGCTCTCACCACACTGTCTCTAGACCAATCAACATGGCCGCTCTCACCACACTGTCTCTAGACCAATCAGCATGGCCGCTCTCACCACACTGTCTCTAGACCAATCAACATGGCCGGTCTCATCACGGTTTTCTACACTTTCACTTTCATTTTAGCTGAAACTCTTCTATCACACATCACACCTGATACTTTTCTCCACCCGTTCCAGCCTGCCTGCACACGCTTCTTCACCTCTTTTCCACACTCTCCATTGCTCTGGACTGTTGATCTTAGATACTTAAAATCTTCCACCTTCTTTATCTCTTCTCTCTGTAACCTCACTTTTCCATTTGGATCCCTCTCATTCACACACATGTACTCTGTTTTACTCTGACTAATCTTCAAAACTCCACCTCTCCAGCTTTTCCTCCACCTCTTCGCTCCTCTCACTACAGATCACTATGTCATCTGCAAACGTCAGATGACAAAAAAAACAGCTAATTAAATATTAAATGAACCATTGATCACGGTATAAATCTCTGAAGCAGACAGTCACTCCTTCCAAGTTAAGATTGGAATGTCCTTCTTTGGAACAGGTTGGTACCAGACCGGCTAGACACAGAGAAGGTTAGTACTTTGGGGAACCTTGGGGAAGCATGGTACGTTAGAATTCTGTCCTCTGGTTGAACCCACTTCACTCCATTAGTCTCTCATTTTTTTCATTCATTGATTCTGATGTCATACCTCTAATTAGATCTAGTTTATTCACAGCAATGGCTGTAAAAAGAAACTGGATATGGCAAGTCAGTGTAAAAAAAAAGTAACCAGTGGCTCCAAAAAGTCTCAGCGCCCACAAGTTTCAATTGAAAAATCACCAGCCATGACCAAGTCACTATTATTGTCATAAAAACTATTCTCTCTGTTCATTTTTTACCTTTTTGTCCACCAGCACAAAAATTTCAAATTAAAAACAGCCAATTAAATGCACCAAAATATGTAACTGCTGTTCACCCTCATGTTTGATTGGTAGATTTTACTTAGCAGGATGTCAGAGCATGAGTCAGACAAATTGGCTCCAGTTAGGGTCTCTGGTGGCAGTGGCGTGTAGCCTCAAAAAGCTCACTCCTGGTTGGCAAGGTGGTTGCCATGCAAATACAGAATCAAAGAAACGACTGGGTATTTTTGACCACATAGATTTCATATGGTACTGTACAGACTACGGCTAGTGTTTACTGAAGTCACCGATTGTGACTTCATACTTGTGAATCCCTTTCAGATGACGTTGTTGTGATACCAAGCTATAGAAATAAAATCTATAAAATAGAAATTGAAATGAAATCAAGGAAACATCTGTTTATGGTAAAACCAGAACAAAACCAGATCTTCAAAGCCAGGGTGTGGGGGTCTTCTGCTTGCTATCTGATGGTGCCTCAAACCTGATTGCAGATCAGTGGTTATCTTTGTAATTACTGAGCAGAGCTGCTGCATTTTATCTTAATTGTCCATCTTACTGCATTACTGGCTTCTTTGGACTGAGCTCGACCCAGCCTCGCCGCCTCAGCATTCAGAATAAACATAACCCTCTCATTACAACAGATTAAGGTGAATATTTGATAGAAACGTACATGGATCTTGTTCATTTCAAACAGAACGAAGCTTGTTGCTCGTTTTAAACCACGTCCACATACATGTCACAGCCTCCACTTCTCATTTATCTTTTTAAGTTCCTCCGAGTTTTATATTAAAACCATGTTACCTTGCTTCTTCTTTTTAGTCCCACACAGCAGACCCGCCATGTCGCAGCCAATAAAACAGCAGATTCTTCCTGATGGGAGCGAGTAGTGGAAGAAAATGCAGGAGTGGGCATAAACTCTGTGTGTGTGAGTTGCAGTCGGTGCAGCTGAGCAGTAGCAGGTCATCACGTGTTTATTTCTGTCACAACCCTCCACCCCACCTCTGCGGTCCAATTACCAGAGAAGCTTAGGGATGTGTGTGTTGAGGGGGACGGAAAGGAGGAGCCTTACTGGGTGTAATGGTGTCACTACTGATGGACGGTTTGTCCACACACCCCCGGATTACTAACTTAAGGTTCTAAAAAGGAATCACATTAAGCATAAAAAGTGTAAATGATCACTGCATAATGTCTTCATGAAGCGTCTGAAATTAACGTTTTGATTTACCAGTAGATTTACGTTCATACCCTCACCATGGTAACCAGGATCTACGTTCCTACCCTCACCATGGTAACCAGGATCTACATTCTTACCCTCACCATGGTAACCAGGATCTACATTCTTACCCTCACCATGGTAACCAGGATCTACGTTCCTACCCTCACCATGGTAACCAGGATCTACGTTCCTACCCTCACCACGGTAACCAGGATCTACGTTCCTACCCTCATCATGGTAACCAGGATCTACGTTCCTACCCTCACCATGGTAACCAGGATCTACGTTCCTACCCTCACCATGGTAACCAGGATCTACGTTCCTACCCTCACCATGGTAACCAGGATCTACGTTCCTACTCTCACCATGGTAACCAGGATCTGCGTTCCTACCCTCACCATGGTAACCAGAATCTAAGTTCCTACCCTCACCATGATAACCAGGATCTACGTTCCTACCCTCACCATGGTAACCAGGATCTACGTTCCTACCCTCACCATGGTCATCAGCTGCGGATTGTGACTCAAAGAACAAGATCACTGATACAAGCGGCCAAAATTAGTTTCCCTGCAGGGTGGCTGAGCTCTTACTCAGAGAAACAGTAAGGAGCTCTGCCGTCCGGGTGGAGTTTGGAGTAGAGCCGTTGCTCTTTCAGGTTGGGGTGTTTAGGGCTTCTGGTAAAACTGCTGGCAAGGTGTTTCGGACACATCCCACCGGCAGGGAATGCCTCGGGATCAACCCGAATAAGCTGGAGGATGCAGCCGGGGTGAGGGAAGTCTGGGTTTCCTGTCTGAAGCTTTAACCCGTGCAATCCGGCCCAAGAGTGAAACAATCAACTGAAGAATGAGGAAGAGTAGGGTGAAAAAAATAAACTATTTATTTACAACCAATCTTTAACTGTATCTCTAGGGAATGCTACAGATGGGTCCTCTCTCAGCTTGGCACCAGTCCTTTTTATTCAGCCAGCTAGCAATCACCTGTAACTGCCAACATGTGGAAAGTTGGGAGCCTGGGTGGCAAAGGTAAGGGAAAAACACAAGAGGGCGACAAAAACAAAACCCAAACATCCCCCAAATGGCTTTGCCCATAACAGAGACGTTTCAGAAAACATTCCAATCTTATTTCAGGATGGAAGTCGAAACGTATCGATCATCAAATTCATTGTCCAGAAGACACTTTGAAGGCAGTTCAACGATGGACCATTACTGGATGAATAAGGGATGAATAAGGTTTGAAAATCCAATTAGTCACCTCACCTTCTTAACCGTCTATCCCTTAGAGAGTGGGAAGGCGGGGGTGCCGGAGCCGATCCCGGCTGATTCAAGGCCAGAGGCAAGTTACACCCGAAAAGGTCCCCAGTCTGTCGCGGGGCCACACACATACAACCATCCACACACACATTCATTCCTAGGGGGCAATTTGGCAACGGGCAATCACCTAACTTGCATGTTTATGGAGGGTGGGACGAAACCAGAGTACCTGGAGAAAACTCACGCAGCGCGAAGAGAGTATGCAAACTCCACACAGAAAGACCAGTTTTCCAACCGAGCTGTGTTAAAATGTTTTACTACAAAATGAATGTCTAAAAAAATCCATCTATTGAAAAAGTTATGTGTAATTTAATTATCCAGATTATTTTTAGGCCAGAAGGGAAGGCTATGTTCTCCTACCCTCACCATGGTCACCAGCTGTGGGTGGTGACCGAAAGAATGAGATCGCGAATACAAGCGGCCGAAATGAGCTTCCTCTGCAGGGTGGCTGGGCTCTCATTTAGAGATCAGGTGAGGAGCTCTGCCATCCGAAAGGAGCTCGATGTTGAGCCGCTCCCCCTCCAGGTTGAGAGAAGCCAGATGGGGTGGTTCAGGCATCTGGTCAGGATGCCCCCGAGCACTTCGCTGGTGAGGTGTTTTGGGCACGTGCCATCAGGAGGAGACCGAGAGGCAGACCCCGGACCCGCTGGAGAGACTATGTCTCACAGCTGGCTGGAGAACGACTCAGGATCCTTCCGGGTGAGCTAGAGGATGCAGCCGGGGTGAGAGAAGCCTGGGCTTCCCGTCTGAGGCTGTTCCCCCCGCGACCCGGCCCTGGATGAGCGGAAGATGACAGAACGAACGGAACAGCTTTGAAGGCTCCGTACAGTCAACGCAGCTAATTTTAGTGACTGAATATGTTTAATTATATCACAGCAAGTTGATTAATTAATCCAGATTAAAATGAATCCTAATGAATTTCCTGTGTTTACATGAGTTAATGCTTGTTTCCAAAGTTAGCGGCACATCTTGTTTAAGCTCTCAGTGAGTAATAAACGACTTCTTTAATGAGTTCTATTTCTGTAGATAATCAATTTAACAAATGGTTTGTTCGTTTAAACACAATGACAATAATTTAATAGAAACAAAGTCAGCATTTGAGATGATTATTATTCTGTCGGAATCATTGAACAAAATCTATTAGTCAAACTGAATCAAAACAGCAGGTGATTTGATTTCTTTGAATTCTTTAAAGTCAAAGTTAATCTGGTTAGTAAAAAAAAAAAGCATTTAGAAGATTGAAATCGACCTCTGGTTGGGCTCCTCGGGGACGGGGGGGTGGGGTAAAGTGAGACACAGAGGAAGGATATAAATACTGCAGCAGAATGGAGAAGCATAAATATAGTCTGGGTTATTTACACCAACGCAAGTTTTAGAGAATCACTGCCGTCATCAGGATGCGACTGTTTGTCTTCCTCAAGGAGTCTCCACTGATACACAACCTAAAAAATCTGAAAAATTCACTTTGAATTATAGAATAATTGACGTTCTCGAGGTATGTCATATCTATTTATGGAGATAAAGTCAGAGAGGTCAGACTGAGATGGTTTGGACATGTGCAGAGGAGAGAGAGAGAGTACATCGGAAGAAGGATGCTGGGTTTGGAACCACCAGGAAAGAGGACTAGAGGAAGACTAAAGAGGAGGTTCATGGATACAGTGAAGGAAGACATGAAGATAGTTGGTGTGACTGAAGAGGATGCAGGAGATAGGGTTAGATGGAAGAAACTGACTTGATGTGGCGCCCCTGAAGGGAAATGCCAACAGAGGAAGACACTCTTCCTGTAATTTGACAGATTTACCAACAAACAAGAGCAAATTATGAAGATGAGGGGCGGCTACTCATTATGTACACACACACACACATACATGTACACCCACATATTTCTTCAGTGCTGCTCACAATTTTTCATTATTATTATTTATTTATTTGGAGGAGAAGCCCCTTGAGATGCGACATCTCGTTTTCGAGGAGGTCCTCAACCTAACTCGTATGTTTTTTGGAGCGTGAGAAGAAACCGAAGTACCCGAAGAAACCCACGCATACACAGGAAGAACATGCAAACTCCACACAGAAAAGCCAGTGTTTCAAACCTCGCCCCCCCACTTGGGATTTGAATCCACGACCTTCTTGCTGTGAGGCCACCGTGCTGCCATTAATATAATTATTAAACCCATATAATTATTCATACTCCTGGTAAATTTGGGCTTGAAGTCACTTTTAATCCTCCAAAAGTTTATTTTTAGACTTGAAGTGACTCAGACCATGTCCACACGTAGCCGGGTATTTTTAAAAACGTACTTCCACTGTCTTCCATTTTAGAAAAACTGGCGTACACACGTAACCGTTTTCCAAACAACTGCATCCACACGAACACGTATAAATACGCTTCTGAGTGCAGTTTTGAGCATGCCAGACCAGTAGATGGGAGTGTTTATCTAAACTATGATGAATAATAACCGACTATGACGCATTTCCCCTCCTTTGTTCCTCAAAAAGAAGCAAGAATAGTTTATTTTGAAAATAAATAAATAAATGAATTACTCTATTCATCCCTCACCGGGAAAATTTGTGTGCTGCACTCCTTACACCGCAGCAGGCTGCCCTTCGATGGCGCCAATGGTGGGAGAAGCGGGGGTTAGGTTGTCTTCTCCAAGGACCTTAGACGGTGGTCTCAGTTGGAATCAAACTCGCGACCTTCCGGTCCGCGGGCGAGCGCTCTAGCGCTGATCCACCGTCTCCCACAAAAAAACACAAAAAGTGCGGGTTTTTTTTTTTTTTTTTTAGAGCATCCATGCCGTTCACTGTCTGATATTAAAAACAAAGACGCACACAAATGATGTTTATACATTTATTGTCGCAGGTAGTGACGTTTAAAAATGCAAAACGCTGGTTACGTATGTACACACAGAAACGCAAAACCGGAGTTTTCCAAAATCTTCACTTTGGTCGGGTTAGGCCAAACAACGGTTTGTAGTGGAAAAAAAACCGACGGGCCCGTGTGGATGAGAAGTCAAAACGGATAAAATATATTCGTTTTATCAGATACCCGGCTACGTGTGGACAGGGCCTCACACTCCTACCAAAAGATAACAAGACACGTTCAGGAAACAGTATCATTTAAAATATACTAGTTCTAAAGTTTACTTACATCTGAACGAAAGGGACATGAGCTGGAGTTCAACGCTAAAGATAAACGAGAAAAAAAAAAAACCCAAAAAAACAGCAGAACGTGAAAAATGTTGCTCAGAAACTGAGAAGTAATTTTGTACATGAAACCTTTTCTTCAAATGTAAATAAAGTTTAGGTGGGTTTAGATATTAACACGTCTACCAAAACCTCCCTGTATAGGTCAGAAGAAGTTCTTGTTTCCGGTTCAAACAAATAGGTCAATTTAAATTATTGTGTTTATTTTATGGAGAATTTTACACACATGGACGGCACGGTGGCGCAGTGGGTGGCACAGTGGCCTCACAGCAAGAAGGTCGTGGGTTCGAGGCTTGGAACATTGTCCTTTCTGTGTGGAGTTTGCGTATTCTCCTTGTGTCTGCGTGGTTTTCCTCTGGATATTCCAGTTTCCCCTCACCTTCCAAAGACATGCATGTTAGGTTGATTGGCTGGTGCCAAATTGCCCCTAGGAATGAGTGTGTGTGTGGATGGTTGTATATGTGTGGCGCCACAACAGCCTGGCAAGCTATTCGGGGTGTACCCCGCCCCTTGCCTTGAATCAGCCGGGATGCCGGAGCGCATCCCCTGCAACCTTAGAAGGGATAGACGGATAAGAAGGTGACTGTGATTTTACACATAATCAACACAAAATTTCTCAGTTCTGTCAGGACTGCATAGACTCCTCCAGCCACAGTGGATCTGGTTCTGAGAGATAGCTGCTGGTTGAGTCCACGCTGACAAAGCCGACTCCATGACCACCAAAACAGAGAGCTAGCCGTTGAAACCAAAAAATAGCTAGACTAAAAACAGCCGTCTGAAGCGCACAAAGTCACATCTCCAGACCGGGACCAAACACAGGCAGAAGAAGGGAAGAAAACCGAGTGGAAAAAATGCAAAAATAGACGACCAGACGCCAAAAAACAGGAGACACCGCAGCAGGCAGCCGCCAGGGGGCAGCAGCCAGCCGCCCGGGGGCAGCAGCCAGCCGTCCGGAGGCAGCAGGCAGCCGCCCGGAGGCAGGAGGCAGCCGCCCGGAGGCAGCAGGCAGCTGCCCGGAGGCAGCAGGCAGCCGCCCGGGGCCAGGAGGCAGCCGCCCGGGGGCAGCAGCCAGCCGTCCGGAGGCAGCAGGCAGCCGCCCGGAGGCAGCAGGCAGCCGCCCGGGGCCAGGAGGCAGCCGCCCGAGGCCAGCAGGCAGCCGCCCGAGGCCAGCAGGCAGCCGCCCGGGGCAGCAGGCAGCCGCCCGGGGGCAGCAGGCAGCCGCCCGGGGGCAGCAGGCAGCCGCCCGGGGCAGCAGGCAGCCGCCCAGGGGCAGTGCTTGTAACGTTATTACACTACTGAAAAAATAAACCTTGCTTTTCAGAGTAGAATCTTCTTTTCTGTTTAGTTTTTCCCTCCTTGGGGTACCACAGCAATCCGGTTTCTTCCATTTAACTCTGTCTCCGGGTGTTGTGATCCCTGCTCCTGCTTCTGAGAGGGTATCTATCTCCGTGGCAACCTCCTCACCAGCTGCAGATGATCAGCAATCAGCAAGCTACATCAGACACCCTCCACCCGTAGCCTGTGACAGATTGTTGACTTCCAAGTGAAACCCGCCTTCCTCGAACAACTTGTTTTTACTTTATTAGAAATAATTTACTTTTTCATCCTGTGTTTTGCGTTTGGATTCCACCACACCTCTTCGTAACACCTGGAGGATCTTCTTTCACATCAAACGTCTTAATAACATCTTCAACATATTTAAAGTTCAAACGATTACTCAGAACCTGTAACACGTTGATACATTGTCCAAGCTTAGACTAAGGAAAGCATGTGAATATGAAACACGCACCACATAGAGTAGGTCTTACTGCAGAGGTAAGATCTTAAGACCGAGCCCGACACCACCCGTTACTTTGAGTCGGGTCGGACTTGGGCTTTTCTCTCGCTGACTTTTTCTCAAATAAATATGTTTGTAAAAATGTATACTAAAAAGATTTTAATAAATAAATGAATTCCTCTATTCATCCCTCACCGGGGAAAATTTATGTGCTGCACTCCTTACACCGCAGCAGGCTGCCCTTCGACGGCGCCAATGGTGGGTTTGGTGTCTTCTCCAAGGACCCTAGACGTGCTCTATGTGGGACGCAAACTCGCGAACTTCCGGTCTGCACGTGAACGCTCTGACCACTGAGCTGCCGTCTCCACCCTTAAAAAGTGTGTTCCTGAAAATGTTTCTATTTATAAACAACCCTCCTCCTCCCGAGTCCTCACAAATAAAACATGACATTTCGGTTTTGCTTTGGGCTCAGACCGGGTCGGGTTTTAAAACCCACGAAACCGGGCCGGGTGTGATTTTTCTAGAACCGACCTCACCTCTACCCCACCATAATAATAATAATAATAATAATACAGTGTACTTATTCAGCGCTTTTCAGGACTCTCAAAGACACTTCACATATTCATTATTCATCCCTTCATACCAGGTGATGGTAAGCTACTGTTGTACCCACAGCTGTCCTGGGGCAAACTGACAGAAGAGAGGCTGCCATTTTTCACCATCGGCCCTTCTGACCATCACCAACCAATCACACACACACCATTCAGACTAGGCAACGTGGGTGAAGTGTCTTGCCCAGGGACACAGCAACAATTTAATCTCAAAGGCCATCCCACTGTCGCACCTGGGGTCCCGGTAGTCTCCCATCCAAGTACAGCCCAGACCCAGCATGCTTAGGTCTGACGGGATCAGGCATTGACAGGCTGGCATGACCACAAAATTAAAAGAATAACTTATTTTCATTTTTTCAAGAAAACAAAACCATAATTCTGACTCATCCTCTCACCATCTCAACCAGTCATGAATAAAAACCTCTATGAAGTGTGAGCGGTTTAAAATTTTTTTACTTCTCATTTATAAAAACAGAGGACTTACTGTTCGTAGCATCCGTCCTGTGACTCCCTGAGTTCAGCTTTAGTTTTTATGACAGTGTTGCCAGCCTGTATGCAGTGACCAGGATGTGGCTACCCACTCATCCTCTTAATCCTTCCCAACAAACTATCTGTTGATGCAGACTTCCTTTCAGTTCATCGGGGCATGGACGAGTCACCCAGTGTTTGCAATGGCATCTACAGCCATTTGGGGGAGGCATAAAGAGTTGCCATTTCAAATCCTGCTGAGCTCTTGTCTGGGTATCCTTGGAGAAGGCACCTAACTTCCAGTTTCTCCCAACATTGGCACCATCCTTGGCTGCCTGCTGCGGTGCAATGCAGCACAGGAGGGTCTTCATGAGGGATTAATGATACGTATGGTAAGAGTGACCTGGATGGTGCACACGCCTCATCATACAATATACCGTAATTTCCCGGCTATAAGGTGCATATAAACGTCTTAGATTTTCTTCAAAATGAGCAGTGCGCCTTTCGTGCGGTGCACCTTGTGTGTGAGAAAAGGCGGACCTAAAAGAAAACCCGGTGCCCGCGAGGCGGACCTGAAAGAAAAAGCATGAGAACGTTAAAGAGTGAAGTGTGGGCGTGGATTGTGTATAAAAAAAGGTATGTGCTGTATGAACAACATGGCTGTTTTAACCCTGAAAATGGCAAAGAGACGCTTATGACGCTCAGTTTAAGCTGAAGGCAATCAGCTACGTGGAGGAACATGGGAATCGAGCCGTGGAAGGGTGGAAGGCAGCGCCGGGCGAGTTACGCTACAGTTTGCCAATGGATTGTAGATGCTTGGACTAACGTGTCTGCTGGTACTGTTATCCGAGCTTTCTCAAAAGCTGGTATCCTTTCTGAGGAGCCGCACAGTACAGACAGTGACTTTGACAGCGAGGAGCCAAGTGGACCTGCTCTGTTGGATTTTGCGCAGCTGTTCGATTCCAAAACAGAGAATGAGGACTTTGACGGATTTGAATAAAGACTATTACCGGTAATGTGCTTGTTTAGTATCGTTACTACTTAAATAAAGTACAACCAAACTCAGTTTTGCTCCAGATCTATTTTTTAATACACACATTTACATGCTTGCGTGTGTGTTGTTGTAAGGCGGTGTGTGACTGAGGCTGCGCCTTTTCATACAGTGCGCCTAATGGTCATGAAATTACAGTAATCTGTTATCTCATTGTGATTTAATAAAGGGTAAATGACATGTTCAGTAATTCTGTCGACTCAGCCAAGTGAAAAAAAAAAACTGTTTCAGGAGTGACTCATCACGTTGGGGAGTTTCTTTAAAAAAAAAAAAAGTACCACACCCAAACAAGATAAACCACAACCACTTCCTTATCACCCTGAACTTCTCTTACTGTACGTTGGCAGGAATACATTTCTAAAAGCATTGCAGCGCTTGATTTTGAAAAATTTGGGTGGTAATTTGGGCATTTTCAAATCAAATGAAATTTTATTTAAATGAACTTTTATACAAACAGTAGCAAGAAGTTACAATAGAATACAGCCAGAGACTCAAGGAGGAACCGGGCCACGCATGAGCCACAGAGCTGCAGAGTAGGACCCCTACCACCTGAACCACCAGACCCCACAGCTATGACCCCACAGACTGAGTAAGCATGGCCGTCAGCCATGGTAAACTGGGTCCTTACGAGGAAACACGGGAGCCGATAGTTGACTAGATTTTAAAATGTAACACGAAAAAAAGGATCAAATTGAATGAACAAAACAAACGGAAATAAAAAACCAAGAAACTATTGAAAGGAATATCAAACATATAAAAAATGTAATCAAAGATTAAATTAATGAATATTACTGAGTCAAATTTTTTTATACTTGGGTGTAAGACCATGCTAGTACTTGGTCCTCGCCCGGAAAAGAATGGATTGCCCCCTGCAGGTCAGGGACAGGGTCCTGCCCCAAGTGGAGGAGTTCAAGTATCTAGGGGTCTTGTTCACGAGTGGGCAAAGGATGGAGCGGGAGATCGACAGACGGATCGGTGCGGCGTCAGCATTAACTAGGACGCTGCGTCGGTCCGTCGTGGTAAAGAGAGAGCTGAGCCCGAAAAACAAAGCTCTCCATTAACAAGTCGATCTGCGTACCTACCCTCACCATGGTAACCAGGATCTACGTTCCTACCCTCACCATGGTAACCAGGTTCTACGTTCCTATCCTCACCGTGGTAACCAGGATCTACGTTCCTACCCTCACCATGGTAACCAGGTTCTACGTTCCCAGCCTCACCATGGTAACCAGGATCTACGTTCCTACCATCACCATGGTAACCAGGATCTACATTCCTACCATCACCATGGTAACCAGGATCTACGTTCCAATCCTCACCGTGGTAACCAGGATCTACGTTCTTACCCTCACCATGGTAACCAGGATCTACGTTCCTACCCTCACCATGGTAACCAGGATCTACGTTCCTACCATCACCATGGTAACCAGGATCTACGTTCCAATCCTCACCGTGGTAACCAGGATCTACGTTCTTACCCTCACCATGGTAACCAGGATCTACGTTCCTACCCTCACCATGGTAACCAGGATCTACTCTTCCTATCCTCACCATGGTAACCAGGATCTACGTTCCTACCCTCACCATGGTAAACAGGATCTAGGTTCCTACCCTCACCACGGTAACCAGGATCTACGTTCCTACCCTCACCATGGTAACAAGGATCTACTTTCCTACCCTCATCATGGTAACCAGGATCTACTCTTCCTACCCTCACCATGGTAACCAGGATCTACGTTCCAATCCTCACCATGGTAACCAGGATCTACATTCCTACCCTCACTGTGGTAACCAGGATCTACGTTCCAATCCTCACCATGGTAACCAGGATCTACATTCCTACCCTCACCATGGTAACCAGGATCTACGTTCCAATCCTCACCGTGGTAACCAGGATCTACATTCCTACCCTCACTGTGGTAACCAGGATCTACGTTCCTACCCTCACCATGGTAACCAGGATCTACTCTTCCTACCCTCACCATGGTAACCAGGATCTACGTTCCTACCCTCACCATGGTAACCAGGATCTAGGTTCCTACCCTCACCACGGTAACCAGGATCTACGTTCCTACCCTCACCATGGTAACCAGGATCTATATTCCTACCCTGACCATGGTAACCAGGATCTACTTTCCTACCCTCACCATGGTAACCAGGATCTACATTCCTACCCTCACTATGGTAACCAAGATCTACATTCCTACCCTCACCATGGTAACCAGGATCTACGTTCCTACCCTCACCATGGTAACCAGGATCTAGGTTCCTACCCTCACCACGGTAACCAGGATCTATGTTCCTACCCTCACCATGGTAACCAGGATCTACGTTCCTACTCTCACCATGGTAACCAGGATCTACGTTCTTACCCTCACCAAGGTAACCAGGATCAACGTTCCTACCCTAACCATGGTAACCAGGATCTACGTTCCTACCCTCACCAAGGTAACCAGGATCTACGTTCCTACCCTCACCATGGTAACCAGGATCTACGTTCCTATCCTCACCAAGGTAACCAGGGTCTTTGTTCCTACCCTCACCATGGTAACCAAGATCTACTTTCCTATCCTCACCATGGTAACCCGGATCTACATTCCTACCCTCACCATGGTAACCAAGATATTCGTTCCTACCCTCACCATGGTAACCAGGATCTACGTTCCTACCCTCACCAAGGTAACCAGGATCTACGTTCCTACCCTCACCATGGTAACCAGGATCTACGTTCCTATCCTCACCATGGTAACCAAGATCTACTTTCCTATCCTCACCATGGTAACCAGGATCTTCGTTCCTACCCTCACCATGGTAACCAGGATCTACGTTCCTACCCTCACCATGGTAACCAGGATCTTCGTTCCTATCCTCACCATGGTAACCAGGATCTACGTTCCTACCCTCACCAAGGTAACCAGGATCTACGTTCCTACCCTCACCATGGTAACCAGGATCTACGTTCCTAACCTCACCTACGGTCACCAGCTGTGGGTGATGGTCAAGAGGAACCAGATGGGGTGGTTCCGGCATCTGGTCAGGATGCTCCCCGACCGCCTTGCCGGTGAGGTGTTTTTTGGAACGTCCCACCAGGAGGAGACCAAGAGGCAGACCCGGGCCTGCTGGCGAGACGATGTCTCACGGCTGGCTTGGGAACACCTCAGGATCCTTGCAGGTGTGAGAAGCCTGGGCTTACCGTCTGAGGCTGTTGCCCCGCAACCCGGCCCCAGATGAGCGGAAGACGACAGAACGGAACAAACGGAATCTCATACACACGTTTAGAAATCCACTTGCTTTATTTTAACGTCTCTTTATATAAATTAGTCCCATTTTTTCTTGCAGTTGCGTAGATTTTGTTTGCTGTTTTTTTTTTTTTTAAATTAACATTCGCTGCAAAACCAATGACATTGTAATCAGATAATTAATTATCTCAAATTTAACTTCATACGAGATGTTTTCTGGAACATAAACCATAAAACTGGCATCCCCGCCATCCCTCTCTTCAAACATAGAAACTATTCTAATTCCTTCAGGAAACACAACACCACCTTTTACTCATTATCAAATTAACCCAGTCTGCTTTTAAGAGCTGACGTCCAGCTCGTTGTCCTTCACAGAAAAACTGTGGTGGGTTTTATTAATCATTCTCTGATTGTATTTAAAACGTCTAGAGGTCAAAGATGGAATTCCAGAAGGAACCTAAACAATTAGGCCTGACCTCCAAGTGGACCGTCCTCTGAGGGAAATTACAAACACATGGCTGTGGGAGGTAACACACACACGTACACATACACATATGGTCTGAGATGCTAAGCCATGCAGCTGTCCTTTTGACCAAAAGGCAACTGAACCAACGATCGTTGGTTCAGTTGCCTTTTGGTCAAAGAAACAGCTGTAATTTAATTCTTTAAAAATATAATTCTAGTAGAAAATTTCCCAAAATAATTTGTGCTGAAAGTTAAGGACCACTTTTGATGAGCTCCTCACACCTTCCTAAGTCACATTCCTGTCATGAGTCAGTGAGTCTGATCTATTTATATGAGCTCATGTGGAATAGCTGGGAGTTGTTCTGGAGTCTTTGTCTGACCCTTTTTTAGATTACAAAGCACTTCTTTACTTCTGGTTTTTCATAAAACAGGATTTTATGTTTATAAAACCACCTCAAAAGTTCAAATTTATCTACTTATTTGAACTTATAGAGCAAAAAAAAATAAAGCATCAATTTTTCCATCAAGTATTAAAAGTTCTGTTTTTTTTTTTTAATGTCCTGAAGGAGAAGTAGAGGATCATCTTGTGATTACAGCACCATGGACAGAAACCACACAGAAGGCCTTTCATCAACTAAACAAAAACAAATCTTTTTTTTCCTCCATCACATACCTTCTTTAGATTTTTTCTTCCTCACCAGGGTCCCTCCTAATTTCCCCAGAAATGATTCTTCTTTTTTCATCTTGGCTGGTTGGAGGGTCGCAGACGTGCTGGGAGTGAAAGACATGTTGGAGTGACTTCATCAGATCACTCCTCCCTGAGCTGGGTTCAGAGACCAGCACCCAATCACAGCGCAAGAGGCAGACTAGATATCATCATCCAGACACACTGCTGGAGTTTCACAGTGACACCTATGGGTGCAAACTGAAAACACCCAACTCTAAAGAAAAATATCCTCACAACATGAAGAAGAACCAGAAATACATTGAAAAAAAAAAACTAGATGGTGATGTAGAAAAAAAAACTAAACAAAATGACTTCCTTTTCCGTCGTCTTCCGCTCATCTAGGGCCGGGTCGACGGGTATCAGCCACAGACAGGAAGCCCAGGCTTCTCTCACCCTGGATACATCCTCCAGCTCACCCGGAAGGATCTTGAGTAGTTCCCCAGCCAGCTGTGAGACATAGTCTCTCCAGCGGGTCCGGGGTCTGGCTCTTGGTCTCCTCCCGGTGGGACGTGCTCGAAACACCTCACCAGCGAGGTGCTCGAGAGGCATCCTGACCAGATGCCCGAACCACCCCATCTGGCTCCTCCGGACCTAGAGGAGGAGCGCCTCGTCACCGAGCTCCTCCCGGATGGCAGAGCTCGCCACCCAATACTGAGTGAGAGCCTAGCCACCCTGTGGAGGAAGCTCATTTCGGCCGCTTTTATCCGTGATCTCATTCTTTCGGTCACCACCCACAGCTGGTTACCATGGTGAGGGTAGGAATGTAGATCCTAGTTACCACGGTGAGTAAAGGAACGTAGATCCTGGTTACCATGGTGAGGGTAGGAACGTAGATCCTGGTTACCATGGTGAGGGTAGGAACGTAGATCCTGGTTACCATGGTGAGGGTAGGAACGTAGATCCTGGTTACCACGGTGAGGGTAGGAATGTAGATCCTGGTTACCATGGTGAGGGTAGGAACGTAGATCCTGGTTACCATGGTGAGGGTAGGAATGTAGATCCTAGTTACCACGGTGAGGGTAGGAACGTAGATCCTGGTTACCATGGTGAGGATAAGAACGTAGATCCTGGTTACCATGGTGAGGGTAGGAACGTAGATCCTGGTTACCATGGTGAGGATAAGAACGTAGATCCTGGTTACCATGGTGAGGGTAGGAACGTAGATCCTGGTTACCATTGTGAGGATAAGAACGTAGATCCTGGTTACCATGGTGAGGGTGGGAACGTAGATCCTGGTTACCATGGTGAGGGTGGGAACGTAGATCCTGGTTACCATGGTGAGGGTAGGAACGTAGATCCTGGTTACCATGGTGAGGGTAGGAATGTAGATCCTGGTTACCATGGTGTGGGTAGGAACGTAGATCCTGGTTACCATGGTAGGTAGGAACCATGGTAACCAGATTGCATGTTCTCCCTGTGTATTTGTGGGTTTTCTCTAGGCACTACTGTTTCCTCCCATCCTTCAAAAAAATTTGTTGATTGACCAAGTGTAGATGGTTGTGTGTGTGTTCATGCAAGAGACTGGCGACCTGGTCAGGCTGTACCCTGCCTCTCGTCTGAAATTAGCCGGTATAGGCTCTGGCGACCGCTAGCGAGCTCATTAGGAATAAGAAATAAACTACAACATCATTCTACTTTGTATTTAATGTTTTTGTGTGTGTGGTTATAAAACATGATTAATCAGTTGTTCAAGCACTAAAAGGTGTCCACCCCACATGGACTTATAAAGATACATAAACAACATGCTTTATTATTTAATTAAGGTCTTTTTAATGGTTTTATTTTTAATGTCATTTAAGTAACACGCGTGGCTTTCTTCAGGAAAAGAATAAAATAGTCATTTCTTTAAAGCCAGAGGAAGGCTGCCGCCGTTAAATTGGGGACACACTGACCTCTGGCACTGTGCCAAAACTCTCTGAACAAAACACAAGTTCTTCATTTTGGTTCACATAAAATATTTTGGTCCCATTTTATTTATTTTAAAGGGCACACCTCTCTCAAACAAACGCCTCCCACAACCCACTGGAAGACCGAAAGAGGAGGTTCATGGATACAGTGAAGGAAGACATGAAGATAGTTGGTGTGACCGAAGAGGATGCAGGAGATAGGGTTAGACCAGTGGTTCTTAACCTGGGTTTGACCGAACCCTAGGGGTTCGGTGAGTCGGTCCCAAGGGTTTGGTGGACCCTACGCTGAAGAGGTCCAACTCTCAGTCTAGTCTGCAGTTAGTGGGCACAGTCATTGAATGCTTCCTGCTCTGGGATTTCCTACTGGTCCGCTGCATAAGCAGCAGAGTGAGACCTCCCTATCAGACCGCTTAGAGAGCGCTGGATAAGCAGCAGAGTGAGACCTCCCTATCAGACCTCTTAGAGAGGGCTGTATAAGCAGCAGAGTGAGACCTCCCTATCAGACCACTTAGAGAGCGCTGGATAAGCAGCAGAGTGAGACCTCCCTATCAGACCACTTAGAGAGCGCTGGATAAGCAGCAGAGTAAGACCTCCCTATCAGACCTCTTAGAGAGGGCTGTATAAGCAGCAGAGTGAGACCTCCCTATCAGACCGCTTAGAGAGGGCTGTATAAGCAGCAGAGTGAGACCTCCCTATCAGACCTCTTAGAGAGCGCTGGATAAGCAGCAAAGTGAGACCTCCCTATCAGACCTCTTAGAGAGGGCTGTATAAGCAGTAGAGTGAGACCTCCCTATCAGTCGGGTTTAACAACACATTCTTTAATAACTCTCCGTCTGACCAGCGGTGTGCGTCAGTGACGTTGGGTTAGCGTTAGTGACCCTACAAAAGAAGGGTTCGGTGAATGAGCATATGAAACTGGTGGGGTTCGGTGCCTCCAACAAGGTTAAGAACCACTGGGTTAGATGGAAGAAACTGACTTGCTGTGGCGCCCCCTGAAGGTAAATGATGAAAGGAGAAGATTTGATTGAACGAAAACTCGTTTCATTTCATTTATAAAGCCCAAAATCTCACCACAGCTGTCTCAACGGGTTTAAAACAAACATTAAACAGTCATTAACCAGCCTGTGGGTCTGACACTGATAACTACGTCTGTAACTGGTCTAATCATAGCAGAAAAAATAGTAATTTTTTTTCATTATTTATCAACACTATTTTTTAAAAAATGGCAAATGAATCAAAATCTGTCTTTTTTTAGACGCTTTAGATGAGTATAAAACAAAACCATAAACAGTCAGCGTTAGAAAATACCCTGTACGTGAGCTCCACACTTTGGAAATATCTTCTCTGAAGAGTCACAACCTTCCAAACTGGAATTACGGTTGCTTTTTGGTCTCAATCTGATTTATAAGTGTCATTTTTTTTCTCAGTTTTTTTCATTATTCTGTCTGTGATGCTGTAAGACACTTTTTCCCTGAGGAAGTTAAAATTTTACCTAATTTTTTTATTCATAAGTTCAGCTCATCTCGTTGTTCGGGATGGTCAGTAGAACAGGATTGCTTCAGCATCCAGCAGCTTCTCTTCTACCTGGGGACACTTTAAAGAGACCTTTTTAATCGTCTGCAGTCATAACAAAAGCATTTTTTATCTATGTTTCTACCTGCTGTTTGCAGGAGTTTCCAGTCCTCTTGCAATGTGCTTCTGAGCTTCTCCAGAGTCTTTAAATCCTCTGGACATGAGGCCTGCAGCTGCTTTAAAGGGGGAGCAGGCTTCCCGAGGAGAACGGAAGATGTACGGCAAACAAACTCGTTCTCATTCTCCTGGAATCACAAATAGGAAATGAGACAAACCTCTAGTAGACTTTTATTATTCACTGTATGAGTAAGTAAACCTAGTTACCTGCATTAGTACCAGGGTGTGTTCCTGGGCGAAGCTCCGCAGCAGGCCGATCAGCTGCAGCCATGCACCATCACACACTCCGCTATCAGGCATCCGGACCAGGACAACCAAACTGGGGTCATACTCATATCCAAGGGGTAAGAGGAAGCTAAGCACGGCATGAAGAAACCCTGATGTGTCACTGCAACCCTGCAGGATGGAGATGACCAGCACATCATGACCACATGCTGTAGATAGACTATGACGACAGCAGACTGGAGAGCTTCTTTTAGAACGGCTATATGAGAGAGTTAACCAGGGGCGGAACCAGGATTTTCTAAAGGCGGGGAGCGTGAGGTCATTGACAAAGCCTGTGACCCCGCCCCTCAGAAAAACAAGAGTAATTTTCTGCATTCTGGTGCCCATCCGCTGGCCCTGCAAGAGGAGAGCTTGACTACCGTATTTTCTGGACTATAAGGCGCACCTGTATATAAGCCGCATCCGCTCTATTTTTTAAAAAAAAAACTTAGACAAAGACATACAAACCGCATCCACTTCATTAAAAAAAGTTTTGCGAGCCACAGATATTTATGTTTTTAGATTAGATATTTACTACAGGTACAAAACGAACATGTACGTACCTAAATAGATCCTTTCCTAAACCGAGACAGAACCAAGAGAAAATAACCGGTATTTATTTATCTTCATTTCTCCTGTGTGTGAAATCACGTCACCTTAATCATCTTCATCATCTTCGGTGAAACCCCCCCCTCTTCAGTGTCAGAGTTGAACAAGCTCAGCAGCGCTTCGTCACATCTGTCTCCATCAGTCTCGCTCTCCATGTCACTGTCATCCTTCGGTGAGGTTGGCTCTAGAGGTGCGTCGCTCTCTTCGCGCAGCAGTCCAGCCTTTCTGAACGCTTAGCTTCCGAGCAGCAGCGCGGTTTCCTTCCTGTGTAGCGACATCGATGGCCTTCAACTTAAAACTGGCATCATCCGAACTTCTTGGTGTGGGTTCCATGATGAAGGGGTGAAGAAGATGAAGATAATAGGAGTGGAAATCTGTCGTCCTTCTATCTGCTAAATAGGAAGTAGCATGTTCTTCTTTGCATTTATTTTATCTTAGTTTTGATTCTAGTACCGGTTAGAGCAGAAAAAAATCCACAGAATAGTCGCTCCTTTTTATTAGCCGCATGGTTCAAAACCTATGAAAAAGTAGCGGCTTATAGTCCAGAGAGTACGGTAGTCACCTTTCCTTTCTTCATCTTTTTTTTTTTTTTTGTGGACCAAAACGGGGGGCGTGCGCCCTCAACGACCCCCTCTGGATCCGGCCCTGTTAACTGCAGAGACAGATTAACAAGGCATTTGATGTCAGAGGAAAAAAAATGTGAATCCCAGCGTGATGTTAATTAAATTTTCAAAAGGATATAAATTGTTTCTCTGGTGGTTTTTTTCTGCTTTCAGACAAACTTTTACAGGCAGTCAAAGTGAAGGTCTGCCTGGAGGCCTTCAATATCTCTTCTCAATTAAAGATTTGATTCGATCAATCAGATTTTGAGCCGATTCGTCCTGGATCGTCAAGAAAATGCATGACATTATCAAATCCAGAGCTTCTGATTGGCTAATCAGACAACCAACCAACTAAAGCAAGTAAACAGAGTCTGATGAGCTCAGCGAATCAGGTTAATGTTTTATTTTATCAGCTCGTGATATTTGATGGTGGAAAAGAAACAAATTTGATGGAGTATTTTTCATTGTCTTCCGCTTATCAGGGGCCAGATAGCAGGAGCAACAGCCTCAGACGGAAAGCCCAGGCTTCTCTCACCTAGCTTAATGCTCCAGAAACCCAGGAGGATCCTGAGGTGTTCCCTGTCCAGCTGTGAGACATAGTCTCTCCAGCAGGTCTGGGGTCTGCCTCTGGGTCTCATCCTAGTAGAACAGAACACCTCACCAGCGAGGCGTTCAGGAGGCGTCCTAACTAGATACCTGAATCACCCCATCTGGCTTCTCTCGACCTGGAGGACCAAAGACTCTACTCAGAGATTTGTATTACTTTAAAAATTGATCAAATTGATCAAATTTAAAAATAAAAATTGCTCCGGGAGTACGGAGTCTCGGAGCCGTTGGTACAGGCTGCTCGGTCTATGTACGACCAGAGCCAGAGCTTGGTCCGTATAGCTGGCAGTATGTCGATTCCATTTCCAGTGAGAGTTGGACTCCGCCAAGGCTGCCCTTTGTCACCGATTCTGTTCATCACCTTTATGGACAGAATATCTAGGCGCAGCCGAGGCGTTGGAGGGATCCAGTTTGGTGACCTCAGGATCGGATCTCTGCTTTTTACGGATCATGTGATCCTGTTGGCTTCATTGGATCGTGATCTCCTCACTGGATCGATTTGCTGCCGAGTGTGAAGCGGCCGGGATGGGGATTAGCGCCGCCAAATCCAAGACCATGGTCCTCGCCCGGAAAAGGGTGGAATGCCCCCTGCGGGTCAGGGACAGGGTCCTGCCCCAAGTGGAGGAGTTTAAGTATCTCGGGGTCTTGTTCACGAGTGGGGGAAGGATGGAGCGGGAGATTGACAGGCGGATCGGTGCGGCATCAGCAATAACTAGGACGCTGCATCGGTCCGTCGTGGTAAAGAGAGAGCTGAGCAGTAAAACAGAGCTCTCGATTTACAAGTCGATCTACGTTCTACCCTCACCATGGTAACCAGGATCTACGTTCCTACCCTCACCATGGTAACCAGGATCTACCGTCCTACCCTCACCATGGTCACCAGCTGTGGGTGGTAACCGAAAGAATGAGATCGGGGGTACAAGCGGCCAAAATAAGCTTCCTCTGTAGGGTGGCTGCGCTCTCACTCAGAGATCAGGTGAGGAGTTCTGCCATCTGGGAGGAGCTCGGTGTCGAGCCGCTCCTCCTCCAGGTCGAGAGAAGCCAGATGGGGTGGTTCGAGCATCTGGTCAGGATGCCCCCCGAGCGCCTCGCGGGCAAGGTGTTTTGGGCACGTCCCACCGGGAGGAGACCAAGGAGCAGACCCCGGACCTACTGGAGAGACTATGTCTCAAAGCTGGCCGGGGAACGACTTGGGATCCTTCCAGGTGAGCTGGAGGATGCGGCCGGGGTGAGATAGGCCTGGGCTGCCCGTTTGAGGCTGTTGCCCCGCGACCCGACCCCGGAACAAGCGGAAGATGACGGAACGGAACTTTAAAAATTGAGTGGTTTGAAAGTTTATTTATGAAATAAAGCAGCGCAAAACATGTATAGTTACATAAGCCTCACATTGACGGTCATGGCGCTTGGAGGTAGATTTAGAACGGATTTAAGGGTGGATTGATTGAGACAAAGCGGTACTGAAAGGTGGGTTTTAAAACGGACGTTCCACCAGATTTGAACACACAGTAAGTACTTCTAACTTGTTTTTACCTTCTTCAGGTGCAGATGGACGTAGTATTTACTCTGCTTGTCCACTTTTTCTTCACTGCTGAAATGAACCACCAGCATTTTCCTGAAAACAGATGGATCGTTTGCTGTTAATCTTTTCTTCTTCAGACGAGGATTGTGTTTCATATTTACCCGTCTTTGGTTACAGGAAAGGTTGTTTTTCCATCACCGAGGCACACAACCAAAACCCTGCAAGAAGAAAAACAGACATTTATTTTTAATTAATGTTAATTCACCTTCAATAAAGCCTGCATTTTCAATTCTGTTCTATCGTCTTCCGCTCATCCAGGGACGGGTCGCAGGGGTAACAACCTCAGACGTGAAGCCCAGGCTTCTCTCACCCCGGCTAAATACTCCAGCTCACCCGGAAGGATCCCAAGTCGTTCCCCAGCCAGCTGTGAGACATAGTCTCTCCAGCAGGTCCGGGGTCTGCCTGTTGGTCTCCTCCTGGTGGGACGTGCCCGAAACATCTCACCAGCAAGGCGCTCAAGGGGCATCCTGACCAGATGCCGAACCACCCCATCTGGCTTCTCTCGACCTGGAGGAAGAGCGGCTCGACACCGAGGTCCTCCCGGATGGCAGAGCTCCTCACACGATCCAGTTGAGGAAGCTCATTTCAGCCACTTGTACCCGCGATCACATTCTTTTGGTCACCACCCACAGCTGGTGACCATAGGTGAGGGTAGCAACGTAGAGCCTGGTTACCATGGTGAGGGTAGGAACCTAGATCCTGGTTACCATGGTGAGGGTAGGAACCTAGATCCTGGTTACCATGGTGAGGGTAGGAACGTAGATCCTGGTTACCATGGTGAGGGTAGGAACGTAGATCCTGGTTACCATGGTGAGGTTAGGAACGTAGATCCTGGTTACCATGGTGAGGATAGGAACGTAGATCCTGGTTACCATGGTGAGGGTATGAAAGTAGATCCTGGTTACCATGGTGAGGGTAGGTACGTAGATTCTGGTTACCATGGTGAGGGTAGGAACGTAGATCCTGGTTACCACGGTGAGGGTAGGAACATAGATCCTGGTTACCATGGTGAGGGTAGGAACATAGATCCTGGTTACCATGGTGAGGGTAGGAACGTAGATCCTGCTTACCATGGTGAGGGTAGAAACGTAGAACCTGGTTACTATGGTGAGGGTAGGAACGTAGATCCTGGTTACCATGGTGAGGGTAGGAACGTAGATTCTAGTTACCATGGAGAGGGTAGGAACATAGATCCTGGTTACCATGGTGAGGGTAGGAACGTAGATTCTAGTTACCATGGTGAGGGTAGGAACATAGATCCTGGTTACCATGGTGAGGGTAGGAATGTAGATTCTGGTTACCATGGTGAGGGTAGGTACGTAGATTGACTTGTAAAACGAGAGCTTTGCTTTTCGGCTCAGCTCTCTCTTTAGAACTGATGCAGCGTCCTAGTTATTGCTGACCACGCACCGATCCACCTGTCAATCTCCCGCTCCATCCTTGCCCCACTCATGAACCAGACCCCAAGATACTCAAACTCCTCCACTTGGGGCAGGACCCTGTCCCTGACCTGCAGGGGGCATTCCACCCTTTTCCGGGCGAGGACCATGGTCTCAGATTTCGAGGTGCTGATTCCCATCCCATTATCTCTCTCACACATTCCTTCTTTTATGAGTTATTTCAGAGTTGATGTTTCCTCACCGGTCGGCAGATGCTGCACAATGGTGCATAATGCACTTAATCGCCATGGCAATGTCTCGCACCACCGCCAAGCCATTACGGATCTGTAAGAGGCCAACCAAACATCAAGCCAAAGAACGTAAGGGTGGCAAAGCAAACTGAGGATTTAGAAAAACCCTCCAAAAACAATAACCCTCTAGCTTCACCTCATTTTTCTCCATCTTCTCCATCAGTGTGATAATCTGAGAGTGGACAGAGAGGACGTGTTTATCATGTCCACCTCTCAGGGAATCCTCCCTACAAAAAACAAGAAAGGGTTGTTATTAAAAAGAATGAAATATGACCCAATTAAACTTAAATACAGGGTAATTCTCACAGCCATGGGTGGACGTCCTGAGAAGAGGTGAGCCGGTGGCATCCATCTGGACAGATCACGTCATCAGGAAGCACAGAAGCACAGCGAATCAAAGGAGACCTGCGCATCGGAGGGTCTGGCCAAACGATCTCTTCTGGGAGGTTTTCTCCTTCTCCCGTTTCTGGTATTTCATCTTGTTTTTCTGCCACTTTTAATCGCTTGGTGCTGAGTTCAGCAGCAGGTGCATCAACTAAAGAAGGTTAAGAAGTAAAACTATCAAACAGGGGTGTCCAAATCCGGTTCTAGAGGGCTGGTGTCCTCACGGTGTTCCTGTTCCACACAGCTGATGCACATAAAGTGGAATCAACAGACGATAAAATTTGGCATAGAGACTCATTAACCTGGATCATGTGTGTAGATTCTAGAACACATGGAGGTCCTCCAGGACCCGAGTTTGACACCCCTGACATAAAACAACCTTTTTGTGTTTATTTATTTATTTTTTATTCTTACTCACTCTATTCATCTCTCACCGGGGAAATTTTGTGTGCTGCACTCCTATGCCGCAGCAGGCTGCCACAACGGCACCAATGGTGGGAGTAATAGGGGGCTAGGTGTCTTCTCCAAGGACCCTAGACGTGCACTCAGTGGGATGCAAACCTGCGAGCTTCTGGTTGACTTCCGGTTGACTTCCGGTCCGCGGGCGAACGCTCTAACCACTGAGCCACCATCTCCCCCTCTTTAAAGCTAACCAGCTACAAAATGCTGGCATTTACTTTGAGACGTTGAACAATATGTTAATTCCTATAAATTTTTCACTTTGACTTTTGGTCGCATTAAACCTGAAAACCAATTCAGTTCATCTATAGTTGGTACCGACTGTAAGCAGTTTGTTAAAATCCCTTCAGAGACACACAAACAACTCGAGTTCTGTGAGCAGAGGCCAAGGTAGTGGTCAGTGTTTTTCATCTAACCCTGTCTTCTGCATCCTCTTCTCTATATTTAAAACCCTCCTCTTTGGTCTTCCTCTAAACCAGGGGTGGGCAAACTTTTCGGTTCGCGGGCTACATGGAGTTCTAACATTTGACCAGCGGGCCGGAACAGGATCAGATGGATGGCATGTTTTGGTAACCTCTGGATTAGACCAATAGAATGACGCTAGATTTTAAACAAGCACTAAATGTTACATCAAGAGTGTTAAAATTCAAATCTAGCGGTGCTAGGTCTGAAATCTAGTATTTGATGTAACATTTTGTTTGTTTTAACATCTAACACGCTTGTTTACGTGTGTGTATTGGCCCTGATGGCTTTCCATATCTGTGCACACTGACAGCGTGGGCATCACAGAGACACACACACACACATTTTAATGGGAGCAGTGTTGTTTCTTTGGTGTCATCTAGTGACAAAACATCAGAATTACAGGAAAATAAAACAATAGCATGGTTTATTTCTTTAATTTTTTCAAGTTCAGCGAGTCGGATTAAAACGTTTAATGGGAGGGATGTGGCTTGCGGGCCGTAGTTTGCCCATGCCTGCTCTAGACCTCCTGCCAAGCAGTTTTAAACCCAGCATCCTTCTTCTGATGTACTCTCTCTCTCTCCTCTGCACATGTCCAAACCATCTCAGTCTGGTCTCTCTGACTTTAAAACCTCTAACATGTGCTGTTCCTCTGATCCTGTCCATTCTGGTCACTCCCAGAGAGATCCTCAGCATCTTCATCTCTGATACAAACATCTCTGTTTCCTGTCTTTTCCTCTGTGACACTGTCTGTAGACCAATCAGCATGGCCGCTCTCACCACACTGTCACTAGACCAATCAGCATGGCCGCTCTCACCACACTGTCTCTAGACCAATCAGCATGGCCGCTCTCACCACACTGTCTCTAGACCAATCAGCATGGCCGCTCTCACCACACTGTCTCTAGACCAATCAGCATGGCCGCTCTCACCACACTGTTTCTAGACCAATCAGCATGGCCACTCTCACCACACTGTTTCTAGACCAATCAGCATGGCCGCTCTCACCACACTGTCTCTAGACCAATCAGCATGGCCGCTCTCACCACACTGTCTCTAGACCAATCAGCATGGCCGCTCTCACCACACTGTCTCTAGACCAATCAGCATGGCCGCGCTCTCTGGTTTCCTTATTTTTCTTTTGTAAACATCCATAATAACCACGTGGACGTTTTACCTGAATGTTTCAAGGAGGACCAGAAGTTTCTGTGAACGGATCGAACACATTGAAGAGACTCGAGTCCACTGAAAGACATAATGGATGACGTTATGAACACTTCACAAATTAAAAACAAGACTGAAAAGTAAACACACCTTTCACAGGGGCCGGTAAGATCCGAAAGCCGAGGAAGAGGATCTCCAAGTAACGTCTGAACTGTTTGACACACAGATTGAGCCAAGGAAGTCAGATTATATCCGCCCTGCACAGTGAGAGTCTCTTTAACATTACGATGACGTGTTTTTATTGTTGCTCGTTTAGGATGAAGTATGAGCTGCATTGTCTGACCTCCAGCACAGCACACAGTTTCCCTCCAGCCAGGTTTAACAGAAGATGAGTCAAGTGGGCAAAAATGTCCGGAGTGGCGCACATTTCGCCCTGAAAGAAAAAAATAACATAAAAAAACACAAACCAGTTCTACATTTTTTGAGAGTAAAGAATAAAAAACGAACAAGGACTCATTTATAATTGATAATACGTGTTCTAAAAAATCCTCCGCAGGGTGTTTGGTCTCTCACTAAGAGATAGAGGGAGGAGTTCTGCCATCCGGGAGGAACTCGGAGTAGAGCCGATGCTCCTCCAAAGTGAGAGAAGTCAGATGGGGTGGTTTGGGCATCGGGTTAGGATGCCTCCTGAACGCCTTGCTAGTGAGGTGTTTCAGGTACGTCTACCAGGAGGAGACCAAGAGGCAGACTCTGGACCTGCTGGAGAGACTATGTCTCTCAGCTGGACAGGGAACACCTCAGGATCCTTCCGGGTGAGCTGGAGGATGCAGCCGGGATGAGAGAAACCTGGACTTTCCGTCTGAGGCTGTCGCCCCAGTGACCCAGCCCTGGATAAGTGGTAGACGTTGGAATGGAAGTTACAAATAAAATGTCTATTTTCGTGGCATGATTTTATTTTCAGTCATCTTCTTAACTTCTATCCCTTTCAGAGTTCCGGGAGTTGCTGGAGCCCATCCCGGCTAATTCAAGGTGAGGGCAGGGTACACCCCGAACAGGTTGCCAGTCTGTCGCGGGGCCACACACATACAACCATCCACACACACACTCATTCCTAGGGGCAATTTTGACACCGGCCAATCAACCAAGCATGCATTTTTTTGGAGGGTGGGAGGAAACCCACGCAGACACAGGGAGAACATGCAAACTCCACGCAGATGGCCTGTGTTCCAAGCCCCGTCCCCACCCGGGATTCGAACCCATGAGCTTCTTGCTGTGAGGCCACTGTGCTCGTTACCTCTGGGTCACCGATGGCCGAGTCAAAGCCTGCACACACCAACACCACGTCAGGGCAAAACTGTGACGCACAAAAAAAGGAGGAATTTAGTCTAAATTTTTTGCAGACGGTTTTTAAGAAGAGAAAAATCTTAAAAAGTAGCTTACCTCGTACGCGACTGGCAGCAGGATGTGGCAAAACATTGAGATGTAATCACTGTTTTTCATTCCCACCTGGACAGAACCAGATCCCTCATCATCATGGACACACGATAGACTCTCACACATTAATTTTAGATTTGCTCAGGATTACATAGTGATGATTTTAATCTTTACTTTTAGGCAAACAAGAAAATCAAAGCTTCTTTTTCAAACCTATGACAGAAAAAGCCAAATGAATAGTAGTTATAATTTTAAAGCTTGTTAAATTATACTGTACATCCAGTCCTCGCCCGAAAAGGGTGGAATGCCCCCTGCAAGTCAAGGACAAGGTCCTTCCCCAACTGGAGAAGTTTAAGTATTTTGGGGTCTTGTTCACGAGTGGGGGAAGGATGGAGCGGGAGATCGACAGACGGATCGGTGCGGCATCAGCAATAACTAGGACGCTGCATCTGTCCGTCGTGGTAAAGAAAGAGCTGAGCCGAAAACCAAAGCTCTCGATTTACAAGTCGATCTACGTTCCTACACTCACCATGGTAACCAGGATCTATGTTCCTACCCTCACCATGGTAACCAGGATCTACATTCCTACCCTCACCATGGTAACCAGGATCTACGTTCCTACCCTCACCATGGTAACCAGGATCTATGTTCCTACCCTCACCATGGTAACCAGGATCTACATTCCTACCCTCACCATGGTAACCAGGATCTACGTTCCTACCCTCACCGTGGTAACCAGGATCTACGTTCCTACCCTCACCGTGGTAACCAGGATCTACGTTCCTACCCTCACCGTGGTAACCAGGATCTACGTTCCTACCCTCACCATGGTAACCAGGATCTACGTTCCTACCCTCACCATGGTAACCAGGATCTATGTTCCTACCCTCACCATGGTAACCAGGATCTACGTTCCTACCCTCACCGTGGTAACCAGGATCTACGTTCCTACCCTCACCATGGTAACCAGGATCTATGTTCCTACCCTCACCATGGTAACCAGGATCTATGTTCCTACCCTCACCGTGGTAACCAGCTGTGGGTGGTGACCGAAAGAATGAGATGTCAGATACAAGCGCCCGAAAGGAGCTTCCGCCGGAGAGTGGGTGGCCTCTCACTCAGAGATCGAGTGAGGAGCTCTGCCATCTGGTAGGAGCTTGGTGTCAAGCCGTTCCCACCGGGAGGAGACTAAGAACCAAACCCTTCACCCGCTGGAGAGACTATGTCTCACAGCTGGACAGGGAACCTTCCGGGTGAGCTTGAGGATGCAGCCGGGGTGAGAGAAGCCTCGGCACCGGATAAGCGGAAGATGACGGAACACATGCTCATCTAATCACTAATATTTTCAGGCTTTTTTTTTTTTTAATTCCCTTCTAACTTCTGGCATTAATTTTCATTTTTTACTGACTTACTTTGTTCCATGGTACGTTTATGTTGAATCCTGCTCCGTTCTCTTTGCCCACGTTGTCATAATCTGATTCTCTAAGATTTGGCCAGAATTCCTGATGTTCATATCGGTGCCAAGAAAAGTAAAGGACACTGAGGAGGAAAAAAATACTTTTAACAGCAACCAACAAATCAATGATTGGGTTTTTAAAAACCAGAAACTCACCTTGGGTCGTCTTCAAAGCAGTACTGAACACCTTGTCCGTGGTGGATGTCCCAGTCTACGATCAATATCCTAAAGAAATGAATACCTTCAGAACATTTAAAACCACATCTGATCTGTAAGAACGACCATTAGATACCTTTTAACTCCATACTTCTGTTTGGCATATTGAGCTGTTATCGCCACATTGTTGAACACACAGAATCCGTTAGCAGCACTGCGCATGCTGTGGTGTCCTGGTGGTCTAAAGACAGAAAATAAAACTCACCATCAGTCCACAGTGCATTCTGTTCTAAAATATAGTTTCATTTTAAATCATTTCTGTCATGATCCCCTCACTCTGCCACTAGAGGGAGCCCTGGACCTCCCTCTCCTGGATTCCAGTCTGATCCCAAACACCCGGGTGGTTAGCCTAATACTGAGCAGCAGTGCATTGGGCATACAGGTTTGAATGACACACTTGGGGTTATGGGTAAGCGTTTGGATGGGAGCTGTGATTTCTGTGGGAAGGTGGAGTGGTTTGAACACGTGTTGCTGAGTTGTGGTAAATATGAGGAGGAACGAGAGGCTATGCTGGGGGCGCTGCGGAGTGTTGGGTTGAGACAGGTTTGTTTGAGAGAGGTGTTTCTGTTTGGTCGTCAGGGGCGGGGTTTTGGAGCCTTGTCCTCTTTCCTGAGATGTACAGGGTTGTTGAGGAGGATTTGAGTTACTTGGGAATCAGTAGATGGCAGTAATGCACCTGTACTGGTGCTTCATGCCTCTAAACGGTAAAGAAGAAGAAGAAGCCTGGTGCCTATTTAAAGGCAATCACCCCAGACTTCCTTGTGTTGCCACGCCTTCCATTCCAGCCAGGTGTTCCTGGCTGCCTGACCAAGACATACATTCCAAAACAATAACCTGAGACATTCCATTGATCCTTGTTTGTTTTCATTTATAGCTTTACTGACTGCCTTATCAATAATAAAACATGTTTGATGTCCTGCGTTTGGGTCCTCCTCCGTCCACCTGCACCCACAAGTCAGACAAGTTCCTATGAATGGATTATACTCTTTTTTTTTTTTTTTATTTAGATAAAACAAAGTTCCTTCTCGGGCTGAAAAGGACAAATTGGACCATTATATTAGAGTTTGTGACTGAACCAGCACCGTATTACAGCAACTTCCAGTCGTTAGAGAAGCAGGTAAAGAGGAGGTAGTTAATGGAGAGACGATAGAGATAGAGGATGAGGACGTGTGAACCAAAAACATTGGTTTCTTTTTGATATCATATGTAAATTTGCTTGAAGAGAAATAACATTTGACCTCAGCATTCAAAAGTCTGACATAGATCACAGGTAAAGGTCTACAGTTTTCAACATACCATATAGCTCCACCAATTTTATTAAAACCCCTATTGCAGTGAGAACAAAATGAACCCTCTACCGCTTACTTTTCCTCTGAGTATCACGAAGCAACAGCCCGAATGATGGAGCTCAAACTTCAGTCTTATTGAGGAGGTATTGGAGTATAGTTCAGACAACCTGAACTGGGTCAAGCTCACTAGTCTGCTCAACCAGTGAACAATTTACTGTTAGGAATTTACGACTTGTTCAGGGTGTCTCACCTGAAATCAGCTGGGATAGGCTCCAGCAGCCCCAACAATCTCATTGCGAATAAGCAGTTCAGAAGACGAAACGAATCTAAAAACAAATCTAGAAAAACTTCGGTATAGTAGAGTCAGCGATAACTAGGACGCTGAATCAGTCCGTTGTGGTAAAGAAAGAGCAGAGCCGATAAACAAAGGTCTTCATGTACAAGTCGATCTACGTCCCTACACTCACCATGGTAACCAGGATCTACGTTCCTACCCTCACCATGGTAACCAGGATCTACGTTCCTACCCTCACCATGGTAACCAGGATCTACGTTCCTGCCCTCACCATGGTAACCAGGATCTACGTTCCTACCCTCATCATGGTAACCAGGATCTACGTTCCTACCCTCACCATGGTAACCAGGATCTACGTTCCTACCCTCACCATGGTAACCAGGATCTACGTTCCTACCCTCACCATGGTAACCAGGATCTACGTTCCTACCCTCACCATGGTAACCAGGATCTACAGTGGTGGTCAAAAGTTTACATACACTTGTAAAGAACATAATGTCATGGCTGTCTTGAGTTTCCAGTTATTTCAACAACTCTGATTTTTCTCTGATATAGTGATTGGAACAGATCCTTCTTTGTCACAAAAAAACATTCATGAAGTTTGATTCTTTTATGACTTTATTATGGGTAAACTGAAAATGTGACGAAATCAGCTGGCTCAAAAATATACATACAGCAACATGAATGAGCAATTTTGGAGACTTAGAAAGTTGTGTCAATGACATGAGCTTCATAGCATGACCTCTTAACTTCTTGTGAGTGATTATGAGTGACTACAGCTGGTGACTTCTCTGAGGCCATTTAAAAAGGGCTCATTGGATAAAAACACCCACAAACGCTACAATGTGAAAGTCAAAGGAGCTCAGCACAGATTTGAAAAAGAGAATCATTGACTTGAACAAGTCAGGAAAGTCACTTGGAGCCATTTCAAAGCAGCTGCAGGTTCCAAGAGCAACAGTGCAAACAATTGTTTGTAAGTATAAAGTGCATGGCACTGTTTTGTCACTGCCACGATCAGGAAGAAAACGCAAGCTGTCACCTGCTGCTGAGAGAAAACTGGTCAGGAGGGTGAAGAGTCAACCCAGGAGCACCAAAAAGCAGATCTGCCAAGAATTAGAAGCTGCTGGAACACAGGTGTCAGTGTCCACAGTCAAGCGTGTTTTGCATCGCCATGGACTGAGAGGTTGCCGTGCAAGAAGGAAGCCCTTGCTCCAAAAGCGGCACCTTAAGGCTCGACTAAAGTTTGCTGCTGATCACATGGACAAAGTTCTGTGGTCAGATGAAACAAAAATTGAGCTGTTTGGCCACAATGCCCAGCAATATGTTTGGAGGAGAAAAGGTGAGGCCTTTAACCCCAAGAACCCCATGCCTACCATCAAGCACGGTGGTGGTAGTATTATGCTGTGGGCCTGTTTTGCTGCCAATGGAACTGGTGCTTTACAGAGAGTCAATGGGACAATGAAGAAGGAGGATTACCTTCAAATTCTTCAAGAAAACCTGAAGTCATCAGCCCGAAGGTTGGGTCTTGGGCGCAGTTGGGTGTTCCAACAGGACAATGACCCCAAACACACATCAAAAGTGGTAATGGAATGGCTAAATCAGGCTAGAATTAAGGTTTTAGAATGGCCTTCCCAAAGTCCTGACTTAAATCCCATTGAGAACATGTGGATAATGCTGAAGAAACAAGTCCATGTCAGAAAGCCAACAAATTTAACTGAACTGCACCAATTCTGTCAAGAGGAGTGGTCAAAGATTCAACCAGAAACTTGCCAGAAGCTTGTGGATGGCTACCAAAAGCGCCTAATTGAAGTAAAAATGGCCAAAGGACATGTAACCAAATATTAGCATCGCTGTATGCATATTTTTGACCCAGCTGATTTTGTCACATTTTCAGTTTACCCATAATAAAGTCATAAAAGAATCAAACTTCATGAATGTTTTTTGTGACAAAGAAGGATCTGTTCCAATCACTATATCAGAGAAAAATCAGAGTTGTTGAAATAACTGGAAACTCAAGACAGCCATGACATTATGTTCTTTACAAGTGTATGTAAACTTTTGACCACCACTGTATGTTCCTACCCTCACCGTGGTAACCAGGATCTACCTTCCTACCCTCATCATGGTAACCAGGATCTACGTTCCTACCCTCACCATGGTAACCAAGATCTACGTTCCTACCCTCACCATGGTAACCAGAATCTACGTTCCTACCCTCACCATGGTAACCAGGATCTACGTTCCTACCCTCACCATGGTAACCAGGATCTACGTTCTTACCCTCACCATGGTAACCAGGATCTACGTTCCTACCCTCACCATGGTTACCAGCTGAGGGTGGTGACCGAAAGAATGAGATTGCGGATACAAATGCCCGAAATGAGCTTCCTCTGCAGGGTGGCTGGGCTCTCACTCAGAGATCTGGTGAGGAGCTCTGCCATCCGGGAGGAGCTCGGTGTCGAGCCGCCCCCAGGTCGAGAGAAGCCAGATGTGGTGGTTCAGGATGCCTCCCGAATGCCACGTTGGTGAGATGTTTCGGGGACGTCCCACAGGGAGGAGACCAAGAGGAAGAACCCAGACCCGCTGGAGAGACTATGTCTCACAACTGGCCAGGGAACAACTCGGGATCCTCCTGGGTAAGCTGGAGGATGCAGCTTGGGTGAGAGAAGCCTGGGCTTCCCGTCTGAGGCTGTTGCCCCAGCGATCCGGCCCCGAATAAGCGGAAAACAACAGAACGGAAAAATAGTACAGTCTGTTTGAGCGTACCAACTTCCTCACACGTCAAGTTCTGGTGCCCCCCTTTTACAGGCGGCCACACAGTTAACTTTAAATGGTGGTCACTAGTTGTCTGCGTGTAAGCAGACGATGTCTGTTCTTGTTCGTTCAAACTCTAAAGTAGTAAATAAAATGATTCAATTTAGAGAAAATTTTATTAATATTTTTCTCAAAATAATGACACTTCTATAGCTTCATTCAAACCAATAAAATCATTGTTAAATAAAGACTGTATAAACATGTTTGTCTCACCTGACTAAAGCCATGCCGTTTCTCACCTTCCCTGTCATGACACTGTCCAGAAGGTTGAGAGCAGACCCAGCTGCCAGTTTGGCACAGTGGTAGATGTTCTGGAAGCAGAAGAGAACAAAATCATAAAAGTATCTGCCATTTAAAAATGATAGAGATAATCACAAAGGTTGTGTCAGGAAGGGCATCCGACGTAAAGCTATGCCAAATACAAATACCCAAGTCAGTTTAAGGAATATCATACCGGATCAAGTCCAGAGCAATGGAGAGTGTGGGAAAGAGGTGAAAAAGCAGGCAGGACGGAACAGGTGGAGGAAAGTATCAGGTATGATGTGTGATAGAAGAGTTTCAGCTAAAATGAAAGGGAAAGAATACAAAACCGTGGTGAGAGCGGCCATGCTGATTGGTCTAGAGACAATGTGGTGAGAGCTGCCATGCTGATTGGTCTAGAGACAGTGTGGTGAGAGCGGCCATGCTGATTGGTCTAGAGCAGCGGTCGGCAACCCGCGGCTCCGGAGCCGCATGCGGCTCTTTCATCCTTATAATGCGGCTCTTGGCCCATCTAAAAAAAATTACTAAAAAAATTTTTTTTTGTATTTAATTGAAGTGTGTTTTATTTGTGTTAGTTTTTATATTATTTTAGTTCTAAATTTGAAGATTATTGTGATCTTGAAATATTAAAATATTAATTAAATTATTTGATATTATTTTTTCGTCGCTCAAAATAGACGTCACACTGCGGAAGCTGGTATACCCGCTGAAACGTCGTCTATTTTGAGCGACTTTCAATCCCGGCAAAACCAATGGAGAAATGTAAGAAAAGAAAAATATCTCAAGAAAATAGAACATTCAATGATGCCTGGGCAGATTCATTTGCATTTACCTCGGGCGAGACTGGCCTACCAGTATGCCTAATTTGTGGAGAAAAACTGGCTAACAATAAACGGTCAAATGTCGCAAGACATTTTAACAATACACACAGAGCCTTTGCTGAAAAATATCCAGAGGGAGAAGAGAGGAAAAAAGCTGTTTCGGAACTTATGCAGAAGGATGACCGGACGAAAAATCAATTCAAGAAGTGGGTGAAGTCTGCAAATACAACTACATATGCAAGCTTTGTGGCCGCTCAGGAAATAGGCAGGCATGGGAAACCGTTCACAGATGGAGAATATATGAAAGAATCATTCCTTAAGATTTCAGAACACTTATTTGCGGACTTTAAAAACAAAGACGAAATTGTGCAGAAAATCAGAGAGATGCCTCTCTCTGCGAAAACTGTCAAAGACAGAACCATAAAAATGGCAGAAAATATCACAAAACAGCAAATCAAAGACATCAATTCAGCAGCAGCATACTCAATCGCCTGTGATGAGTCCAAAGACAAAACGGACATTGAACAAATAGCGCTGTTCTTCCGATATGTGAATTCTGCTGGACCACAGGAAGAAATGGTTGAGCTGATACCACTAAAATGCCAGACACGGGGGGAGGACATCTGTGAGGCTGTGCTTGATTGTTTACGAGCCAAAGAAATAAAAACAACCCACCTCGTGTCGGTGGCTACCGATGGGGTACCGAGTATGACTGGAGCGCACAGGGGCTTTGTGGCTTTGCTGCAGAAATCACTGGATAGAAAGCTGCTGACTTTTCATTGCATCCTGCACCAAGAGGCATTGTGCGCGCAAAGTTTTCCTCCAGAATGCACAGAGGTCATGAATGTTGTTATTCAGATTGTCAATGAAATAATGGCAAAAGGTTTAAATCACCGCCAGTTCCGTTCATTACTGGATGAGGTGGAGAGCGCATACTCTGATCTCCTGCTGCATAACAGAGTCCGGTGGCTGTCCAGAGGAGAGGTGCTTCAACGTTTTGCTGCATGTCTGGGAGAGGTGAAAACTTTCATGAGCAGCAAAGGGCTCACCTTTCCTGAGCTGGAACAGCCAGAGTGGCTGGAAAAACTCCACTTCATGGTGGACATGACAGCGAAACTAAACACGCTGAACACAACGCTTCAGGGGAGAGGAGGCACAGCGCTGCACATGCTGGAGGAGGTGTTGGCGTTTGAGCGCAAACTGACAGTTTTAGCCAGAGATTTACAGAGAGGCACACTGTCTCACTTCCCCTCTTTAAGGGAGTTCAAACAAGCTCACGGAGTGATCAATTCAGAGTATTTGCAGTCTACAATCACCACAATGCAAGCGTCGTTTGGTAAACGATTCCGTGAGTTCAGAGAGGAAAAAACCACATTGTCCTTCCCCGTCACTCCCCTGACCATTGATCCATCCCTGCTAAACGTGACTGCATTTGCAGGTGTAAGTCAACCTGCTCTGGAGCTGGAGCTGGCTGACATAGCTGACAAAGACATTTGGGTGTCCAAATTCAAACGCTTGACAGAGGACCTTGAAGATGTTGCCCGTCAGAAGGCCACTCTTGCTCAGAATCACAAATGGAGTGATATTGAGAACCTCCCGAGACCGGACAAACTCATATTTGAAACATGGAATGCCATCCCCGACACCTACACGAACATGAAGAAATATGCCTTTGGAGTCCTGTCGATCTTCGGATCCACATATGTATGTGAGCAGCTATTCTCCACCATGAACTGCATTAAAAACAAACACCGCTTACGGCTCACAGATGACAGCTTACAGTCCTGCGTAAAGATTAAAGTGACTTCGTACAGCCCCGATTTGCAGAAGCTGTGCGCAGAGGTTCAGGAGCAGAAGTCCCATTAACCAGGTAAAATAAATATTTATGCAGATATTTTGCAAATATTTAATTTTCATTGTTTAGTGACACAGTGCTTTTTCCCCCAATTTATTTTATATATTCAAGTCAAGGCTCCGCTGCATACTTTGAAAGCCCAAGGGCCTTGGGCCAAGGCGATATAAGGATGACGGCTCACGGATTTTTCCCTTTTGTTTGCTGCATGCACAATTTAAATTCAGCTTTTTAATTTATTTGAAAGAGACATTCATTGTTATTATTTTTCAAGAATTCAAAATGTTCAAAATGTGTTCATTAAATGAATAAAATATAATTTTCTCTGTAGCGCGTGGATTTCATAAGAAAACATGCTGCGGTAAAGTAGTAGAAGTTTTTTTTTTTTTTTTCATTTTAGATGTGCGGCTCCCAGCGTTTTCTTTTCCGTGGAAACCGGGTTCAAATGGCTCTTTCGGTGTAAAAGGTTGCCGACCGCTGGTCTAGAGACAGTGTGGTGAGAGCGGCCATGCTGATTGGTCTAGAGACAGTGTGGTGAGAGCGGCCATGCTGATTGGTCTAGAGACAGTGTGGTGAGAGCGGCCATGCTGATTGGTCTAGAGACAGTGTGGTGAGAGCGGCCATGCTGATTGGTCTAGAGACACCGTGTTGAGAGCGGCCATGCTGATTGGTCTAGAGACAGCGTGGTGAGAGCGGCCATGCTGATTGGTCTAGAGACAGTGTGGTGAGAGCGGCCATGCTGATTGGTCTAGAGACAGTGTGGTGAGAGTGGCCATGCTGATTGGTCTAGAGACAGTGTGGTGAGAGCGGCCATGCTGATTGGTCTAGAGACAGCGTGGTGAGAGTGGCCATGCTGATTGGTCTAGAGACAGTGTGGTGAGAGCGGCCATGCTGATTGGTCTAGAGACAGTGTGGTGAGAGCGGCCATGCTGATTGGTCTAGAGACGGTGTGGTGAGAGCAGCCATGCTGATTGGTCTAGAGACAGCGTGGTGAGAGCGGCCATGCTGATTGGTCTAGAGACAGTGGCACTGAGGAAAAGACAGGAAACAGAGATTTCTTTAGCAGAGATGAAGATGCTGAGGATCTCTCTGGGAGTGACCAGGATGGACAGGATCAGAGGAACAGCACATGTTAGAGGTTTTAAAGTCAGAGAAGCCAGACTTAGATGGTTTGGACATGTGCAGAGGAGAGAGAGAGAGTACATCAGAAGAAGGATGCTGGGTTTGGAACCACCAGGAAAGAGGACTAGAGGAAGACCAGGGGTGTAAAAAGTTGAAGATGCAGCAGATAGGGTTAGATGGAAGAAACTGACTTGCTGTGGCGCTCCCTATAGGGAATTGATGGAAGAAGAAGAAGAGAACAGATTTCAGACAGAGTGAGAGACTAACTGGGTGGAAGTAGACGTCTCCATACTGAAGAGTAAACTCTTTCAGATCCTCCAGAGTCATGTAAGGAGTCTTTTTGACGGCCTCCAGGTATTCCTCACTGTTTAAAGAAATAAAGCAAAATGTGTTTGTTTACAAACAAACAATTACACATCCACACGTTAGAGTAATGAGTGGGTGTTCTCATCCTGTGACAGACGGTCAGTCTGTTACATCTGTTTCCATTTAGATTCTTTTCCATCTCTTTTTGCTCCATCTCTGAGCCCCTCTACGTGCTTTCTTTCACCCAGATAAATTTCAATCCTTTTCTGATGATACACATACACACACATTGTGACAGTTGTCCAAGCAGTCACACAATTCTCAGATCTGGTAACGCTATTTTCTTTTAAGTCGAAGCTAAAAGTTACTGACTACTTTTTCCATGCCCCACTGGTATTTTGATCATTTATCTTTAGCAGTGAGCTGTAGCGCTTCATGATTAAGTACCGTATTTTCACGACCAAAAGGCGCATATAAAAGTCTTAGATTTTCTTCAAAATGAGCGGCGCACCCTATCGGGCAGCACGCCCTATGTGTGTTGTGAAAAACCAAGTGAAGCAGATGAACACTACGCTTGCTGTGATTCCGGGAGGTCTGACAAAGAAACTCCAACCACTGGACATCGGCCTAAACCGGCCGTTCACAGTGAGGCTGCAAGCGGCGTGGAAGCGATGGATGACCAGAGGAGACCACAGCTTCACGAGGGGTTGAAGGCAGCGCCGGGCGAGTTACATGTAGATGCTTGGGCTAACGTGTCTGCTGGCGCTTTTGTCCGAGTTTTCGCAAAAGCATGCATCATTTCCAAGGAGCCGCACTGTACAGAAAGTGACTCTGACAGCAAGGAAAGTGAACCGGCTATGTTGGATTTAGAGCAGCTGTTAGATTCTGAAACAGAGGATGAGGACTTGGATGGATTTGATAAATGACTTTATGACGACTGTAACTAATATTTAAATAAAACCAACCAAACTCAGTTTTACTCCTGATCTATTTTTAAATACACACACTTGTCTGCTTGTGTGTGTGTTGTTGTAAGGCGGACGTACGTAGTAGAAGATATTTATATAAAACCCACCCCTATCATCAGGTGTGCCTATGTGTGTGTTAAATACAGAGCACACGAAACTGGGACTGTGCCTTTTAATGTAAATATGGAAATTATGGGAAAATATGGTAATTTTGTTTCCAATGTAAATTGAAGACGGGACATATATTTTTTAAATAATTCCACTTTTGTTCATTACCTTATTGTTTGAAAGAAGTCTTTCAATCACTTTTGTAAATTAAAAGTAACTAAAAAGTCCAAATTTACAAGGAGTATAAATTCTTATGAGCAACAACATAAGAAAATATGTGTAAAATGATTTCACTGACCTGTGAACCAGCAGAATTTCTGGATCTGTAGCTTCACGAACAGGCACGGAGATACAGCGATCAGCAAGACCACTCTTCACCAAGGCCTCATGAGTCAGTGTAAGACGTTCAGGTACTTCAATCTTGCAAGCCGGACTGAAAAAAGGAAAAAAGTCAAAGAAAACACCTACAAATTCATTTTTATATTCAAAGATTTTTATTGTATAAATTTCTGTTATCCTAATGCTTGAAAAAAAAAAAAAAAAAAAAACATGGACCTGTGGATTTACTCTGTCACTGTATTTAACAAATCAGAGTCTCGATTTGGATCTCCAATGGAGAGTGTGAAAAAGAGGTGAAGAAGCGTGTGCAGGTAGGCGGGAACGGGTGCAGAAAAGTATCAGGTGTGATGTGTGATAGAAGAGTTTCAGATAAAATGAAAGAGAAAGTGTAGAAAACTGTGGTGAGAGCGGTCATGCTGATTGGTCTAGAGACAGTGTGGTGAGAGCGGCCATGCTGATTGGTCTAGAGACAGTGTGGTGAGAGCGGCCATGCTGATTGGTCTAGAGACAGTGTGGTGAGAGCGGCCATGCTGATTGGTCTAGAGACAGTGTGGTGAGAGCGGCCATGCTGATTGGTCTAGAGACATTGTGGTAAGAGCGGCCATGCTGATTGGTCTAGAGACAGTGTCACTGAGATAAAGACAGGAAGCAGAGATGTTTGTAGCAGAGATGAAGATGCTGAGGATCTCTCTGGGAGTGACCAGGATGGACAGGATCAGAGGAACAGCACATGTTAGAGGTTTTAAAGTCAGAGAGACCAGACTGAGATGGTTTGGACATGTGCAGAGGAGAGAGAGAGAGTACATCAGAAGAAGGATGCTGGGTTTGGAACCACCAGGAAAGAGGACTAGAGGAAGACCAAAGAGGAGGTTCATGGTTACAGTGAAGGAAGACATGAAGATAGTTGGTGTGACCGAAGAGGATGCAGGAGATAGGGTTAAATGGAAGAAACTGACTTGCTGTGGCGCCCCCTGAAGGGAAATGATGGAAGGAGAAGATTTTTGTAACGATCTACTCACTGCTCTGAAACAAAAAAGCCTAAAAACAGCTGCAGTTTATTCAAACCAGAAAATATGATCGCATTAGTCCAGTGCTGTTCGAGTCCTGTGGTGGGGCAAGGTATGAAACACTGCCCTTTCTGTGTGGAGTTTGCATGCTCTCCCCATGTATGCATGTTTTTTTTGGTACTCCGGTTTCTTTCCATCCTCCAAAAACATGTGTTTTAGGTTAGTTGACCTCTATGAAACTGTTCTTAGGAATGTGAATGTGTGAATGGATGTCTGTGTGAGAGGCCCCGCAACAGACTGGTGACCTGTTCAGGGTGTATCCTGCCTCTAACTTGAAATTAGCTTGGATAAGCTCTGGCTACTCTCTTGGGGATAAACGGTTCAGAAAAGGAATGCATGAATTAACTGAAGATTAATCACTCATTTGGTTCTGTTGGCTTCATCGGACCATGATCTCCAGCTCTCGCTGGATCGATTTGCTAACGAGTGTGAAGCGGCCGGGATGGGAATTAGCGCCTCCAAATCCGAGACCGAGGGTCCTCGCCCGGAAAAAGGTGGAATGCCCCCTGCGGGTGAGGGACAGGGTCCTGCCCCGAGTGGAGGAGTTTAAGTATCTTGGGGTCTTGTTCACGAGTGGGGGAAGGATGGAGATCGACAGGCGGATCGGTGCGGCATCAGCAATAACTAGGACGCTGCATCGGTCCGTCGTGGTATAGAGAGAGCTGAGCCGAAAAGTAAAGCTCTCGATTTACAAGTCGATCTACGTTCCTACCCTCACCATGGTAACCAGAATCTACGTTCCTACCCTCACCATGGTAACCAGGATCTACGTTCTTACCCTCACCATGGTAACCAGGATCTACGTTCCTACCCTCACCTATGGTCACCAGCTGTGGGTGGTGACCGAAAGAACGAGATCGCGGGTACAAGCGGCCAAAATGAGCTTCCTCTGCAGGGTGGCTGCGCTCTCACTCAGAGATTGGGTGAGGAGCTCTGCCATCCGGGAGGAGCTCGGTGTCGAGCCGCTTCTCCTCCAGGTCGAGAGAAGCCAGATGTGGTGGTTCAGGCATCTGGTCAGGATGCCCCCCGAGCACCTCGCGAGCGAGGTGTTTCGGGCACGTTCCACCGGGAAGAGACCAAGGGGCAGACCCCGGACCCGCTGGAGAGACTATGTCTCACAGCTGGCTGGGGAACGACTTGGAATCTTTCCAGGTGAGCTAGAGGATGCAGCCGGGGTGAGAGAGGCCTGGGCTGCCCGTTTGAGGCTGTTGCCCCAGCGACCCGACCCCGGAACAAGCGGAAGATGACGGAACGGAACTTTTATTCTATGTTTTGTGATTTTAATGCATTTTTTTGTCTTGTGAAACAATTTGAATTGTGCTACAAATAAACTTGTCCTGACAAATGTTTCTAATTAAATCAATCTTAAAGTGGAAACAATCCAGAGAAAACTAGAACATTTTTCTAATTGAAAACATTATTGTTCAATTTTTTTCTAAAGTTGTAAAGAAAAAAAACAGTCTTTTTTTACATTTATTTTCTTTTTTCACTGTATTTACTAGATTATTATATTTTCAATTATTATTATTATTATTAATCAACAGAATAATTCATTGGTAGTTTTGAATGTAAAATTATTTCCAAATAAACAAATTGACCAAAAATCTTTTAACTAAACTCATATCTATAATTTTAATAAAAATGAACTCAAAATTAACAACAAATAAAGATTTATTTCTAAAATATTTTAATTAAAAAAACTACAGATGATATGTTGCCCCCGCGACCCGACCCCGGAGCAAGCGGAAGATGAACGGAACGGAAATGACATCTATTGTGTCCGACACTTTTAAAATGTCCGTCTGAAAACAAACGCTGCTTTTGTTTCCTCCTACTATAGACACTATTAAAATCAAAAGATCGATCGGATTAACTTCTTAATAATTCTTTTTTTAAATTTATAAAAATTATTTATTTAAGTGTTAACATGTTTAATCTATAATCAAGTTGAAACTGCAAAAAAAAAAACCTTAAAGACAAAATGTCGTGGTTTTGCCGCTATGTGCTAGCATGCATCAATATAAAAATCAAAAGAGTCTTTTTAAAGCTTTATTTTATCATAAAACATCGTTCACAAACAGAAATAATGTAGATTAGTAAATAATATAAAAGGAGAAAAGTTCTGTTGTGTTTTAAACAGATTATTGATCATTTATTTTTCATACTTACTCAACCCACAGCAGTTTGTAATTTGTCATCTCTTCATCATAAATCAGAGCTGTTGCCATCGTTACGATCGAAAATCGAACCGTATAAAAGAGGCAAAGTATAGGCTATTACTGAGACAAAAAGTGCATTTCATTAAACGCTTAAAACTTACATTTAAAGCATTATTTCGCTGTAAATGAACTACAGTAAAAAAAAACACGAAGGTCTTCAGTAGAAATGTCTGAATTTTAAACTGGTGAAACACTTCCACCTGCTGGACAAAACCAGGTACAACTTTTCTGCAGGATTCTGAGATCAGAAGAACTTAGAATTCTGTTACTTTTCATTTCCGTTGCGTTCGGTCGTCTTTCGCTTATTCGGGGCCAGGTCGCGGAGGCAACAGCCTAGGACAGTAAGCCCAGGCCTCTCTCTCCCCAGCTGCATCCTAGAGCTCACCTAGAAGTATCCCGAGTCGTTCCCCAGCCAGCTGTGAGACATAGTCTCTCCAGCGGGTCCGGGTTTTGCCTCTTGGTCTCTACCCAGTGGGACGTGCCTAAAACACCTCACCTGCGAGGCTCTCGGGCGGTATCCTGACCAGATGCCCGGACCACCCCATCTGGCTTCTCTCGACCTGGAGGAGGAGCGGCTCGACACCGAGCTCCTCCCGGATGGCAGAGCTCCTTGCCCGATCTCTAAGTGAGAGCCCAGCCACCGTGCGGAGGAAGCTCATTTCGGCCGCTTGTAAACGCGATCTCATTATTCCGGTGGTGGTGACCATAGGTGAGGATAGGAACGTAGATCCTGGTTACTATGGTGAGGGTAGGAACGTAGATCCTGCTTACCATGGTGAGGGTAGGAACGTAGATCATGGTTACCATGGTGAGGGTAGGAAAGTAGATCCTGGTTACCACGGTGAGGGTAGGAACGTAGATCCTGTTTACCACGGTGATGGTAGGAACGTAGATCCTGGTTACCATAGGTGAGGATAGGAATGTAGATCTGGTTACCATGGTGAGGGTAGGAACGTAGATCCTGGTTACCATGGTGAGGGTAGGAATGTAGATCCTAGTTACCATGGTGAGGGTGGGAACGTAGATCCTGGTTACCATGATGATTGTAGGAACGTAGATCATGGTTACCATGGTGAGGGTAGGAACATAGATCCTGGTTACCATGGTGAGGGTAGGAATGTAGATCCTAGTTACCATGGTGAGGGTGGGAACGTAGATCCTGGTTACCATCGTGATTGTAGGAACGTAGATCATGGTTACCATGGTGAGGGTAGGAACGTAGATCCTGGTTACCACGGTGAGTATAGGAACGTAGATCCTGGTTACTATGGTGAGGGTAGGAATGTAGATCCTGGTTACCATGGTGATTGTAGGAACGTAGATCATGGTTACCATGGTGAGGGTAGGAACGTAGATCTTGGTTACCATGGTGATTGTAGGAACGTAGATCCTGGTTAACATGGTGAGGGTAGGAACGTAGATCCTGGTTACCATGGTGAGGGTAGGAACGTAGATCCTGGTTACCATGGTGAGGGTAGGAACATAGATCCTGGTTACCATGGTGAGGGTAGGAACGTAGATCCTGGTTACCATGGTGAGGGTAGGAACGTAGATCCTGGTTACCATGGTGAGGGTAGGAACGTAGATCCTGGTTACCATGGTGAGGGTAGGAACGTAGATCCTGGTTACCATGGTGAGGGTAGGAACGTAGATCCTGGTTACCATGGTGAGGGTAGGAACGTAGATCCTGGTTACCATGGTGAGGGTAGGAACATAGATCCTGGTTACCATGGTGAGGGTAGGAACGTAGATCCTGGTTACCACGGTGAGGGTAGGAACGTAGATCCTGGTTACCATGGTGAGGGTAGGAACGTAGATCCTGTTTACCACGGTGAGGGTAGGAACGTAGATCCTGGTTACCATGGTGAGGGTAGGAACGTAGATCCTGGTTACCATGGTGAGGGTAGGAACATAGATCCTGGTTACCATGGTGAGGGTAGGAACGTAGATCCTGGTTACCATGGTGAGGGTAGGAACGTAGATCCTGGTTACCATGGTGAGGGTAGGAACGTAGATCATGGTTACCATGGTGACGGTAGGAACGTAGATCCTGGTTACCACAGTGAGGGTAGGAACGTAGATCCTGGTTACCATGGTGAGGGTAGGAACGTAGATCCTGGTTACCATGGTGAAGGTAGGAACGTAGATCCTGGTTACAATGGTGAAGGTAGGAACGTAGATCCTGGTTACCATGGTGAGGGTAGGAACGTAGATCCTGGTTACCATGGTGAGGGTAGGAACGTAGATCCTGGTTACCATGGTGAAGGTAGGAACATAGATCCTGGTTACCACAGTGAGGGTAGGAACGTACATCCTGGTTACCATGGTGAGGGTAGGAACGTAGATCCTGGTTACCATGGTGAGGGTAGGAACGTAGATCATGGTTACCATGGTGACGGTAGGAACGTAGATCCTGGTTACCATGGTGAAGGTAGGAACGTAGATCCTGGTTACAATGGTGAAGGTAGGAACGTAGATCCTGGTTACCATGGTGAGAGTAGGAACGTAGATCCTGGTTACCATGGTGAGGGTAGGAACGTAGATCCTGGTTACAATGGTGAAGGTAGGAACGTAGATCCTGGTTACCATGGTGAGGGTAGGAACGTAGATCGACTTATAAATCGAGACCTTTGCTTTTCGGCTTGGCTCTTTCTTCACCACGACGGACCGATGCAGTGTCTTAGTTGTTGCTGACGCCGCACCGATCTGCCTTATATAGTTACAATAGTATTGTTTACTTTGGTTTATTCAAGAGTTTTAACAGCACATAGACATTTACTTATTTAGAATTCGATTTTAATCCTAAATGAAAAACCCAAAGCGAGACAGGAGGTTTTTTTTTTTTTTTTGGTTTATTTGCATTGTAATTATTTACATTTTATAATTCACACACAAAAAACATATAAACAGAAACATATGAAAACACAATGAAAACTATCCAGTAAAAATAAAATCAATCAAAATTCAAGTTAGTTAAATATAAAATTGACTGAACAATAAAGCTTCTCATTTTGGACGTCCTCTTTGTTTTTATTTATACAATTAAAGGGTTTTTTTGTTTCTGAACTGCTCATCCTTAATGAGTTCTAGGGGATGACGGAGACTATCTCGGCTGATTTCAGGGAAGAGGCAGGGTACACCCAAAACAGGTCACCAATCTGTTGTGGGTCCACACACAGTCACACACCTACTCATTCCTAGGGGCAGTTTCATAGCAGCCAATCAGCCTAACATGAATGTTTTAGAGGGTGGGAGGAAAGAGGAGTACCTGGTGAAAACCCACACATAGATGGGGAGAACATGCAAACTCCACATAGAAAATCCAGTGTTTCAAGCCTCGCCCCCACCCCGGGATTCAAACTCCTGATCTTCCTGCTGTGAGGCCATCGAGCAGCTGAAGATAAATTGAAAAAAAAAGACAATGATCTCACTCAGAGATCGGGTGAGGAGCTCTGCCAACAAGAGGGAGCTTGGTGTCGAGCCGCTCCTCCTTCAGGTTGAGAGGAGCCAGATGGGGTGGTTCGGGCATCTGGTCAGGATGCCCTCCGAGTGCCTTCCCGGTGAGGTGTTTTGGGCACGTCTCACCGGGAGGAGACCAAGAGGTAGACCCCGGACCTGCAGGAGAGACTACGTCTCAGGGACAGGGAATGACTCGGGATCCTTACTGGTGAGCTGGAGGATGCAGCCGGAGTGAGAGAAACCTGGGCTTCCCGTCTGAGGCTGTTGCCCCCGCCACCCAGTCCCAGATAACGGGAAGACCACGGAACGGAACGGACGATGATTTCAATGGTGAAAACAGAAGCATGTCTTAATCTCACGTGAGTTCAGGTTTAGAATGTTTAAATTCCGAAAACTCTTAATGTAACAACAATTTGATCGACTTTAAGGACCTGAATTATATTTTACTTGATAAACAAGTTCTAAAACAAACAGTTTTTTTTAATAAACAATACATGATATGTGAGGAATTAAAAACCAGATTTGGTTTCATGAGCCGTCTTTTTGGAGGTCAGGAGATAAATTCTTCCTGTGGGAAATTTTCCCAGTGTTTGAACTTTGACATTACTGACCCTCCTCCGAATGCCAAAGTGACTCACATGGAGACTGACGTTTACTCCAAGTAAACATCCACATTCACCGTGCCATCTCCCGGAAGTGGCGTTACGTTTACATGACCTCCTCTACATCTCCGTCCACACTGCTCTCCTTCCCCTCCTCTGTCCTGTTTGCCGTTTCCTCTTGTGTTTTTGTCTTGAAAGCCGAACTCATTTCCATTTTCTCTTCGTGTCTCTTTGTTCTTCCCGCTGCTCGTCTCCTGCACCATATAAAGAGAGCCTTTTTGCATTTCTTCCTGAATGATTGGTCACATGCGGCATAGAGGAGGGGGTTCAAGCATGAATTGAGGTAAGCTAAGCAGGTGGCGTAGGGATGAACAGCCAGTAAAGTTTGGTCCATGGAGCAGGAATAGGGGATAAAACCAAACTCCAGCATCATTGAGAGGGTTTTATTGATGTGCAGGGGTAGCCAGCAGAAGAAGAAAGCCATCACCAAGGTGATGATGACCCTCAGGAGTCTACGCTGGCGTTTGCGGTCAGGATGAGGTCCTTGTCCAAAATGCTTGCTGACGAGCTGAGCCAATGAGCAGTAGCAGACCACTAAGATAACAAGAGGAAGAAGGAATCCAATTATAGTAGATTTTATACCCAAAGCAGCAGCCCACAACATCTCAATTCTCTCCTTGTCCGTCTCTTCCAGCTCAGCTCCAACCAGCATGGAGTAGTCCATCTGGCAGGAGAGGACGACATACCCAGAATCAGCTGATGGGAAGTTATTTAGATCAACGTCCACCTCCCTGACAGAGCGAAGGAGCAGACCGGGCAGAGCAAGAACTCCTGCCATCACCCACATTCCTCCCAGTATCCACACAGCTCTGGTGGAGCAGCTGTGGGGATGCTGGTGGCTGGACTGCCGTTGGCCGGTCAGGACCCAGTACCGCTCCACACTGAGCATACTCAGACTGAAAACACTGGCATACATGTTCAGAGCAGTGAGAAAGCTGCTGATTTGGCAAAGAGCCCCTCCAAAAGGCCAGTGGTAACCCATCGCTGTGTAGACCGCCCAGAGAGGGAGAGTCACCAGGAAGCAGAGGTCAGCTAGAGCTAAACTGGCTATTAAAGAGTCTGTAAGTGAGCGTGAGGAACGAGGGACAGAGGGACGATGGGAGGAAGATGAGGAAACAGTAGAGAGTCTGTAACTTTGTTTTGAAGAGTCACCACAGGTTGTTTTGTGGGCTCTGCCAGCATCCCCGACCTTCTGATGACCGGATGTGTGAAAACAGCACAGGTGATGTCTCCGCTCACTTTGGTCCAAGTAGACCCAAAGCACCAGGCTGTTACCGAGGCAACCAACCAGGAAGGCGAGCAAGTAGATAGATGGGATGATGGAGAACGAAGGGGACCAGTCGCTGTAGTCACAGTGGAAGACGGGGAAGGCAGTGGGAGACGTGAGAAAAGCTGCTTCGGACATTTTTAAAAATGTCAAGTCAAGAATGTCAAGAAGTGAAATAAAATAAAAAGTCTCAGATAAAAAAAAGTCTAAATTCAAACCGGCTTCTTTCTGAACGTCCTCTGGATGTTTGTCTTGTTCTAAAAATAGAGAAAAACAGCAATGATTAAAATAATGATTCAAATTTAATCCACCTCTTAATACATTGATGTAATTCATGTTTACGTCTTCATTCATAAACTTGAGTATTGTGTCCCTTTTTTTTTTTACAACAGACACCTTCGCTCTAATTCCACCCACGGCCTCCACCAGCCCAGGACCAGGCTGACCACCCACGGCCTCCACCAGCCCAGGACCAGGCTGACCACCATGGGGGACAGAGCCTTCCAGGCCGTTGCCCCGTGATTCTGTCTCTGGAATGAACTCCCTAACACGTCAGGGCCACAAAGTGTGGACACTTTCAAAAAAGTTCTAAAGACATTTATTTTTAATGCTTTTAATTTTTGATTTTATGGTTCTTTGTTTTTCTGAATGTAGATTTTAATTTTTAAACTGTTTTTATTGTTTTTATTTTGTCTAGTTTTTTTAAAGCACTTTGGGATTTTTTTCTTAAGATGTAACACGTTAAAATTTTTTTTTATTATCATTAACTACGGTAATTAGTGAAATAATCATTTTTTCTGTCGATATAGAACTAATCAAATTATCAGTTTTATAACAAGTCAATAAAATAATGAAAGAATTTTTAAAGAATGTTTGTCAAGTCATCAAAAAAAAGACAGAAAAAGTTGAATAAAACCAAAAAATTGTGGATTTTTTAAAATTATTTTAAATTGTTAACAAAACTTCAACATTACTTAGAAATTTTCTAAATAAAGAATTTTTTCCCCTGATATCCATCCAA